>CM051347.1:12960077-14165454 GCA_028015215.1 Gynostemma pentaphyllum
AAATTTACCATTAAAAAATGTCATTTTTTAAAAATATCCATTTAATTTATATGCCAAGCACTCGTTTAAACAACTATATATACAAGGCAGATGACATTGGAAAAAAAGAACACTTATGAATTAAATTAACAAAACAAAAAACAAGAACAAGAAGGATTACCATAGACAAAAACTAGGAGGTTTTGATATACAATACATAAGAAAGAAGGAACAAAAACAAAGCAGAAGCAAATCAATGACGATGGTGAACTTTTATATTTGATGTCACCTTTGTATATGTTGATTTTCAACCACCACAGCCACCGCAACCCCCGCCACAACCCCCGCCACAACCACAACCACCAGCGCCATCACCACCTCCGACACGGCCTCGTAAACAATCTAGCACAGCCGCAGTCGCTATATTGTCACGAGATAATTCAGGCAAGATAATCATCCCACCATCTTTGATTGTTTCACTTCTATGAGTGCTTCTTCCCATTTCAACGCTGCCGTGCATATGTTGCAACTTTGAAGCTCTTGCCGCCGCACTTCCAACAGTTGATTTTTTGGTTTCTTTAATTTCTTGGTTGCCACCATAGTTACAAAGACAATATATAGTTATTAGAGCAAATATCAAAGAGCTGCAAATGATGAGAATGATTCCGAAAATTTTCATTTCTCAATCAATTTTTTTTTTAAAATTTTAATAAAAAGAAGTCCATTTAGTCTTTTTTTTTTTTTAATAATTTGAATAGATTAGGTAGTCTTGAAGTTGGAAAACCAATGATTTAAAGTAGGTATTATTAACATATTATATTGACGAAGACTTTTGAGTAAGCAAGTGATCCAAACATTGCATCAATCATTTTTTTTTTTTAAATCAGAGCGTTTTTCATTATCATTTATGACATAAAAGTTTAACTTTAATGAGTAGTTGCTTGAGAGTTTTATTTAAACTAGATATTTACCACGTGCGTTGCACGTAAAAATTCAATTTTATTTTTGATTCTGTTATAAATATAGTTTGTATGGTTTGAGTGTTTCAATTTAGTCCATGTGAGTCTAAAAGTTTCAATTTAATTCTTATAATTTGAGATATCCAATTTAATACTTATGATTTGATAAAGACTCACAAATCGTTTCAATCATTGTCAAATTTTATTTATGTTTTTTATAAATTGACGCATCTGTAATAAAAATAACTTGATACAATTAAAATGGACTATTGATTGCATTTTTCATTTTCATTTTAAATCACTATTTTTTTTTACATTTTAGTTACGTTTTTTTTTAAATCTTTTAAAAAAAATAAGTTCTGAAATATAAGTTTATTTTTAAAACTAAATCTTCAATGGTATTTTTTAACTACCACTATTTAAAATATTTTAATACTTTTTGAAGAGTTAAAATGAACATTTTCACTCTAAAATTTGTAGTTTACTTAATATCAAATTAATAAATATATATTAAGTATATATTAATGAGTAATTACATTTGAATGACAATTTTTTTAATGAAAATTAAAATAAGGTTATTTTTAATTATGAATGATTTAAAATTTAAATCACATCTTTTGTGATTTGAAAGTATTCCTAAATCATTTTTCTCTATTACAAATGACTTTGGTGTTAACAGTAAACTAAACATATAAAATTGCAAGAGAGTTAAAAACAATGCAAATTTTCTTATTCCTTCCAACAATTTCTGTGTTTATACTATTTGTGTTTCAATCAATATTCTTTTACTTTTGTAAACATGTTGAAATAATTTGTTTTTAACTAATAACTTAAAAATAAATGTACCATGTAATTTTGATTGAGTAAATTCAATAATTAAACATTGATCTCTCAATTGAGTTTGTTATTTGGTTCCATCAAAGAAAATTTTGGAAGAAGAAAACTGATGCACTTAATATTTTCCTTCTTACCTCTAACTGAATATTGCATGTAATTTCACTTTAGAGGTAGCCATCTAAGATTATGAATTTATACTCAATTAATTAAGTAAGAATATCAAAATATTTGGGTAATAGACCTCAAAAATAAAAATAAAATAAAAAATTGGATAATAAATAAATAATACTCCACAGGTCCTTTCTATGGCTATTGACCCACGACTATGTAACTGAGGAAAATTGTGACTCTCTTGGCTGTAGCTTGAGTAGGGATTTTTTTTTTAATTTGCAACGAAAATAATCTATTATACTTTTTTTAAATACATAATCCAATCAATTATTTTATATTAACTACAATTTAAGGAAATCTCTGATGTTTGGATTTCTCACCTAAGTTTAACTGGCTTTATTAAGAATATCGAAGGTTGAATATACATTAAATAAGCTAACTTGCACCTAATTATTTAATAATAAAAAGTTTTTTGCAATGGCATTATATATGGCGTCGCAGTAATTGAACGGTTTTATGATTTGTTTCTTATTAATATTCCACTATAAAAATATATAGGTTTTAAATGTATAACATTATAATACATATTTAAATGGGGTTTCAAGCATATTTTTTAAATATTTAAAATTTTTCATTTCTCTGAATCAGATCCACCAATCTCATTGTGTTGTTCATCTCAATCGAAGAAATGTCATTTTTTTAAAAAAATTTCTAAATATTACTATATTTAAAATTACTCATAAAGATTATGTCATTTGTTAAAAAATTTCTATTTAAAAAGATTGTTTTCTTAAATTTAAAAGTTATTTAATGATTTTAATATATATTTACATCTATATAAAATTTAATAAAATATAAATTATTTTTTCATCTATGTGATGGTAAAATAATAATATATTATATTGTTTGATGATAATTTATTTTAGAAAATAATATTTTATCAATATTAATGAATTAATAATAAATTAATAGTTTATTATATAGAATGGCACCTCTTATAATTTTATATATACTTTTTAAAGAATTTAGATATTTAGTTCTGTATTTATTAAAAAATATTATCAAAGATTTAGAAACTTACCTTTTATAAGGAAAAAAACACAATTAGCTTTGTCTGCAAATCTGGAAAAAAAAAATCAATAGAGATATTTAAAAATAAATCTTAATTTACAAAAAAAAAAAAAAATGAAAGTAGCTTCGTCTGCAAAATTTATTAAATTAAATTAAATTAAAATTAAAATATATACATGCATACACATACAAAATAATATATAATGATAAAAGGAAAACTACAAAACATAAAATATACCTTCAATTGAGTATTTAGCAATCTAGCAATTGGATGATGATAAAAAAGGTTGTTTATGGGTGTGCTTATATAGTGGATTAAATTTTAAAGTTACAAATGAGGGGAATGTCATAAGTTTTGTTTAAATAAATATTAATAGATCTATTATTGCTATATTTATGAGTTTTTATTTTATTTTTAAAGGATATAATGATTAATGATAATAGTTAATACATTGTGTTTGTTTTTATTCTTGTACGTTGGAAGCAAAAATAAGTGTTTTAGGTCTTAATTTGTAAAACTAAAGGAGTCCAATATTTAAGAAGTAATAAATAATTGTAATTAAATATAATAACTAAATAATCCTTTAATTCAAATATTGAAGTTAAAAGGGCACTATAAATGCATGCTCAAAACCTCCACCATTTGTGAGAAGAAAAAAAACATTGGATAAATTTATTTCTTAATAAATTGACAAACCTGAATTTATCAAGTACAATTTTTTTCTGTACCTTTTTTTAATGTAAATTATAAATTATTTTATTCAAGAAAATGATATTAATGATTAAGATAATATGTATTTTTTTTTTCAATTTTATTTTATTTTTTTTCTAAATCTAATTTCTTGGATTTTACATTTTTTGCTGAGTAAATTCTAAATTGATAATAAAAAAAATAAAAATTTTAATTTTAACAATTAATAATTTATTAGAGAGTGTGAATTTAAGATCTAGATTAGTAAATGATAAGTGGGTATTTTTTTTATTTTTTATTTTTGAAAAAGGGCAATTAAATACTAATGGTATATTTTGTAAATTTCAAAAACTATGAAGGATATTATCGTCTAAAAATGTTTCTCCCATGTAGCCCCTTTTAATATAGTAGAGATGGGTTTTTAAAAAATGATATTTCTCATATTTAAATCTATGATAAATGTCATTTTAAAAATATTTTAAAACATTTATTATTTTTTAAAATTATTCATGAAAAAGTGCTGTTGATTGAAATTTCTCTTTATTTAATTGAGAATCCCTCCCTCTCTCTCCTCTCTTTGTCAACTTTCTCAATTCAATCTCCACAAGAAAACTAAATCGAGAACTTTCTCATTCCCCACATTAATTTGATAGTATATCTCTTTGGTAAGCCTCATCACATGGATAAAGTTTGTGGGTCGGTCCAAACCCAACTCAAATTCAGCCCGGCCCGTAAGTCAATGGTTGCAGGCCAGGCCCAACCCGACCTATAAATCTTTGGGCTGAATATGAATCATGTATTTGAGCACAAACCTGACCACGAGCTTTATCTATAGGGCCCCCATCAGGCCTGGCTCAAAACCCGGTTCAAAACCCGTTAAAAATTTATTTTAAAATTATAAATATATATATTTAATATCTATAATTATAAAATATAATATATTATATTTTAAAAAAGAATCTTATATATAATTATAAAATATAATGCATATGATTAGGTGCCAACCTAGTTGTGATGTATTTATATTACAATGATGTAAATTATTTCTAAAAAAATAATTATGTAAATTTTATTTTTTGGTGAAATCATTACTTTACTTCATTATTATTTTTTTATCCATTTTAGTTTGTATCTTTTTAAGTTAAATTTTTTTTAAAATTAATATAATCAAACTAGGCTAAAAGAATGATAAATAAAGTTAAGCAATATATAAAACAAAGTATAAATAAAAAATATATAGGATAGCAAAATATAAATAAACTAACTTTAATCTTCATCAATTTAGAGTTAAGTTTAAGTTTAATAAACATATAAGAATAAAGTATAAATAAAAAAATGAATAGGATAGTAAAAAATTATTTTTTCACCACTTTAGAGTTAAGTTTAAGTTTAAAAAGTTAAAAATAATTTTTAAAAAACGCAATTAAAAATTTAATGGAAAATTTAATTTAATAAATAAAAGTTTGAACGGGTTGGGTCAAGCCCGTAAAAACATACCAGGCCCAATCTGGTCCGTATTTTATCTCAATGGTCCAAGTCTGAGGACTGGACTTGGGCTTACCATTTTAAGTCAAGCCTGGTCCACTTATTGACCAGGTCTTGTAGGCTCTGGCTCGGCCTATTGATGAGGCTGATATTTTGGAGAGGTTCTTCCTATTATAATATAGAGAAAATGTTGAATGGGTCTAGAGACAGAAGAGGAAAGAAAATTTTAAGCTGATACTTTTTTAAAAAAAAATTTGTTAAGTGGTATTTTTATTAAAATAATTGAAACATATATTACTTTTTTTAAGGAAAATTTCATTGAGTGGCAGATTTTTATGTAATATTTGTAAAAATATTAACTCAAAAAAGTATTTGTAAATATAACAATTTTCATCATGTTTATCAGTGATTAACAATGATTTATGTGTTTATCAGTGATAACATAGTATAAAAATATGTAATTCAATGTTTATCAGTGATAAACTCGATCAAAATTTATTATATTTGCAAATATTATTTTTAGCTTTTATTTTTACAAATATTACTAAAAAAATTGCTAGCTTTGCAAATGCCCCTTTTTTTAAAATAAAAAACATATATCACTTTACTAAAAATAAAACAATCAACAACCTAATAATAGTAAAATATTACCAAACAATATAATAAATTATTTGTTACAACTAAATAATTATATGTCTACTAAAAAATAAAAAATAAAACAACTTAGTAATTTTTTTTTTATAAACAACATAAATCTCGTAGTTGTTCTGACGTGGCAGTTGATAGGCAGAAAAATTCACTAAAATCGTCTAACAATAAGCAATTTTTACTAAAAAATTATTGGAATTGAAAAATCGTCTTCGAAATATTGACTGACTGGTGGACGATTTACAATAGTTTATTTTTCAAGAGACTGAGAAAAGAATGAGGTAAATGGAAGGAGAATTGAGAAAGATTTGCCCTTTCCTTTCCCAAAACCGTGAAAATTATTACTATTCGCCTTCATTTTATTCCCAGATTTTAAAGAATTGGGAGAAGTTTAAAGATTTCCCACACCTGTTTTTTTTTTTCCTAACAATAATTTGTTTTATTTTGAGTTATTTTACAAAAAAAAATATATACACATACATTAATAAAACTCCCAAATCCACCATTTAAATACATATTAATAAGATTGATCTGATATTAAATCTATAGATAAATATTGAGTTATATGATTAAATTTACTTTAAACTATTCGGTGATTTAACCTATTTAATAATAAAAGTGTAGCTAATAAACACGTACCTATAGCATTTCTTATCACCCCAAGTTCAACCTAAAATGCAACCAATGACGTAAAAAGAAGAGAGAGAGGAAGAAAAAATTAATAATATGAGGGATTCATTTCCATTCAATCAGATAAAAAATAAAATTTAAATTGGATGTTATTAATCACAAATATTTGAGGAAAATGAAGCATAATGCTTGCTACTATATTGTCTTTGCTTCCTTTTATTATCAATCTCCAAAACCACAACCACCACCACAACCACCGCCACCATCGACCCCGTCGCCTAAACTAGTAATCACCTCAGCGGTAGCCATTGCGGCACCGGCTCCGGCCAAAACAACCATGCCTCCATCTTTGGTTTCAATTCTTCGAGCGCCATATCCCAACTCAACATCACTCTTCACGGCAGGTCTTTTCTTTTTACAATCAGAAAGAGAAAGACAACATACAATAATAAAGGGGATGGTCAAAAGACAGCAAGTTATGATCAGACCATGAATAATATAAGTTTCCATCTCTCTTTCTCTAGAATTGGATTACAAAAACTTGATAAGAAAGAAATCCCTTTGTAAAAGATGTACAAAAAAAAAAAAAGTATATTTATAATTGATAATGAAGATTTTTGAAGAAGTAAAGGGAAATTACTTTTTTTCCTTAAAAAAAAAAAAAAAAAAAGAGAGAAAAGAAATCAGGTTGTTGACTTTTTGTACGCAGTAGAAACCTCTCCTAGTTATATTTTTCATTATTCTTTAATTGAAGGGTAAAATGCAAATAAGACCCCTATGGTTTTTTCGAAATGCATGAACACCCCCTGTGGTTTGAAAATTACAAATCACACCCCTGTGGTTCCAATTTTTTTCAATCAGACCCTTTCCCATCAATGTCAATAATTTTCTTTTAGCCATAACTTCTTCATTTGAACTCTGATTTGGACGATTCAAGATGTTTTGGAATCCTCATTTCAGGCTCTACGTAATAATCATTTCAAAACTTTTAAATGGTTAATAAATCAAAGAGTTTATTAACATCAAAATAATAGGTATGATTGAGACTGTCACTACAAGAAAAACTGCAATTAGCGTCCAAATATTAGAGACGAAAAATTTGGGACGCTATTTAGAGACGTAATTCGTCTCTAAATCAGACCTTTGACTTTCAGCGATCACTTTCGTCTCTAAATTACATTTCTACTATTAGAGACGTAATTTGACTGTAAAATAGAGACGAACTTAGTCTCTAAAATGAAAAGCAAAACTATCTTCTTCTTTAGAGACACATTTCGTCGCTAAAAAATTGAGGGAATTTTTCCCTCTTTTCCCACCCGATTAGAGACGTATTTTGATCAGAAAAATAGAGACGAACTTAGTCTCTAAAATGAAAAGTAAAACTATCTTCTTCTTTAGAGACACATTTCGTCGCTAAAAAATTGAGGGAATTTTTCCCTCTTTTCCCACCCGATTAGAGACGTATTTTGATCAGAAAAATAGAGACGAACTTAGTCTCTAAAATGAAAAGTAAAACTATCTTCTTCTTTAGAGACACATTTCATCGCTAAAAAATTGAGGGAATTTTTCCCTCTTTTCCGCCTGATTAGAGACGTATTTTGATCAGAAAATAGAGACGAACTTGGCCTCTAAAATGAAAAGTAAAACTATCTTCTTCCTTAGAGACACATTTCGTCGCTAAAAAATTGAGGGAATTTTTTCCCTTTTCCCCTGGATTAGAGACGTATTTTGATCAGAAAAATAGAGACGAACTTGGCCTCTAATATGAAAAGTAAAACTATCTTCCTAGAGACACATTTCGTCGCTAAAAATATTGGGGAATTTTTCCCTCCATTTTAATGAGGCGGGAAATGTTCCCTTGATAGAGACTCATTTGGACTCTAAAATAGAGACGAAATGCGCCTCAAAATTGAAATTTTAGTCCACCTCCTTATTTAGAGACGTAGTCCGTTTCAGGGATGAAGCTTCTTTTGATTTAGAGACCAATTTTATCGCTAATAGTGGCGGGAAATTTTCCCTCCAATTTTTTGGCGGGAAGGGTTCCCGCCTAATTAGAGACGTATTTTGTCTCTAAAAATGACAGAACAACTGTTATAAATAGGTGTGTTGAGAATGGCTTTGAATATAAAGAAATTACGTTATAACACTCTCGAGTGAGAGAAAATGCGTGAGTGGATGTATGTCCGTTTACTTGAAGGGTTTCTCAACGACCAATTTGTAGCCGGGGTCGAAGAGTTTGTTGAGTTCTGTCAATCTACTGTGATTTTTCATAACAACGGACAGAAGATACGATGTCCATGTAAAAAGTGTAAGAATAAAAAGATATTACCTATAGATGATGTGAAGTTACACTTGTATAGTCGGGGTTTCATTGATAATTATTATCAATGGGTTTATCAAGGAGAATCTGAAGAAATGTTCAATGCAATGAGGGGGGGAATCATGCCTGAAATGAAGGAAGCGGCTCGCGGTGCAATTTGAATGCGAATGAAAGTTCTGAAAAATGTTGAACATCACTACGAACATCTAGAAACGGATGGTTTATGATGGATGCGGTTATCAAGGTGATGGTTCTCAAAATTTATTAAATGAAGATTTAAATCAGGATGCGCAAAGAATGTTTAAGATGGTAGAATCAGCGAGCAGGCCGTTGTACGAAGGTTGTGACGTCACGCAACTTGCAGCTGCTACCGAGTTATTGAATATAAAGGCAGAATTTCACATTCCCGAAAGAGGATACAACTCAATTTCACAATGGTTTCATCGTTGTGCTCCAGCGAACAACACGTTGCCACAGAGTCTGTACGATACGAAGAAATTAGTGGAGGGTCTCGGTTTACCTGTGGAGAAGATTGATTGTTGCCCAAACGGATGTATGATATATTGGGGTGCAGATGCAAATATTCATATGTGTAAAATGTGCAATCATACGAGATACAAACAAGGTAAAAAAACTCTTATTCCACATACTCGCATGTTTTATCTACCGATCACGCAACGACTGCAACGGTTATACGCGTCAGAAGTCACTGCCTCTCACATGAGGTGGCATCATGAGCACTCGCAAGATGAAGGAGTAATGAGACACCCTTCTGATGCTGAGGCGTGGAAACATTTAAATCGTTGTCATCCAGAATTTGCACGGGAAATTCGGAACATTCGATTGGGGTTATGTACTGACGGGTTTAACCCTTTTGGGGCTTCGGGAGCTCAATATTCAGTGTGGCCAGTTATGGTGACGCCGTATAACTTGCCTCCATCGATGTGCATGAAAGATCCTGTGATTTTCTTAACGGTCATTGTACCTGGGCCAAAAAGTCCAAAGCGTTTGGATGTCTACCTTCAACCATTAATTGCCGAGCTTTGTGGTTTATGGAACGAAGGCGTTGTGACGTATGATGTTTCACGAAACAAGACTTCGTGATGAGAGCGGCAGCTTATCCGGGCGATAAGTGACTTTCCTGCATATTCAATGTTATCAGTGCACGTTTGTAAAATAATTTTATCATGGTTTAGATTGGATTAAAATTTATGTTTTTGCGCACAAAACGTAAGGAATATACTACCCTAACTAAATTCGTTAGGGTGGAGCACTTCGGGAAAGTTTGCATGCCCTCATTGCATGGACGATACCGGTGCATTCTCGTTAGTGCATGGTCGCAAAACGTGTTGGTTTGACTGCCATAGAAGGTTCTTACCGCTCAATCATTCATTTCGATCGAATAGAACTGATTGGTATAAAGGGAGGAGTGTACGGAACGAAGGCCCTCCTGAAATTATAAATGGATACCAAATTCTGCAACGGTTAGATGCGCTTGATATGCGAAGTGTTACAGAGATTGGTGGTGAGGCTTGGAATAAGACGGCGGGAAAAAGTACAAGTTGGAAGAAAAGAAGTATTTTTTGGGAGCTACCATATTGGGGAGACTTAATGATCAGACATAACTTAGATGTTATGCATATCGAGAAAACGTTTTCGATAATGTCTTCAACACGGTTCTAAATATTCAAAAAAAAGAAAGACAATCTAAGATCACGCTACGACATTCGGGAAATCATCATCGACCGGAGTTAGAGCCAGGATGAAAGTGGAAAAAAAGTATCGCGAAGGCAAAATACATGCTAACAATGACCAGAAGAAAATCTGTTCGAGTGGATGCAATCGATTAAATTTCCGGACGGATATGTATCAAATCAGGCGGGTATTGGCGTGCACGGCCATACTGTGTTTTGGAATGAAAAGTCATGATTGTCATGTATTCATGCAACGACTCATGCCTGCTGCATTCAGACCATTTCTTGAGCGAAAACATTGGGAACCGGTGGCACAATTGAGTGTTTTCTTCAGAGAGTTAACATGTGCGGAGTGTCTCAATCCACTATCGAGTCATTGAGCAGTGAGATTGCTATCATCATTTGCAAATTAGAGAGAATGTTTCCACCATCTTTTTTTGACTCTATGGAGCATCTACCAGGACATCTACCTTACGAGGCATATCTAGGAGGTCCATTCAATATCGATGGATGTACCCGTTTGAAAGGTACATATTTTGATTGTTGTATTCTAAATGTTTCTTAAAGGTCTTGTTTGTAATTGATATATTTTTATGTCGATACTTGCGTAGGCTAAAAAGAACGGTAGGAAATAAGTCTAGAGTGGAAGGATCTATATGCAATGCATACCTAATACATGAGACGACCACGTTCGCTCATATTACTTTGATCAACGAATTGCGAACAATAATCCGAACCGTGAAGCGGAATTTTGTGCAAAATTCACTACCAGTTGGAGTCGATCCAAATGATTTGTCCATTTTTACGATATTTGGGAGACCAATTGGAAAGCCCATGCGGAGACCTTTAAACGAGGAAGAGTTTCACATCGCACGCACGTACGTGTTGTGTAATTGTCCAGGAGGTGGAGCCGTATATCGAGTAAGGATGAACTAACTTAATCAGTGAAATATTTATATTATTAATTTATTTCATAATATATTAAATTGAATAATAGGTTATTCGTTGAGTTATTTGTACGTCCGGCTAATCCTGGAATAAACGCAGTCGGGGAAGGGATCATAATTGACAGAGACTTCCGTTTATGGTTTTATGCTTTCGTGAGTATGATTACATGTTATTATTGTTCATATGATCCGCAATAATGTAATTTCTCAACCTAAGTTAACGATTGTGCGAGGTTGATTCACCCACCGCACTGATTATAAACAATCACATAGTAATGTTGGCAAAAGGCCCGCTAGAATTGCCAAATCATACTCGGTATATAGGGAAGGGCTACAAATTTCAAACAAAATCTCATTCACAGAGAGCAGAGCAACCGATAGCGGCGGCGTTTGCATCAAGGGTCAAGTGTTCGAAACACCAAGAGGATTTCTTTGGAGTCATTGATGAAATTATTGAGCTTGAATATGCAGGAGGGAGTGTAAAACGTACCGTATTATTTAACTGTACGTGGTTTGAGACAATGCGGCGAGGTGGGATGCGGAAGATACCACATTTGCAGATTTTAGAGGTGAATAAGAGAAAGCACATGCGCACAAATGATCGATTTGTATTGGCACAACAAGCGATTCAATCGTATTTCCTGCCTTATCCATCTTGTAGACCATTGAATGATTGGTTAGTGGTTTGCAAAGTCGACCGTGTCACATTGAAGAAAGTCTCCCGGATAAAGATAGCGAGGAATTTGTAGCTTTCCAAGAAGAAGAGGTTCGAGTCGTCACATAGATGAAGGAATAAACTCGAAACCGCCGTCGACCGTTGAATGACGAAACAAAACATTGTTTGATCCCGACGGCTTATATATTGAACTTCCTTTCATTGATGATTCATCCCCTATACCTTCAGAGGAGGAAGAAGAAGATCTCAAGACAACGGGTTCTACATCAAACAACTATGATCGTGAAGATGGTGTATTGTTAAACAGAAGGAATCAGATTTAAAAAATCAACAACTTCTTAGTTGTTAATGCTCTGTATTTTTAATTAAATTAAATTAAAAGAGGTCAAACTCAAATCGTCAATGTAATGGGAAGTTGAACATTTATCTAATCATTGAACATTCGACAGATTCAAACCGTCGTTAAGAGAGGGTCATTTTTATTTTTATTATATTATAAAAAATTAAGACATATAAGAAATAAAAGAGAAATTACACACTGATCCTTTTTTTAAACATTTCAATTTTTATTTTAATCATTCAAATATGAAAAAACTATTTACATTTTTAAAATGAAATATCTATTGAAAACAGAGACACAATTCGTCTCTATTTGAGATAGACAGAGACACAATTCGTCTCTAATGGAGATAGGATTCCAGAACATTCAATAAACTGAGACACAATGCGTCTCTAATTGACATATACAGAGACACAATTCGTCTCTAAAAGAAAGAGGATTGCTTTTAATACTAATTAATTACTTTTTTTAAAATGAAATATCTATTGGAAACAAAGACACAATTCGTCGCTAATTGACATATACAGAGACACAATGCGTCTCTAAAAGAAAGGGGATTGCTTTTAATACTAATGAATTACTTTTTTTTAAATGAAATATCTATTGGAAACAGAGACACAATTCGTCTCTAATTGACATATACAGAGACACAATTCGTCTCTAAAAGAAAGAGGATTGCTTTTAATACTAATCAATTACTTTTTTTAAAATGAAATATCTATTGGAAACAGAGACACAATTCGTCTCTAATTGACATATACAGAGACACAATGCGTCTCTAATTGTCATATACAGAGACACAATTCGTCTCTAAAAGAAAGGGGATTGCTTTTAATACTAATGAATTACTTTTTTTTAAAATGAAATATCTATTGGAAACAGAGACACAATTCGTCTCTAATTGACATATACAGAGACACAATGCGTCTCTAAAACAAAGAGGATTGCTTTTAATACTAATTAATTACTTTTTTTTTAAAATGAAATATCTATTGGAAACAGAGACACAATTCGTCTCTGTTTCCAATAGATATATATGTCAATGATTTAATATATATTTTAAGTTTGTAATACTATATTTAAATTTACGTAAGTGTTATAAATAGTGTAACTATAGTTATTTAAGTTTATGTTGTGTTTAAGAAAAATGTTTTTTTTAAAACTAATTCATTAAATGATTAAATATTAATTTGAAATTGAGATTGAAAAAAAAAAAATTAAAAATTAGTATTTTATTCTTTGAAAGGTTTTTAAATACCAAGTAAACCATATTAAATATATTGTGATAATCAAAATATACAATAATTTTAAAAAAAAAATTGAAACAAAAAATAGTTAACATATTAAATATATTGTTATAATTAAGATATACAATAAATATTTTTAAAAAAAAAAAGATTAGAAAAATAAATTTGAAACAAAAAATACTCCCCAAATCCTCACGTTTCATGTTGTGTTTAAGAAAAATGATTTTTTTTAAACTAATTCATTAAATGATTAAATATTAATTTGAAATTAAGATTGAAAAACAAATATTAAAAATTAGTATTTTATTCTTTGAAAGGTTTTTAAACCCCAAGTAAACCATATTAAATATATTGTGATAATCAAAATATACAATATTTTTTTTAAAAAAAATTGAAACAAAAAATAGTCCCCAACTAAATCCCACATTTCATGTTATGTTTAGAAATATGATTTTTTTTAACTAATTCATTAAATGATTAAATATTAATTTGAAATTGAAAGACATAAATTAAAGTAAAGAGTAAACTTCCTCCCAGATTCAATTGATCACCTTTTAATCTTCCTCTTATTAGATTCAATAGATCCATTAGTGTATTGTTCTTATAGCCATAGAGATAGCGATTCACCATAAATTTCATTTTATTATACACGTCTTGATTTGAAAAACTTGTTCATATTTCTATCTAGATATTGAATACGAACATTATATTTGGCTTTTCAACTTTTTGGATTCTTTGCATCTATAAATTAATTGTTTCCATTTTATCATCTACTCATTTATACGTGATTTAAAATGTTATTGAGTTGAATTAAGGGGTTAAATTTGAACATTTCAAACATTAGGGACTAAATTAGGAACAATAACAAACGTTGGAACCAAATATAAAATTTAACCCATGAAAAAAAAACCTTAGTTAATAAAAATGATCTAAATTAAAAAAATAAATAAAAATTGATCAAGACACTATCAAAATTAACTTAACCGTTAGATGTCCGATGGAAGAATACTAACTATAAACTTTTGGTTTTATTTATGTTGACATTTGTCATGATCATAGTTGAGGTTAGATAGCGTTTTCTTGTGAGTTTAGCTTCCTCTTTTTTTCTAAACTGCGAGATAATTTGAAGGTAGTCAAAAGAAAATTAAAAAAATTGAGTAAAAGACCGTTTTAATTTTATAGTGAAATTAAGAAGCAAATTTTTTAATTTTAATTTTTATGTCTATAAAAAAATAACACGCATATATATTTTTATTTTAATATTATATTATGATTATTTAAGTTTATTAAAAAATTATTAATGAACTAATTTTAAAATTAAATTATACAATAATAATAATAATTGTATTAATTTTCTATTTATATTTAAATCATTTAAACTCATGATTGATATTTGGGGAAAAATAGTTGAATTTTGGGTAATTAAATAAAAACAGGAATGAGACACAATTCGTCTCTAATTGACATAGATAGAGACACAATTCGTCTCTAAAAGAAATATCTATTGGAAACAGAGACACAATTCGTCTCTAATTGACATAGACAGAGACACAATTCGTCTCTAAAAGAAAGAGGATTGCTTTTAATACTAATTAATTACTTTTTTTTAAAATGAAATATCTATTGAAAACAGAGACACAATTCGTCTCTAATTGTCATATATAGAGACACAATTCGTCTCTAAAAGAAAGAGGATTGCTTTTAATATTAATTAATAACTTTTTTAAAAAATAAATAGAGACGAATTCCGTCTCTAAACGAAATGAGAAGGCGCGTAAGACAAAATTTTAATTTGGCGGTTCATTAAAATATCCCACCGCATTTTGTTTCTCTTTAGCGATGGATTTGGTCTCTAAACTCAAATTAAATTGGATCAACAGACCCTTCCCCTCCCCCGACTCTTCTTCTTCCTTTCTCTCGTTTTTCCTTTTCTTCTTCCTTTCTCTCGTTTTTCCTTTTCTTCTTCCAGCCACCACCACCCCTCACAGCCACCACCACCCCTCACCTTGCCACCACCATAACCCCTCACCTTGAAAACGCTTTTCCCCCAATTTGGTTTTGCTTGAACAGGTTCATCGGGTGGTATTTTGAATATCGTCCACTCTACGGCAGCATTCGTTAGAAGCTTTTTGTTGTTGCTGTTTTCGATTTTGTTATTACGAAAAACGAGGTGATTAGTTTATTGAAATTTTGTAGAATCGAGTGTTTTCTGTTTCGATGATTGTGAAAGTTTGATCTGATTTCGTTTCGGTTTCTGAAACTTCATCTACTTCGTTTATCAATGCGATTTTCTGTTTTTTTTTTTTTTTTTTGATCAATTAGTTTAGTATTATTGCTTTGAATCTGATTACGAATCGGAATATTGTGTTCGGATTCATCTCTTCTTAATTGTTGCTGAGTTTTTGGAAGTGTTTCGTTTTTAATCATCGTGTTAATGTTTTTTCAACTTGTGATTCTAAGAATCGTATACTTTCGATGATTGAAGAAGCTTTTCTGGCCTGCATTTTTTTTTTCAAATTTATATCTGGTGGAAGTGTGGATTTCAGCTTCAAATTGAAACGTTTCTGCAATTCAATTAGTTGTGTTAATGCCTATTTCTGACTAAATTTGTGTTTAGAACTTAAGAAAAATGAAAATCCACAGTATTATCATCTGGAAATTATTTGTATATGTAAATAATTTGGTAGATGTCAAAGTTTTGGCCTCTAAATGTATAGTCGTGCAAAAAATCAGTTCATCTTCATTGGTTCAACATCTCAGTACACGCTTCATATGCAGGTAGGAGGACATCTCTGTAATTTCTCTCATCTGTGACAGTCTCGAGCTCAATTGACGCATGGTTTGCCGGTATTGATCTGTTAATAGTCGTGTGGGCGTCAGATGGAACATGGATGAGCTAAGGTGCTCATTTTTCAGCCTCAAGGAATTTAACTCATCTATCTTCTACCTCTGGTGTAAGTTGGAAGAAATTGTTAATTGTTAATAGAATTCATTACTTAAGTAAAATTTAGTTTAATTAATAATTATATTAAATGTTAATTTATTTAATTCATTGTATGTTATCTATTTTGTAGATGTCTACGTCGCGGCGCCATCCACCTCGGTCACAGGAGTTTGATACTCCTGTGACACCTGATAGCGCAGGGGCGTTAGGGGATACACAGGTATCCAATACACATGTCCCCATCATCCCGACCACGTCATCGCAGACGATCGACACCCAGGCCATTGAGCAAATACCGATCAACGGGTTCTTTTGGTGACCCGAAAGAAAGTGAGTACAATTTACATTTTTTGTTTACATTTTTAATTTTTGAACTTATAAAAAATTCATTTTGTTCCTTTTTTATAGATTACATCCATCGGGTAAGGTTTCCCGAGTTTTCACAGACGTTTACAAGAAGAGTCCCGAGTTCGGGAAATGGAAAGAGATTTCTGATCCCGCCAAAATACGGTGGTTTCAAACTTGGAAGGTAAAACTTGTATTTTATAATTTGATTTTATAATTTTTTAAATTTCTAACAAATTTAAGACTTTCTTATTTTTCCAGGACACACTTTACGATCCCTCCAGGAGCTCACCGATGAGATTATTTACAAACCCTGGAGCAGAAATGGCAGGGAAACGTTATCGGGACACCATCTATAAAGCAAAGGGTAAACCAGAATTAAAAGCTTTTGTGGATGACAGAGGAGGCCCGTCTGAAGCTCGCGGATGCTCGGACCGAGGAGGCGTTGCGCATTTCTAAAATCAACTCGGCCAATCGACCGCCAACCCGCTTTGCACACAAGGTGGGACTCGTAGTCACGACCAGCATTACGAGATCTTGGTAAGTCATTGTACTATTTCGTTAATATCTTTAATATTCTCAATTCATGTTTAACTAATCTCTTATTTTTCTTCTTTTCATCTTAACAGACTCGGGATGGACGTGAGGTACCCCCGATTGAGTTGTTCCTCCATCTGCATACGAAGGGCCACGATGGGGTTACTTATGTAGATGATCGAGCTTGAGACATACATGTTAGTTTCGTCTTTTTCGTGCTTTTTAATTTATTTAAAATATTTCTTTTTTTAATTACTCATATGTTTATTGTTATTTTTTGTAGGGAAAAGTTAAAGATAAGCTCGAGTCGTTATTGCCCACTCCTGAGTCTCAGCCTACTCAGGAGAACCATCGTGATGCTTTCCTTCTGGCCGTTGGTGGTGTGAAGCCTGATGGTTCAGTCCCGGGTCTTGGCGCTTATGGGAGGGAGCTTTATGCAGACCAGCCGCGTTCTTCGATTAGTGTACGTGCTGAGACGGAGGCTTTGAGGAAAGAGAACGAATCATTGCGTCTGCAGATTCAAGCTAACGAGATCCGCTTTCAGGCCCGTACAGACGATCTTCAGGCTCAATGTAATAATATTATGGCTCAAATGCAAGCATTTATGCTTCAACATAGGGCTCCCGGTTCCGGGTCTACTTCTCATCGTGCAGATGACGATATGACGAGCGCTCCTTAGTTCTTTTTTTTTTTGGGATAATTTAAATTGTTTTTGGATATTTTTTTTGGATGGAAACATTTAATTTGTTTTGGATATTTTATTTTGGATGGAAATATTTATTTCATTTTGTTTTAATTTAAAAAAAATAATATTTAAAAATTAATTTTAAATATTAAATATTTAAAATTAATTTTTAAATATTATTTTTTAAAATTAAAATGCGGAAATAGCGACACAATACGTCTCTAAATATTTCAAATACGCTTTTATGAATTTTGTTTAGCGATAAATTTCGTCTCTAAATCTACTTTATTAGAGACTCAATACGTCTCTAAATATTTTAAATACGGTTTATCAACTTTATTTAGCGATACATTTCGTCTCTAAAGTCACATTTTTAGAGACTCAATACGTCTCTAAATATATCAAATACGATTTTATCAACTATTTTTAGCGATCCCTTTCGTCTCTAAAGTCGATTTTTAGAGACGCAAACGTCTCTAAATATTTCAAATACGCTTTATCAACTATTTTTTAGCGATCCCTTTCGTCTCTAAAGACACTTTATTAGAGACTCAATACGTCTCTATTTTAGAGATGTAATTTGTCTCTAATATTAGAGACAAACTCTCACTCTCAATATAGCGACACATTGCGTCTCTAATATTGAGACTATATTGTGTCCCTATTTTAGAGATGTATTTCGTCTCTAAATGGTCAACATTTATATTAGCGTCCCAATATTTATTTTGTCTCTAATAGCGATAAATTTCGTCTCTAATATGAAGAAGCGACGCCATTTTCAGAGATGGAATGTTTCGTCTCTAATTTCGTCGCTATTTTTTATTAGAGACGAATTACGTCTCTATACCCGGGTCTCAAAATGCAGTTTTTCTTGTAGTGTGTTAACTCTTTCGGTTATTGATGATTTAGAATTTTTGAAGTGACCACAACGTAGATCTTGAAATGAGTATTTCAAAACATCTTGAATCGTCCAAATCAGAGTTCAAACGAAGAAGTTATGGCTAAAAGAAAATTATTGACATTGAAGGGAAGGGGTCTGATTGAAAAAAATTGGAACCACAGGGGTGTGATTTGCCATTTTCAAACCACAGGGGGTGTTCATGCATTTGAAAAAAACCACAGGGGTCTCATTTGCATTTTACCCTTAATTGAATTAACTAAGAAATTATTCTTTTTTTTTAGACTTTGTACAAAAAATGACTTCACCCCTACTTTAGACTTTGTACAAAACCTATCGTTTAGGTTCATCAACCTTCTATCTGTTAGAGTGCGAACAAATTCCCACATCGGTTAAGGAAGGGGATGATCATGGATATATAAAGGGAAGGGTACACCTCCATTGGTATGAGGCCTTTTGGGTGAAACCAAAAGCAAAGCCATGCGGGCCTTGGCCCAAAGTGGACAATATCATACCAATGTGGAGTTGTGGTGCCCCGGGTGTCCCCTTACAAATGGTATCAGAGCCATGCCCTAGTCCTAACGATGTGGGTGGAATCCTTAGGTGCCGAACAAGATGAAGAGTCTCGGAAACCCGATCCATGGTGGGCTCTAGTGGACAGGCGGTGAGCTCCGGAGAGAGTTGGCCTGGATAGAGTGGACAGATGGAGGGGAGGCTCGATGAATTTGTTCGAGGGGAGGATTGTTAGAGTGCGAACAAATTCCCAACATCGGTTAAGGAAGGGGATGATCATGGGTATATAAAGGGAAGGGTACACATCCATTGGTATGAGGCCTTTTGGGTGAAACCAAAAGCAAAGCCATGCGGGCCTTGGCCCAAAGTGGACAATATCATACCAATGTGGAGTTGTGGTGGCCCAGTAGTCCCCTAACACTATCGACATTCGATCTAATGCAAATAAAATACTAGTATATCCAGTAATCAATTCTACCTTTAAAACCCTTAAACACAAACAAAATTGAGACGACTATCTTCGTAGGATAGTCTCTCAAGACATTCAAAAGTACGAAAAGACAATAAAAAATATATAAACACATGCAACCTAGAAAAAGACCAAAAAAAGACATTGAGATGACTATCTTTACTGCAGGCTAGCCGTCTCCCAAGACATTCAAAAAATAAGAAATGATATTACACAAAAATCTATAAACACATGCATCCTAGAAAAAGACATAAAAAATTAAACAAAACAAACGTTGAGACGATTATCTGTACTGCAGGATAGTCGTCTCCGAAAATAAATATTCAAGAAAATTATAAGAAAGTATAGGAAATTAACATCGATCCTGATATTGTAGTGCACTTGATCAAGATATCCAAGAACACTAACATGTTTCAAATTACATTTTAAAACTTTAGACAATTTTAAAAAAAAAGATAGAAACTTTCAATTTTTATCAAAATTAATTTCTTTAAAAAAATAAAAGTTTCAATTTGCACTAAATTCAATTTCTAATGTCAAATTACAATTTAAAAATCTAACAAAATATCAATTTTTAAATTCATATTCTAAATTACAATTTCTAATTTCCTTTCCAAATTTCAATTTCTAAATTTATTCCAAAATTCTAAATAACAATGGCAAATTCTAACAAAATTCACAAATTTACAAAAAGCTAAACACACAAATCTCCTAAAATTTTCACAATAATTAACATATTTATATTTATTATACTAAATCATAACACATAATCATAAGCCACAACAATACAAACACTAAAAACACAAACACCCAAGCCATAAATCTATCAAATCTCAGCCATTTTTTGAAAATAAAGCATGGAAATGTACCCTAGAAGCGACAATTAGCAAAATCCCAAGTTTTGAACGGAAGAAATCGACCTTAAAATGACCCAAATCGAAGAAATTTAAGAAAAATAGGTATTTCAGTCGCTGCTGCCGCGGGGAGGAAAGGAAGGGGGAAAGAAAAAAAAAAGGAAGGAAGTAAGAAGAAGAAGAAAAGAAAAGGCTATTTAATTTTATTTTTTTACTTTCACCAACGCACGTGTGCGTTGGTAATGTGTATATACGTGCGTCGGCAATGGGTTGGCACGCACGTTTTTTTAATTGACGTGGCAGCCCATTGTTGACGCATTTAACGATTGTGTCGGTAATGGGCTTGCCAAAGACTTATTCGAATCCTTTGGCATTTTTGCCGACGCACATCAGCGTGTAAGTCGGAAACCACATGCCCTCGTTGACGCAATATTGTGCGTCAGTAATGCACGCGTCGGCGAAGAGTCTGTTTCTTGTAGTGGTAGTTAACAAAAAGTGAAGAGGCTACTCAGTGTAGAGTTCGAAATGAAAGACTTAGGGCCTACTAGGATGATCTTTGGTATGATAATGAAGAGATAGCTATGTGGGTTGTCTGTTTATTCATCAGAACGAGTACTTTGAAAAGATGATTGACAAGTTCAAAATGATAAATTGTTAAGGATGTGCTTGTTTTTTTAGCTGCTCGTTTCAAATTGTCATCAAAGAAGTCCCCAGATTCAGAACAAGAGGTAGTGGATATGAAAAAAATTTCTTATTCTAGCCTGGTAGGGAGTTTGATGTATGGAATCGTGAGTAGTACTAGAAGACCTGATTTGGCTCATGCTATGAGTTTGATATCTAGATTTTTGAGCAATCCATGTAAACATCATTGGAAAACTTTTGATTTGGGTTCCTCGATTTCTTAAAGCAAGCAAAGAAATTAAAGGAATGAGTGTAGACTGCCAGTTAAGAAGGTGCAAAGTATGTAAAAAGAGTATGTACACTCTGACTATGCTGCAAATCAAGAAAGGAGATACAGTTGAAAGTCAGAAGTTGAAACAGTTGAGGAGGAGCGTGCAAGGAGTTTTCTTCTTAGTTTGCCAAAATCAGTTTGTTTTAGGCTTGTTGCTGCCTAGATATTATAAAAGCAATTTGTAATAGTTTTCATCAAGTTAGTTCATTGTAAATACTCTATTCTTTCTTTAAATAAATCTAAGGCTTGATTCTTTCTTTCGTCTACCATCTTTGCGGTTTTACATCCCAATATATCCAATATAACTACGTATTTTCAAAATATATACTGTCTTCAAAGGATGAAACTGGATATGGACAGTTCCAATAAGATTTCATTCTTAAACAAAAATTCATTTATTTATTATTTCATCTATTCCATGACCGGAACATGAGGGGATACATGTTACACCACAATTTTAGACAAGATGATATTTAATGGAAAAGGTAATCATTTCATTCTTTACATAAAAGTTGGCAATACAACAATCTACTTCATATCAACCTCCGCAGCCGCCACAACCTCCACCGCAGCCTCCACCGCAGCCGCCGCCGCCACCACCATCACCACCTCCACCACTATCTCCTCCTCCTCCACCGCCACCACTCCCGCCGCTGCTTAAACTAGTAACGACAGCTGCTGTAGCTACGGCAGCACCGGCTCCAGCCAAAACAACCATCCCACCATTCTTGGTTCCACTTCCACGAGTGCCTTGTCCCAATTCAACATCACGGTACGTTTGTGGCTGCCTTGGAGGAGCACTAGTAGTCACGCTATTTCTCACATTACTGCTTTTCTTTTTACGACCTCCAATTTTACAAAGACACCATAGAATTAAACCAAAGGCTATCAAAGAACCAAAAGCTATGAGAACAATAGCATAAGTCTTCATTTCCACTAATTAATTTGATTGGAAAAAAAAAACTCTAAGATTTCCTTCTTTTATACCAATGGCTAACGTAATCAAAACAAAGTATATTTGATATATTTGTACATTGTGAAGACGACTTTGAACAAGTAAATGGGGGAAGTTTTTTCTTTTTGTTAAAATCTTATTGACTTTTGGTTTTTGAAGGAAAAACACCCTGCAGTTTCCTCATTCTTTGATAGAAATGAAGGTATAATAATTCCATATATACTTTTCATGTATTATATCATATATCATGTCATTTGTACAAATATAAAATTATTTTAAAAAATATTTTAAAATATAACAAATTTTCATATGTGACTGGACAATTCACTATGATTTATCAGTTCATCACAATTAATCATACAGAAAAATCTATTATTTTTATAAATACCTTTTAAATTATACTATTCAATAATTTTCTCTATATCTAAAATTATATACTCATCTATATGATCTCTAATCAACACAAATTTTTTATAACACTAATTTTTATCTTGTTTTACATCTCTAAAAGTGTTACGTACTTCAAAAAAGAAGAATTCATATTTCAAAAAAGAACAATTCGAATACGTAACGCAATTAGCAAAAAAAATGCTACATACTCATTTCTAGGCTTGCCCTTCACTAGACTGGGGTATCAATATTGTCACCAAATATTAAATTAGCATTAATCTAATTCAATTAAATTAAATTATTATATTATATGTAAAGGAGTTACAAAATTATAATATTTTATTGATTTATTATTATATTATATGTAAGAAAGTTCGTGAATTTATTAAAAAAAAAGTTAAACCTGAAAACGTGAGAGAGACACAAAATTAATAAGATTCTTTGAGATTTTATTATGTTTTTATTGAATTGATGATAAATTTATAGTACTACAAAAATGGTAAAAATTAAAATTTTCAAATAGATTTTTTCTTTGATTTATAATTTATTTTTAAATTTTTATTTCTAATGAATAAGTGCTGATTTTAATAATAAATAAGTGTAAATTTTGTTATTGAATAAAATAAAATGGGAGTTGTAACTAAATAACTTTTTCTTTAGTTATATCATTGAATTGCTCAACAAAATCGGCGTGACATTTTTAGTTTATATTGACATGAACTTTGAACATGTGGATAGTAATAAGAATATTAAGACCTATTTTAAAAAAAACAATGCATTGTATTGTTGCATAAAAATGAATGCGTTTCACGTACACAACGAATTTAATGTATGAGACAAGTCAGAGGTAGTGCGCTGTCTTGACGGTGTACTACCGTAGATAGGGACGAATCCATGATGTTTTGTTTGCGGGGCCAGAACTAATACATATATATATACTAATTTTTGGTTAAATTATACAAAATACTCCTATACTAACCTTTTATTTTGTTTTCAAAATATCATTTGTTTGAAAAATTACTCTTTCAAAATATCAATTTAATTTTCGGGAAATTATCTTTCATTACAACAAAAATCTTTCAAAAATACCCTAAATCTTTTAATTTTCATTAAACTTAGTCGAATTGCACGCACATTATATATATAAAGATTGATTTCCATAATAAGGGGTATTTTTTAAACAAAAAAAAAGGTTGAGGGTACAAATGAAACTTTTAAAACGTTAGGGAAAAAAGTTGAAACTAACATTATAGGTTAGAGGTATTTTGTATAATTTAACCATTAATTTTATTAAGCGGCTCTTGCAAAAATAGCAAAATTAGGTCCAATATTTGTAAAAATAAAAGTAAAAAAAGTTATTTGCAAAAATAGCAAAAAAATCAAATTTGCACCTAAAATATTACAAAATTGCCACTAGGTTTGTATGAGTAACCAGTGATTTTCTCACAAGTAATCAGTGATTTCTACACAAGTAATCACTAATTTTACTGATATGCTGATGTTTTATGCATGAATCACTGACTACCTAATAGTTATCACTGATTATCTTACAAGTTATCATCGATATCTCTGATTCACATGAATAAGGATTTTTTAAAATTTGCTATATTTGCAAATACTTTTTAAAAATGCTATATTTATAAATATTGTAGAAAATTCTGCTACCCAATGAAATTTCTCTTTTATTAATTTAACCAAAAATTGAAACTCCCATTTAATATTATCTTTTTAAATATTATCATAATTATAAATAAAGATTAAAAATAATAGATCTTATCAAAATTATTCTTTTAAAATTACAACTATATAAATATTATATATATTTATTTAAAAGAATAAAGTAATTATTTATTCAAATATATAAAAAGAAGTTTAAAAAAAAATTGGGGGGGTCATCCGCCCCTGACCGTAGGTACCTGCACAAGAAAGGAATAAAGCACCAGTGTGGTACCAGCCTAACACCCTCCGATATTAATGTTAGAGCAAGCTGATCTAGTGTGCAAGAGAGAATTATAATAGAATGAATTTACTTTATGGTTAAGTTTATTCTCCTATTTATAGAAGAAGAAGTTTATGATGTCATCGTGCCACATGTCGCGCTGGAATTGGGCCACGTGTTGCTTTTCAACGACATGTCACATGTTGGTTATGCCACTGTCGTCTTTTGATTAGATACTTGAATAATGTAAGTTCTTAATATTAAATATATAGTCTTACTAGATGAAGTAGACGTACACTCTCATGACGATGTAGACGTACCCTCTTTATCGACATAGATGTACCCTTTCAGATAATGTAACCTTATCTTTTCATATGACATAGACATACCAGCGTCCTTTACTTGATCAAGTTAGGGAATTCCACATATATTGATTAATAGGTACAACTGAACACCAACAACTGAATTTAAATTGTAAAATTTGTGTTCTCCAAGAGTAAGACAATTTTAGTAATTCTTATTAAATGGATATTTATAACCGACGTGTCGCAACGAGTTTATTATCCCGAAGGATTTGTCAATTTGATTCTCGAATAGAAAGCTATGGACATTTTTATCAATGTTTTCTACTAACTTAAGCTGGGTTATATTGTGAAGGAAAGACAAAATCATTATATTGCACTTATCAATAATGATCAACTAGTTTTCTCTCAGTGCTCATCCCAAGGAAAACCCAGTATTTTTTATTTTTTATTTAATTAAGTACATACACATCCTATTTAACATTCAATTCCAGATATCTCATTCTCATATCAAGTTTTCCTTGGAGGATGTGTGTTTCAATTCAAGGTTTTCTAGCATGGGAATAATAGGTATCAGATAAAATAACCCATAAACCCATATTTACCTCGCATTTAAACATGAGAAACGTAAAATCTATGACTATTCTATAGCTCTCCTCCATAGATTTTTGAAACATTTCTAAAATCCATAAATTTTCTTTATACATATGAAAGGTGAAGGAAATTAAATTATTTATAATATAATATTTGTGAAGTTTTCTCACAGAGAAAACAAATATTTTGGAATCCACGTTTCGATCTCTGCGTTATAGATACTTTGAAACTTTTAAATCAATAATAAATGAAAGATTTATCATCATCAAAATATTAAAGTATGATTGACATTATAAACCCTTTTATTTACGATAATTTAAAGTGACCATTACGTAGATTTCGAAACAAACATTGCATAACATCTTAATCATCCAAAATCACGAAGAAGTTATGATTAAAAAAAGTTGAGACAATGTTAGTGTGTGAAGGCGTTAAATTGCATAATTTTGAAACTATAAGAGTATACATATTCATTTTCTAATTATATAGGTATGTTTGCATTTGATGAAGACTACAGAGGTGTTATTTGTATTTTGTTTTAAAAAAATTGATCACTTTTTATTGATTTATAAATATCAAACATACGTTGAACCGACCCGCTCATACCATTCTCTCAGCATATAAATATTTTGAACCTTGAACAAATTTTCTGGCCTGGTCCCGACAAACACTTACATTTTGCTCTCGGACTTCTAATTTGAACGTTTCGTTTACATGTATTTTATTTCTCATATACACCTTTGAAAACAAACTGGCCTTAGGGTGTCCTAAAAATACATTCCATCTCTCTTATCTGTGTTTGATACAATTGTCTTAAAGTTGTCAAGTAATATACAAACTGAATTTAGAAATTCTAAGAACAAAATGTAGAGAGGGAATTAGATAAGGCTATTTAATAGGAAACCAAACCAAAGCATGCCATCTAATTCATATCAATCTCCACCACAACCTCCCCCGCATCCACCACAACCTCCACCACAACCACCGCCACCACCATCACCTCCACCTCCACCACTATCTCCTCCTCCGCCGCCATCGTCATCGCTTAAACTAGCAACAACAGCTGCAGAAGCTACAACAGCACCAGCTCCAGCCAAAACAACCATCCCTCCATTCTTGGTATCGGTTCTTCGAGTTTGTTGTCCCGATTCGACATCACGGTACGGCGGCCTTGGAACACTAGTCATAGTAGTGTTGATGGTGGCTGTTCTTGTTGTTAGCTTGTTTTTGTAACGTTGTCCATATTTACATAGAAAATATAGAATCACAATAGCTATCACCGAACCGTAAATTATTAAAAACATAGCATATGTCTTCATGCTCTCCACTAATTTAGATATGAATATTGGTAAAAAAATCTCAAGGTTTTACTTCCTTATACCAAATGGCTAACCTAATCTTGAAGCATCAAACGACCAAGAATATTGTGTATATTATTTTATTTTTTGAAGACTTTGAATAAGTAAAGGGAGGAAGTCTTTTCGCTTAATTATTTTTGACATTTTGTATAGAAGGAAAAAGACATGCATTTTCCTTATTCTTAAATAGAAATTAAGGAATAATAACTTTATGTTGTATAATTTTCATGTATCCATCATGTATGTCAATTATTGTAAGGATTTTCAGTCCTTTTTGTACTTTTTCTCTATAAATATTTAAAAATGTGATTATAAAGTTTCATTATTTTAGTAAAATTTTTAAAATCATAAAACCTAATTAAATTTAAAAAAATTATTGATTTTTAATTTAAAACATCTCAATTAAAAATATAAAATACAATAATAATATTGATCATTAAATAAAAATTCAAGAGAAAAAACTGAATAAAAATAAACTTTTATTAATAAATGAAAATTATAATAGATAACACTTTTTTATGAATAATTTCAAATTTCGGTACAAGGTCGGTAGATTGTATGAGAAATGTCATTTTTTTAAAGATATCAATTCTTAAAATATCATTTTCAAAAAACTTCCTATATAATAAATATGTGTGGTCTCACAAATTTTTATAATCCCAATAAAAATAATATATATATTAAAATATGAAGAAAAAAAAAACTCTTCTAAATTAATTTAATTAAAGGCGAGTAATTTTTTTATTTTTTTTAATGTGGGCAATGATTTATGATTGAGGCGCATGATAATGACACGGCTATATATCATTAAACATGGCATTGCGCATCCCCTTTTTATATGAATTTTATTTAATTTATTATAAAACAAAAATTATTATATTTGTTTTGTTAGCTTCAATAAAAGAGAAACAGAGATTTGGGAAATGACACTATCAATCAATGATTTTAGAAAATAAGACTACGTCAAATTGAAGATGAGGAGAGGAAAAAAAAATCTTGGCGCAGCAAAAGTTGAATAAGTTGCTCATTGGATAGCATATGCCCTCGAACAGTCAAAGCACTCTTTTATTATATCATAAATTAATTATCTTTTTAAAAAAATAATCATAAAAATAAGGTGGAATGAATTTCCTATTGAATCTTATCTAAAAAAATTGTCTATGTCTACGTTTATAAATTTACGGTCTTTCTCACTTCTTAATGCGAGAGACTTTAGGAAATTTCAAAATACCGATCATTTTTATTTATTTTTTATTAGGAATCAGTTTTTGATGTAATATTTATAAATATATTGATGCAATAATGACCATTACAAAACAAGAAATCATGAGAACGACAGCATAAATCTCCATATTAATACCAATTGATCGCTTGTTGATCTTTACAATTATATCGTCAAGACTTTGAAGAAGTAAAATGCTGGAAGTTTTTGTTAAATCTTAGTGACTTTTGGAAAACCACCTACACTTTCATTATTTTTTAATAGAAATGAAGGAAGATTCGTTCCATAGAGGGCTTTTTTTCTTCCTTCTAATTGTATGTATATTTATGTCAATTATTATAGGTTCACTAAAATTTACTTCTGTGACTCTGTCCCTACACTTTAGTTTGATCTCCGTTCTTGTACTTTCCTTATAACGATTTAAGCTTTTTGTTAAATAATGTTGTTGCGTAAAAATGGAGAGCTTCCACGTAGGCAACGAACTTAATTTATGAGACGAGTCGGAGGTAGTGCGGCTCTTCACGGCGTCTTACGTAGGTACCGCACAGAAAGGAAAAGAGCACCAGGTGTGGTGCCACCTAACACCCTCCGATGCTTAAGTCGAGCAAGCGAGCTAGTGTGCGCAGAGTAGTAGTAGAGATTAGTTACCTAATGAATGAATTTCTTCTCCTATTTATAGGAGATTAGGTTGATGACATCATCGCGCCACGTGTCGCGTCGGGATTGGGTCATGTGTTGCTTCTCAATTACGTGTCGCCTTGGGTCACGCCACGTGTCATTTTCTCGATTGGACACTTGTAATCGGTTTAGATATGTATGTCTTACACCAGGTGCTTCGGACCAGGTGCTTTAGACCAGGTGCTTTACACAGGTCTTTGGACCAGGTGCCTGGACCAGGTGCTTTGGACCAGTGCTTTACACCAGGTCTTGGACCAGGCTTTACACCAGGTGCTTGGACTAGGTGCTTTGGACCAGGTGCTTGGACCAGGTGCTTTACACCAGGTGCCTGGACCAATTTTGTCAAGTTGTAAAATTCCACGTGTAATCCAATTTCACCCCACAACAGAGGCCCCCTACTCCCGAGTTGAGTTGAGATGCAAGTTCAAGCTACTTGGGAGTATTCTTTCAAAGCGGAATTTTACCTTAGTCAATTTCTTGAAAATATTCAAAGTGTTGAGGTCTGTAGCTTGAATTTTTCACCGTTGCACTCGTCAAAATTTTGATAGTTTGTAGCTTGTATTTCTCCTTTGTAATTGAATTTTCTGTCATAAATTTTTTTTCTGAGAAAATACTAAGTGTTGAAGCTTGGTAGGTTGAATTTTCCGTCTTTGGTCGTTTTGAAGTTGAGTTGTATGTCCGAGTTGTCACGCTTACTCATCACATACTTCGCCCCTTTTGATTTAAAGAGTAAAAATTCTCTTGAAATCAAAAACATTAAAATTTTCTATCTTTTATTGAAGAAAGGATTACAAAATTTGAAAGAAAATGGAATTAATCACAAATGTAGAGAGGAATGAAGAGGGGTTGAAAGAGAAAGAAGATAGGAATAAAAAAAATGAAGGGGGGAAGGGTTCCAGACCCGTGGGTCAGGATTTGACCCGCGGGTCAGGGAATGACCCGCGTCCCTCCATTTTTTTTTTTTTTGAACCTGCTGGTTCTTTTGCCCACGGGTCAAAGCCTGACCCACGGGCATGGGCGCGGGTCAGGTTTTGACCCGCGCCCACTAACTTTTTTTTTTTTTTTTCTCTTTCTTTCTTTTTTCCCTTCCCTCTTTTTTTTTTTTTCTTTCTTCCATTATACAAAGTCAAACTACTTTATACCTTTTTATTTTTTAAATAATAATAATAACCAATTTCAAGTTGGTTTTCCGTCGTCGACTTGTCGTTGAATCTTAACACAAGCTTGCTTGATTGCTCCATCTTCAAATTTTCTAAGTGTTGCTTCGTAGGTGTAATAGCCTTACACCCTTAGTAAACTTAGAATTTTTTTTAATTCCTCTACGAATCATGCATTCCTTAGTAGACTTAGAATTTTTTAGTCATTTTTAAATTCTTCTACCAGGTGTGGCTCGTGCGAGCCCTGCACTCCCTGGTAGACTTAGAATTTTTTTATTTAGCTCTTCCACCGTGGCGGACTTAGAACTTTTTAGTCGTTTTAAATTCTTCTACCAGGTGCGACTCATGCGAGCCCTGCACTCCCTGGTAGACTTAGAATTTTTTTATTTAGCTCTTCCACTGTAGCGGACTTAGAACTTTTTGCTCTTCCACCTTGATGGACTCAGAACATTTTCATTTTGCTCTTCCACCTTGGTGGACTTAGAACATTTTCTTTTTGTTCTTCCACCTAGGCGGACTTAGAACTTTTTACTCTTTCACCTTGATGGACTCAGAACTTTTTCTTTTTGTTCTTCCACCTAGGCGGACTTAGAACTTTTTGCTCTTCCACCTTGATGGACTTAGAACATTTTTATTTTGCTCTTCCACCTTGGTGGACTTAGAACATTTTCTTTTTGTTCTTCCACCTAGGCGGACTTAGAACTTTTTGCTCTTCCACCTTGATGGACTCAGAACATTTTCTTTTTGTTCTTCCACCTAGGCGGACTTAGAACTTTTTGCTCTTCCACCTTGATGGACTCAGAACATTTTCTTTTTGTTCTTCCACCTAGGCGGACTTAGAACTTTTTGCTCTTCCACCTTGATGGACTCAGAACATTTTCATTTTATTATAGTATAATCACATAGTTGGCCCCCACCCGAGTAGAGTTTTATGTCTTGAAGTCTAACTCGAATCTAAGAGTTCTCTAAATGATTTAACTCTCATAAATGAAATAAGTAGAAAAAGTACCTGGTCTTATTCATTTTATTTTCGAACTTTTTACAGTAGAAGATTTTATTGGAAATAAAAATTGCAATAAATAAAATTGCTAAAATAAAATCTATGTTGCTTGACATCTTCATAGGTATTGTAGAGCCTTTTATATGAGTTTGATCAATGTGTTGATGTCTTGACCAATACCCCAGTGACCCAGCATGGTCCTTTCTAGAGCTTGGGCTCCTTTTCAATAGTCGGACCCCCAAAGATGGTTATTAATTCTCCAATTGGAAAATTTTGATTATCACGGTCCTGATCTTCCTCATCTCTTTTACTTCTCACAAATTCCTTCAAGTACCCTTTTTGAATTAGGGTCTCAATTTCTTCCTTGAGATCGAAGCAATCAGAGGTGGTATGCCCGTGGTCTTTATGGAAGAGGCAATACTTGTCTTTGTTCCTCTTGTTTGACCCCGTTATCATCTTAGGCGGCCACCTTACCAAGTTTTTGTCTTTGATCTCTAAGAGTAGTTGTTCGATCGGAATCGTGGCCGGAGTGTATTTTTTAAACTTACTAGGAGGAAGACTCGGCCTATTAGGTTGGTCACCTGATCTCTTTCTTTTGTCATCCTCATGACGATCGGTCTTCCAGGAAAAATCTTCTTGCTGTCTCTCTTCTTGTGGTCCGATAGTTTACTACTACCTCCTTCATCCAAGTCTTTCTTGCATTAAGTAAATCTCCGGCGCTCATATATTTTTGCGCTCTAGCAAGTAGCTCTGTGTATGTAGCAGGTGTTTTCTTGCCTAGAGACCATAAAAGTTTTTCATCTTTCAAGCCTACCATCATTGCAGTTAGAGCTATGTCGTCACTATAACCTTCCACTTTCAATGCCTCGCTGTTGAATCTTACTATATAGTCTCGGAGGCTCTCCTCTGACTTCTGACGTACAGTCAAAAGGTGCGTGGCCGGTTTCTTATGATCTCTTCCACCAAGGAACTGAGTTACAAAAGATCGAGTGAGGTCTTTAAATGAAGAGATAGACTTCGGCTTGAGCTGTCTGTACCAACCGCGAGTAGGGCCTCCTAATGTAAGGGGGAATGCCCTACACTTAATAGCATCTCGGACTCCCTGGAGCTCCATCCAGGTCCGAAACGTATCAACATGTTCGATTGGATCCTTTGAACCATCATACGTGGTCATAGTTGGCATTTTAAACTTGGTCGGAAGCTCCACCTCCATTATGTCATCACTGAATGGAGGCTCAGTTTGCTCGAGTAGATCTTCTAGTGCAAGAGGGGTCTTTCCTCTATATTCTTTCTTCATATGACCAAGTTGATCTTGGAGTTTTTTCAATTCTGGTGCCCAAGGCTGGGCACTTTCTGCAGTAGACTTCACAACATCTTAATGTTCCTTTCTCTTTTGATTGAGAACTTCTTTGAGGTCGGACCTTCGTTTCTGACTAGGTTGCTTGTTGCGATAAGAGTTATGAGAGGAAGAGGAATTGTCATGCATGTTTAGCCTCGACTTCCTCTTCGAGCTACGATTCTCATGATTTCGTGATTCACCTATACGCTCTATAGGTTCTTTGTCGTTCTTGGATTGTACTTCCTGGTTGTGAGCAGGGGCTTGATGATCGGTTTTCTGTGTAAGAATTTCGAGTACTTTAGCAAGATCTCGATTCACACCTCGAACTTGCTCTTCTAGAGCATCTACCCTTCCATCTGGCATTGGCACAACTCTTACTACTTCTTGATTTTCATCAACTTGTTGTTGTTGTTGTCGTTCTCTAGTGCTACGAGTTTGATATCTCGTATTACGAAGATTACGATTTTCACCGTCATCTATATCATCTCTGTGTTGACTTCTTCGACTCATCCTTGATGGTAGAGAACTTAGTTATATACTCTTCCCACAGACGGCGCCAAATGTTGTTGCGTAAAAATGGAGAGCTTCCACGTAGGCAACGAACTTAATTTATGAGACGAGTCGGAGGTAGTGCGCTGCTTCGACGGCGTGCTACGTAGGTACCTGCACAGGAAAGGAAAAGAGCACCGGTGTGGTGCCGGCCTAACACCCTCCGATGCTTAAGTCAGAGCAAGCAGAGCTAGTGTGCCAGAGAGTAGTAGTAGAGATTAGTTACCTAATGAATGAATTTCTTCTCCTATTTATAGGAGATTAGGTTGATGACATCATCGCGCCACGTGTCGCGTCGGGATTGGGCCATGTGTTGCTTCTCAATTACGTGTCGCTTTCGGGTCACGCCACGTGTCATTTTCTGATTGGACACTTGTAATCGGTTTAGATATGTATGTCTTACACCAGGTGCTTCGGACCAGGTGCTTTAGACCAGGTGCTTCGGACCAGGTGTTTTACACCAGGTGCTTTACACCAGGTGCTTTGGACCAGGTGCTTCGGACCAGGTGCTTCGGACCAGGTGCTTTGGACCAGGTGCTTCGGACCAGGTGCTTTACACCAGGTGCTTCGGACTAGGTGCTTTGGACCAAGTGCTTCGGACCAGGTGCTTTACACCAGGTGCTTCAGACCAATTTTGTCAAGTTGTAAAATTCCACGTGTAATCCAATTTCACCCCACAACAAATAAGATAAACACGTTTCCAAAATTAAAATAAATTAATTGATATAAGAGTGTGATTTGTAACTATATCATCATTTATTTTATTTTTATTTTTTTTTCTTATAAATATTGTACTTTTACCGTGTTAATCATTGATTATCAATTATTAATGTGAGAATCGGTGATTGACTCATTATAAGAATATGTAATTCAATATTAATCACTGATTTACTATATAATTTTCTATATTTACAAATATTTTTAAACCATTATATTTTTATAAGAGTTAAATGTAAAATACACTTATACACTTTAGCTTTTTGCTAAATCATACATACCCCTACACCTTAAAAAATTGAACACCCCTCTATTTCTATAAAATTGAAAATCACACCTCAATATCTGTTAATTTTAACGAATGTGATATGCATACATATTTACTAATGCCACATAATTCAATTTCATTAAAAATAATAGAAAATTTTGACACATGAGTAGAATTTTTAGAATAAACAGTCATATTTATAAGATGTAAAATCTATAGATCACACTCATATTATTTAAAAAAAAATCGTTATTTTTAACTGTATTGGAACATGTGGCATGCGTAGCATACGTATGTGTCTAAGCCTCATCATATGGATAAAGCCCGTGGGCCGGCCCAAGCCCAGTCCAAGTCCGGCTCGGCCCGTAAGTCAACGGTTGACGGGCCAAGCCCGCCTGTAAATCTTTGGGTTGGACATGGATCATGTGTTTGAGCCCAAGCCCGGCCCACGGGCTTTATCCATAGGGCCTCCATCAAGCAAGGCCCAAAGCCAGGTTCGAGGCCAGTTAAAAAATTATTAATATCTATAATTATAAAAAATAATGTAAATATTTTATTTTGTTTTTTATATTTAAATTTAATCTTATATATAATTATAAAATGTAATATATTATATTTTAAAAAAGAAAATGAGTTATCTTTTGTCAAAATATATAAAAACAAAGTATAAAGTTAATTTAAAAGTTTAATAAATAATATATAAAAACAAGATATACATAAAAAATAAATGATAGTAAAATATTAATAAATTAACTTTGATCTTCATCGCTTTAGAGTCAAAGTGTTTAAAAAATTAAAAATATGTTTTAAAAAATGCAATTCAAAATTTAATGGAAAATTAAATTTAATATAATCAAATTAACCTACGAGAATGATGAAAAAATTAATTTAAAAATTTAATAAACAGTATATAAAAACAAAGTATAAATAAAAAAAAAATGAATAGGATATATTAAAAAAATAAATTATATTTTTTTCATCACTTTAGAGTTAAGTTTAAGTTTAAAAAGCTAAAAATGAGTTTTAAAAATGCAATTAAAAATTTAATGAAAAATTTAATTAAATAAATAAAAACTTAAACGGACCGGGCCAAGCCCGTAGAAATGGGTCAAGCCCGGCCCGGCCCGTATTTTATCTCATGGGTTTAAGCCCGTGGACTGAAGTCAGATCCGGCCCACTCATTGACCAGGCTTTGCAAGCCCGGCTCATCGATGAGGCTTATATGTGTCACAATTTTGTTTAAACTAACTGATAGAAGGGTGTATGATTTATAATTTTATAAAAGTACAGGTGGGTTTTAAAAAAAGAGTGTAAGGACGATTTAGTAATAATCTAAAGGGTAAAATGCAAATAAGACTCCTGTGATTTTTTCGAAATGCATGAACACCCCCAGTGGTTTGAAAATGGTAAATCACACCCCTGTGGTTCCAATTTTTTTCAATCAGACCTCTTCTCTTCAATGTCAATAATTTTCTTTTAGCCATAACTTCTTCGTTTGAACTCTGATTTGGATGATTCAAGATGTTTTGAAATCCTCATTTCAGGCTCTACGTTGTGGTCACTTAAAAACTTCTAAATCATTAATAACCAAAAGAGTTAACAGTCGCAATCATACATCTATTATTTTGATGTTAATAAACTCTTTTATTTATTAATCATTTAAAAGTTTTGAAATGACTATTACATAGATCCTGAAATGAGGATTCCAAAACATCTTGAATCGTCCAAATCGGAGTTCAAACGAAAAAGTTATGGCTAAAAGAAAATTATTAACATTGAAGGGAAGGGCCTAATTGAAAAAACTTGGAACCACAGGGGTGTGATTTGCCATTTTCAAACCACAGGAGGTGTTCATGCATTTCGAAAAAAACACAGGGTCTTAATTGCATTTTACCCTAATCTAAATTGCAGGTGGGTAATTTTGCATTTAACTCTTTTTATAAATATTACAAAAAAATTTGTTTGCTTGATTTGCAATATCCCTTAATTTAAAGAATACTTGAAATATAATTAATAAAAGAGGTATTTTATAAAATTGTATTTTTGAATTACAATTCAAAAATAGTAAAAGTTTTGAGAATTTTTAAAAATAACACTGTTATTATATAATAATTATTAATTTAATGAAAGTTTCAATATGATATTAAAAACTAACCAAACTTAAAAATATTAGTGAATTTAAATTTAAACATCCCAATTATAAGAAACATAAAATAAAAGAATAATATTGATCATTCACAATAATACAAGAGAAAAAAATTAATGAAAAAAAAATGTGCCAAATTTTAAAACTTTCAAAACTTTTAATATTTTTAATAATATCAATTTAAAAAAATTCTCTTAATAAAAATAGGATAAAACTTCTTTCTTCACGAGAACTGAGAAGCTCCTCCTAACTTACACAAGTGTCATATTTCTATTAAATAATATTCATTATGATTAATAAATATCTAGATCCTATTTAATATATACGTATCTCCTATATTAATAAGTATTATCCAATAGAAATATGACACCTAAACAAGTAAGGGGGAGTTTTATCCACAAAACATTAGAGTAGTTAATACATAAAATAACTAAGAAAATACAAGAAAGTAATAAAATAATGTTCTCATTTTTCTGCTATTTTTAATATTTAAAAAAAATCTACTTTTTTCTTCTTTTTTTTATATATTTAAAACTATCTTGTGAAATAAGTTTCTGCATTAAAAAAAATAAAACTGTTTTCTTAATTTTTTAGAGCAAAAAACTTATTTTAAACATTATTTTTAAATGGGACCTAAGTAACCCTTATTAACCAACTAAATTAAGTTGTAGCTTGTAATTATTAATTAATTAACTAATACACCCAAATATTTATTAAGGCGCGGGATAATGACATGTTTGCATATTGCTTTATTTAATGAATTTTTCCATAAGATAGGAATTCTCATTCAAAGGCTTGAAAATCAGACGAATTTTTATCCAGGTTCTTGAAAATGACATGGCACAATGGGCCCAAGTCTCTTCTTTCTTTATAAATATTTAAAAATATTATATATTTGTTTGGATTGATTTAGATCGCTTCAAAAATATATTAAACAGAACGAAATTATAATTAATTGCTTTGGACATATAGAGGTTTAAAAAACCAAACCGAATCAATTTAGTTTGATTTAGGGCTCGTTTAGAATAATTTTTAAATTTTTTTTAGTAGTATTTAAAAATACCTTAAAAAATTATCTCAAACGGACTTAAGATAGTTGATACTCACATCACATCAATTGAGAATACGTAAATTGTCAAGTTTTTCTTATAAGAATTATTTCTCCAAACTAGTAAAGAGACAGATTCAAGAATCATGTCTTAAACAAAGCTCAATCAACTAACTCAATTAAAAAATTACTGAAATTATTTTAATGATAAAAAATTAAAAAAACTACCATCAAACAAGTAACAGTCCAAATAAAATTGACAAATATTTGAACAAATTAAAGGAAACTGAAGCATTTAAGGTGTGTTAATTCCATTTACTCATATCAACCTCCACAGCCACAACCACCACTACCACAATCATCGCCGCCACAACCACCACCACCGTCATCTCCACACCCTTCATCACCATCACCATAGCTGCCGACGCCGCTTAAACTCGCAACGACGGCGGTAGAAGCTAGAGCAGCACCAGCTCCAGCCAAAATAACCATCCCTCCATTCTTGGTTTGAGTTCCACGAGTGGCTTGTCCCAATTCAACGTCAGTAGCCGAGCTTCTTCCGGTTATCTTCTTTTTAAGATAACCAACAATTTTATTAACACAAATCAGAAACGAAGGAATGGTGATCACAAAACAGATTATTATGAGAATGATGGCAAAAATTTCCATATCTGATGGGAAAAAATCTCGAATTTCCTTCTTAATTTATACCAAATTGCTAATTATATCATGAAGACTTTGAAGAAGTAAATGCAGAAATGTTTTTTTTTTTTTGGTTAAATCAAATTTGACTTTTGGCTCACACATGAAAAACAACCTACACTTTCATTATAATATTTGAATAAAATGAAGTTAGAATCGGTTCCAATAGTTTTTCGTGTGTATGATCCTATCTATCAATTATTAGAGATTAATATATACTTCAATCCCTATACTTTTGGTCTTTGTTTTCTTTGTAAGAATTCTTATCTTTATTATACTCCTTAAATTAGTGCTTGTTGTCATCAAGAGAGTCAAAAAACTTTATTATATCCTAATTTCTCTTTCTCCTTAAAATAAATCATTAAGATGTCTCCTATACATGAAAACGAGCTAATGTGAATGTAGCAATATTACTAGGGACTAAATGAAATGTGATTGAGCATCAACATCATTAGCTTGATGAGTTGTAGATTTCAAATGAAGATGGCAAGAAGATCCTCGAAGGCATGAACTCGGCTAAGTTGGCAGTTTGACAGTTTTAGTTAGTTAAATTCTGTTTTTAGTTTAATTAGTTCATGTCAAGCTTGAGTATAAAAGCTAATTTCTTGGATTTTTTCTGTTTGTAAACTTCTACTTGAAATCAATAAAAATATTCTTGTTCTTTGTTCTATAGTACTGGGGGAATATAACGGTTGGGTGACTTATCGTGATATCACTACTAACACAACCTTTGTACAGTATATGTGATCTTATTTTGGTCACTGATGATTGTCAAAACCAGTATAAATAAATATTTACCTCTAGTAGTGATAAACAAGGTTGAATAATCTTAAGAGACCAGTAAATTAATTTAAAGCTATAAAAAAGGGAGATTTTGATTTAACTAAATGATAGAAAAGAAATTGAAAAGGATGAAAAATCAATGTGAGAAGGTTTCCAACTAGATATGATTAAATGATCTAATTTGATCAAACATCAATTCAATAATGAATACATGAAAAGAGAAAATATAAATAATGATAAAATAAGATAGCCAATAAAAAAATATCTCACAAACCAGACTTATTGTTTAATCCTTAGTTGGAACGAGAAGTTTGGTTAGACGACATTGAATCCATAACGATAGCGATAAATGAAAAAAGAAAAGTATATAAGAATTCATCTAAATTGAAAGAGTGAAATTCTGAAATTTATTTTTTAATTTGAAGGAATTTCACTTATAAATTGAAGAACATTCCATTTATAAATTGAAGGAAAAAAATAATAATTTATTAAATAATACTTAACTAATAGAATGTTCTTTGAAAACTACCTTCTTTAAGACAAGTAACATGTTTATTATAAAGTGCACTAAAATCTTCAAAATTGTGAATTGTTAATGAATCACACATTAAAAAGATGAAAGAACCTAACATTGTTTATAAAATCTAAGGGTCACTATTCTCATTATTAATCGGTGTTGAGATAGAAGTCCATGATTATTATCATGGTATCAAAGCCCAACAACCACAAACGAGCATCAGGTCCAAAATTAACATCCGGCCCAAAATTGATGAACCCCAAAAGATTCACCATCTTGAAGGGGTATATTAAGGATCTCACATTAGAAAGATGAAACGACTTAACATTATTTAGAATATCTAAATGTCACTCCTCTTATTAATTACCCAATTGGTGTTGAGATTGAAACCCATGAATATTCTCATAACTAAGTCATATTTTTACCTAGGGTGTCTCCATTAAAACTTATGAAAATCCTTAAGAAATATATCATTGAAGCTATTAATATCAAGTAATTGTTAATTTTATAATAAAAAAAACGATATGAGGAAAGTATTTAAAATATAAATATAATTCCTATAACAGATTTTGGACATTAAAGACCTAAATTTCTTTAGATGGGTAATTATTAATTCTCAAATTATTCAATTAATAGTCGTAAGTAACCCTCTCATTTTAATATTTATACTTACTACATCGTTGAAGTAAGAGGTTATAAAATAAGAAATTTGCTTCCAAATTACGAGATTACAATATTTATATAGAAAAAAAACCTTGGTGGATTGAAACAACTATTTACGAACTGTCAAATTAGTTCCACCAATTTAAAAAAAAATTTCCTTGATAAAAAAAAAAAGTTAAACAATCAAGTCATATCTCCAAATTGACCAAATGATATGAAAGTTCCAAACCTTGTGAAAATAAATAAAAACAAAAAACTCAAGGATATTTTGTACATTTTTAAAGATTCATACATATTTTAGATTTTTTATCCAAAATAAAATACTAACTAAAAATAATCACAACACAATGAACATTACAAAGGTAAATGTTCAAGAAGATGGAAAGAGGCCCTTATATAGCCTGTGGAAAAGAATTAATGGTCTTCAAATAATACCAATTTCGAAATTTTAAACAAAAATTTTACCGAAATTAATATTTGTTTCGCGTTTTTAAAAACTTTTAAACCAAACATGGCTTCAAATTAAAAAAGATAAATTTTTTAACAAACAAAGGAAACCGAGGCACTTTGATAATAGCTGGGTGTTAATTCCATCTAATTCATATCAGCCTCCACAGCCACCGCAGCCTCCACCGCCTCCGCCACCACCACCGCAGCCTCCACCTCCATCGCCACCACCACCGCCGCCGCCTCCACCTCCATCGCCACCACCACCACCGCTGCCACACCCTCCACCTCCACCGCCACCACCACACCCTCCACCTCCACCTCCACCGCCACCACCACACCCTCCACCTCCACCGCCACAACCCCCACCTCCACAACCACCGCCACATCCTCCATCGCCATTGCAGCCAGCACCGCCGCTTAAACTAGCAACGGCAGCGGTAGAAGCTAGAGCAGCACCAGCCAAAATAACCATTCCTCCATTCTTGGTTTGAATTCCACGAGTGGCTTGTCCCAATTCAACATCAGTAGCCGAGCTTCTTCTAGTCTTCTTCCTTTTAAGCTCATCAACAATAATATAAGCACAAATCATAAACGAAGAAATGACAATCAAAGAACCGATTATTATGAAAATGATAACATAAATCTCCATATATCTTATGGAAAAAAAAAAAAAAAACTCTCGAGTTTCTTTTTCAGTTTAACTTTATACCAATGGCTAACAATTATTTATATATAATTAAATCATGAAGATTTTGAAGAAGTAAATGAATAAATGTTTTGTTAAATCGCATTGACTTTTGGCTCACATGGAAAACAACCTACACTTTCATTATAATATTTTAATAAAATGAAGTGAGAATCGTTCCAATAGTTTTTCGTGTATGATCCTATCCTTATTAATTATTAGGTTAATTAAAATATAGGGTAAAATGCAAATGAGATCTTTGTGGGTTTTTTCAAATGCATAAACACCCCTCTGGTTTGAAAATGGCAAATCACACTCACGTGGTTCCAATTTTTTTCAATCAGTCCCCTCCTCTTTTAATGTCAATAATTTTTTTTTAGCCATAACTTCTTTGTTTGAATTCCAATTTGGATAATTCAAGATGTATTGGAATCCTCATTTCGATCTCTACGCTATGGAATCCTCATTTCTGATTAAAAAAAATTGGAATCACAGGGGTGTGATTTACCATTTTCAAACTACATGGGGTGTTCATGCATTTGGAAAAAACCATAGGGGTCTCATTTACATTTTACCCTTCAAATATATACTTCAATCTCTATACTTTGGTCTTTGTTTTCTTTGTAAGAATTTTAGTCTTATAATCCTTAAATTAGCGCTAGGTTGTAATCAAAAGAGTAGGGTTTCAAAAAACTTCATACTATCCTAATTTCTCTTCTTCTTTAAAAAAAATCATTAAGTAGTCTTGAAAGGGCCTAATAATTGTGTAATTTAATAATTAAATTCATTTTTCACTTTTACTTGCAAAAATCAAAATCATATGTTTCTATTTTTAGATTGTCGATAGATACAAAATTGCAATAGTGTCAACAGAATATAAAATGAACAAAAAAACAACAATTTAAAGATCAAGGGAAAGAAAATGACACAAAGAATGATTAACGTGGGAAACGATGAAAACCTACGAGTGCCTAGAAAACAAGTCCACTAGAAAATCAATGTACATATACAAACAATAACTTAAAGCAAAACATAAAAGCACAAACGAAAAACTCTCTTTTTCTTTGCCTACGATTGATTCTTGTTGATGACGATTTTCAAGTCGGATTATCCACAAGTCCCCTTGTAAATCTCGATCCAAGAAATCTCTTCCTTGTCACGAACGTACCACAACTCGAAATCCCTTCGGTATGTGTTAGTTTTCTCCCAATATTTTCTTGAATTTATATAATAAAAAATACTAATTAAGAACGCACTCTTAAATATAAATAATCTCTCTCAAATACACAAAATTTTCATAAGAGAATATCAAATAAATAGAGTAATAAAAAGCACTTTCTAATATCGATTTGCTTGTAGCTTGAGTGCTTAAAAGAGGTGATTTGACATTTGCACACATCCTCCTTTTATAGATGTAACCCGTTATTTTGTGATAAAAAAAAACTTTTATTTATTTTATTTTAATTTAAGTAATTAAAGTTTATTTATTTATCGGTAAATTAGAATTTAGTAGTTTATTTCGGTTTAAGTCCTTTTAATTACCTTTTTAGTTTATTTTCGTTTTAATGGTATTAATAATTATTAACGGGCCAATTAATAATTATTAATCACCATTGGGATAGTTTAAGATCATCGGGTTTCGTTTTATAAGTCAAAAGTCATAAAAGGACGTAACCGTCATTTCTAAATTTCCTAAATATCTAAACACTATTCACTCTTCTTCTTTAAAATTACCATTGACTCATTTTTTTGACCAAAATCATCACCCAATTCTCCTCCAAAACCGTGAGCATCAATAAGCAAAGGGGAAATTTCGATTTTTGTTCGTTTCTCGACGGATCGACTCAATCTTGGATAAATCGGAAAGCCCTCGAGTCAAGGATCCTTTTCCACCTAGCTTTTGTCCGTTTCTCTCGAGATCCTAGGAGTTCTCGGTAAGTTTCTCTTGAAACCCTAAGCTCCAAATAGTGTTTTAATGGAGTTTTTTTTGTTTCCTTTCGATTTCTTGCCGTGAAACTCGATGTTTGTAAATACGGGAGTAGTTTTAAGAGTTTTTGGAAACTTTCCCATAACCCTAAAACCGAGTTTCAGTCGAAACCCTTCCCGTTTGAAATTTACCTTTTTGGGTTTGATTATGGGTTAGAATTTAATGAAATAATGTTTATTTAAATTCAATTCGGGAAAGAGAATATTGTTCAAAAACCCTATTTATCGATACCCATTGAAATCGGGAATATCGAATTTGCTTAAAACCAACTCGAAACACTTTTAGATTGCCTAAAAGCCGGAAAACCAAACCCGAGGCCTAATTTCTTTGTGAAGGCCGAGAGCCTCTTTATGGGGGTTTGATAGATTTTCGTCGTTTTGTATGTTAGGTTGTTGTTTGATCAATAGTTAGTAATTTTTATTGATTGTGTAAGATAATTCAACTGTAGGTGTTTTCGAACCACTCGCTTGATCGCTCTTCCTGACTTAGGAGCGAAGTCATCTCTTTTAAGGTGAGAATAGTTAGGATTTAAAGTAACTATAGAAAGCAAATAAGTATAATGGTTTGTAGAATTGAAACTAAGACTAGAATCCGAATCTAAGATTAGAGGGATGTGAGTTAGTGCCCTTAGGATTAGTACTTAATCCTTTAAGTGAGAACTTAGGAGTTCTCGAGGAAAGTAATGAATCTTAGAAGATTCTAAGTTAGATTCGTTTCGAAGCTTAGGTTGGATCATTGGAAGTTAAAAGATCCAACTTGTTTTTAGAACGGTTATTAGAACCTCGGATTATGTTGGAAGTTTAGAATCCTTGAAGGTATAGGTTAATCGTTGAAGTTATGATTCTACTCTTTTTATTGATACCGGAGTTCGATCGACATATCGTTCGTCCGAGATTACTATTTATTTTACTTTATGTCCTTTACTTTATGCCTTTTACTTTATGCTTGTATCGACTACTTTAATTCCGCACTTTACTTATTTACTTTTACAAGGATATGCAGGCATCATATTGCACCATAACATGTTCGCATCATTCATTGAAAAAGAAAGGAAGGGAAGAATGTTGGAGCCTACGGGTAGTGTCCGCATCACCTTCAAAAAAAGAAAAGAAAGTAAAACTAAGAAAGAAGGTTGAATGGGTATCCTACGGGATGTACCTATTATCTTCATTCATGCATAAGGGCAAATGTGAAGTCCTACGGGATGCTCTCATGCATTCATGTTTATGATCAATGAAATAGAGAATCGAGATGTTTTATATTTATGTAAAGTTTATTTACTTTTCTTATTTATGTCGTAACGAGTTAATGGAGGAGATTTGACTATAAGTGTTAGTAGTATCATCCTTTGGAGAGTATAGAATGAATTACCTAGAGTTTGGAGAACTTTAGGAGAGAATTATGTCAGATTACTTGGACACAAATCGGAATACGAGTTTGAGGTCTATCTTTACTTTTTATGCTTATTGTTCTCACTGGGCTTAGTTTGTTAGCTCATGATATTACAAAAATTTCAGGTAATGCCCTGGCCAGAGGTCGAGGGAGAGGAGATGGTGTTGCGTGATCGAGGGATGTTGACCTCGAGATGGACTCGGTTATTGTAAAGTTTATGTATTTATTTTTGTGAACTTTAAAAACTTTGATGATTTTGTATTGTATTTAGCTCATAAGAGCTTTTTATCGTTGTTTTTATGATATTACATCTTGAACTCCTGATTGGAACTTAATGTTCCACGTGATTTTATTAGATTTGAAAATTAGGATGTAAACAGGTTTTCGGCATGCCAACTTTCAAACAAAACCACGCAAAATTTTCTTAAAAATAAAAGACTTCCGCTGTTTTCTCTGATTTTAATTTATTTAAAAGTGACGGGTCGTCACAATAGATGAATGGACTTGTGACAGATTTTGCTTCATAAGGAAGAGAAGTGTACCCTAAAACAAGTAATTGAAAATAAATCAAAGGTAATAATCAATCAGCCAACCAATTTAGCATCATAGTTGTCAATTAAAATAAATCATTCCATAAACCACAAATTTGTAATCTAAGAGATGAGTTGGGTACAATTCAAATTTGAAAATCAAATAATATGATTAAATCATTAAAGAGTTTTTGACAAAATAAATGTCAATAAAAAATATATTCATATAAATCTCCTATACATGAAATCAAGCTAATGTGAATGTAGCAATATAAAGAGAAACTACTAATGAAAATTATAGTTAGGATATCAAATTGTTACCATGGGAAAAGACAATAGATTAATATTGTTACAATAGTAAAAAAAAAACTTGAAAATTTCACAAAATGGAATTTTATGTATTAATATTTGCATACAAAATGACATTTATGTACTAGTATTTGCATATAAAAAGATTCAGTTAAGTTGTAATTTAAAAAGACTATAGTAATAAGGATAACTGTTGGGTGACTTATCCTGATAATTCTACTAACACGGCCTTTTTATATTGCATGTAATTTTATCTGAATCACTCATGTAGAGACATGTGAGTGAGGGTGTTACTACAATCGAGCTTGTAAGAGACTGAACTAGATATATTTATTGTCTTTTATTAAAACCGTTCAAAGAGATATTTTATGCATCGATAGGTTGGTCATATACAGTATTGACCTTAATCCTATGTGAATTATGAATTGTTTGTACGAGATAGTTCTTTGATTTGTGTACCAGATTTTCAGGTAAAAAAATATATTTTTTAATCAATATATTTAGTTCAAATAATATTAATTTGGGGCAAGTTTAATCAATTAGAATAGATTAAATTCTAACTTTTTGTTATCTTTGCAAATATGGTCTCAAGACATGAGGTAACTTTTATAATATTCAAAAGATAAAGGGAAAAGAGAGAAAATTAGAAAAGTTGTTGTGACAGCCCATGTTCCCGGTAAGCTTCATTTAAATAAATATTATCTTTTATCCTATAATACTTATTTAATATGGGAAGGAGAATGGTAAGTAAATTTAATTCTTATTTTCAGGAATTAAATGATTGGTTTTACCATTTATTTGGAATAAAAAAATAATAAAACATGGTGATGTGGCATGGGAAGGGAAAAATAAAAGGAAATGAGACGTGGGATACCTCAGTTGAACGTGAAAAAGCACAGAGAATAAAAGAAAATGTAGGTTTTCTTCTTCCCTCTTCTTCTCTTCATTGTCGTCACCCATAAGTGTGATTGAGGAAGGTTTGATCAATTTCTTCCGTTTTCCTCTATGATTTAGGTGTTGTTCGTGGTGGAATTCATTTGGAGGAAGTTTGGTTGAGATTGGAAGGGTTCTCTTCAAGATTAAGGTTCAAGGTAATGAAAATGTTCCCTTTTAATTTCTAAAAATTTTGTCTTAATTATGATAAAAACCCATCAAAACCATAATTTCTTCATCTTTTCTTCAATTTTCCTTTTGTTTTCTAGGAAATCCATAAACCCTAGAACCATAACCATGAGTTTTCTTGAAAGAGACCTTATACCATATAATTACACTACAAAAAAACTGTCAAAATGCGACCAGAAATTTGCGACCAAAAAAATATGGTAGCTTTCTGGTGACCACCTGGTCACTTTCTTTGAAGGTTGACTCTAAGTGACCATTTGGTCACTTTTTTTGCGACCATATGGTGGCATTTTTGTGACTAAAATGTTCCTTGGTAGCAAAAAATGGCGCGTAATTTTGGAGGGAAGAAAGCTACCAAATGGTCACAATAAAAAGTGTTTTTTCATGACCATATGGTCGCATTTTTGTGACTAAAATGTTCCTTGGTAGCAAAATATGGCGCGTAATTTTGGAGGGAAGAAAGCTACCAAATGGTCGCAATAAAAAGTGACCAGGATGGTCGCAATTTTGGTGACCAAAAGTGAGCGGTGGTAGCTTATAATTGGAGGAAGAAAGCTACCAAATGGTCGCAATAAAAAGTGACCAGGATGGTCGCAATTTTTGTGACCAAAGTGAGCGATGGTAGCTTATAATTGGAGGGAAGAAAGCTACCAAATGGTCGCAATAAAAAGTGACCAGGATGGTCGCAATTTTGGTGACCAAAAGTGAGCAGTGGTAGCTTATAATTGGAGGAAGAAAGCTACCAAATGGTCGCAATAAAAAGTGACCAGGATGGTCGCAATTTTGGTGACCAAAAGTGAGCAGGGTAGCTTATAATTGGAGGGAAGAAAGCTACCAAGTGGTCGCAATAAAAAGTGACCAGGATGGTCGCAATAAAAAGTGACCAGGATGGTCGCAAATTATGTGATTTTTATGGGACCAATAATTGATAAAGAATTTGGTGGGATAAAAGCTACCAAGTGGTCACCCAAAAAGTGACCATGTGGTCGTAAATTCGACTTGATGTGACCCAGGCAAAGGAGGAAAATAGCGGGAAAATTTGGCGGAAACGCGACCAGGTGGTAGCAAAAATACTACCATCCTGGTCGCAAATGAGCAGAGGAGTCCATTATAAAAACCCCTCCACCCATTGTTTCTTAGCATTAAGTAAAAAGAAAATGAGAGAGTGGATGTATGTTCGTTTGATAGACGGGTATTTGAAAGATGAGTTCGTGGCTGGGGTTGAACAGTTTGTTGAGTTTTGCATGACAACCGTCTATTATGAAAAGTATGGTGGAAAGCTACGCCCTGCAAGTGCGGAAATGCGACAATAGGAGAATCATACCTGGTTCTGAGTTGAAGGTGCATCTTTATACTTGGGGGTTTGTGCGGAATTATTATCACCTGGGTGTTTCGGGGGAAACACAGGAAATGTTCGACGCCGCATTACAGGAATCGAGACGATACGAAGGTAGCGGCTCGAATGTAGAGGTTGTTGACGAAGAACGGAATGATGAACAACGATATTGTCGATGCGACGAAATGATAATTGATGGTGCGGGGTATGGGGGCAATGAAAATTTCCGGGAAAGTTTAAACGTGAAGACGAAGATGAACGGGTTGTAGAAGAGGAAATGAATCCCAAGCACGTAAGATGCACGAGATGCTAAAGACAGGCAGACCATTGTACGATGGGTGTGAGGTAAGTCAACTTCTTCTGCTCTCAGAACTTTTAAATATAAAGGCGCATACAACATACCGGGTAGAGGATTTGATGCGATTGCATCGTGGTTTCGTCGATGCGCTCCGAAGAAAATAATATGCCCCACGGTTTATGCGACACGAAAAAGCTAGTGGAGGGACTTGGATTACCCGTGGAGAAAATAGATTCGTGTCAAAACGGATGCATGATTTCCTGGATGTGGATGAGGACTGCATCATTGCAAATCCTGTTTTCTTCCAAGATACAAACAAGGGAAACGCAGCTGATTCCGAATGCCCGCATGTTCTATTTACCGCGACCCCACGCCTGCGCAACGGTTGTATGCATCGGATGTGACGGCCTCGCACATGAGATGGCATCACGAGCATTCACAAGGATGAAGGTGTTATGAGACATCCCTCGAGTCTTGCGGCATGGAAGCATTTAAATAATTGTCATCCGGGATTTTGCACAAGATCCGGAAACGCCGATTGGGCTTATGCACGATGGCTTCAACCCGTTCGGGGCATCCAGGGCACAATATTCAGTTTGGCCCATCATGGTAACCCCGTATAACTTGCCTCCCTCGATGTGCATGCGAGACCCGTGATTTTTCTAACGTGTGATCGTGCACCGGGCCGAAAAGTCCAAAACAGAAACTGGATGTGTATTTGCAACCACTTATTGCAGAGTTCAATGCTGTCAGGTATGTTGATATTTAATTGCTTTCATATACATTTTTGAGTCGGTGTTTAGCTTTTGTTATTGCTTTCCTTAGTCATTGTAGTTAATTGTGTGAACCTCAATCTCCTCCTCTTAAAGGATGGAGTACGGCGGGGACATACGCATGTCCGCATTGCATGCTAGACACAGATGCATTTTATCTCAGAAACGGTCGGAAAACTTGTTGGTTTGGCTGTCCACCGTCGATTCTTGCCTTTGAATCACACTTTCCGTTCAAACGGCAGTGACTGGAAGAAGGGTCGACGAGTAAGAAAACAAACCCCCCCGACCATGTATAGTGGAAGACAGATTCTGCACGGTATAGATACTATAGGGATGCAGAAGATTACCGTGGAAGGTGCAGAGAGTGCAAACAATGCGGCTGGAAAAAACACGGGTTGGAAGAAACGAAGTATTTTTTGGGATCTACCGTATTGGGAAGATCTACTGATTAGACACAATCTTGATGTAATGCATATCGAGAAGAATTTCTTTGACAACATTTTCAATACGATTTTGAACGTTCATGGAAAAACGAAGGACAATCAAGGGCACGTTATGATATACCGGGAGATATGTGACCGTCCTGAGTTGGAGCCTGACGACAATGATAATTACGTAAAAGCAAAGTACATGTTGACGACGGATGAAAAGAAAACATTATTTGAGTGGATCAAATCCATCAAATTCCCGGACGGATACGTTTCGAATTTGAGTCGGTGTATAGACAATCAAAAACATATCATGTTCGGGATGAAAAGCCACGACTGTCATATATTCATGCAACGATTGATGCCCGTCGCGTTCAGACCGTTCCTAGAGAATAGACATTGGGAGCCGCTTGCCCAGTTGAGTGTTTTTTTCAGGGGACTTGACATGTACAGAGTGACGGAAGCTACTGTCCGCTTCAATGAGTTCCAGGAGATCGCCGTTATTATTTGTAAGTTGGAGCGAATGTTCCCACCTGGCTTTTTTGACTCCATGGAGCATCTTCCAAGGCATCTTCCATACGAGGCATTCTTAGGGGGTCCCGTACATTACCGCTGGATGTACCCATTTGAAAGGTAAGCACGCTTATTTTCTAATGTACGCGTATGAATCAAGACGGTGATCATCGAATGTTAATAATGTTTTGTACCCACAGTACTTACGCTCGGTTGAAAAAGATGGTTGGAAATAGATCACGAGTAGAAGGATCTATCCGTAGTGCGTGCGGCGGCGTAAGAGACTACCACATTTTGTTCATACTACTTTGATCAACACATTGCGGAAGCGATTTCGACCGTCAAAACGAAACGTTGTCGATAATTTACTTGAAGGTGTTGACATGAACGACTTGCCGATTTTTACGGAACCTGGCATGACAGTTGGAAGATCGGTCGAAGGCCGTTGACCGATTCCGAGTATCACGTAATGCGGACATACGTGTTATGCAACTCGCAGAGAGATCGAGCCTTACATAGAGTGAGTTTGTAACTTAACATTATTCCATCGCATAAACAAGTACAAACTATTTGCTAACTATTTTTGTAACATACTGATTATTTCTAAACGTATACGTTCGAATGACACGAGTTGGTCTTACGAGGCCGAGGAGGGGTCAATAATCGACCAAGAGTTTCGTTCTTGGTTCAGTGCATACGTGAGTTATTTTAAATTGTCAAACAACCGTTGCATTATGTTGAAACAATTACTATCTTCCTAACATTCTCGTATGTGGACAATGACACAAGTTGACTCCCCTACATTACCTGGTGGATGATCCTCGCATCATTTCTTTAGCAAAGGGACCTGGACGGATAGCAAGGTCGTATGGTGGATACGTCGAAAGCGGTTCTGATTTTAAACGAAGGCGCATTCGGTGAACAGGGCAACAAACAACAAGTGGTGTTTGCATAAAAGGTCACGTGTTCGGCCAAACGAAGACGGTTACTTCGAGTAATCGATGAGATTCTTGAGATTCAATACGCAAGTCCGACGCTAAAACGCATTGTTCGTTCAACCGCACTTGGTTCGAGACAACCAGGCAGGCGAGTCCGTAAGATTGATCATTTACAAATCGTTGAGGTAAAGAAGTCTAAGCATATGCGCACCGTTGATAGGTTCGTCCTGGCTTCACAAGCGATTCAAGTTTATTACCTGAACTATCCGATTAATAGACGAGATCCGATGGTTGGTTAGTTGTTTGTAAAGTTAAACCACGCCAGGTAGAAGAAAACTTGTCCAAGAAAGACGACCACGCAGAGGAAGTCGTTGCTTTTCAAAAAGATGAGATACGATCTCGTGCAATCGACGATGGTCGGGATGCAAGTCTTGTCCTTTGAACGATGGAACGATAACATTGCATGATGATGATGATATACATGCTTCCACTTCTCACGCACGTGACATTGATGCTGAATTTATTCGAGACGATGAATCTGATGAAGAAACAGAAGAAGAAGAAGAAGACTGTATGTGACGGACTTCTTGGAGACGATGATGAATGAGATATTTCGTTAACTTGATTATTCAAATGTGTGTGTATGTGTTTAATTAATTAAAAATATTTCTTTTAAGGAAAGATTAAAAAAAAAAAAAAAAAAATTATATTTGCGACCAAGTGGTCGCAATTTCACACAAAAAGGTGACCACATGGTAGTAATTTAGAAGTGAAATGCGACCAGTTGGTCGCATTTTATAATTATATTTTTAAAAAATATAAGTAAAATGGCTACCATATGGTCGCAAAAATGAGCGGTAAATTTAAATTTCCATGAAATTTATGGCGGTGAATTTAAAGATTACGACCATCTGGTCGCAATATTTGGCGGTGGGCTACCATATGGTCGCAAAAAAGAGCGGTAAATTTAAATTTCCATGAAATTTATGGCGGTGAATTTAAAGATTACGACCATCTGGTCGCAATATTTGGCGGTGAATTTCATTATTGCGACTAGATGGTCGCAATTATTGATGGGACTCGTGATATGACAGCTGTTATGGATCATGGTAAAGTGGTGACCATATGATCGCTTTTCATGAAATGCTACCATATGGTCGCAAATATCTCAAGAAATGCGACCGGTTGGTCGCCATTTTCCCCAAAGACGCGACCTTTTCGTTTCTTGTCATAATTACATATTTGCGACCATTTGGTCGCAAAATCGATTTAAATTCCCACGCTTTTTCCTTTCCCCCCGTTTCGCTTTTCTTCCTTTCTCTTTTTCTTCCTCTCTTTTTGTTCTTTTCTCTTTTCCCCTCTCCCTGTTCCCCGTTATTTCTTCCTGTTCCGTTCCGTTCTTACTCTAAATCTAAAACCCTCAAACCCCAATCCCGTTTTATTACGAGGTTAGTTTTCGTATAAAATTGAAGTTTAGTTTAAGAATTTATTTTACTTAGTTTTAGTTTTTAGTTTTCAATTAAGTAGTTTAGTTTAGTTTTGTTAATTTAATTAGTTTTAGTTTAATGAATCTAAATTTGTGTAATCAATTACTTAGTTTACTTTTGTTTAATTCATAGCATTTTAGTTTACATTAACTAATTAATTAGTTTAGTTTAATTTTGTTACTTTAAGTAATTTTAGTTTATATAATCTAATAGTTTAATTAATCTAACTTAGTTTACTTTAATTCAATTTAAGTAGTAATTAATTTAATTACTTAATCTAATTTAGTTTATTTAAGATAGTTTACTTTAATTTAATAAAATTAAACTAAATTAATTTATAATTACACTAGTTTAAATTTTAATTTTAGTTTAATTAATGTAATTTAGATTACTTTAATTAAATCAATTAATTTAAAGTAGGGTAATTAATTCAAATAGTTTAACTTCAATTATACTTAAGTAGTTTAAATTAATTAATTACACTAATTTAATTAATTAATTTTAATTTAATGAATAAATAAAAATTGTTTAATTACTTAATTTTAGTTAAAATTTGATTAAAGTAAAGTACAATTAGATTAATTAATTAGAATAATTTTGTTTAAGTATTCTAATCAATTAATTTGAAATAAAGTAAATTAAAATTAGATTAATTGAAACTAAAATTAATTTGAGTTTAATTCAATTAATTTTAGTTCAATTAATATAATTAAATAAATAATTAATAAATAATTAATAATTAATAATTAATTAACTAATTATTGAAATTTAAATTTTAAAAAAAAATTCTTAAATGCGACCAGATGGTCACTTTTTAGACGACCATCTGGTCGCATTTTAACTGAGCCTAAAAGTGACCATTTGGTCGCATAAAATGCGACCATTTGGTCACTTTTTATGTGACCAAATGGTCACTTCTATTGAAGATAAAATGTGACCATATGGTCCCTTTTAATGCGACCATTTGGTCGCATTTTCAAAAGTTTGACTTTTTTGCTACCAAAATTTTTTGCGACCATATGGTCGAATTTTTATGACCATGCAGTCGCACAATTGAAATCCGACCAGCTTTTTAGCAACCACTCAGTTGGTCGCATTTTTGGTAGCAATTTAGGTAAAAAACGACCATTTGGTCGCAATTTCCTGGTCGCAAATTGACAGTTTTTTTGTAGTGTTACCCATTCCAAAACACGCCATAAAAAAACACCACTGAGGCCGCCGTCTTGGCTGTTATTGTTGGCCGACTTTAGCAGCCTAATTAGGGGGCTTTTTGTGTGTCGTTTTCGCGTGTCGATTCAGTGATTGTTGCTCGATATTTTTCTTTTATATATTTAGGTAAAATTATTGATGATTTTTAAATAGGGGTCAAGCTACAGTACAAGGAATAAAAATCCCTGGTTCACGGACTTTTATAAACTCTTAGATACAACTTATTTGATCTCAGCCCTTTATTTTTTTTACCATTTTTACCTTAACTATTTTATTAAATCTAATTTAATTTCAACCGTTAGTTTATAATTTTAAATCTCAACCATTAATTTTGAATTACAAATAAACACATTTAGATTTTTTTGTTAAATCTAACGTCGTGAAACTTCATACTCTGAAATATTGAGATTCTTGATTCAGTGTGATCACATTTCTTTTATTTTGTAATCGTTGTTATTCAGATGTTACTCAAGTAAGTTTGATTGTCATTTCATCTTTCGAAAGTGATCGTTCTTAATATTATTTACGTAATTGATTTTCTTTAATGTCATTAAATGTGATCGTTTGTTTTTTGAATGAGATCATTCTTGATCGTATATTTTATAATGTGATCGTCGTTTTTTATATTTGTTTGTAATTTTTTTATTGTGACCAAATGTGATTGTCATTTTTTGCATGTGATTGTTTCTTTTCAAATGTGATTGTTCCCTTATAAATGAAATCTTTGTTTTAAAAAAAAATTATGTGATATTTTTATGTGGTTATATAAACCTGTCAACAATTAAAATTTGTTATAACATAATGTACTGGATAAATTTCATTATTTTAATATAATATTCATTAAATTATTCAAAGAAAAATATATACAATTAATACAATTTACATGCAATTGATTATTTTATATGATTAATTAACTTGTATAAATTGTGATTGTTGACCATCTCAAACTGAAATTTGTGATCGATTGTTTGATGTATGTGATTGCATACCCACTCAAACTTATCACTATTTTAAACATGTGATCACAAACTCACTCAAAATTAAATTCGTGATCGACTGTTTTGTATGTTTGATCATGTTGTAACCAATTAAATTTTATATCGCCGATGAACAAAATATACGTGATCTCATAATCATTCATATTTAAATTTGTGAGAAACAAAACGTTGTGTGGTCGACAATATATGATTGCCTATTTGGTGAAATTTTTATGATCACTTTCCTATATGTGATCATATACTCTGTCCAAATTCATATGCATGATCAACTCATTTATACATGTGATCATATATTCTTATAAATATGATTTCGTGATCGACTATATTGTGTATGTGATCGCAAAACAATAAACTTTATATTTGTGATTGTATATGTGATCTAATACTAAATTTAAAAATCTAAGAAAAAAAAATCATGACATACCTGTATCTTCAAATGACTGTGAAAAGTTTGAAAGAGGGATGATAGAGTTGATTGTTAGGAAAAAAAAAGAAGTTAATTGATGGAGAAAACCCAAATAAAATCTTACGTAATATTCTGTCAGCTGTATTTTTTTAAATTTTAATTTATTTAAATAATTAAAATAAAGACACAGTAAAAAAAAACCACGGTAACTGACTCCCTGTACGTACCATACAGGGATTTTTAGTCCCTGTAGAATTTTCCTTTAAATAGATATGGTTGGCATTTCAGGTATTAGAAAATCTTTAAAAAAAAAAAGAAGCTCAATTTTTAGGGAAAAAAACTAGTTCAAGGTAAGTAGAATTAGTTAAGGGTTAATTGAAGTCATGCATAGTTTGCTTTTTCATTAAAAGTAATTTATGTTTTCTGAATTTGGGCATATAAGAGATGATTTTAAGCATGAAATATGTGATTTTGGGCAGAATTTAAGCCGCAAGCATGCATACTTTGGACTAATATCGTTTCCATATCTTGGAGAATTAAATTATGGATTGTATGACTTTTGTATGATGTTTAATTGTGATTTTTGGATGTTTTAAAGTCATCTAAAGATGCTGGAATTTTATACCAATTGTAAGATTAGTGTCCAATAGTATGGAAAATAGTCTAGGTGGATACTTTATTTTGTGAATTGAATTGTGAGATGCTTTTGGAAGACTTCTAAGTGTATTAGAATGACTTTGGAGGTGTAAATATGATCATACTTAATTTAGTGCCCAAAAATAGAGCGAAAGCACACTAGTTTAGGCTAGTTTAACTATTTTGAATGTGAAATCATTGGGTGACCTCCTTGTGAGTTATGAATTTGATCTTGGGTGATTATAGGCTATTTTAAGGATGGAAAAATGATATTTTTCCATATTTTTTTTTGAAATTCTGAGTTTAGCCTCTTAAATGTCAGTTTTTAGGTACAAACGACTTTCCTAGGCTATAAATGGACCTAGGATTGTTATATCATTCTGGTAGTGATGCTTTTAGGTAAATAACATTATTTTGGTGCCTTGAATAACGTAGTTGGGGGTTCCAATTAAGTAGCGCCATACTTAATGAAAAATATGTCGTTAAGGGGAAAATTATAGTTGAGCACGACATAATTTCACTTAGCGGGGCAGGTTCATTCCATCTAATCAATGGAAAAGAATATCAAAATAGGTTTCGCTTGTGTGCCTTGCAAACACATAAGAAGAATACCTCAAAAGGTTGAAGCGTGGAAACACGTATTTGATGTTTTTGAGCGAGAAACTCACTTTTGTTTTTGAACAAGAGATGAGTTAAGGCATTGTGTAAAAGGAACTTGTTTAGAGTGGAGGGAACTTATTTGGAGGTTGTGAGGTCGTTTATGGACTTAGTAGATTTAGAATACTTCGTATGGCATCATTTTTCTTTTAACTTTTTCTACTCATTAGGCGTAACCTCAAGATGCTACACTATTTTTTTCAGGTAAAAAGAAGAAAAGATTTGGCAATTGACAATGTTCGTGAATGGTGGGTTGTTGGCATAGATTTACACGCCGACGACTTATGTTTTCTTCTTGTAGATGTCTAGATGGGATTGAATTCGTTTTATTTGAGTTGTTTTGTCATGTTAATTGACATTGCAACTGATTGAGAATTTGAAACAATGAATTTGAGATTTGATGTTTGAAATAAGTTCGATCGAACAGTGAACAGATTTTGTTTATTTAATTGAAATAAATGAGTTTTCATTGATTCGTATTACTTCCACTGTCTAATTATATATTTTTCCATGTTTTGGGAGTTGGGGATGATACAGTTGCTCTTAGAAGGGAGAATGGAAATTATTGCTCATTTGTGCTCCCAAGTTTTAAGAGCGGTTAGATTTTCTCTCAACCTCCTCTTCCTCTCGTCACTGTCCCACCCCCTCTCACTATCTCTCAGGTTTTGATTTTTCTTCCTTCTTTTATTATTTATTTGTGAAGGAAGACTATTGGAAATAATTTAGAGTAATTTCTTAGTGTATTGAGAGAATTTCTAGTGCTTCTAACTCAAGGTAAACTTCATGTTTGGCCAAATGACTCCAACTTAAAGTATTTTGAACATAACTTCTTCATTCCAACCTCGTACTGAGTGGGTAATCTATCAAACTCTTCGTTTTTCCAATTAACCTAATTTCTAAGCAAACAAAACTTTCTAGAGAATGATATGACTAAAGTACTCCTCGGGTCTGCTATGTAAGTTCTGGGATTTTGGTTGTTCTTTCCAATGTAGGACAACCACATTGTTTCATATCAATGTGTTTTTGGAGGTTAATTCCAACCAACCCAAATATGTTTTTGGCTAATTAAAAGTTCATACTTAATAAGTACTATAGGGCAGTAAACAAATCCCGATTTATTAATTACATTAATGGATGTGGGAACCATAAGTTATTAACCTCTTAATTATGCCAATTAACATAATTTTCCAACAAACGTAAATATTAAAACGAGGATTCTAAAACATCTTAAATCATCCAAATCAAAATTCAAACGAATAAGTTATGACTAAAAGAAATTGACAAATATTAGTAGGGACAGGTCAAATTGCATAATTTTTTAAACTATAAAAGTACAAATATTCATTTTCTAACTATATGAAGTGTGATTACATTTGACCAAAACGACATTGTGTTATTAGCATAATTCTGCATACTAATTACTAAAATATCATAACTTTTTAAAATTACTCAAATAGCATTATTATAGTTCAATAAATTACTGAACTATAATTCAATAAATTATTGAATTATTTTTCATAGGTATTTTTAATGAATTCGTTTGTTTTTTGGTTTTTTAAGTTTATGTTCAATAATTTATTGAAGTATTTGATCATTTTATTATTATTTTCAATGAATTTATTAAATTTTTTAATTTTTTTAGTTCAATAAATTATTGAACTATAATTATGCTATTTGAGTAATTTTTGAAAAGCTCTGAAATGAATTTTAGTAATTAGTATGTAAAAATATGCTATTTCAGTAATTGCCCCAAAAAAATAACCAAACAAAAACTCATATACTTTGTACAGTTTTAAAGATTAATGCATATTTCAGATTTTTTTATACAAAATAAAATACCAACTAAATATATAATCACAAACAACACAATGAACATTACAAGGTAAATGTTCAAGAAGGCCAGCTCTTTTAACTTTAAAACTAAACATGGCTTGAAAAGAAAAAAATTAAAACTCACAAATTTATGAACAAACAAAGGACACCGAAGCCTCCACCACCCCGCCATCGCCGCCACCGCCACCATCTCCATCTCCTACTTTGCAACCTCAACCTCCACCTCCACCTCCACCTCCAGCTGCTGGCTGTGGCTGCGTTCACACTAATAATGACAGAAGCACGAGCTCGAGCCGAAACAAACCTTCTTCTATTCTCAGTTTCACTTCCACGAGTGGCTTGTTCTGATTCATTCTTACAAACCCAACTATGAAACGACAAAATGGCAATCACAGAACAGTTTATTATGAAAATGATAACAAAAATCTCCTTATATCTATCTGATCTCGAGTTCCCTTTCTTAATATAATTTTATACCAATGCCTAACATGATATAAATATAATTATATCATCAAGAGACTTTGAAGGAAGTAAATGCAGAAATTTTTTTGTTAAATTTCATTGACTTTTGACACACACATGAAACCTGCACTTTCATTCTAATATTTTTTTATTAATAAAATGAAGGTAGAAATGGAATCATTCTAATAGTTTTCGTCTGTTATCAATATTATTATAGGTTAATTAAAATATAGGAGCAATTACTGAATAGCATATTTTTATATACTAATTATTGAAATGTCAGAACTTTTTAAGAATTACTCAAATGACATAATTATAGTTAATTAATTTATTGAACTAAAAAAAATTGAATAAATTTATTGAAAATAATAATGAAAACAATCAAATAGTTCAATATATTATTGAACATAAACTTAACAAGCAAAAAACAAACAAATTCATTGAAAATACCCATGAAAAGAATATTAGTTTAATAATTTATTGAACTATAATTATGTTATTTGAGTAATTTTTAAAAAATTTATGATATTTTGGTAATTGATATGTAGATTTATGTTATTTAAGACAAATCCTATAAAATTATATACTTCAATCCCTATAATTTGGTCTTTGTTTTCTTTGTAAAAATTTAGTCTTTATTATACTTCTTAAATTAGTGCTTGGTTGTAACTTTATTCTATCCTAGTCTCTCTTCCCCTAAAAAAATTCTCATTGAGAAGTCTCCTATACATAAAGATGAGCTAATGTCAATGTAGCAATATTACAAGGGACTAAATTTTCTAAGAAAAATATAGTTAGCATATAAAATTGTTACAAGGGTGAAAAGTAAATATATTTTACATAAATTATATTAAATAGTATATTTCTACATACTAATTACTGATTTCAGTATATTTTATAATTTATCCATATAATAGTTTACTAATTTGTTGAATTATTTTATTATTTTTCAGTGCATTTATTGGTTTTTTCACCTCTTTTAGTTTAATAAATTATTCAACTACTTTTTAGGTGATTTTAAATTCTATCTCTTGGTCCCAACTTGAAACCTTTTGTCTCGATAATTCTTCTTTTTTTGGTCTTTTAGCTTTGATCATGCTCTACAATATTAGTTTTTGTCATATAGAAAATGGAGAAAAAATAAATAAATCAAAAATCAAAATCATGGCTTCGATTGTCTTTCTCAAGAGATAATTAAGTAGATAGCCACTTTTTGACCTTACAATAAAAAAATAACCACCTCTCATTCTATTACAGTTTTTAGCCATTTTTTGATTTTTTTATACCAATTTTACCCTTCAAAGAAAACTGGTACAACAGTTGTCACTGTACACACGTCACTATAGCAAATTTGACAGAACTACTTTTAGCATTTTCAATGCAGGAGATTTTTTGGCCCGATTTATTATACAGATTGTACAAATAATGTTTACTATACATTTTTTGTGCACAATTGTCAATGATATTTTTTAAATTTTCTCTCTAATTTTATCACATATTAGATTATGTATATTACTATACATATTATACAAGTAATGCAATTATACAAAATAAAAATTATGGGGTGTACGAAATATTATACATACTATCTATACGAATGATATAACTAGTATGTTATACGGTTTTTTTTAATTTGTTTTAATTTCCCCTCCCACTTTATCTTCTTCTAAGATTCGGTATATATATACTATACATACCTTTCACCAATTTAAGAAATTTTTTGCTTTAAATCTTAAAGATCCATGGTTAGATCGAAGTTTTTTTTTTTTTTTTTTTTTTAAAAGATGAAATAATGATTTTGGAAGATCCATTTTTCTGAAAAAGAGAGGGGGGGGATGCGCTTTTGGTGGTAGTGTAGAAGAGAGAAGAAAATGAAACAATAAAGAGAGAAAAGCGGAACTTTCTATGAAAAATGGTGGAAATGTGTTTGAAAGAAAAGGGAGATAGGTTTTTTTAGAGAGATAAATGGTTTAATTTTATAAAGATAAAAAAATGGAGAGAGATTGGGTTATGGGAAAAATGAGAGAGTGAAAAGAGAAATAGATTATGTGATAGTATAGGAAATTGTGTGGGGTGTTTTGGTATTTTTGTTACCTCTTAGTGGCCATTTACTGTAATTAAAATGAGGTGGCTAAAAAGTGTTATAAGTGGTGCTTACATGGCTATTTCCATAGCTGACCCCTTTCTCAATCTAAAGTTTCAGCACTAGCTACTTAACATTCATCTCCTTTTAATTACGTTTGAGGTATTATTTTAAGTATTGGTCATGAGCTAGGTTCTGTATGATAGCAACTACTTGAAAAACTTCATTTAGGAACATCGCCTCGACATGCATTTCATCTCGACATGCATTTCATTCAGGATGACATGAAATTCTTCCCTCATCTTGTAGTTCAAGAAGCGACAACCCAAACAATTTTATGTTTATCATGTACTAAAATTCTATTAAAAATAAAGAAATAATTTAATAAACAAGTGTGATTTATAAAATTTAAACCTTATTAATGATATGATTCAGTCTATAAATTACATCAATATAACCGTGTTTTCTCTTGCTTTCGAGAGCTCTACTCGTGACAATTCTAATTATTGAAACGGCTCCTTGTGTCGTGTTTTTTTTTAGTCTTTTCTATTAAAAATATAGAATCGTGTGCAGTTAGACGCAAAATGTATCATATATTATTACAAAGAGAGGTCTTTCTTTGGATTGACCTCAGATCTAAATCTCACACAGAAAAGTGACAACATACTAAAGATTGTTATCATATATTTCATGAATTAGTAAACTAATAATAATAAAGATAATCGTTGTTCTCAGTGATTTACATTGGATCTTCATGTTCTTTTATACAAGGATTTCTTTTTCCTCTTTTTGTTTTTGTTTTTTATTTTATTTTTTTTGGAATTCCCCTCTTCTGGATTGCAGGTAATTTTTTAGGTTGCGTAAAGCATAGGTAACAAATTTAAAAATAAAATTTTATAAATAAGAAAAATAACATATAAATTAACATAAGATATACATGAATACAATGGGCCTTTTTTTTTCTCATAATGTATTGACCATAGAGCTTTCACCTTCCTCTGGATTCTCGAGAGCCATAATATGTTTCTTGAAAGAACCTGAAGCTTCTTCCCTTTCCTCCAGCCGGCCCAATTTGTCGAATACAATTGCCATTAAATAGAAAGCTTCAGCTGCCATTTCATGATACTAGAGAGAGAAAGAGAGAGATAGTCATCTGATGAATAAAAGAAAGATAAATATAACTTGTGAACATTCTAAATATTCTCATATGTTCACTGAAATCTCCTTCATATTCCCGTCTAATGAAAATATTGTTTCCCCTCAATATCTCTTTTTTTTTTTTTTAAGGATAAGGGCTCAAAAGCCGATTTCATAGAATAGATGATATGAAAGAAGTACAAGAAAAAAAAACTATCACCTAATTACAATTATGTAACCCAACTAATAATAATAATTAAAATAAAAGTTTGGAAGCGCACACTCAATATTAACAAGTGCCAACTTCCAAGTGTATTCCCAATCCATCTCAATATCCTAAAAAATTCTTCTTCAACCAAATGTTCTATAAAATAGCAAAAAAAAAAATCCAGCTTGGCACAGTAGGCAGCCCCGCCCTCCGCTTGAAAGGGTGGTTAAGTTGTTCTCTTCAATTAACCACGATATTAAAAATGGGACAATTACTGAAATAGCATATTTTTACACACTAATTACAAAAATGTGAACTTTTTAAAAATTACTAAAATAGCATAATTATAGTTCAATAAATTTATTGAAGTAAAAAAAGTAAAAAAAAAAAACACTAATAAATTCATTGAAAATAATAATGAAAAATAATCAAATAGTTCGATAAATTATTGAACTTGAACTTAAAAAAGAAAAAAACAAACAAATTCATTAAAAATACCCATGAAAAATAGTTCAATTAATTTATTGAACTAATTACGCTATTTGATAATTTTAAAAAGTTCTGACATTTTAGTAATTAGTATGCAGATTTATGCTATTTGAGACAAATTCTTTATTAAAAATACCTTATACTCCATCAATGCATCGATATGTCCACATATCCAACAAAGGGATTTCTTTTGGGGGGCAACAAACAACCAAATTTCAACCAAGAAACTAATAGAAGGCCAAGCTCTAATGTTTTTCATTACATCAAATGTTCACAAGTTTCAATTCATTCTTTCTCAAATGAATTACTGCATTTAACCCCGAAAGCTTATACATTTATAGCTCAATAGTTTAATTCTTGCAATTTTTCCCTCTAAAAGAGAGGAAAGGGATAATCCTCTGAGTCTTTAGCAAGCAGAGAAACGATGACGTTTTTTGGTGAAGCTCATTATATAAAAATAATAAATAAATAAATAAATATATTAAAAAAATATAAGCATGGGATGAATAAAAAAAATTGAAGGATCGAGGACTTCATTTAAGAGATTGTGTTAAAAGACAAGGCATCAAAGCAACATTCTTCCCATTTTTTCTTAAACAGAAGAAAAAAATAAAGAGAAATTAAAAAACTCAAATATCATAAAATCGTAAAAACGCCCAAAGGTGAGGTGAAACCCTGAGGACAGTTTCACCTCTGTCAACCAGACAAGATGTAAATAAAACATCAATGAAGCAACAGCCAATTAGAGTATAAGATGTAAGTTATAACATACCTCTAATAATTGAAGCTCCTCAGAAGCTTGTTTCAGAGGATCCAGCACAACCTCAGGGTTTTCTGTAACTGGTAAATATTGAACAAAATTAAAGTTTATATTTTTCTAATATTCATCCATAATTATAATTCAGGTTCAGGTTTCTGTGATGTTTAAAAGGCTTAGAAAGTATTTAACATGTTGAAGAATTTAATCAATATGATCGGCCAATATGCTGAAAAAATTAAATGTAAAAAAATCAGTTGATCTAATCTAAGCTATCCTAAACAACTCATTTCAAAAACTAAAGTATTTTATCACAAAATCTAAGTTCATTATATGCTGGCTCATTACCGTCAGTGTCACACTCACAATTCACAACCTCAAAGACGTGGCAAAAAGTAAATGAACAAACAGGAAAGATGAACCTCACCAGTTAAATGCATTACTACGTTGTTAAATGACCAAAGATGCTATTGTCAAAAGAAATCCAGCATATTAATTACAGAATATGTAAAATAGATTATCATCATCCAATGGAGAAGATATTCCTTAATAGTCTCCATGACAAAATTATTTTTTGGCTAGCGGCACACAAAAAAACATACATGCTAATGATTGGCTTCGAGATTCTGTCTATACATGACCAAAGGTGTGTGTCGTGCAAACAAAAATACTGAATATAAAGGTATCAACTGCTTTGTGCGGGCATTCGCTCCTAAGAAAAGTGAAAACTGTGCAAGTGTTAAGATGTTCATTTTTGTATTTAAAAAGGACGACTGTGGCGAAAGTACATCTTTTTTTAGGTATAAATGAAAAGAATAAAAGGATTTCATGACAAGCATATGATGAATGACTGTGTGAGAAGAAGGCTACAGCTTTGAGCTTCCTTTGGACATCATCCACTCAGGAATGTTGCAATATAAATGCCATTATTTTCTTTATAAAATTGGATGTTGGAAATATAATATTTTTCTATAAGTGGTTCACTTATTAATAAGTCTATGGAAGACATGCTTCTGCACAGTTCTATGCAACATATGGCTAAAAAGGAACCGGAGGATTTTTCAGGGTGTTTGAGAGGTCCTTGGATTACGTTTATGATGTGGCACATGTTTATAGTTCTTTCTAGATGTCTATTTCATGTTATTAATGAAATATACTCTCTAAATTAAAAAAAAAAAACGAGGGCACATACCTGTAATTAGGTGGTGGTGGCCCCTTGGGCATTTTGTTTTTTTCGTATTTTTTCATTATCTTAATGAAACATGCTTTTGAGATTTCTTTTTCATAAAATAAGTGGTTCGTACTAAAACCCCATGTTAGGAAGATAAGAGCAAATTAATAATTAGGGGATAAAGTTATAAATAGAGTGAGTAGGAAGGGGTGAGGAAATTAACATATTGAGTAAACTAGTCTAAGACTAGTAAGGAGAGAGAACTAAGCCCCACTTGGATGCTTAGTAAGTTAGTTATTTCTCTCCTAAATAAATATCATTTTGGATCCTATCACCTTCACTATTATTTATTTTTTTTGGTTTTTCATAAATGATATTTTAAGAATTGATATTTTCAAAAGCAAAAGTTATGAAAATTTTCAAAAATAGCATTTCTCAAACTGAGATCCACCAATCTCGGATCTCAGTGTGAGAAATGCCGTTTTTGAAATATTTCAAAACATTTGCTATTTCTAAAAATTATTCATAAAAAAAAGTCATCTATTGGAATTTCCCATTTTGTAATTACTTCAATAGAAAATAGTGTTTCTGACGTAAATTTAATCTTTTAAGATATTCCCATCATTCCCCTCATATGGCGGCTTGGTCATTGACAAAGGCCCAACAAGTAAACACATTATTAAAAAAAAGGAGTAAATGACATAAAGGAGTAACAAATCTAGGACCTCCTACTATGATAACATGTTAAATCATCACTAGACCCAATAGCTTAAGATTAGAAAAGACTACGACAAATCAATATTCTAAGGTATTCTCAACACTTATAAATTAGAAAAGACTGGTTGCAGCCAATGAAAGAGAAAGGGGAAAGAAAATGCATGTAACAATTTTATAGAAAAAATGATAACATATATACGGTTATAATACCTGAAAAACTAGGACTAGAGAGATAGCACTTTGCTTCTGCTATAAAGGCCCGAGCTCGGAGCTCCAAACCTCCATGACCAAGAATCATGGGGAAAGCTCCATGTATGAGGTTTAAAGCTCTTTTTGAATGGCTAGGTCCAAGTGAGAGCCATAACTCAGCAATCGTCAGAGTGGCTGATGCTTTTAGAAGATCAAGATTAAATGATTGGCAAAAGGACAGACTTGCCAAAGCATAAGGAAGGCCTAAAACAGCATTGCCCGATTTCTGGGGAAGGGGTGCAATAAGGTCTTTAGCACCACATTTCTTTTGGAAAGAAATAAACACATGCTGAACATCAAAGTGTAACATATATATATATATATATATATATATATATCACCTCAAAAGGCAATTTCATTCAAATAATGAAAGAAAATTAAAAAACAAAAAAACAAAACAGAAAAGTGGCAATCAAACCAAAAACCATAAAAATCAAATTGTATACCCCACACCCTAAAAAACCTGCACCGCCACGCCACCTAATTACAAATGTGCGGAAAACTATTTATAATCAAATCTAAAGGATAATTACCAAAAAGTTTTGTAGTTGACACAAAAAAAAAGCATTTACATGTGCCAATTCCCTAACATAATCCCAAGATCTCTTTTCCTCCCTAAAAATTCTTCAATTCCTTTCCAACTAAATTCCTCATAAAATTGCACAACAGCCCGCATCCCATAGATAGCCTCCAAAGATTGGCGAAATGAATCGTTGTAAACCCAATTGACCCCAAAAGTTTGGAAAAACCTTTGCTAGATAAACCTCAAGAATTTGCACTTCTACTAATTAAGACCTTTTGAATCTTGATAACACAAACTACACCAATGGGGATTAAGAGTGTAGGAAAAAGATCGCTCGAGAAACTCATAGGTATTAATTTTATCCAGTGTTGATAAAGAGCCTGAATTTCTTGGGGATGTTCACCTTCCACAATTTGGAAAAGAAAGGTGAAGAGGAACTCATAGAAAGGGATGGCTAAGCTCGAAGAATGATTTGCAAAAGAGAGTGTTAGAGGAGTTAAGGTTTCATAGTCTTTTATTAATGGATCCCTCTCTCACCAAAAAGCCCTCAAGGGTCCCACTTCATGTGTTATGAAGTTTGTTGGGGTGAGTTTGATTGAAAAAAAAAGCCCTCAAGGGTTGTGATGATAGATGATAGGTATGTCAATACTATATCCCAGATTAGTCTTTGAAAGTGGAAATCAATATTCACACCTAATCCCTCGTTTTGAATGAAAACTGATATTGGTTAGTTGTTTTCCAGGGTTAAAGAATACAATAAATGGTATAGATTCTGAAGGCAATGTCCACAAACCAAGCATCCTCCTAAAAGCATATCTGATTTCTGTCCCCCACCTTCCATTTGACACATTTAAGGAACACAGAGTAACATTTGGATATTTCCTTCCTGAGCATCTAGTAGTACCCCCTCTATCCACCACATTTGTGTCTCATCCATTTGGATGAAACCCATGTTACTTACAATCACTTTGTGCCATAGACTAACAGCTTCAATAGGGAATCTCCACCGCCACTTAACAAGTAAAGCCTATTTTTCCTATCCATATTTCCAATTCACCCTCACTTATTGAACTTGAAACTGCCTTCTAATTTACAAGGTGAGAACCTTTTTCTTCTCCGAAACCCTCCTAGAGAAAGTTCCTCATAATTCTTTATAGATCCTCTATAACACTTGCAGGCAATTTGAATAAGGACAAGTAATATATGGGTATACCTGAAGGACGAATTGGATAAGCGTTGGTCTGCAACCCTTTTTTCCACGAAACCAGTCCCTTTATAGCCTTTTCGATTCCTGGTTCCCAAATACTTTTCTTTTTTGGGTTATCCCCTAGTGTCATGCCAAGATAGTTAAAAGGAAAGTTCACAATTTGGCAACCCACCTTTCCAGCCATCAATGCTAAATTGTCACTATCCAAGTTTAACCCAATCAACGAGCACTTTGCCCCTATTGATCTTCAAACCAGAACTCCATTCAAATAGAGTCCAAAAAGTTTTGAAGGGTTTCCTCCCTCCCAAAGTAAAAGATCAAGGTGTCATCAGTAAACTATAAAGTATAAATGGGTTAGCGGAACCTAGTCTCTCCCCATTTTCTTTTTTAAGTTCAAGTTCAATAATTTATCAAACTAATTGATTATTTTTCATTATTATTTTCAATGAATTTGTTGGTTTTTTTTTTACTTTTTTTTGTTCAATAAATTATTGAAGTAAGTTCAATAAATAATTGAACTATAATAATGCTATTTGAGTAATTTTTAAAAAGTTCTCAAGTGTCAGTAATTAATATGCAAAAATATGCTATTTCGTTAATTGGCTCATAATCTATATTATTTCATGTTAAATATTAAATTATTGGACAAACCCCATGGTGTACGTTTTGCTTCCTTCCATTTTACAATCACCAACCTAGTACTTCATGCTCTTATTTTAGGAAGATGTAGGTATGCCAAAATTCAGTTAGAGACCACCTCAAAGTAACTTATATTAAAAGAAACGGAGTAGTTTTGATGGTATAAAGAGGATGAGCGCGTTATTACGACTTACAACTAGAAAACACATAAGCGTTGGGCAACAAAAAATATCAGGTTCCTTTTCCCTAGATTACTTCTGTAAGTTTACCTTGTGTATTTCAGCAAGCAATAGAAGAACAGTAGCGTTCTCAACCTGTAGGTTATATTTATAACACATACAGAAAAGGGAGTGCGCTACACATGCTGCCTGCAAAGTAATGATAACAATAAAACTTGTAAGAGAACAAACAGAAAAAAATCGTGAAAGTTGAGAGATATACCTCAACATAAAAAGGACTAACTACTGACCAATCTTTTTTTTAATAGAAATATAATTTTTCAATAATCAAAGGAAAAATAAAATTACATAGGAGGATGGGGAATCCTCAACAAAGAGAATGATAAATCTATAAAAAAAAATTAAAAAGTTGGAAAAAAAAATCCACTTATAGAACATGGAATGAACAGTTAGCCCAAAAAAAAAATGCGATACAAAATTAAATCCCAAACCCAATAACAAAATCTATCATCAAAGATACAAGAATTGCATTCTACCAAACAATCTATGATAAATAAGGCTGATATAGCACAATTCCAAAAGATCTTTTTTCTAGACAAAAAAGGCCCAAAAAAAGTCTCAAAAAGTAGATCTCAAGCTTCCTTTGGGGAAACCAAACTCATGTCAAATTGTCATAAACAATCATGCTCTCCATACAAAGAGACTTCTGAAAAAATAGGTTATCACCATAGACACTAATAACCAATTCCAAGCAATATTCATTATGTTCAAAATTTGAAGGTTCAATGCATAAACTAGCAAAATGAACAATCATTAACTATGATGAAACCATATTCTACTAATAAATTCAGTAAAAAAAATTGCCCGGGACAACAAGTAAAAAGAATACTGCTCAAATTTCTGATGTTAAAAGGTAAAATTGCTTCAGGCCCTCACATATTAATTAAATAACATGATCTTCTTTCTCTTCCTTTCGAAATTTACATAATAAGCTATAGTAGGTCAAAGATCAAGTTGACTTCTAAATGCACCATAAGAACATGATACGTCGAAATAATCTCCACACACTTCAAAAACCAAAAACAGAAGCAATATGGTTTTTTCGCAGGGCTTATACAATGTTCTAACCTCACTAAACTGGTTTGCTAAGAGCAATGTTCGAGCATGACGAACACTAGCCTCTGTCTTTAACTCCATATCCACACCAGTAACAGATGAAGCCAAAACTCCAAGTTCATCACAAGCCTTCTGGGCAAGCTTCAAACAACCTCTGACGAAAGGATCATAGAGAACTCATCAAAGGTACCAAACCAAAAATAATAATCATATTTATCATTAGAGATTACCGATGAAGAGCACGTTCATGAAGCAGCTGCAATTTTAGTAGTAAAATTCGTGACTTTGAGAGAGATAAAAACTTTCTTTCTGCTACTTTAAGTGCAGTAAAGGCCTCTGCAAAAGAAAAAAGATTTAGGGTCTCATCAAGAACCATACACACTCTAAGGTTCATTCGTACATGTGCGAACACCAGATCATGCATGCATGCATAACCAAAGAGAGATAAACAGTTTAGTCATATTACCAAAAAAATCTTAACAATTAAATACCCTTCAAGAAATTTTTGAGATCAGCATAAAAATAGTAAGGCCAACATGCACTGAGCAATTCTAAATCTTTTTTTTTATAATAAACTTTCGATATTTCATTGATAAATGAAAAGCCAAAAAGGCAACGAAGATTACAAAAAAGCCTTCCAATCTAAAGTAGAAGGTGTATAATACTATAATGGAGCCGTTAAGTACATTAAGTTCCCAAACTTCTACCCAAAGCCTAGATTTATCCAAAAAAAACTCCTATTACGCTCCAACCAAACATTCCACATGATAGAAACAGTAGGTAAATAAAATATGCCATCTAACATTTTCCCAACCTTTGTATCCTTTAAAAACTGCCAAGTGTTGAATAAGTTTCACGTATGCCAATGATGCATCAGAGGAACTGTATGACACAAAGCTCTTGTAACAAGATTAATATATAAGTAGAGAATAAATAATGATTAAGGTTAACAATATTAAAAGATACCATATAAGCTAGAAACTACCTCGCTGCATCAGCAAAACAAGTTGCATAAAGCAGGGCATTTATTCGAGCCAGAGGAGCACTGAAATGACAATGGAAGTAAAGGAGGAGTCAGACAAAAAAAATTTGCAGGACTAATTATTGATTGAAGGAATTGAAAACGAGCATAAAGATTAAAAAGGATTGCTAAAATAATTTCTTTTTTTTTTATGGTAAACAAGCTATTTCATTGATGTATGAAAGAGCCAAAAAGGCCAAAGAGGATTACAAAAATGCTTTCCAATTGGAAGCAATAATAGAGGGAGGATAATTACAAAAAGATTTACAATTAGCACTCCACATAGAGGCATTAAGAACACAAGCCTCCCACACCTCACGCCACGATCTATCCTTGCCTTCAAGCCACACGTTCCAAAGGATTGCTCTCACCCCATTGTCCCACAATAGTCTTTTCTTTTTGTTGGTGAGGAGCAAACTACCTCCAATGAGGGCTTTAGTATTAGCCTCATGATCTTTGTGGAAGATCCACCCCATATCAAAAGTGTCCAGAAAAGACCTCCATATATTAAGAGAAAAACAGCAATGAAATAAAAGATGAGAGGTAGACTCATAACACTTCCTACAAAGGCTACACCAATCAGGTTGGAGAGTGATCCATCGATTTCTTGATTGAAATTTTTGGTTGGAGTTGATGCCATCATTGAGAATCAACCATAAGAACACTTTAATCTTCAAAGGAGACTTTCCTTTCCATAAATAATTAAAGACACTTTCACTAGGATTGTCTTCAACCTTCCACAAAATCTTGATAGCAAACTTACTGGAAAAACCTTGGTTTTCATCCGGAATCCACACTCTAGTATCCTCCCTATCTCTTAAGCAGGTGGGATCCAAAAGATAGAAGAAATTAATCCACTCAACCACTTCAACATCTTTGAGATTTCTTCTGAAAGCAACCACCCAAGAACCTTGCTCACCATTCCAGAATTTGTTGATAGGCTGCTTCTTAAGCACTGCTAAACGATACAAAGAAGGGAAAAGAGAAGCAAGGGTTCTCTCCCCAATCCACACATGTTCCCAAAACAACACAGCACTCCCTCTTCCCACACAAAACCTGCAATTAGCCTCCATAATCTGCTTGAGGGCATAAATGTTCTTCCAAGGGGATCTGTTGCCACTGTTAGTCTTGATGGCCGAGCACCATCCCATCAAATCCAACCCATGAATCTCCCGAATGAGCTTGTGCCATAGAAGATGAGGTTCCAAAGGGAAGCACCATAACCATTTCATAAGGAGGGCTTTGTTCTTATGCTGCAACCCGCCAAAAGCCAAACCACCATTAGCTATTGGTACTGTAATCTATGTTTAACAACTGTCCATATCAAACTTGATATGAAATTAACTGTCCATATCAAACTTGATATGAAATGCTAAAATAATTTCATATCAAGTTTGATATGGACAGTTGTTAAACATAGATTACAGGTGCAAATACAATATTTTCAGTTTAGCAACACGAACTACAGGCTTACACAATACTTTTCTAAAATAAGAAACCGAAGTTTCATTAATAAAAATGAGAGGGCTGACAAGAATATCCAAAAAAAAAATTACGAGAGATCTTCAAAAATTGCTCAAGACAAAAGAAACATGGAGTGTTGGGGTATAATACGACCATATTTATATTAAGATTGTCTTTGAAAAGCTGCTCTTCCTCAAGAAATATTTTTATTAATAACTGAGAGAGTTGTCCATGCCTAAAATGAACTCAAGAAGGCATGAATGATGACTTTCCTTCATTCAAACTACGATGAACTAATCACATCATGGGTGGAGAATGAAACTTTTCGACAAACCTTGGAGGAGATGTTTTATCACCTCCAGTCAACGAAAGGGGGAAGAGCCTTTGGGTAGCCGGGGTTTGTGCAATAGCATGGGGTATTTGGTTGGAAAGGAATAGGAAAATATTTAGGGAGGAAAAGAGATCGTGGGACTATGTGTGAGAGTTGCCTCATGTAATTACAATTTAGGGTTAATCATAAATAGGTGGCCCGCATACTTGTAATTAGGAAGCAGTGCGGATTCGTATCGGTAATGGGTAGGGTATATGGTATACCAAATTTATGTGGCTTTTGGATAGTTTATGCCACTTTATTGTATTGTCTTTATTTTCTTCTTTCATTACATCAATGAAATGGCCATTTGAGGTGTTTTTATCTAAAAAAACTACGATGAACTAAAAATAAAACTACCCAACATTGAACATTCAGTTATGACACAATTTCTACAATAATATGCAGTATCTTTCTTGGATCAACCAAATATATGTTTTCCATGTCAAAGACGTACTTTTTGGAGCATATACCAAATATGACAATTGAGGGATAAAAATATGAGGTCATCAAGTGGCAGAGTAAGGAAAACACGGAAAAGCCATTACACAGAGCAACTTTTACAGTCAGGCTAAGCATTGTCCCCATTGACTAGATGATTATTACCTCTCAGCAAACCCACATAGTGCAAGTATAAAACAAAAAATGCCGTAACATTATCTCTTCAGAAGACATGTAATGTCTGATAACAAGTTTTCACCAAATTATTTAGTTTTTGTCCCAAGATTTGTATGTAAGATTGTCCAGAAAGATAAGAAAGTAAAACCGAGAGATCTTTATTAGGATCACCTGCCATATATCTCAAAGGAAGTTGCTCGGAGCAAGTATGAAGAGCCTAATAACTGTAATACAGATCCAGGAATGGAACTTGGTTGTGCAAAAAATTGGAAATCACTAGAATTATTCCCAGATAAATTATCTCTGGACAATACATGTGAACCCATAGGCTTTTGTAGATTCTTAAGCCAGGCAGAACTAAAGGATCCATCCATCGTCTTGGTAGAGCTTTCAGAGCCAAATTGACTAATCAAATGAGAACTCAACCTTAGTTCCTGTTAGAAATAAATGCATCAAAATAAAATATGAAAAATAATATTTTTCTCACTATACATACATGCATACGCACATTGTATGAACATATGGAGAAAAAAATATGTTTCTTATCAAGAAAAGAAAATTTAAAAAAATCATATTTGAAGATGACAATTTCAGAAGAGCATCTAAAAACAGAAGGAGAGAAAGATGATCGTCGAAGGCTCCATAATACCTTGTAGACACTAGTTGGAGAAGTTCTAAGCTTTGCAGAAGCTCTGGGACCAAATGACAGAAGCGGTCTTTGCACATGCTGCACATAATTTATATTACATCACACTATAACTAATGATAAAAATAATTGAACATCTCCCCACTCTCCTTAGTACATGTAAGATGCAACTAACAAATTTCATGGTAATCAAGCACAAGCTAAATTTTTATATTGCAACAGAAATGTACAAAGTACACTAGAATTTGCCAAACTAGTTTCATTAAAATCTAACGGATGAACTATAACCAAGGGTTCAATTTGATTCTATCAATAATAGGGGACCAAGAATTAGAGTACTTGACCCAACAAAAAGTGTGATATAAAATAATGTCCCAGATGGAATTCCATAAAAGTTTTGTTTTTCAAAGAGCACCATATAAAAGCCAAAAAGAACATGACTTCTTCAAATCTAAAAACTCTCTACCACCCTCATCAAAATTTTCCTATTCCTCTCTGGTCAAAGACTCCAAATTAGAGAACAACAAGGATTCAGCAACAAAAAATATTCCTCTTGCAAAACAAGACCATACATCAGATAATCCTTTGAAGATGAAGATGCTTGCTAACTCCAAAGAGATTGAGAAGCTGGGCTTAAGTCAAATCAAAGCAAGAGGTCTTAACATCTATGCATAATTCTTGAGATATGGAATGATGATTATTATAGATATTGTTAGATTTCATTATATTGTATAGTTTAGTAATTAGGGGCCCATTAGCTCATTTAGGTTAAGGCTCTAATGTGTTTATATATGTATATGTAATTAGTAAATATAGAATTCAATCATTCTCTCACATTTTTTTTATTTCAGCACGAGGTCTACGGTTCGAAACTCCATTGTGTCATTTGCTCTCATTTCGTATTATCTGTTCACATGTTGGGCTTTAGTTAAAAATCAAGCCACTATGTAAAGGGTAGTGTTGGGAATACCTTAAAATATTAATGGTAAAGGGTGTGAATCTAACGGTCTCTACTTGTTCACCAATCTAGCATCATAGTCTATTGTATGTTCTGGCGTGTCATCGGCTCTTGAGAACATTGTCGTCTAGGTCATCCTTCTCTTTCATTGTTAAAGAAATTGTGTCCCGAGTTTGAGAAATTGTCTTTGTTAGAATGTGAATCGTGTCAGTTTTCTAAACTTCATTGTATTTGTTTGGGTCCTAGAGTCGATAAATGAGATGTTGCTCCCTTTGAATTAGTTAGTTCTCATGTTTGGGGTCCTTGTCCAATTGAGTATAGGGTTTAGGGTCCAGTCTTTTTATTTTGTTACTTTTGTTGATGACTATTCTCATATAACTTAGGTTGTTTTCTAATGAAAAATCATTCTGAGTTATTTTCTCATTTTTTTTCTCGTTTCAAAATGAAATCAATACTCAGTTTAATTAAACTTCTCTTCACATTCTTCGAAGCGATAATGCTAAAGAATATTTATCAGTCTTAGGCAAGCATGGCATTCTTTACCAATCCTCTCTTGTTCATACTTCATCCCAAAATGGAATTGCGAACGTAACAATGGACATCTTTTAGAAATGGCCAAGCTCAATTATTTCAACTGCATGTTCTCAAACATTTTTGGGCAAATGCGGTTTCCACGCCTATTTCTTAATTATTCGTATGCCGTCATCTGTCCTTAATGGTGCTCGTCTCGTGTTTTGTTTCCAACAAAGTCTTTATTTCCTATTGACCAAGAATATTTGGCAGCAAATGCTTTCTTCGTGATGTTCGTTTTCACCTGACTAAGTTGGATCCCAAGTTGTTGAAATGCATTTTCCTTGGCTAGAGTTATCTAAACACATTAACTGAAATTTGGAAAATGGTAATTTCTTTGAATTGCACTTCAATTTTGTAATTCAAAGAATAACATAGATCATAAAATAAGATAATCTAAGCAAGCATCAACCACAATAAAATACATATTTGATGCAATCTGGTTTATATATAAATGTGACACCAGATTAATTCATGAGCAAGGCTAGTTTCAGTTAGAGACTAGAGTTAATCTGCCAGAAGAAATTTCAGATTACCAAGTAAATAACAAAACAAACAAAACCAAAAAATATATACTGACGAAGTCGCAGCAACAACAATCAGGGCATAAATCCTATCTTCTGAAAGAGAAGTAACATGCGGTGGCCTGGTAATACACAATCACCAGAAAGGGGGGAAAGAGTCATGCGCACACCATATATTCAAAAAAAAAAAAGCATACATTAATAAAAACAGTCACACCAAATGTAAAGGTGTCCCTCTTACCATCAAATCAAATTTGGCCATTGCAAGATGGGTGGAAGCTACTAATTGTTTTAACTTCAAACTTTCTGCTCTTCTTAGAGACTCTCTCAAGAGCACAAATAATTGTTGCTGGACAGATAGTGAAATCCCCATGCTTGTTAAAGGTGAATAGGATGAACCAAGTATTCCACTAGTGCGTGAGAAACCAATTTCAGATAACAAGTTTCCAATAGCTGCTAAGGTATATGCAAGGCATGTATCATTGCTTTGCTGCAAAAAAAAATATTGATAATAATGCATCAAAGAAAAACAGATTCAAAGTGTAGCTGTGATAATGAATCTGATTATTTAACTCTTATAGGGCATTTAAATATTTGGGAAACAGGGCAGAAATAACTGAAGTGCATTGCATTATTTTTTTCATAGCTCCAAGTCTATTCCTCTACATACTAATGCTCAGTAAATAAAAAATTGCAGAGGAAAAATACCTGTTGTGAAACATGGACTGCTTCAGTCAAAACCTGAAAGTTATCCCCAAAAAAATATTACTAAACTAGCACAATATGCAATTTTAATTGGTTAATTTCTAGTCTCATGATTAGTAGATTATGGTTGTGGCAATCAGTAGGTAACAGGGAATTAGTCCCTAGGGAGACCTCTAAAGCTTGTTTTGGATGTCCAAAGTGAACGTGCATCATCCCCAGACATAATAAAGCAATTTCATATCTTCCAAAGCTGTTGCAGCCAGATTCAGGAGGGACAAAATCAAATCCTTCAGTCCCTGCACTTTTGTAGCAAAAGTCAAGGGAAAGGAATAAGAATAAAGTTTAAACAGCAATGAAGCATTGTGTGAAATCCCCCCCCTCTCAAGCATCTAAGTTGCATCCTTTTTATTTATGTGCCTTCTTAGCATTTATTACTTTCTCATTTTCCCCACCCTCCCAGGCATCCTTTTAAAGGTAAGAAAAGGTAACAGTATGTTAGGTCCATGCAAGAGAAACGTGAGAGAAAATGTTGGATTTATCAGTACTGATTTATTTTAAATGAAACAACTTTTCACTAATAGATATAAAATATAGGTGTTAAAATAAAATGCATTTGATCTCTCACTTCAAAGGCAAAATGGGATGAACCTAAGGAAACTTTCAGCAAACATCAAGGAAAAGTGTAGTTGTTTGTTCACCTGTAGTCGAAATAGCGGTGGATACTCTCCAAAGCAGCAAAATAATCATCATGATAAAGGGTATTCAAATAACGCAGAAAGTGAACCTGCATCAGATTCCAAGAGAGAGAAATATAAAAGTTCAGATAAACGAAGATACATTGTTAAAGAAATAATTAATTCAAAGAAAATTGAATTACTCGATGAAGTTCAGGTGCCAATTTTTGGAGTTGATTTAGAACCATTTCGAAAGCATTCAGAGAAAACAAGCTTCCAAGCCTAAAACAATTTCAAAAAACTGAAGAGTGATCAAACAAGTAACAAACTTTTCAGAGTGGATTAAGCATGCCAATGCATTACTTACTTTTCAATCGTATCAGCCTGTGCATCTAAGTAACTGTTTATCTGCCAATTGGTCCTTAAAAATGTGGCACCACTAGGATCAATATCTCTCGAAGCATTGCAAAGAGACTGGGCATAGGAATTAGTTTCTTTAGCTTTACTACTATTTTTGCACTTTGGATAAGCAGGAACTTCCACATCTGTACTATAAAGAAATACAGATCAATAACAATGATGAGAATTCCAAATTATTTATATTTCAAGGGAAAAAATTAGTAGCAATCTACCTTGTGTCACATAATAGTCTACTTATTGTTCTCTTCTCATGAAGCAAATTATCATCTAAATCCACATGTGAATACAGGTGTTGAGAATTAATTACGTATTAAATTCAACCCGGCCTAGTAGCTTAAATTTTTACTAGTGTAAAGGAGATTTAACAAAAAATAATCATTAGTTATAAAAGTATAGGCATACTTTTCAAAGAGTTTTTTTTTTTTTTTAGCTTAATGCAAAATATATTCCAACATTTTAGATTATTGCTAAATCATACCCCAACACTTTAATTTTATCATAAAACGCCCCTGCACTTAATTAAAATTCAGCTAGTTTTAATGACATTCAGACACATACATTATTCTACGCAATGTCATGTAATCCAATTTCATGAAAAAAAATTGACAAATGAGTAGAAATTTCATAATAAACTGTAAAGTTACTAAGATGTAAAATCTATAAATTACATCCATATATTCAAACTTTCCGTTACTTTTTACGGTATTGGAACATATAGAACGCGTAGAATATGTATATGTCTCAATTTCATTAAAACTAAGTGATAGAAGGGTGTGATTTATAATTTTAATGAGGTATTTATAAAAAATATCTCAAGTACAGGGGTGTATGATCAAGGAGTTATGCCATAGTTATTTTTATAATATAAGAAAAGGCATACCATCAAAATGAGAGATATGGGTTTAAAAAACAGTTTGTAGTAGTTTTACCCAAAGGACTTCATAGTTTTAATCTAGAGAAAATAAACATCGATGATTTCATTTGTCCAACATTTAATAACATTCAGCACATATGTACAATAGAACTATCATCACATAATATTCCTATCCTAATACTTATTATTCGGTTGTCAGAAACACAATTTTTTTTTTGTGGATTGCAGGGTGTTGTGCAATTGTATGGGGTATTTGGCTTGAGAGAAACACAAGAACTTTTAGGGAGGATGTTAGAAATTGGGAATATGTTTGGGAATTGGCACATGTAAATGCTTCCTTTTGGATGTCAATTTCCAAAGGCTTTTGTAATTACTTTTTTTTATACTGTGAGTGTTTGGGCTAGCTTACACGCACCACGATTAATCTCACATGACAACCTCATGACCCTACAACACTAGGCGTTGGTTTAATAGTAGGATAATATCCTAGGTAGGTGGCCAACATGGTTTGAACCCAGGACTTCAAGGTTGGAAAGTAACCCCTTGACCACTAGGCCAACCCATGTTGGTTGGCTTTTGTAATTACTCTCTAGGATAAATTATTAATAGGTGGCCCACATACTTGTAATTAGGTGGCGGAGTGGGTTCTTTATGGTTTTTGGGGTATACGATATACCTAGGTTTTGTGGCTTTTGGTTGGTTGTGCCACTTCTATATTGTATTTTCTTGTTTTTATTATCTTTCATTTTATCAATAGGTGTTTTCTTCAACAAAAAAAATGTCTAATAAACAAAAGATGGGTAAATGATTTTTTTTGGGGATGAATTCACAAAAATATTATTAATGGCTGAAAAAGAGTACACTAAAGAGGATGAGATATTTTCAAATATAAAACATTACAGATAGAAACTATAAAGGAAAGCAAAAACAGCTCAATCCCTTACAAATTACAAAACGTTATCCCAAATCCCACTCATAACAGAAAAATGAAAACCAAAATTTAAATCTTTGATATTCCTTGCCCAAGAGTATGAAAATAAAAGACACACTCTTTATGATTAAAAAGATGTTCATTTCTTTCTAACCAAAGAACCCACAAAGTTACAACAACTACACAATACTAAAACTCCAGTTTTCTCTTCCCTCCTTTGTCAAAAGGATCTAACATCTAAGTATAACATGGAAAATAAATCCTTTGGAAGAACCCAAAATGGGTAAACGATTTTTAACATATGTTCTTTTAGTTTGTGTTGGAGTACTTTGAAAGAAAAAAAATGTGACTTAGCTTAATAGATTAAGTTTTTGGGTCTAGTGATTTAACAAGGTATCAAAGTAAAAGATTTGAAGTTCAAACCTTTGTTAAGTTGTTTGCTCCCAATTCTTATTATTTGTTCATATTTTGAGCTTATGTTAATGTCCAAACTCACACGTTTGGGAATTGTTGGAATACCTTGAAAAATTATATCTGTCTTAGCTTAAACTTTTGGCCCTAGTATTAGGACAGGAATTCAATTCTTTCTTTGAACCTTTTCTTTGGAGAAATTAATCACAGCGGATAATTTAAAAAAAGGGTTACCTTCTTCTTGTCTTTCTCCTCATATTTGCTTTATTTGTTATAAAAACTTTGAATCTTCTTCCCATCTTTTTTTGCATTGTGATTTTACTTCTAAACTTTGGTACAAGCTTCTTTGTCAATTTGACTTAAGTTGGGTGCCTCCAAGGCATGCTTATGATGTCTTGAAATGGAATTTTTTCAGCTAAAAAGGTTAAAAATTGGAAAAAGTTTTATGGAATTGTACTTTGGCAACTCTTCTTTAGAGTATATGGCTAGAAAGAAACTCGAGGATCTTCAATCACATTGCTACTCCTTGGTGGCAAGTTTGGGACACTATTTTTTTCGTACTTTTTGTTGGGCAAGTTGCAAACCCTTCTTCTTTTAGCTTTCCGGTTCATTCCATGTATTATAAATGGAACTCTTTATTTTAGTTTCTTAGCTTAAAGCTTTATCTATCAATTTATTTATTTATTTTTAATCTTTGAAGACTTCTCATCCTCCAATTTGTATCATTTCCATTTGATCGATGAAAGTTTATCTTTCTATCAAAAAAAAAACTTTTAGCCCTAGTGGTGATTTAACACTTTGTTGTTTTCACAGGTGACCGTTCTTCATTCAAAAATCACAACCATGTGAATAATGATTTTAAGTGGACCTTAAATTCACGAACAAATGACACTTGTGCAATACAATAAATTTTGTACTTGTACCTTCAACCAATCCAAAAAGTGCTTCAGGCAAGTGAAGATGAAAAGAAATACTCTCAGCAGTCCTTTTTCTTGCTTCAATTTCTTCATTGACCTTTTCAAAAACAAGATTCTCCAGGTCCATGTTTTCATATTCTGGCAACGTCTCCAATTCATTCCTAGAATCATCCAAATGAGATGCTTCATAAGGAGAACAATTTGAAAGAGTTTCTTTGCCATACATTCCTATATTTGTCAAAAGATGGCAAACACCCTGCATTGAGTTTCCAGAAAATGAATATCCAGCTTATCATTACAACTTCAGATGCAATATTCTTTGATATTATGAGAGACTGGAATTAAAAGAAAATAATGCAGGAGAGATTGCATGTGGTTACAAAAATTAAAATAGAGAAGAAAAAATAAATTGCTAATATTCCTCACTGGGAGCAATCATCGGTGCACCAAGGTAAGAACTTTTCAAACATTAAAAAGGAAATGGACATACTAACTAGCAACTATCCAGTCAGTAAGCAAGCTACAGTACCTCAAATGATAATACATTGAAGGCAAGAACACAGCGACGAAGATACATTCCTAAGTTACTATTTGGGTCCAAAATAATCTGATCCTCTTCCACAACACCTGAATCAGGACCTCCGAGGATTCCTAGATTAATCAAGTAAAATAATTACGACAACATAATATCAATAACATTGAGATGGAGCAAAAGAATAGGGACCACGGAAAATCCATAGATAATAAGAATCGAAAAAGAAAAACCAACCTCGCATCTCAGTGAATAAGTTAAATAAATCATCAGGAGAGGATATAGATGACAGTCTACTTGTCAAATGATCAATTAACCAGTGATCTAATAAGCCATCAACTTCCTTCAATTGATTAATGAGTTCTTCGAGTTTCGGTTCCAAAATATCATCACAAGACTGGAAAATTGAACTATTTCCATTCCATAAAATCATTCAAAAACAAGTATTTACAGTGAAATCATGATTATGATGGTAAGTAACCATTAGATTACCTGAATGAGAGCAAGCAAAAACAAGCCAAGGCGATTATGCTGAGAAACAGAAGAAAAGGGAAAGGGGACTGAGATTTGGGCTGGTTGAGCATATAGTTGTAGCAATATACAAACAGAAACTTTGTGTGGTGTAACCGAAAACCCATCTTGCGATTTGAAAATCCCAGCCATGGCTTCTTTCCTGAAGATATGTGAGAGAATGCAAAGTATTTTTCACTGCAAAATCAAAAATTCACACAATCAAATTCAGAGGGAAAAAAAATGAAAGCTGTGAAATCAGAATAAGAAAATAGTAAACCTAGAAAGGTGTGGATTGAAAAGGCAAGCTAGAGAAAAATGAAAAGACCACCTGAGCTGAAAGAAACCCTAATTGTAAAATCGGAATGGGAGTGAGTGAGTGTTAAGAGAGCTGTGAAAGCTTAGCTTAGGGAGATGGTGAGAATGAATTAGAGTGTCAGAGAGATCGATGGAGATGATGAGAGTGAGAGCGCGGGGAAGGGCAGCAGACTTGTTTTCAAAAACATAAACAAAATAAATTAGACTTTATATAAAAGATCAAATCGAAATACAAAGAGTTAATAACCCTTTTAGCAAGGGTGTGAGCTTTAGTATAAAAAAAAAAAAAAAAAGGGTGTGAGCTTCAACTTTAAACTAAAAACAACCAAATTAAAACTAGAGCAAATAAATTTAGGGTTCGTTATGTAATCCAAGATTGTTAGGCATCTAGAATACATGTATCTAGATTACAGAGAATATAACATTACAATGTTCATTTTACAACAATTATAAATGAGAATCTCATTTGTATGAAATATTATAATGTTTGTTATGTTATATTTAATTGTGGGAATGTAGTGAAATTAACAATTCTTCTAATAATACCATTGTTTTATGTTTTTTTATTAATAAATTCTACGTATTAATTTAATTAATATTTATTTTTGATAGATTGATGTATCCAGACTATTTTAATAATTCAATTAGTTTATAAATTATTTATTTAAATATCTAACTATTAAATTTAAATTTATATATTTATTTGATACGAATTAATTTATTAAAGTGTCAATAATTAGTGTAACGAAAAAATTATTTATGTTTCTAAATTTAGTTATTGATGAAAAGATAAATTTTCTTATGTTATTATTTCTATGTAAAAATAGAAATAACTTTTCATAATATTGAAAGGCAAAAAAGTAAAAACATAATACGGTTGTAATGTAATCTCAAAAACCGTGGAGAGCGTAATCTAAAATGGTCAAATACCATATATTTTTTGATTAAATGTGATCTAAGATACCCAATATCTTTAAATGCAGCAAAATGAACAATGTTATCTTGATACACATCTTATATTACATTGAAATGAACGAACCTTAATGTCATATACAATACAAAGGAAATTTGGGGGACAAATATAAGTCCTATTAATTACATCAATAACTGATTTTGCATCAGAAAAACTGTGATGCATTTGAAGATATCATAAGAGGCCTTTTCCAAAGCAGCAGGAGGCATCTTCCTTCAGCATGAAAAATGATCAAACAAAGGGGCCAGCCACACTAGAAGAAAAGAGCAAAACTTGAAAATTCGTCCTAACCCTGAAGATAAAGTACGAACATTCCAAGCAGCATCATAGTTGGTTACAAAAACATCTTTGAAGTTTGCCTATTTTACAAATCTTATCTCATGTTCATACAAAAGGGTGTACCCTTTTTTTTTTTTTGGCCAGTTTGCGCGCATCTCAACTAATCTCACGAGACCATCACCGAACAAAAGTGGTGGGTGTAATTTTTAGATTTCACAAACCACAAACGTGTATGAAGACATTCTCAAAAGACAGTATGATGCACAAGATATGTAAACACGAGAGTATAATTTACGGCTATCCCTTAAACATATGAAATTGATACAATAGACAGAGAATGAATCAGTCAGCAGATTGTAAATCATACAGACATATCCTCGAAACTCAGCACAGCTACATCGAGCTGCACCAGGAGAACAGAAGAATATGTCAGACTATCATAAGTACCTGCTTCAATCATCATCTTCTTCTCTTGCCTTTAGTTATATAACACAGATTCTAACTACAGACCAACATATCGATTAACCTCGGTTTGTTGCAACTCGTTTTCGATTATGATCGACACTAAACGGAATCCAAAAGTCACAAACACAAAATCTACTCACCTAGCTGACCTTCAATGTCTTATTCAATCCTCAGCTTGTAATAAACATTTCCCTTTCTAGTGTGTGCATATATCACTGTGCTAAACTCAATATGCATCTATGAACAAATTCAGCATCAGTAGCAAGCAAACCTGCATAACTCGATTATCGACCAAAATTAAAAAAAAAACAAAAAACACTTACAAAACAAAGAGCCATCTTCATCTTTTATTTAAAAAGCAACTCTTCAAAATAACTTTCAAGTGATTTTCGAAAATCGATAAAAGATAATCAAACTCTTCGATCGCGATTTATAAAACTTATGATTTCGGAAGGAAAAACAACTTCGTAGAACAATGTAATCAACATATTTCCACTAAATTAGTATGCTAAAAACAACTGCCATTTGTCTAGTTAAGGGACTCAGATGAGTAAGAAAAAACATCATGTCCCGGTCCCGGTGATTAACCGCCTGCAGAAGAAATCTGGGCAGTCAAGAGGGCACCAAATCAGCCAAATTGAATCTTCATAGTCCTCGATCCCAAAATGCTATTTTTACAAATTCTTTATCTTTCCCTTTGATAAGATTTGGTTTTATTTGTAATAACAAAACAATACTTATAATTGGATATCATAATCAAAAACTATGAGACCACTGCATTCATATTGGTTAATTTCCAGGTTCAGAAATCATCAAAAAAAAAAAAGATTTCAAACTTCCATTAAAAACAAAAAGATGGTATTGCAAACGAAGTTCTGCAAATGAAAAAAAAAAAAAAAAACTTTTCGATTGCTCAAAAAATTTCGTACAAATCAAGATTTTGCGATTGATTTGTAGATACGAGAATAAACATGAGCTAAAAGAGTGACGGAGAGAAGAGTTGTACCGACGGCGCAACGAAACACGACCACGTCTTCATTACACTCTCCAAGTCTCTTTTCCCTCCTGTTTTTTTTAGGGCATGCCTATTTAAACATGTTATGTAATTAAACATGTAAAGTTTATTTCACACTTAAAGTTTTCAATTTGTGTTTATTTTAAGGAAAATTTCATTGGGTAGCAGAATTTTTAGTAATATTTATAAATATAGCAGTTTTAAAAAGTATTTGCAAATATAGCAGATTTTTAAAAACCCCATTCATATTATCAGAGATATCAGTGATAACTTATAAAATAATTAGTGGTAATCAGTGATTACTGCATAAAATATCAGGATATCAATAATCAGTGATTACTAATCACTGATTACTAGTGGCAATTTTGTAATTTTTTAGATGTGAATTAAATTTTTCTGCTATTTTTGCAAATATGTTTTTTTCCTGCTATTTTTACAAATATTGAACCTATTTTTGCTATTTTCGCAAGAGCCCCTTATTTTAATGAGGTATCGATAAACGAATATCTTCACATTAATGAATAGAAAAATTGACCGCACTGACCAAATTGACATGTTTCTCAAAACATAGGGACAAATTAAAATTATTAATATTATCAATAAACACATTGTCCTTTTCTGTGTGTGTTAGAGAATCTTCAATCTATTGTTTCAAGACAAACATTATTTGAGAAGTTTGTTTTCTGTTTGGCCAAGAGAGAGAGTGATTTCGAACCCCATTTACTTGCTAAGAAGGATTTAGACTCTTTTATTTGATTTGCTTTCCAATTAATAAAGTTTATCGTTTTGATTTTTTATTTTATTTTAAATAATGAGACAAATTGAAAATTCTAGAAAATAGAGATTAATTTGGAAACATAATACTCTAGAAAGTAGAAACCAAATCATACATAATATAATTCACTTTACACCATGAGCCACAAAATGAATGTGTGGACCAATTTAAACTTCGACTCTCCATCTTTCTTTTTACCTAATCGATTGGTTTTGTATTCTTTTCCACTCTCACAGGACAAATATCAAACACCACACACGCATTCCCACACCCACAAGGAAAAGCTCACAGCCATCCGCCATGGATATGCTGCTAAAGCTCTCACTTCTCTTCACTCTTCTCTTCAATTTCACTCACTTATCCAATACCCAGAAACCGATTGCTGAATTTCCTACGAATTGCAATCGCATCGAGTGCCCGAGCTTCGACGTAATCGATACCGGAAATGGGTTCGAGATTCGCCGATATGATTCAGCAGTTTGGATATCAACCACTCCCATTCAAGATATCTCTTTGTTTACTGCTACCAGAATTGGGTTTTTGCAGTAAGACATTTTTATCCTCTTCATGATGAATTGTATATGCTGTGATTTTTTTTTATGTGATTGTGGTGGCCATCGTAATTGGAGAATCAATTGGATTAGTTTTGATTTATTTTTTTTCAAAAGAAAAGCGAAATATAACATAAATATAAAAGATTTGAAAATGTTTAGAGGGTGGTTTAATAGGAATTTTTTTTATTAACATAAGGTTTTTTTTCTAGTTAATAGATAAGTAGCATAAGCTTGTTATTAAATTATTTAATGAACTAAATTATTTATGAATTACTCTTTAATTCTATTATATGTACTTATTTATTATTTAAAAAGCAATTTTATAAATTATTATCTCACGATACTTAAATGGGTAAAATACAAATAAGACCCTTATGATTTTTGTCAAATTCATGAACACCATTCTTGAACAATCCAAATCAGACTATAAATGAACAAGTTATGGCTAAAAGAAAATTTATGGCGTTAGAGGGAAAGAGTCTCATTGAAATAATTTTGAATTACGAGGGTATGATTTGCCATTTTCAAACCACATGAGGCTTCATGTATATGTCAAAAACCACCGGGTCTTATTTGCATTTTATCCTATTTTAATTTAGTGGGTCTAAGAAACCAAAGATTTTTAATGTTTGAAATTTAGTGGGTTAATAAACTCAAGTGCTATGAAACCTTCCTATTACATTCGGGTTTCTTTCTTCCAAACATTCCCTTTCGGGGCGAATAATGGGAGATGTTTAGTTTGAGTTCGTGAAGTTTGAATTTTTGTATCTTGTGTTTGGATTGTAAGGGAATAAGGTTGAGAAGTCAGAACTCGTGTAACATGTGTTTAGATATGCAAGAGAATGAGTTTAAGAGGTGAGGTTGTGGGTAGATGAGTTTCCACAACCCATATTCTAAATTATCAATTTAAAAACCTGAGATTAAATAACTCGAACCCAGATTTTACTAATTCACCTAACAAACAAAGTTTAGGCCGCCCCACTCCACCCATTTACCAAAACTCATGAGATAATTTAGTCATAAGCTAGCAAGTTGGTGCAAAGATGTTTGAATAGTAATCATCAATATTTCAATTAATTTTTTATTTTTTAAATAGAACTTTTAATGGTTGATATTTTATAAATGATCGTTAATATTTGATAAAATTATTGGGTTTTTTTTTTTTACAAATTATTGGGGTTAAGTGTGAAAATAATTGTGCATTTTTGTTTATGTAGCATTCCTATTTTCACTATAACAAAGTTTAAAATAAATTTTAGTTTGTGGACTCAACTTTTCTGTATGAGGTTCACTTAGATTCTCTTGCTTCGCTGTTAAGTACTTGTTAAGTTTCACTAATCTAAAAAACATAAGTTGTTAGATCAAACATTTATATCATTCTTATCAGCACATATGCAGCTAACACTTGATTAATTTTGAAGTTTTATATTGAATTTGATGTCTTTTACTTCAGATCATATTATTTTATTCTATGTCCTATACATTTGAAAATTTAGATGGTTCCTATGAACATATCATCAGCTAGTTTGAACACTTGTTATTGTTTCTTTCGACAGACTGTTCGATTACATTCAAGGTAAGAACAGCTACAACAAAAAGATAGAGATGACTGCTCCGGTCATCAGCGAGGTAGTTCCGAGTGACGGACCATTCTGCGAGTCGTCGTTCGTTGTTAGCTTCTACGTCCCAAAAGTGAACCAGGCAGATCCACCTCTAGCGAAGGGCCTCCATGTCCAGAGATGGAAACCAACTTATGTTGCAGTTAGACAATTTGGTGGATTTGTTGTTGATACTGATGTTGGAGCTCAGGCCGCTGCGCTGGATGCGAGCCTTGCCGGCACAGATTGGTCCGCTGCCATCAACAAGACTCGTGGTGATCACACTTCGATCTATACGGTGGCTCAGTACAATTCTCCTTTTGAATTTGATCACAGGGTGAATGAGATATGGTTCTTGTTTGATATTGATGGTTTATCAAGCTCGGGCTTAATTAGAGATAGTAGAATCTAATGTTGGATGTAATTAAGAATACAATGCTGGTTAAGGTTTAAGACTTTTCATGTAATGTAATATGTCTTCGAATTTCGGAACTCCCTAAATAAAATTAACACCCTTCTTGAAAGGTCTTGAAGGTAGTTTTATTTTTATTTGCAAATCTGAACCAACATTTTTTTAATTCCTATTTTAGGTTGGTGATTTAAGTAAATTTAAAATTTAAAGAGATTGGGTAACTGTGCGAATGGTTGAATTGATGACTTTGTTTCGATCTCTTCGACTGAAACCTATCTTGCAAGGTAAATTTAAATTATTATATTATCTTCAAAGGTAAATTCAAATATAATACTTATTTTAAATGGAAATTTAATAACTTATAACCCTAAAAAGACTAGGATTTCACATTGGTATATTAACGTAGATGGTCAAATTGAGGTGCATGTTTTAACAAATAGTCATATTGTACAATTTTATAAAACATAGCTACCAAGGATTATCTCACTCTTGTATATACCAAGGATTATCTCATTTTCTATTTACTTTTTGATAGGGACGATACAATCTAAGTGTGTCATAACACAAGATGCTTTTTTATAATGATTGGGATGGCTAGAATTTTTCAATAAATATGATAAAAAAAACCTTCACTTCCCTTCTTTTTCGGCGTTTGTGTACACCTTCCCTTCACCTATTTGTTTGTTTGTTTTTTTATTGTTCAATATTAGTTTTCCTCCAGATTTCATTGTCTTCAAAGTTTGCCATAGATTTTTTCATCCCCATTCCTTTAGATGTTTTTCTGTATATTCTTGTGATATATAGAAACAATTTGAGATATGATTATTAGATTAACAACGATTTGTCCGCATATCGATTTGTTTCAGTATACCCAATATACATTTATCACATTGAGTAACACCTAAGTAGCGTTTAGAGGTGTTGTTCAATATATATATATACCATACAGTTTACAGATGCATCACCAAATATACATAATATACAAATACAATAACGAGCGTCATTCAAGTGAAACGAGACAACATACGAATATCGTTAAAATTAAAAATATACACAACATATGAACCCGTTTTAGATTTGATGATTCACGGGTTTTCATCTTTCTGATTATTCCCTTTCATGTCCTTTGTTCCCTCCACGTTTTTAGCCTCCCCCATGTCTCTACTGTTACCCTCTTCCATTTTATCTTATAGTCACATCACCAGTCGAGGTCACATCAAATGTTCCATCCTAATTTTTTTATATTCTATATTGTTATATTTTCTCATTCCCCCATCCATGATTTTATTGATACTAGTTTCCCTCCCCCTTTTTACTATTTCAAAAATCCTTTCCTCCCAAAACTCATACCTCAAGCTTGCCATGTACATTTCATGCACCACATTTTGGATATTTCTTATATATGCTTCCGGATAGACATCATCTTTTCCCTTTTTATTTTTGTTTCAGTTCGTTATCTCTTACAACATTATGGAGGTGTTCAATATAGAGATAAAACAAGATGGTGTGTGGGATAGTGAGAATAAATATACTTCGTTTTCATCCCAAACCCTTCCTCTTCCATTTTCTCACGTATTGGATGATTTTAGATCAACAAAGAGGTATTTGCATATATGGGCAGTGATTTGAGTTAGTGCTTGTGAAATGGAAGCTTTGTGACTTATAGTATGAGATGGGCGGTGAAGGAGATCCGAACGAGAATCATGGATTCAGGTAGGAAAATGGTTTGTATAGTACAATACAGTACAATCGTTTTGTAGAGTATGATATGCTGAAAAGGTTTTTGTAGATTTGGTTTGTACAATACAATACATTTATTAACGACGATACAAAATGTACAAGCAATGTTGTTGGCTCATAAAAAAATGGTGGAAGCTTGAACAGAAGAAATAGTATATTTTTTCAGTTTTGGGTCATTGTGTAAATCTATTAAGATTTTGTTTTTGTTATTTTGTATTTTTTTTATTAGATATAATCTCCATGATTTGCTCGTATTTATTTATTGGTTATATCACCCACCCTATACATTGTGGCTACATGTATACTTCAAAAAAAAACCCCAGTTTGATCCAAATGTGTCAAAAGCCCAAGATTTTTCTCTTTTAGACCATGTATTGAGTTGGGCTTATCATATATTTCAATATATTGTGGAAATATATTGTAATGTACATTTACACAATATTTGAACCCAAAACCCGGAAAGCGAAAGCTCCACGTTTTAGCCACGGAAAATGAGAAAAATATTTGAAGAAAAAGAGAGAGCTGGGGAAAGGAAACACGCATTCGCGTAAATTTATTAATTAAAATATTACTTTGAATTGAATGTGGTACTCTCGGTCTCACTCACTCACGCGGTTTGGCGTTGGAGTTGGAGCTGCCGCTTCCACCCTTCCCCATTCCCCCTTCACCCCTTTGTTACTTTCAATCAATGTGGTCCCTTCATTTCCTTTCCTTTCCTTTGATTTTTCTAAACCCTCTTCCCCTATCTCTCTATCTTTTTCCATGTGCTAATATAATATAAATCAATCAATCTTTATTTTTTTTCTCATTTTTATAACATTATCTTCTTCACAATTTTCTATATTATTATTATGATTATTATTATTATTATTATTATTATGTGATTTGATTTGATGTGATGTACTTTTTTTCTTCTTAGAGTAATGAGTTTAAACTGACTGGTTGACTTAATGAGTTTTTAAATTAGATTATATTAGACAATAAATTGAAGTCCTAGTATATACTTACAAAAATATGATGAGATATAATGGACAATTTTTTTATGTTCAAAATATATAAAAGATTAAATTTGTCTAAATTGATAAGTTTACGTTTTTTAGTGATTTAATATGATATTAGAGAAGAAGATTTTAAGTTCGAATCTCATTAATGGTCATTTCCTCTTCATTTATTAATGTTCAACGTGATTGAGTCTCATACAATTATCCAAACATACAAGTGAGAGAGAGTGTTGAGAATATATAAATGATTAAATTTACCTTAATCTATTAACATATGTTTTTGGGTCTATTAGTAATTTTACATTAATTTCAAAAAGAAAAACTGAAAGAGAAATTTCTTTTAAGTAGCAGATTTTGATGTAAAACTGATAAATATGTAATGTAGTAGATTTTTGTTGTTTAAAATAATTTATAAATATAACAATTTTTACTGCGTTTATCAGTAATTAACAATGATTAATATATGAATTGGTGATTTACTTATAATAAAAATATGTAATTCAATACTGATCATTAATTAATCTGTTCAAAATTTATCATATTTATACATATTTTTAAACTTATAAATATTAGATAAAAATGTATTAAATTTGCCATTATCCCAATATGAGATATATATGATTCCATTTCCAACATGTAAAATTGAGGACAATTATATGAGTTAGTACAAGATATGGATGAAAATATAGAGAGATATTTATGGTTTGGAAGGATATTTATAGAATTTAAGTCACGTGAAGGGGGGAGCCCCCCTATGTTTTCATAGTTATCTCATAGTATTAAAAAATGAGGTACTTTTGTTGACCCAACTCATGTAGCTTTTTTAGGGGAAACCCCAAGAAACACAAGTCAAATTTCAGCAACCATTTAAATATTCAATATATATATATATATATATGAGAGAGAGAGAGAGAGTAATAGCTTTTTGACCAAACAGAACTGCCAAAATCTTAATATACTTTCTTGAGAGAGATGTAGAGGTGAATCATTGATAAAGGTTCATCAACTTTTAGTATTTCAAAAAGGTCATAGGAAATTTTGGATCAAGTTATAGGGCCATTTTTGTTATCACATTATATAAAAATTGTTAATATCTTGATCTATTTATATAGAGGTTTTCATTATGTACATGTAGGTATGAAATCATGTTGAGTGAATGAATAGACCGACATTTAATAATCAAAAATTAAATCTAGTTTAGTTATATAATCATTCATATAATAGGATTGTAATAGATTTATAATGTAACGAATTTAATAGGGGAGTGGAGGGATTGACTTTTTCACAAGAATCTTTGCAAGCATGATTCTTTTTTTTTTTTTTAGCAAAGCTAAACAAAATAAAATATCAAAATAATGATTGGACTTGTATTATGATTAAGACAGTTTAATTACAAGGAGAGAGAAGGGAAAAAAAAAACCAAAAAGCAAACCCATCCTTTTCTAAGTTTCATTTTAGAAGCTAGAAAAAAAAACAATTTAGTGAAAGAAAAAAGTAGCAACTAATTAATGACTAAGAAAAAAAAAAGATGTATGAAAATTATGAGGCTGCTATTCTTTCAAAGTGAACAAGCCTGTTATCAGCCAACCTGGAATTGTAAGCTGATTTTTTGTACTCAAACCAAGTAAATTCTTTATACAAACTAATTTCTTCTTCTTCCATTAGAGAAGGCAATGGTGCTATCTTTTCACTTAATGGTGGTCCACCAAAATATATCATTGATATTCTTGACTTCAAGCTGTTTGTTATTACCCTATGCTTCACACTTTTGAATCTTCCATTAGTCATTACCTGCAATTTTTTTAATCAAGCTTTTATTAATCAAGATTAGAGGGATATATTTTTACAGCTTCATTTTAGTTTTTATACTTTAGAGTTACATATTATTTAAGATAATGTCGTTTTTAATGAAATTAATATTATTCAATAATGACTTTAGAAATTATTGATAAAATTTAACTAAAATGTAAGGATTAAAATAAAACTTTTCAAAGTGAGAAAAAAAAAAGCTATTAAAACAAATATAAAGTTGATGATGAAACATATTTTTGCCAACCTGAGCATAACTTATTGGTTAAGGCATGTAATTTTACCCTCAAGAGATGAGTTCAATCCAAAATTTTAATCATGCAGTGAAGAATTAGAAGAAACAGAGAAGTTAATTAACAAAATAAAAAAAAAAACCCCACTTTTGGAAAATTGATATTAGTCTAAAAAAAGAGTGGTTTATGAAAATTAAGACATAAATCATGATTAAGATCATGTCTTTGTCTTGTCTATGAAAATTTAAAAAAAAAAGTTTATCTGGTGAAGAGTAGTACCTGAAGAGAGTCACCAACATTGATGAAGAAAGAATTCTGATCAGGTGGAACAGAAATCCAATTCCCATCTGCAAGTGAGATTTGAAGTCCAGATGTGTTGTTTGATCTCAATACAGATATGATTTGTGGGTCTGTGTGTTCTCCAAATCCAATCATGTTTTTCACTGCTTGAATCTCTGGACATGGTGGATAATGATTCACTCTGAATACTGAATCACTTTCTTCATCCTTTAACAGCTTACTAAACACATTTCTTTCTTCTATCTTCAATCCTTCTGCCATTAATTCCATTATTTCACATGCCATGTTTTTAACTGCTGATATATAATCATTCACAGCTGACCTGAAAATACAAAAAACAGAGATGTTGAGTTGTAAAAATAAAAACAGAGTCTTTGATTAAATGGTGTGCTGGGATATAATTTATTTACACGAGACACAATCACGTGGAACGTTAATAAACGGGGAAATGGGAATGGGAATGGGAATTTGAATTCCATACCTAAGCTTTTCCGGGTTGAGGGAATTGGAATCAAGATTGGTGTTTAAGAGAAGATATTCAACCCAACCAACATCACCATTACGACCAATCTGTTTGTTTCCATAAACAAAAGGGGAAGGAGGGGCGGCTTTTTGTTTCTCAGAGAGAGGGAGAGAGAAGAAATTAGTGGATTCTGATTCCAGAGTGGAAATGAATTCCATGGGAATTCCATGGTTAATGACTTTGAAGAAACCAAACTCTTCACAGGCTTTGACTATGAGGTGTTTAGAATCTGGTTGGGAAAGGTCTATCAATGGAATCCCAGAGAAAAATGCTGTGGATTTGCTGTTGTTTCTCATGTATGAAGATAACTGTTCGATTGCTGGTTTTGACAAAACCATCGTTTCTTTTGGGTTTTAAAGTTTATAAAAAAAAGGTGAAGAAATTTTGGCTAATTTTTCAAGAGAGAGAAGAAGTTATGGGTTTGAAGGAGAAGGCGCTTGATGCTAAGGGTTAGAAAACTTGGCTATTTATAGGGGAGAGAGGAAGAGGAGAAAGCAAAATTGGGTATGGGGAATTAATGCCATTTCTTTTTTTATTATTATTTTGGAAATCACCCATCTTTTAAATTTTTAATATGAACAATATAAATTTGTAAAGTGATAATAATTGGATTTATAAAAATTTAATTTGATAAATTAACTCCTTAAATTTTAAAATTAGATCATAAAAAATCATCGTTGAAAATAGAGATGAAAAACACATCCCTAATGTCAACCGGAAGAGAAGAGGTGAGATTGAAGATGAAATCCTGATCTCGACCCTCACTAGAGTTTTGGGGTCAAGATCAAGGCTGGATGAATATCCTTAGAGACATAACCCATTAATTTATTTTATTTTTTTGATATCTTGAGTGTCCGGGCTAGCTTACACGCAACTCAACCAATTAAGTTTTTATAATAATGTTTAGTAAATTAATAATTTAAGGAAAAATAATTTGTCGAATAGAAATTATATGGATTAAGGGATTAATTACTCAAATTAAAAGCTCAATGATATGAATGATTACAACTTATAGCCTTGAAGGGTGGGTTATGTAATTTTATATTATTATTATTTTGAACTGTAGTTTTACACTGGGAAGGGAAGCTATTACATTGAATGGGGATGATATAACAATCTTTTGCAAAGAAAGAAGTCTAGTCATCATCTTAGCAGAAGGGGAGTGATGATAACTCATATTTTATTTTCAGGCAATTAAAAAAAAGACATGACAAAGTTTATGGCATCAAAAGGAATTGGTCACATCAACTAGATTCCTTGGATAGTTATCCATTGTTTTCTTTCCCTTTCAATAATCTTCTTCCCTCAACCCTCAACCAATTATATGAACAAAACCACACACATAAAATTTTATTTATTTCTCTCTTTCTTTCTTTCTTTTTGGGTAAAATTATTTTCACTTTGCCAACCAAAAGTGACTCATTTTTACTCTAGAAAGAATGATGTCAATTATTGTTGTACGTTGATTAGTGAGCTGAAATTTATTTCTACTTGCAAGGAATATATCATTTACTTAATGCTCATTCAATGGTTTTTTTTAATATCAGTTCAAAATTTTAAATGTGTGGCCAATTTGAAAAAAGAGAGATGGAAGCTTTTTTATGGAGGTATGATTTTTGATAATTTAAAAAACTATTTGTAAATAAGAAACAAAATGAATGGTTAAACTCAATATGTACAAAAAATAATAATAATCAATATGCTTCGTGTTTGTGATATCATTGACGTGAGATACTGAAAACTTAATATGTTTGACTTGCAGTTTGGTTGAGATTATACAGAACAATGAGTTTGTTAACTCTAAATTAGTGTAAAATATGTAGAAATTATAAAAATGACGAATTTAGATAAATCATCAACTAGAGTTATAAAATTGAGACACAAACGAGGTTTAAATTTATGTATTCTATATCCTTATTCAAACCCGCAAACTAAAAACAACACCCTTATAGATCTATAGAGTGATTCCTTGTTAAAGAATATTAAAAAAAACATCATAATTCAAAAATTAAAATCACAATCATGTGACAAAGAACTTACATGTAATATTATATTATGTAATATTATATTGTTTAAATTAAGATAATGTGAGAAAAGTAAGTATATTATTGAAGGGAAAAGGCACATAATTCTCATGCTTACAAGTTAGGCCAACCTTTTTCATCCACCCAAGCAACCATCAACAATACAATACAATATATATATATATGTCTCCTATGACCACTTGGAATCTCATTTTCCATAAGATATCAAACCCTTTAAGTCAAGTACTTATCCATCTCAGTTGATTGGTCTCTCTTTGTGGTATCTTATCAATTAAAATCTAATAATGAAACATACCACACACAAAAATAGAAAACTCCCAAGATATTTCACACTAGTATAGAAAAGAAATCTCTCTCATTTTAGCCCCTAGTTTTAATATTCAAACTTGGAATAATCAATTATTGATCTCATAGTCAAGATTTATTAAAGTTGAGAGTTTTTAGACAATTAAATTAAATTAATAGTCTTATAATCAGTTCCTTTCATCTTTTTAATATAAGATTCTCAACATGCCACATTAAGATGATGTATTTTTTGGGGCTCATCATTCTTGGGTAGGATCCTATTCCTGGACCGAATGCCCGTTTTGATTTATTGGGCTTTGATATCATCTTGATAATCATGAGTATCCATCTCAAAATCAATTGATAATGAGAGAAGTAGCTCATGTATCTTATAAATCTCGTGAATTCTCTTCATGTTTCTAATGTGGGATTCTCAATATATAGTAATAGAATTTTTATTTTATTTTAACCAATCATAGAGCTAGAGATGCAAGAAGTTTAAGAAAAAGTGTGGGATATGAATTTCAAAGAAATCTACAAATTGGTGTCTAACTCGGAATTCCAGTCTAATAGTCGGGCATAAGATATAGCCTGCATAAACTTACTATATGAAGATCATAAAGAAACAAAACATGTCATTTCCTCCCCCCACCCCAACGCGATAAATCATGTCTATACGTTGATGTCAAGTTGGATTACACGCCGATCCTATTTTTCTCTCTTACAAGTGAACCGAACGGATTTACATTCACAAACAATCCCGATATATTATATTTACGAGAAATTATTGGAGGAAATTGTCTTTTATATGTGTGACATGTGACAATTACTATTTTATATAACCAATAAAATAGAGAAGTTAATATTTAAAAGCGATTTTGCAGGAGACAGACTAGATGAGAGAGTCTTCTCCAATAATTTCTCTATATTTAGGGGTTTTTATAAAAATGGCATTTTATAATATTAGAAAAACAAAAAGTCACACTTACTAATAAAACTTGAAAAAAATAGTGATTTATGATTCATCACACATTTTTTTTTTGCTATCCCATAATAAAAAGAGAAAAAAAAATCATTAATTTAGTTAAATATTAATTTTAAAAATAAATCAAACTTGTACTATATCTAAAATTAAGGTGCATGTGTATAATTTTCAGTTCTATTTCATAAGAAAATAACAATAGAAAAAACCACCCACACCTTAATTTTGAAAAGTTGACATTAAATAAAATGATGATAAATTAAAATTAATTGGGAAAAAGAGAAGAAGAAAAAAAGATGAATAGAAAGTGAAGCAAGATCAAAATCAAGGTGGGGGCACCAATCAAGGAGGAGGTTGATATAGAGAGACCCATCTAAGATCCTTTTCGTACCAAAACCCTACCTTTTCGAGAACTAAATTTTGGGACCACAAAACAAATCGCCCATTGAATTTTATTGTATTTTTAATTTTCTTTTTACTTCAAAAAGAAAAAAGAAAAAAAAACAATATCTTTAATATATATAATATTTTTGGGGAGGAGGGTTAAAAGTAAAAAAAAAAAAAAAAATGCACACGTGTTAAAAAAGGCAGCGCCCACATCAATAATCAGATGTCAACTGCAAATTGTGCATGGTCACTGTAGATGACGTGGCTTACTGCCATTCGCAGAATCATCTGTCGGTCAATACTGACTGTGAGAAGGAAAGAGAGAGAAGAGAAAAAGAATTGGTAATTATGGCCCGGTTTCCATTGCCAGGTTGGCCAACCGCATCCACAGTATTCTTCTTCAATGATTCTTTTTTTTTTTTTTTTTAAATTTAATTCCTAAACTCTCTCTTTTCTCTATCACATTCATATTCATTGATGTCTCTCTCTCATTTTTTTCATCTATTATTAGATTTTTTAAAATGGTATGGAAAGTTCGAGCTTAATATATGTATGTATGTATGCTATTATTGTGTTGTTTGAATGTAAGTGTCAATACTTTTCATATCTACCCTACTTTCTTATTATTGTTTTTTTTTTATGATATTGGACTAATGGTTTGGACATAAATTTCGTATTTAATGAATGTTTTTAATTGAAAGTATCTATTGGTTAGTTAGTGGTTGGTGACCCCAATTCGATGTCTATTCATGTTTAGTATACAATAATTTATATTTTAGAGAAAATTGGTGAATATTAATAGTGTTTTTTGTCCCTCAAAGTTTTGATAATATTGAGCCAACAGATTGGACATAAATTTAATATTTAATGAACGATTTTAATTGTAAGTCTCTGATTGATTAGTCAGTGGTCATAACCCCAATTCGACGTCTATTCTGTTTTGATAAAATAATTTATTTTTAAGAGAAAATTATTGAAAATATTAATAAGTGTTTTTTTTAAATAGATTTTTTTAGTAATATGGTTTGGTATGATTGATGCTAGAGAATGCAAATAAATGGAAGAAAGCAACCCACATTAAACCTAAAAAGGCATCTAACTATATTTGTGGTTGTTTGGTGTGTGTTTGAGTATATATGCATGAACCTAGCCATGGGACATTCTATGCCCTAAGAATTATAATACATCAAAGTCTATAGGGGCTAATTTAGGTATGGATCTTAGATGCAGATGAGTCAACTTCATAGTCTTTCACTAAATTATCTATTTCCTAATCATTCTTACAATTATTTTTGTTGAATGGGAAATTTTACTCTATTATTGGCCTTTTTTTTTTCTTTTTCATTTTATGCATGAACCTTCCCATTTGCTCCCCTAAATATATATTAATTTCACCATACTCTATGGGCATTTAGGTATGGGGTTATCTTTTTCTTTTTTTCTTTTTTATCCTTCCAATAAACCTTTTTTAATCTTGTTTTACTTTTTTTTTGGTTAAAATAAAAAATAAAACTCATTTCTTGCCTACCCAATTGGTCAAATGTGTGTTTTTCCATTTATTGATTTGAGATTAGTATAATCATTGGGTTGGGGAGATATAATTTTATATATTTGGATCAAAATTTGATGATTTATATAATTGTTTTAGTGAACTTAACTAATAATTGTCATGTTAGATGAATTAAATCAATGGAGAGATTGTCCCCATGTCTAGAAATGGTAGGACTTTATACATTTATAATTTCGAGTATATGATTAGCATAATCATTTGGTTGAAGAAATTTTTATAATTATTAATAATTAATGCTATCATTCACATGTCAAGATGTTTTGTTGTCTCTTTTACTCTTTACCTAATTTTAATACTTCGATGATATTATATATAGAAAAATTAATGTAATTACTTTTTTTCCCACATGTGTTATTAGTTGAGAATGTCAGCTTGAAGTTTAGAATTTTAGTTTTATCAAATTGAACCTTAAATTTGAATAGTAGAGAAATTAATGTCAATATCTCATAAAAAAGTTAGAGAATTAACTAATAAATCACCTTAAATATGACCAACTTAAATATAAAATCTACCTAAAAATAGCCAAGGCATAGCCATAAAATACCTAAATCCAAAATATTAAATATGAGCTAAAAAATAATACCAGCACAACTATAATTAATTTCACTATTTATTCAAGTATAAAAAGCTCACATCTAATAAATAAACCTTGAAAAAATCAGCTAAGACTGGGTGAACAAATCCAAACTAAACCAATTGTTCAAACCAAACCAATCCAAATCGATTCAGTTCGGTTTTTAAACCTTCATCTACCCAAACCAATTAATAACGGTTTGGTTCAGTTTGATAGATTTTTGCAGGGATCCAAACTAAACCAAACCAAACCAATACATAATATAAAATATATATGATGTATTTATATTTTTAAATATCAATAAAACTTAATAAAATGAAAAAAATGAAGAAATTTTAATATTATTTGTGTTATAGTTGTATAATTATAACAAGATTTTATAAATTTGTTATGTTTGTATTTGTAGTTGGTATTTTATTGAACTTTTAGATTAATTGAAATTAGTCCTACAATTTTTGGAAGTTATTTTTTGATATTTTGTTATACTTATCATGCCGCCAATTAAGCATTTATGAATAATCGAGAAAAACAAAAAATGTAGAAACCAAACAGATTCAAACTAAACCAAACCATTTTAGTTTGGTTTCTTCATGTTGAACGGTTTGGTTCGATTCATATAATCTAAAAAGAAAATCTAATCGGATCTGAAATTTTAGTAAAATCCAAACTAAATCAATCCAATATTCACCCATAGCTAAGACTTAGAGAGCAAATTAATTTAATATTAGCTGATTTTTCGAGGATTATTGATTGCCTTTGATAAAAAGTGGTCGAAAAAGTCCAGTTTTCTCTTAGTGTTTCACAATTTATTCAAGTTCTAGGTTTATTTTGATGAAAATAAAAGTATAAAATTTAAAGGAATCAGTAAAAAAGGTGATGTTTTCCTATTATACGTATAGATATATATATATAGTCAAATATTCGACACAGAAATAAAACGGGATAAAGTAAATGTTTTTAGAAATATTATCAAGAATATCCACATTTATTCACTAATACCGGTTGTGTTTTTTTAATATCTATTTTTCCCAAAAAAACACCATAAATGGCGGTGATCCTATGTTTTCCGTTTTGAATAATTACCATCATGCCCTTGATTAATTAGCTATTGCGTTTCTGTTTTATATACGTTTTACTTTCCTTAAATGTTGTAGATCATAATAAATAGAGGGCAGAAAACTTTCCTTAAACGGCGCGGGAGTTAAAGTGGGTAAGTTTGCTAATTTATAAAACATATAAGTATTAATGATATTATACCTATTTATTATGGTCTAATATGAAATTAACCCATTTTTTTTATCCATAAATGCAATAAATATTTTCGGAAGAAGTTATTTAGAGAAACAGGAAAACATTGAAAAAATGTGGAAATGTTGGAAGTTTTGGGAAATGCTACTAGTATTCGCAAACTTTCTTTTAAACTGAAAATGCCTTTTAGAAAGAATTGTAATTTTTAATTAAAAACCTTTCTTTGTTCTAATTTCCTTATACCAATTAAAGTTAGAGTATATATGAGATGACTATCATTATAATCAAAACCCTAATGACTTGTAAAATTTCTATATAGTTAGTTTTTCTGGAGTAGAGAATAAAACATAATTAATGAATACACATAAAATCCCTATGGTTTGGGTCAAACGTAGACATACCCCTATAACTAAAAAATGAATATATATACTTTTGTGGTTTGAAAATTATGCAATTTAATCTCTCATTGACATCGTTAACTTTCTGTTAGTCATAAAATTTTCGCTTGACCTCCAATTTAGATGATTTAAGATGTTTTAGAATATTTGTTTCGAGCTTTACATTATAGTCACTTCAAAACTTCAAAATCATCAGTAAATAAAAGAGTTATCATCATTAAAATATTAGACATGATTGAAGTCATAAACCCTTTTATTTACTGATGATTTCAAGTTTTGAAGTGATTGTAACGTAGAGGTCAAAACGAGGATTCCAAAATATCTTGAATCATCTAAATCAGAGTTCAAATAACTGAAAGAAAATTAACAACGTTAGTATGTGAGGTCAAATTACATAATTTTAGAACCATATGGGTATAAATTTTCATTTTTTAAACTATAAAGATGTGTTTACGTTTGACCAAAACTACAAGGTTTTATTTGTATTTTACCCTATAAATAAATATAGTAGAATTTGAACATATTAATAAGTTATTATTATGATTGACGATAATCGACTCTTACTAATTAGTAATGGACACACTATTTTTTTTTTTACTATATCTATGAATACTTTCTAAAGTAATATTAGTCATAGAATTTTCCTCTTATTTTTATGTAAAAATATACTAAATGAGACGAGTCGTTTTAAATTGAAAGCTAAAAATGAATCAAATAGGAGATTTTTACACAATAACCAAAGAGTCAAATGCTCAAAATATCACAAAAGAGCGATGGGGGCATGATTGATGGATATGACCCTTTTACTTTACTTTACAATTATTGTTATAAAAAAATATTTATTTGTTTTTAACTCGAGAGAAGCTTGAACTTGGCAATGGAAAGCATAGATTAAAGCCAATATTTGTGTTCCAAAAATGACCAAGTATTGCAGTACGATAGCAACTAAGAACCTGAAAAAAAATCTTGGCAAACATAATGAATCTTTTTGGACACAACTCACAAACACATATACACCAGGGCTACTTTTTTCCCTCCCTTTCTAACTAGCCTTTTTTTAAGGGGTGTTTGGTTGGGGTTTGACATTGCATTACCAAACATCTAAATCTCATAATTATTATTTGGCATCTTAAATCCATCATAAATAAATATTAAATATAGTTTATTTTAATTTTAATTATTTATTTTTAAATTTATTATGAAGTGATTTTTTAAATAAAATATTATTGTAAATTTTAATTTATTTTTACATCATTATTTATTTTTTTGAAAATATAATAAGCTAATTAAATAAAAAAACCAAACCACTTTTTCTATTCTCATTCCTGCATACCAAATACAGGCTTCACATTCTCAGGCATCGTATTCCCAGACATCACATTCTCATTCCCTTGCACCAAACACCCCCTTAAAGTATTTATGAATATGTTCAAAAGTTTGAAGTATTTAGCTAAATGTCCTTTTTTTTGGAAATCTGGTTTCTAAAACCCGTCTTTGACTTAGTCAACGCAGATATGCTGCCACAATGTCAAAGACGATTTTTAAAAACCCATCTTTATGTCACATATGATGAAGACGGGTTTTAGAAACCCGTCTTCTGGTAAAGTTAAACCTTACCCGTCCTCCCCATTAGGGGTGTGCATGATTCGGTTCGGTCAGTTTTTCCATAGTTAGTGAACCGAACCGAGCATATCGGTTTTGTATACAATGGAACCAAATCGCCTAATGAAATATACTGAACCGGTTCTTGAGTTCGGTTTTAATTGGTTCGGTTTGTCAGTTTTAGGAAATAAACTTTAATTATAAATATTGAGAGGGAATAGATGAAAATATTAATTATTTTGAACAAGAGTAAAGATCAAACATAAGCGAAAAAAGCCTTTTTCAATAATTTTCAAAGAATACCTAAAAATGGAATTGAAGGTTTAACAAGAGCTTTACAATAAATAAAGAAGTGTACAACCCAAAAATATAAATTTAAAACATAATTATAGAGAGAGATTAGAGAGGAGATGCAAATGGTGTTGAAAATCATTACTTACATAGACGGTTTGACTAAGGTTGCACAATAGCCAAGTGATAAGAGGTAAAAAAGTTGATATACTTGGGAGTTTTTAAGCATTAATTACATATTCGGTTCGGTTCGGTTTTATACGGTTTTTCAATATAAAAACCGGACCAAAACCAATTCCCACGGTTTTTGACTATTACAAACCAAAAGAACCATTGGTTTAAATATTTAGACAATAAACCGGTCGGTTCCGTTCGGTCCGGTTCAGTTCATCAATTTTTCAGTTTCTTTGAACACCCTTACTCCCTATATAATACTTGATCGTGAGGCGATGAGTCACGAGCAACAGCGACGAAAAATTCAAAATCTAAGTTAAAAGTCTGAATTACTACCCCAGAACCCATCCTGATATCTAATATTTATTCAAACCAACAGTTTTCATTAAGGAGAGAGGTTGCATAACAAGATAAAAACAACCCATTTTGATCTTATAAAACCAAAACCAAAAACAATTATAAATATAAACAGCTACAAAAAGGCAAAGAAACGTATTAACCCATATAAACTACACACTACAAAAAACACCCATAACAGAAATCAAATCATTGGACCAATACACTTGATTCCCCTATTTCTAATCAAACCAAACAAGATAGACGAAAAGAAAAAGATCCAGATCTCGATCTTTTACTTCTTTGAGGCTTGAAAGTAAATAAAAATAGAGACCTTTTCTTCAACTTCAGCTACAAAAGTATAGCCAAACCCTTATTTTAGGAGCATATGGGAGGTAAAGACCGGTTTATAAAACTTTTCTTTGTCATGTGTGGCATAAAGACGAGTTTCTAAAAACCGTCTTTGCAGTGTGGTGGCGTATCTGCGTTGACTAAGTCAAAGATGGGTTTTTGAAACCGTATTTCTCTAAAAAAGGACATTTAACTAAATACTTCAAACATTTAGACATATACCTAAATACTTCAAACATTTAGACATATACCTAAATATTTTAAAAAAAGAGGTTAATTAGCAAAAAAAAGTCCCAGCTCATCCATATGATTCTTTTGCATCATCAGTCTTCAATTTGATGTGACTTGCCTACACCTTTCTTCTTCTTTTTTTTTTCCTTTCTAATTTTTTTCCATCTCTTTCAAATTCAAAATGAGATTTTTTTAGTTAGCTTTATAGTCGAGAGAGATCATAGACTTTTGATTGATAAGAGATCCTCTTCAATTTACATGAATTGAACTAGCTATCGAGATAGATTGTTTAGAATAAAAATGCTACATGATACTATAATAAGTCACAAGAATAAAATGATGTGTTTCTTTCTATTGAGAATCATTGAGTGTATTCTTTAGTTTGAATGACTCTATTAACCATTCGAGGTGATATTAATAATACTTATCCATTTTCAACGTTGAAGTCATGGGTTCAAACCATGTTGGCTACCTACCTAGGATATTATCCTACAAGTTTACCGACGCCAAGTGTTGTAGGGTCGTGTGGTTGTCTCGTGAGATTAGTCGAGGTACACATAAGCTGGCCCGGACACTCACAGTATCGGAAAAAAAAAAAAAACTTGTCCATATGATTGGTTACATGACCATAACTAGAAGGTTAAAGTATATGATTGGTTTTTATACTTCGTGCCCGTTTGAGATTGCTGTTGAAAGTGTTTATAAGTGTTTTTGAATAAAAAAAATATTTTTTATAACCATTAAAAAACACTTTTAAAACCTATCCCAAACGGGCTCTTTTACTCATGTCAATAAATGGTCTTGGACTTTTAAATAATATATGACAATTTTTCTTTGTAAGATATCATTTTGGTCCCTGAACTTTCACTCCGATCTTATTTTTGTTCCTAAAGTTTCGAAAGTGACATTTTTCATCACTGGACTTTACAATTCTTTCTGTTTTAGTCTTTCTGTCTGAGACACTAATGGAGGGCTTATGCGACATATAATTGATGATGTGGCATTACAGAAATATGCAGTGAGGTTAAATGACATGGAAAAATGAATATATAGTGAGGTTAAGCTCATCATTTTCTCCTTAATTGCAATCTTAAACCTCAACGCATATTCGCTTTTCCACGTCATTTAATCTCATTGTATATTTATATAATGCCACATCATGAATTACATACTACATAAGCCCTCCGTTAGTGTCCAAAACAAAAAAACAGAGATAGAAGAACTAAAACGTATATGAATCGTAAAGTTTTGAGACGAAAAATATCACTTTTGAAGGTTTATGGACGAAAATGAAACCTGAGTGAAAGTTCAAGGACTAAAATGGTATTTTACCCTCTTTTCCCCCATAAACTTTCCTTTATTTTTACTTTTTTTTTTTTACCCAATTGTCACCTATTTTAGAATTCAACGTGTTAACGAATGTCAAATATTTTGTAGGGGTTCTCGCTAATTTTCTAATGAAGAATATCTATAATCCTAATATAGATGAATAGTTCTATGATTAGCAGAAGATGTGACGCTTCCTGTTCAAGTCTTGAATCAATACAACAAGAGAGTTATCTAAAATTTCTAAAATGTCGAAATGTAGCACAAACATTGTCAAAATTAGAAAATTGTGAATTTTATCTTGTGTAGAAATGTTCTATAACTCCTTGTTTTGTCATGTCCCCAAAATAGCAGTCATATTGAATGTACAAATGAGTCACACCTACTTATGTGAATCAAAAGACACAACTCTACAAGCAGAAGTTCATGACACAGTTAGGATTGAGATCTATCAAGCTTGATAATTCGAGGGTTGTTTTTATCATTTTCTAAAAACGGTATTCATATGGAATTGATAAAACATCATAATCCAGTCTTGTAGTACATGATATCTCTACTCACATGTCTATCACATGAATCAAAATCCAGATCATTTGTAATCAGTACAAAGTGAACCATACCAACAATGTTAAAAAGATGAGATTCCCCAAACCCTATCTATGTACACTATTTGATTTACTATCTCGAGTTGAATTCTCATGTATATCTCACATACCTAGTTGATATAACATCTAAATAAATCCAGGGCATTAATATAATTTGAATGCGTTATATCGAATATATATGACATTGCACAAATTTACTCAAAAGAATATGATTTAAATCATATTAAATTTATTTAAAATAAATTATGCTCACGTAAAATTACAAGCAGTTAGGAAATCAATTCCATCAAATTAAATGAGAATAAGTTTTCAATGAGATTAGGTCCTCCCAATTCCTATATAAAGGACCATTGAGGCACCTTTATAAGTATGCCATTGAAAAATTCTCCAAGTAGGGATGATCGTTTTAGAAGTTCTACAAGGATCTTCTAAAAATTGTTTTCGTATTTGTTTACTAAATCTCTTGTATTTAGATTAGGTCAAATCCTCATCCCCATAGTCAACCGCTAATCCGTTATTATTCCGATGCGTATTAAGTTTGATCAATTCCTTTTATTATTAACCTACTTTTCACTAATGATAATATAGACTATTAAATAAGATTTAACTGAAGTAGATGGAGAAATAAAACTTAAAAAAGTATATGGACTAAATTGATGCAAATGATAAAGTATGTGGATTAAAATTGATTTTTTAAAGTAATGGGACTAAATATTAAAATATATGGACTAAGCATATAATTTAACTTAAATAGAAATTAAACATAGTTCATTTTTATTTTTTATTTATGATACTAAAAGTAAGCAGTTGGTTCTACGGGTAAAGTAATTAACTAAAGTAGGGTTTTTTGTTTTTTGGTTATATCATATCCTACTTGGATAATAAACAAACACCATGATAGTGCTTAAAAAAAAATTATTTTCTCTTCATTTTACAAAGTGAGAGATGTGAAATTCACCACATATAAGTCACCTTTATGAGAAATTATACAGATATCCCATTGTAGAAGGAGAAAATTTGTCAAATTATAAATTGCCACGTAATAATTCAAGCAAATGACAAAATTACATGTCATTAAATAAAGACCAATCATCAATTGTCACATGTCTTTAAATTAAATTAAAAGACATTAAATTGACAAATCAAATGATGCCACATGTCTTTTTCTTGGCCATTGGATGATATAAATTAGTCCAATGAAAATATGCCACGTGGCAATTGGGCTCAAATCAAATAAAGCTCATATCCACCAAAGGCCCATAGAAAACTCTATAAATAGAGTAGGCCATTCATCATTTGAAGGAGGTCAGCAACGGAGAAGATTCAGAGAAAATACTGAAGACTTTGAAGATCAAAAACCTCGAACAACAACGGAGAAGACCGAGATTAAAGAGTTCGACGATTGAAGCCTTGAAGATCGAAGATTTCCCAAAGACCAAATATTCTTTGAAAGATCGAAGACCTTGAGATGAAAATTGAAGACTTTAAAGAACGAAGACCTTAAGATCGAGATTGAAGACTTTAAAGAACGGAGCCTCGAAGATCGAAGACTTCTCAAAGACCAAAGACTCTTTGAAGACTTCTTGAAAACCGGAGATCTTGAAGATCGAAGACCCTAAACGTTGACGACTTCGAAGAATTTAAAAACTCTGTGACGACCATCTTGAAGACAAATTGTTGAAGACTAAATTCTCGCAAGTTCTAAAGACTTTAGTGTTCAAGCTTCAAGACCGCAACAAATCGATTGACTCTTCACAAGCCCAAAAGCATAAGATTCAGTCCAACGATCCGAGAAATACACCAACCGGCCCTCGCATCGAAGTTTATATTTTAGAGAAAGAATCAGATGATAAATTAATTAGAGATTGTAATATTAAATTCATCAATATAAATATATTTCATTCCACATTTAATTTCTTTACTTAGAAATTTCTTCGTGTGAACACCCATAAAAACAACCAATACTAAATTTCTTCATTCCATATGAAAAGGAATGGGCATTAATTCCAAATAATAGTTTTGCTATCATATCATTGTATGAAATAGACCATTGATTTATGTTGGCCTACGCATGTAATAAATTGCCACACCAAACTCATTGTATGTCACAACCCAATTCCATTAATGATTTTAGTTACCAAAAATGTCAATTGTCCCATGCAAATTAATCAAAATAAAGCCATGATTAGAAATTTTAATATGATTGCCAATGAGATTTTTTCCCCCTTCTAGCTAACAACCTAAAAGGTCATCCTCTTCATTAGGGGTACGTTTTATACGTGATCAAGAATGAAACATGTATTTTCATTAACATTGTAAGAAATAAGGAATGAAATTTTAAACTACAACATTTGTAAAAATGGTAGAATCTCTTATTTATAATTAACATAGAAGAGAGAAGATGGAAGTTGAAACTCAAACTCTATCATCTTCTATTCATTATGTGGGTAAAAAACTATGCGATTTTAAAATGTTATCTATCTATATATATATATATAAATGGGTGTAACCGGTTCTATTCGGTTCGATTTTGATATTGATATCTTGATTTTATGTAAAATTATAAATTGAAAAACTAACTAGTGAAAATCTATACCGAATGGAACCCTTATTAATTAAACTGTAAAAGAGACCAAAACTAAACCGACTGACTTTTACAATTTGAGTTGACTGGCCTCAGGGGCAAAAGTCAGTTGATTTTTTCAGCTTTAACTTCCAGCACAGAAAAATAAGTTCATTATTAATAAATTTTTTGCACTAAAAATACATAATTTTACTACATAGCTTTGATGAAATTATTCCTTTTTTCTTTTTTCTCACGCATATATTTTTTTATTATCTAAATGGATGTTATGTTTCTCTCACTTTATTAAAAGGTATAAAAATGAATAAAAATATTTACTATCATGATAATCACTATTATTGAGGGTGATAAAAATCACACATAAAAATAAAAAAAAATCGTGAATTTATAGATAAATGTAATATTTTTATTAATGTATAACCTTTTACTAGAAATAAAAAAGACAAATCTTATATAAATTTAGGATAAGTTAGAGATATCACAAGAAATATTGCTATCCTAATTAATGATTAGATTTTCATGTGTCCCTTATAGATCTGATGAAGTTTAGAGTTATTTTCCTATTATTATTTATAAGTTTAAAAAGAACTAATAAATATTGTATGAAAAATTAGAAGTTCTCAATAAATAATCGAAATAAATAGAGTAAAGAAAAAGCTAGGTCTATATTTTTTTTTTTAAATGAATGACTATTATTTAGGCACATATGTGTTTTCTTAGGGGTTGACAACTGGTTGACAAGTAAACTATGGACCATATCTCTCAATCAGAATGAGGCCTTAAATGTTGAAAAAAATGGAATGGCTTTTCTAGTCACTCAAATGGAAATGTGACATGGAAACTTGAAAAGACCTATTATAATATCTCTTGTTTGGTTTTCAATTTTGTTGACTCATTGGAACTTCTCAATTCCACAAGACAATAACCACTTCAAAAAATTCAATTTTCCCAAGAGATAATCAATCATAAACTTAAATAATATGCTAAACATATGAAATGCTATAATTTTATACACCATTAAAAGTAGAAAATTGTAATAATTGTCTTTTTTTTTTCAAAAATTTATATTAAGAGAATAACAATTTTTTTTAGTAAGTGAATGATTGCTTGAGAGAAAAATAAAATAAAAAACATCCTCAAGCAATGTAGGTTGTGACAAATATCAGGTGCGGCAACCACTCGAGGCGCACCGCCCCTGATCTTTCGTTTCCTTTTACTACTTGTGGGGTGACTTTCACCGCTCCTGCATCACCATATGCGGCTTTCTTCAGTTATCAAAATGTGAAAGTTTCATATTTCGTTTTGCGGTTTTTCATTTCCTATTATTTTCTTGCATCCACCATAGTCGGTCTAAAACAAAAAAAATAAATTAATATAAGAGATCTTATATCCCATAAAAAAAATGATTTACAAGAGTTCTAAAAATAAAAACGAAATACAATCTATGCCGAAAGTTTAAAATTAGATCCAAAAGCAAACCAAATAGTTTTACATAAACAATTTAAGTAGTCCATCAAATCAACTTAAAATTTTAGTTGATTCAATGATTGCTCTGATACCAATTATTTGATAAAAGGCTCGCAACAAAAGACAATTGGGTCATTTGTTGAATCAAAACTTAGACTTTAAAATAAAATATGCAAGAAAAACTCAAGATTTAAAGATTAAGAAATACTTCTTGAAGAACTTCATTGCTAGATAACTTGAACTCTTTCAAGCCTTTCTTTTATTGTAAGGACCCGACTCTTTATTTTAAAGTATGACATGAAAAATGACACAGTAGAAAACCTTTTAAAATAAAATCACCTTATTGACAGTTATGGATAAATTCATATTTTTACGGGTTGCGCAACCCTTTTCATTATCAAAACTAATAGAAAACAACAAATTAATCCATCAGAATCATCCAAACTTGAATTTAAAACAAGTATAATCTCCAAAATAAGTAAATACCCCCTAAAGGTTAAAACAGACCGAATCTAAAAAGAAAGTAAATAGAAACAAGTAGATAGTTCATAATCAACGAATAAAATAACTCCAGCCCATCTTTATTACATTATCATCATTATCAAGAGTCATGCGACACTAGCTCCACGCCCACGTCCTCTAACTCGTCTAGCACATGAAAATGTTGTGTAATATCATGAGCAAAACAAACCAGTGAAGATAAACAGAAAAGAAGGTAAGTTTAGGGACCAAATCCCAATTCATATTTGTGTCCAAAAACTTTATAATCTCTTAACTACCAAAAACCACCATTTTAGGAAAAAATGTCGCCACCCTAGCTCATAAGTAAACTAAACATTACTAATGAACTTGGAACTTTCATAGCCCAAACATTACGAATAAGAGAGTATAATCTTAACACTTTGGGCCAAACATGCACCACAAGTCTAGACTACATTACCTTAAGGGTCACATTAATATCCACGGTAATCCTACATAATGTGAAGAACATACAACATAGACATTATTTCATTTCTAATCCTAGATTCTCTGGTATTCAATAATCACAGAAAATACGAAAAAACAATTAACATACACATTATCTTGATTAGGATATCAAAGTATTAACATTCTATAATCAAATAAATGTGAAGAACACACAACATGCACATTATCTTGATTATAATCTCAATGTACTACATTGGATAATCCCATTTAATGTGAAGAATACACAATATACACATTATCTCGATTATCCCGCTAATTCTACACAAAACATAATGCAACATTAACGTATAACAACCACTTTATCACAATCATCACAAACACCTATTTTATTAGAGTTCTCGTCAATCAATAAATTACTAAACTAGCAAAGTCCCAAACTATACATTATAGGTGTAACTAACACATCATAAATCATGTATCACATATTCATCAGCATTCCAAATTATCCACAAGACTAGAATTGACAGCAAACCAATATTTATCTAATAAACTAGTTTTAAATAACTAACTCCTATTTAATCCAAAAACTACTGAAATCATCCATCAATTTCTACTTCTAAGACATATAAGCATGCTTTTATAACATAATTCATATTTTCATCTCAACTCTAGCACAATACAAATCATTCACTTAAGTTTTGGTGGAAGAAAAACAAGGTTAGACTTAGGGTTTCAATACTTTAATTTGGGATTTCAAGTTCTATGAGTTGGAAATTGAAATTCCAAATCTAGTTAACACAAAAACAACTAAAGGAACAAGAACAACAAGTTTAGATTTAAGACCCTTGAAGACTTTTTCCAAGGAGATTTCTCTTCCAAGTAGATTTGTGTTTTTAGGACAACCATTCACCATGACATCACATCATTTTCCCTAAACCCTAAATACTAACCTTAACCCTAAATTAAAAAAATCCATCAATTTTTTTTTATTCTTTCTTTCTTTTTACTTTAATTTTGTGCACTACTACTAATATTTTTTTTTAGTTTTGTTTGATTTTTTTACGTTTTAACTTAGTAAGATTACAACTGAACTTAGCGAGAACGTATAAGCTTCTAACTTGAGTGTAAATACAGGTGAATTATAATTTTTCGAGTGTAAACATTTAAAGAGTGCTTGTGAGATCTAATACATTATCTTTTCTTTTATTACTATATTACTTGCAGCCATGTCTAATGAGGGAGAATTTTAGATTACGTAATGAATGCTTGTTTTACCAAACTATAAGAAAAAAAATTGGAGATTGATTGTGGTGCACTTTTTTTTTAAGGACTTCATTACACTTTACCATTTAATTATCCTTGAGTTTTGATATTAGCTTAAGACAGGTTATGTGAGGAGGCTTCAAATGAGCATAGACAAAGAGGGCCTAATAATATATACAAATATTTGAAAGTGTTTGCATTTATAGATCTTTGTTTGTTATTTTGCCTAAGGTAAACTAAGAAGAGTGCAATAATGAAGCCAATTTGTTTTATCCGGGAGGGGTAGACATAAACAACATACAATCTGAATTTATAAACAAGCAAGTAGGTATGATCAATGTTCAATTCTTAATCTGTCTAACTTAAGTTCTTTTGGTGTAAGTGATGATTTAAATTTAAGGGACAAATCTTTTTCAAGAGGGAGAGGATGATATGAATTATGGAGCTTTATTTGCATATTGGAGCACAAGAAGATAGAAAACATGATCATGAGAAACTTAGTTTGCCAAATGGACCTATCATAAGATCAAGGAGTAAGAAATTACAGCTAGCTTTTACTTACATAAGTAAGCATACTTAAAGTAATAAAGAGAAAAAACCTAGAAACAACAAGTTTAACTTACAAACTGTAGGTGATTCAATTTCAAGAAGATGCACAACATCAAGATTGATAAATACCGAAAAATATTTTTAAGATATTTTCTGGTCAAGATATATTTTCATTTCTGAATAGTTTATGTTTAAAGCATTCAAACAATACTAATCATATTGTTTGTGGAGTGTTTGAATCTTGGGAGTGAGAATTTGTTATTGTTTCAAGATCTTCAATTGAAAGGTTATCTATCCATTAACTTTTTTCTTTGAGTTATCGAGGAGATTTGTATCATTTGGTATCAGAGCTTAAACTTTAAACTCTAACCCTAGCCCTAAATTCAAAAATCTTTTCTTTTTACTTCATTTTTTTTGCAATTTACGACTAACATTTTTTAATTTTCTTATTGCTTTTTTACGTGTTAACTCAGCAATAGTAAGAAAGTTTGAGCTTCTAACTTGAGTGTAAACACCGTGATAAAAAAAACCATTAAGTTAAGGTCAATTTCTAAACATATAGAGATTGACTTCCATTTTGTTCGAGTACATGTTGTTCAAAGGGATACCTCATTACCATTTAGTTTCAATTCATCATCAACTGGCTAATGTGTTTAATAAGCTTCTGACCTTCTGACCTTTTAACCTTTTTTTTTGTTTATGAAAAACTCATGTACTCATCATAGGTTACCTAATTTTGTGGACTAAATGGTAAATATTTGATTGGTAGAATTAGAAGTAAACTGATTCCGTTGAATTCTTAAGTGTTAGTTGTATTGACTTGTATTAAATATGTTAAATCACCCACTATACCCAAAATGTTAACTTAATGGGTAAAGGTAAATTTAATCATATATCTCATCACTTCCCTTCATATGTGAGTTTAGAATTTAAATGAGGAGGAAATGTCATCACTGAGGCTTGAACTCAGAACCTCCTGTTCTGATACCATATTAAATAGCACAAGCTAATGAGTAAGGGTAAATTTAATCACATATCTCAACAACTTGAGATATTATATATATTTTTTGTAAATATCAATTGAATTCTAAATTTGTGACTTAATTCAGAGTCAACATTTAATAAAGAATATTTATTATTCTGGTTGTTTTGTTGGGTTTGGGAAACTGAAGCCTACGGTTTATGATGTGTCTAGAAAAGTGAAGTATAAGTTTGTTATGTATATGTTTAGATTGCAAGAGAATAAATAGTGAAGTGAACATAGTGTATGAGTGAATTGAAATGAGATGTCAAATCTAATAATAAACCGGAAAATGTGATGCTCATATCAATAGAAAAAAAACTGTGAAACAAACATGAGAATGCGTTGGTAGTAGGGGCGAAAGAAAAAACCGAAAACCGAAAAAATAAACCGGGTCGAAACCGTAAAAAACCGAAACGTCCCGGTTTCTATTATTCAAAAACCGAACCGGCTAAAACCGGTTAAAACGGGAACCAAACCGGCTTCTAAAAAATAAGTAAAAATCCCATACCCCTTCCCTATTTCCCCATAATTTTTATTTATTTATTTATCACTTTATTTTAATTTATATTTTATATATTTATTAATCTAACTTTTTCAACTAAGTTTTTGTTTATGTTTGATTTTTTTTTTTTTTTCATCCTTCAATGTTGGAGGATTTTTTTAAAAACTAAATGCAAATTGCCTATACTAGAAAAATCGGAAAAAACCGAAAACCGAACTGACAAAAACGATCCGGTTCCTATTATAAACCGAACCGGTCCGGTTTTAAAATTAATTGAAAAACTGAACCAGTTTCACCCCTAGTTGGTAGAACCTATTCTCATTTTCATTCCTATTCTCAAACCTCCAACCAAACCAAACACCCCTATGATAGTAACAACAAATTTATTTGGGACAAAAACAATCAAATGGCAGTGAATACTTATGCATTTTAAGTTAACCAAAGAAAAAACATTAATAAATAAAATGGTTAATATTCTTCCTTTTATAAAAAAAAAAATTCAAAAAGATGTGAATTTTTTTTTCTTCCTAAATGTAAAAAAGAAAAGGCTGATTGAGATGTGAGTCAGAGTGTCTTGAAAAGAAAAGAAGAAACTTTGCTATGTGTGTTCCTGAGAAGTGGGTTTGGCCTTAAATACAGTGTATCTTGTCAGTGGATAACTTACTGGGACATCAATGACATTGCTTTGTTTCAATCACTTGAAAAGTAATAATTAAAAAAAGGCAAAATGGTAAAGCCAATGCCAAACTCAAAGGCTCCAATTTTGACACCTCCTGACTTAAATTTGCCTTTTTTAGGCCCATAATTTCCCTACCTCTCTCTCTTTCTCTGACTCTGAGTCTTCATTCTGAGATGACAAGAGTGAAAGATGCTTCCATTTCTGCCTGTTTTTCCACATGCTTTCCCACTGACTTTTCCACTCTCTGCATTTTCCAAAACTATTATTTTCTTCATTTTCAATCCATCCATTTTAATTTTCTTTTAATATCTTTATTGATAAGGGTGGCACTATTTAAGACAAAAAAAAACAATTTATACCCTTGAATAGTAATTTTTCCTACCTTATTTTAAAAATATCACTTTTTTAATATCATTAATTAATGAAGGTTTTCTTCAAATTAAAAAAATTATACTTTTTTTTTGGTTGAATGGTCAATCTTATTTTTTTTATGTATTAATTGAGATGTTTTAAATTAAAATTGAATAATTTTTTAAATTTGTTTAGTTTTTATAATTTCACTATATAATGAAAGTTAAAAGCTATTTTCAAAAAGTCTAAATTTTACTACTTTTTGACATTTATAATTTAAAAAATGCCACTTTTTTAAAATGTCTTTATTTAATAGGATGTGTTAATTTAAATACTAAAGTTTTAATTTTAAAATTTAAACTCTAAATATTAATAAACAGTTGATTTAATATCTTAATTTCTATCACCAGTAATTTAAAAAACTTCTGAATATAAATTTATAAAATTAAAAATTTAGGGTTTAAATTGATGTATCTATCTAGTTCTAAATTTGTAATTTAAAATTTTTCCCTAAAATTTAAACGTGATATTTTTTTCTTTTCTTTTTTAAAAAGGAGAAAAAAATGATACAATTGGTTGTTTTGTGTTGGTGTTTGCTGTGTAAGGTACTAAACATGACAAGTCTTCATGTTTTTAAATCTCCCTTCAAGGTTATCCTTATCTAAAAGAAAACCCGCCTCTTATAGAGTCTTTCATATAATGTTTTAGATTTGATTTTTGTGTAGTTATCTTTTATGCTCTTTTTGTTGTGAATTATTTTATATTTTTTTCTTTTGATTTATTTATGAGTAATTCATTCCACCTATAGCACTTTTTAAATTGATATTTTCAAAAATACTAAAGGTTTAACTTTTTTTTAAATAACATTTTTTTCTTTTATTAATTTAATGAATAGTTTCAACACTTAACCAATCGTTTAATTAAATTAATGAAAAAATATTTTTATTATTATTTAATAATCAATATTATTAATATGTTTCATGTTTTTAATTGGAATGCTTTAAATAAAAATCAATTATTATTTAAATTTGGTTAATTTTATGAAATAAAATTCTCATTATGTAAATGTTATTTCTAAAAATCTGAAATTTACAATTAATAGAATGGTAAAATACAAATAAGACCCCTATAGTTTTTTCCAAATGCATGAATACCCTTTGTGATTTGAAAATGACAATCGTACCCTTATAGTTCCAAATTATTCCAATGAGACGTCTCCCCTTACTCAAATGGCATAATTATAAAATTTTAATAGTTATTCCTTGATTAATTACCTTGGCCGAAAAAGCTTTATTAGGCTTAATTAATGGATCTCATCCAATTAATTAATTATTTTGGGCCAAAACCAATAGGGTTCATAAATCCAATTGAGCTTTAATCTCTCAAAAAAAATTAATGGGTCTAACCCATTAATTATATTATTATTAATAATAATTTAAATAATCTCATTATTTATATAATTATTAATATTAATATCAATTATTAATTTCTATTTAAATATTTAATAACATTTATATTAATATTAATTCTCATTTAAATAATCTCACTATTTACACCATTAATATTATCTTAAAATATTATAATAAATACCGTTTAAATAATCTCATTATTTAAACAATTAATATTGTGTTATTTAAAGTAAATAAAATTCTTAAAATATTCGCTCTTCCTAAGTTAAAATTAATAACTTAATTTTACTAAAACAGTAGTTTGACTAGTATAAAAACCCGATGGACCTATAGATCATGTGGGCTCCAATTCGTTATTTAATCGATTAATAGATTAAACTTATTAATCAATTAATTACCATTAACTTTTAGTTATTTTACTAAAAACCTATTTATGTCCATTGTTATCAAGTTAAATTGTGACGTGTCCTTCACGTGCTAAACTCATAATTATATTGGATTAAAATTACTGTTTTACCCCTGTAATTATATATTATATATTTGTGTTCTTGCCGATTATCATATAAACATTCTATAGTCTTACTATAAAATAATACTTTCATGATTAGTGGAAGTATACATAATGTTAATGAAGGGATTGCTTTACTAAATTAGTGGAATATCATTTAGTAAACAAATTAACGATTAATTAAGGATCTATTAATATCATGCAATTTTTGATAAAAAAAAAACATGTAGATTCATGCTTGTTTTTGAAAATAAAAGGCCTTTACTTCCATTGAGTAATTTATGGAGGATCGGTTGGAGGTTTCTTTATAGCATCAATCCTTAGAAACACTGGATCTTCTACGCTATATCCTGATCGATCAAACGAAATCCGATTGTGGGATCGAACTTTAGAATAAATTAGGAAGAACAAAATTACGAATTTTTCATCCTAAAATATTAGCCAAAAATTGGCAAAAGAAAGGGAGGAGAGGAAGAGAGAATTTCAATTTCTTGTGAATTGAGTTGTGTGATTTATGAATGACTCAAGCCTCCTATTTATAAGCTAATGGAAAATCTAATCTCATTAAGATATTCCATAGAGATAAATACAAAAAGAAAAAGATATTCTCTTTCCATTATCTTGGTATTTTCAAAAATACCATATATAAATAATAGGATATTTTCTTTTCTTTTATTTGATTTATCTTGGGTAAATAAATCAATATAATTATTTTAGGATATAATTCAAGCAATTATCTCCTACAAATTATATATGATGGCCGAAAATTTGATGATAAATAATTAATAAATCAAATTTATTTAATTAGTTATTTTGGGCCAATTTCAATTGGGTTCATTAATCCAATTGGGCTTGAAACTCTCTCTTAAATTAATAAGTCCAACTGAATTTATTTATTTATTAATTACCATTTAGATAAAATATTTTATTTAAATAATTAATAATATTAATATTTTCTCCCGACTAAATATTATCAAATGATATTTAATTATTAATTTCCATTAAATAAGCTCATTATTTAATTAATTAATAATTTTAATTGACAATATTTTATTATTAATTAATTAATTTTAATTATTAATTTTTCGTTCAAATAAAAATAATTATTTAAACAATTAATAATTATCAATTAATTTCAAATTATTAATTACCATTTAAATATACTCAATATTTAAATCATTAATAATATCTAATTAATAATATTTCATTATTAATTTCCTATTTAAATGAACTCATTATTTAATTAATTAACAATTTTAATTGAAAATGTTTTATTATTAATTAATTAATTTTAATTATTAATTTTCGTTCAAATAAAATTAATTATTTAAACAATTAATAATTATCAATTAATTTCAAATTATTAATTACCATTTAAATATACTCAATATTTAAATCATTAATAATGTCTAATTAATAATATTTCATTATTAATTTTCTGTTTAAATAAACTCATTATTTAAACAATTAATAATGTTTATATTAATTACCGTTTAAACATACTCAATATTTAAACAATTAATATTGCCTATTTAAGCAATTCACTTTACTTAAAAATTCCATTTCTTCTACTTGATTTCGCGACTACGATATTTAGGCTAGCATAGGAACCCGATGGACCTATAGATCATAGGCTTAATAATTAGTCAATTAAGTGATTATCTCATAATCAATTAATTACTTATTATCTAACTATGAATAATTCCACTATAGATGAGTTATATCCATTTAGTTTATCTTTATTTATATTTGTGATATTCTTTATGTGGAACCCTCATAATTACAGGTGGATTAATTTTACCATTTTGCCCCTATAATTACCCTTTTATCCTTGTGTTCCGCTGATTCTCCAATAAACATTATCTTTAGTCGAATTAGAGATAATATACTTCTGTGATAAATATAAGTCATGGCGCCACTTGTTCATGTCTCGAATTAGTACATCAATGGAGTTTCCTAAAGTTCCTAAAATGTTTAGGTATTGCACTGATACCGTTAATTTATAGGAAAGTTATGAATTTTATCTCGTGAAAATGCGTTCACAACTAATTATCTAGTTATGTTCCCAAAGCAGGAGTGTATTGAGCGTTCTTTCAGATCGCTCTTAACCATGTGAATCAAAGAACATAACTCCATAAATAGGAGTCCACATCTCACTCAGGATTGAGATCTATCATGGTTGATAAACTTAGTTTGATATTCGATCATTTCTTGTAAACGGTACTAATCAGAAATTTGATCAAACATTGTGGTCCTGTCTTATACAATCAACATTGCATATGATACTTCCATGTCATGTCACCCACATGATAAGATCATTTGTCAATAAACAAAATGTGAAGCTATCAACAGTGTTACCAGGATAAGGTTCACAAACGTCATCCATTTACTGTAGACACTTTTAAGTTACTCATCTCGACTTTAATCCTATCGTATGACTCACATACTAAGTCGTGATTTCATAAGAGTGACTTAGGGTTTTACTATTTGAATGTTTGATATTTATATATTTCCATATATTCCTAATATCGTCAATTGAATCAATATAGATAATAGAAAGTACTTATGTTTATTTATTTAATTTATTCTAAATAAATTATCTTTATTAAATAATTATAAATTCTAGGACATCATTCCTAACATTTAACATGTTTTTATCTTCAGCTAGATGTGCTTATCAAACTTATTTCAAATGCCAAATTTTAGCTATTTAGAACCAACCTTATGCTTGAGGCTTGTTCACTATGAGTTTGATGAAGAGTGTTAGAGATATAAAATCAGTTGTAATTAATGATTAGTTAGTTAATATACGTTCTACTTGTTAGGAGATTATTGATCGTTATATATGTGAGTTGGTAGGTGAGAATATCTTGCGTTCCTTACCTCTTACCTACTTTGATCCCTAAAGCTATATAATTAAATAATAAAAATTATAATATTAAAAGTTTGTTACAAATATATATATATCACATCAATTGTAATCTAATCAAAGATAATTATAAAATTAATTAAAATTTAAAAATGCTAAGAAATATATTTTATAGCGTGGAAAAGTTCATGATTAGTATAAGTACATTGATGTTAGACATGTTTTTCATCATCAGCTAGACTTGCTTCTATGAGTTTGAGGGAGAGTGTTAGAGATATAAAATCAGTTTATAATTAATGATCAGTTAGTTAATGTACGTTATATTTGTTAGGAGGTTATTGATAGTTATGTGAGTTGGTACATGAGAAATATTTTGCATTCCCTCCTTACCTACTTTGATCCCTAAGGTTATATAATTAAATAAGTGGAAGTACAATGTTGTTAGACATGTTTTTCATCTTCAGCTAGACCTGCTTGTATGAGTTTGAGGGAGAGTGTTAGAGATATAAAATCAGTTTGTAATTAATGATCAGTTAGTTAATGTATGTTATATTTGTTAGGAGGTTATTGATAGTTATGTGAGTTGGTACATGAGAAATATCTTGCATTCCGTCCTTACCTACTTTGATCCCTAAGGTTATATAATTAAATAATAAAAATTATAATATTAAAATTTTGTTTCAAATATATATATATCACATCAATTATAATCTAATTAAAGATAATTATAAAATTAATTAAAATTTAAAGAAATGCTAAGAAATCCAAAACCTATGTTCTAAAAAAAAATTAATGGTTTAGGGTGTAGGAGGGAAGATGTAGTTGAAAGCTATATGAGATATCAAAAAGAAATTATTATAATTGTAATTTATGTGGCTTGGGAGTCGTGGGAGGATATGCATGAAAAATCTTGAGATCTTATGATGATTTGCGGAAAGGAGCACAAGTTAGCCTTTTACATCTCTCTTTGAAATGAAATGAAAACAAACCATCTTGACTTGATATAAAGTGTGTTTTCTATTATTATTTTCACAAGATAATCTTAAAGAAACATTTAAAACATTACCATAATATGATTTGAAATTTGTGCTATCAAAGTCTTAATAGCATATTTTTTTCCATGGCTTGGAATAAATTTATCAAACTTGATTGATTGTTTCATTCGAACTCGATTATGATTTGAAAATTGTGACTGTCTTAGATTAAAAAAAAAAAAAAAAAAAGAGTGAAATGATATGTTATAGATTATTATTGGGTCAATTCATAAAATTCAATGAATCCTCATTTATTTGACTTTATCAAGTTTGAAACATCTTCATCAAATCTGAGGTAGCATTAAAGTTGTCTTTGAAGTCTAATTAGATTTTTCTTTTTACTTATCGAAAACCGAATGCATGAACCTTGCCTTGGAGAAAAAAGGATAATTGAGAGCAAAAAAAAAAAAAAAACTAGGAGAGAGTAGAGAGATTTACACTTGTTTTCACTTTATCTCTTCCTCTTTTTGTTTCTGAAAAAGTTAAACCTTGTACATTCAAAATATCATAATATATTTTTTTTAAAATAATAAAATAGATTTAGTGTGACAGTGGTGTCTAATACAATTATTATTTAATGATTAAATCAAAATAAAATAATTTTTTGCTAAATTAAAATTTATAATAATTTATGTAATTTTTTTTAATAAATTATTTATGTAATTTAAATATATATATATATATATATATATATAAAATTAATGTAACATCACAAATTGTTTCAATATTGCTCTTTAATTATACATGATCGAAATTAGGTTTTTATCTTTACTTACGTATAGAACTTACTTGAAAAATGTTTTTTCTTTCAAATTACAATTTATGTGAACATGTAAATAAAACATAAATATACATAATAAAAATAAATTAAATTTCAAAAAACAATATCATGATATATAAAGAAATAAGAAATAGAATATAATGCATCGATCTTTGGTTGAAAATGAAATGAGTCACAATCATGCGCGTGCACATCACTGTAGCAATGGCAGGGGGGAAATGTGCAAAATTATGGATGAAGAGATAGAACAGTTGAGAATCAAGATCAACAAAGGGGGATTCTCATCTTGTCATATAATGTTTGAAATTCAAAGAGTGATATCCTTTTATTCAAGTGTGTTTGTATGTAATGGGACAACATCATGTCTCTTATAGATTTTGCAATTCAAAATGTGTTGATGATGTAATGATTTTGTTACTAACCCATGCTTAACATCGTTATAATATATATGTGAGATAAAATTACTCTTCTGATTCTCGCTACTGAAATCATTAATCGAAAATGGGATTTTACATCAAGAAAATGTATTGATTCAGATCATTAAAGATCCTAATTCAATTGTTGGATTGTCACCGACAATCCACTAATTTACAAAGGAGAACATCTATGAGAATAAAAAATGTCATGAAAGAGAAACTCTCACCAAGAACACCAAAAACCTCCTTTCACCCTCACATGATGACGATGAACTTAATATCTAACTTATTATCTCACTTTATACTATGGTAAATATCAATACCAAATACAATAACCACTTATTAAACCTAATTAATAGGTAAAGTACAAATAAATATAATAACCAATTTAACCATTACTCATGAAATTCGGTTCATATGGCTTGAAGTATTTTTGAAAAAGGAAAAAATAAAACAATTACCAGTAAATGTATCATGTCATTCTAGAGTATTTTTGGACAAAAACCGAAAGATGAATCGATTCGGATCCAATCAGTTCGATTCTCGTTTCTAAGGAGGCAAGTTCGGTTTTAAACCGAGCGGGCTTATATAATTTTTAAAAAAATAGGCCCAGCCCTCTTTCCCTAGTCCAGCCCACCTGACAGACACTGGAAAAGGAAATGAAAGGGTGAAAAAACTAAAAAACCTGGTAAAACAGGATCAAACCGGTCTGATTTTATGGTTCGGTTAAAAAAAACCAAACTAAATCGATTCTCACCCCTAATCTTTATGGAAAAAATTGTAAATTATACTTCTATAACTTTCTTAATTTGCAACTATATCATTGTAATTAAAAATGGTTTTAAGTATCCATATGATTTGTAAAAATATAAACCACGGTTAGTTTTATGAATATGGTGATTGATAAAAGTCTCGCAACAGCCAACTGGAAAGGAAGAAAAGAAAATCAATTTCCTCATTTGGAACTTATGGCATGAAGCAAGTAATACATGTGACAAAATGCAACAATAATGTGGTGGTGCTTGCTTTAAAACTTCTAGATTTTTCGATTGTGCTTTTTTGCTAAGGGTTCGTTTGGTATAGGTTCTCCTAAAATTGTTTTGAATTAACCAATGTAAAAAAAATGTTAATTAAGTGTTTCATCGACGAACACTTGGGTATATTAAAAGGTGTTTTTGGAAAAATACTTGATTTAACTCAAAACATTTTTAGGGGAAGTTATACCAAACAAACCTTAACTACGATTACTCGAAGCTTATGTTGCAGTAAAATATAATATTATTCAATTTTATGGATAGATGTTATGAAATTTGTTTTATGGAGAATATAGCTTGAGAGGAATAATAGAAGATTTAACGATAAATATATGATTTGCAAGGACCTTTTTGATCGGGCAAAGATCTATAGCTCTTTTTAGTGCTCTTTTATCGATCTTTTGAACATTATAGTCCTGTTGCAGTTTATATCAATTGGGGAGTTAATAACAATGAATTTGTGGTATTTTTTTAATTAAAAAAATGAAAATTAAGGAAGTAGCTAATGAATTATAGAGATTATAACAAGTATACCATTAAACTTGTTATTGCAATAATTAGGAACCTGAGAGGTGGGTTTGGCCATATATATGGGTACATTAGGTATATTAATGAGAGTAATTTTGAAGTGACCTCCTCAAAATAGGCTATATACTTGATTAAAAAAAAAAAAAAAAAAAAAAAAAAAAAAAAAAAAATTACCTTGTTTGGGATGTAAAACTCCCAAAGCTTAGCAAAGAAAGAAGGTTGAGACTTGTTTGGTAAAGCTTAGCAAAGAGGACTTGTTTGGTAAGTTTCATTTCTTATTTTTTATTTTTGATTTCTCGTTTCTTTTGTGAAAAGAAAAACTTGAACGTGTTAACCATTTCTTATTATAAACTATTGAAAATTATATCAATATAATTTTATAATATTTATTGTACTATTTCTAAGTCAAAACGGGTAAAAATGATAATTTTAATAAAATATTGAAGGGGAAGAAAAACTGAAAACGGAAACAAGAAACCATAATATTTTATTTCTAAAATTCCTATTCAATTTTGAAAGCGTTTCATAAAAATGAGAAATGAGAATCTACATACAGTAACGAGGCACACCTTATTCTAAAATTCTAAAACTAGAAACAATAACATTACCAAAAGGCCTTCAAAAGCCCAAATCCCTTTGTCTTTTTTTTATTTTAATAAACAAAGCAATTTCATTGATGTATCAAAAAGCCACAAAAGGCCAAAATAAGGATTACAAAAAAGTCTTTTGCAAAAATAATAATAATAATAATAAAAAAGAGATTCAAAAAAGCCTTCAAGTCTTTTGCTATAATTGAAGGCAAGCTTTGTTTCTTGTAGAATGACAAAATCCGGGTAATTGCTACGAATTAAATCCCTAATGAGGCTACGTTTAGGTGAAATCCCCAAGCAAGGGGGGTCAAAGCAATAGACTGGGGAAGGGAAAGAAAGAGGCAAAAGGGTATTCTTTGTAGTAGACACCTAACATTATGTGATGTGCATTTTCTTATTGAAAACACTATAAATTCAAACAAGCACAACACAGAAGGAAGTGAAGGGTAAGAAAATAAGGTCGTCTGCATTTGAAGAGACGATCGATGTTCATACTCGAAGCGTGTTTATGTCTTTCCAATAAATTCTTTACATGGCAATGCACAATTATCATTGCAACATTTATAGGCAAACAAACGCCTATAAAAGGTGCCACTGCCAAGTAAAAGGACATCACATCTCGTAAAAAGTGTATATCTGCTACCCTTAAGAGACAAGTTGAACTCAAATAACGAGAAACGGTAGTAATGCGACATTAGTTGCATTCACTCAAGGCATTGGGAATTACCTGAGAAGAATATAAATAGTATGATGCTAGTCTCTTAATAGATGAAATTAAAGAAAGCCAGACACATTAAAGTAAGTAGAGTAAACAGTGCTTAGAAAATGAATCCTCATATTCCAATCAATTTAATAATATAAAACACAAACCAGAGACTTTGATATGCAAAACTCTGCATTAAAAAAAACAATTAGAAATATACACATCGTGCAAATTGACTCATCTAGCATACCAACATAAATTATATACACAATAAATGAAAAATCTTAGATTGACATCTTAAGCATTCTAAAAAAGAAATTAAAAAAAAAATGGAAGTTATCACCTGATCAAAATAAAGCAACAGCTTTTTCATCTCTCACTTGCCATTATCTTTTACCTCTTCAGCTTTGGAATTTAAGGCATCTGGATGTGCTACATCATATGTAGCATGCAGGCCAACAAATAGATAGTACAGTAGCATTACTGCACTGCAGATAAAGAACCTAAGAAATGCTGCTGTACCCAACGATCCAATGAGGAATAGATTCATCCCTATAGACAGTGATGGAACCCATGGGACGAGAGGAACACCCCAAATCTTTGCTGCTCGGGACTTGGGCAGAAATGACATAGCCAACGTGCTAAGAAACCAAATTGCGACAGGCACAACATATCCAATCCATCCTTGCATATTCAAATTCCAAACCACTGTCAATGCTATGCAAGAACAAATAATAATAAATAAGCACACAAGAAACTTGACATAATCATTTCTCGGTGTAGAATCCTTAACATAGTACCGCCTCACCAGCAATGCAACAGCCATAAGCATAAAAATCATAAGCGTGCTGAACGAAAAAACACTTGACAAGACATCCAAACTAGTGAAAAATGAAACAATTGCACTAGTTATTGTGGTCAAAAGAGTAGCATATATGGGAGTTCCAGTTTTGGGGTGAACCAGAGCAAACAACGGTGGGATCAGATGGGCTCTAGCAATCTGGGTAGTGTATCGAGCTTGACCGAGAGACCCCACCAACAAGCTTGTAGTCATTCCCTTGAGAGCAACTATGCTAACCAGATATTTAGCCCATGTCATCCCAATCTTTTCAAATGCGACAGAATACGGCGCATTCCTATCAACCTCAGTATACTTTTGCATCATAGTTAACGACAATGCCATCAAGCAATATATCACAGAAATCATAGACATAGACCCAATCAAACCAACCGGTATATCCGTTGAAGGTTGCTTAGTTTCCTCGGCCATAGTAGCCACCATATCAAAACCAGTATAAGACCAATAAACAACAGCCGCAGCTCGAAAAACACCCTTTGCGCCAAAAGGGAAAAAAGGAACCAAATTTGAAGATTTCCCATGAACAAATCCAACAATAATCACAAAAACAATAATCAAAGCAGTAATCACAGAAGTAACCCACGTCAAAAACGACGTCCTTCTAGTTCCACTCATAGCAATGCCATTAGCAACAAGAAGTACCAAAACAGCAATAGGGTCCAAAAGATTAAACCCATCTCCCAAAAAACCAACTTTAATCCTTAGAAAATCAGGGTTATTAGAATTAATCATACTAGCAAAATAAGAAGACCAAGATCTACCAAGACCAGCAGCACCAACAATTGCCTCTAAGAAAATATTCCCGGCAGCAATAAAAGCAACAAAATCACCCAATTCAATTCTAAGAAAAGAAAAAGAACCCCCAGCAACAGGAATTTCAACAGCAAATTCAGTGTAACAAAAAACAGAAAGCAAAGCAGAGAAACCAGAAATAGCATAAGAAAGAACAATTGAAGGACCAGAATCATTACGGATTTCTTGACCAGTTATAGTGAAAATTCCTGATCCAACAACAGAACCAAAAGCAAGCCAGATTAAATCCCACCATGTGAGGCATTTCTTCATAACAACTTCACTGGCTTTTGGGAGTTCGATAAGCTCATTGTTATCAGAAGAACGATCCAAAAGACGATCTTTGAGACGAGAACAAGTTTGAGAGAGAGCAAATCTGTAAGAAGAACAGTTTTGAAAAGATTGTTCAGGAAAATAATCTTGTTTAGTCCATCTTTTCCAGTAACTTCTTCGTGGTGGGGATAAGGGAGGTTGAGGTTCAAGCTCAGGAACATCCATGGAGGCGTGATTTGATGGAATTCAAATGGGATTTTCAGTATGAGAATTGATAAACCCAAAGATGAGATTTTTTTATTTGATGGTTTTCCTCAACTCAAAGCTTTAGTAACTGAGATCCTTAAAAAAAAGGTTGGTAGAGAGAATGGTCCTTTGACCCCTTGAAAATAAATATTTTGTTAATTAGGGAAGGGGGAACTTTTTTTTTTTTTTTTTAAAAGGGGAGATTTTTTTTTTTTTTTTTGAAAGACACTACAGCAAAAAGGAAAAACTAACAAAGGAAAGACTCCTTAAAACTCATCGAAACATGGGGGAAGAACACCCCACCAACGACCAGACAGATTGGAGTCAGCAGCCTTCTTTGCCAAAAGGTGAGCGAGCTGATTACAGTACCGCGAAGTGTGAAGAAACCTCGAGATCTTCCTTACTTATTTTGATTTTCGTATTTATACTTTTAAAAATATCAAAATCTTATCTATCATGCAGTTTATTAATTTAAATTGTCCTTATAACTAGTTAAAAAATATATATTTCTTTTTCTTTTAAGATATCACGTTAAATTGGGAGAGTAGAGACTCCAACATTCAATTTTATTGGAAAAAGTGGATTTATAAAACAGATTTGAATTCGGGAAGAAAAAAAAGAAAATAAAGAGAATGGAAAAGAGGGACAATGATCTTGAAAGTGTGATATTTTTATCTTTAATCTTTATCTTTAATATATTAAAAATATAATTGAATTGTTTTAGATCATACCATCCGGGGTGATAGCAATTCTATAATCTGAGTTTTTTTTTTAATATTTATAAATATAATTTTTTTGAAAGTTTCAATTATTAATTAATACTCATGTACATATTTTTAAAAATAAATTAATCATTGATTCACTCTCATATATTATAAACATTAATTTACAATATGTCCATGACTTTTAGAGCTATTTGTATTTAGTCTCCAAGCTCAAAAAGTTACCATTTAACCTCTCGATTTTATAAATTAGTTATATTTTATTCTTGTTTATTTTTGGACTAGCTCCATAAATAACCACTTTTGAACTATCCAATTATAAAAATAGCTAAAAACTTTTTTAAATTCAAAACTAACCATTTTTAAATTTTTATACCTAACATACCCTTTAAATAATATCTCCTTAAATTAGTCAGTGTATTTTTTTTTTTAAATAAAACATATTAATTTGATTTAAACCTTAAATTTTACAATCTTCTATTATCTTCTATCATCTTATATAATTTACCAAACTCCCACCCGTTCTCACCTTCATAACGATGCTCTCAACCAGCAAGCTTTTTCTGATCCAATTTTCATGGCTTCCTTTCTCTAACTCTCTATTCATTTTCAATCAACAAACAAAACTATGCTTCGTTTTCAGAGTCGTCATTATGGATTCCCGAGCAGTTAGTTGAGTTATTGGAAAGATTAAATAATCTAAGGATGAGAAGAAGTCATAAGGCCGGCAGCGAATCAATTCTCATCTCCCTACTCTCCGCACTCTCCTCCCTAATACCACTAAGGTTTTTCTTTTTTACTTCCTATTGTCCATCGAATATTTATTATAAATTATGGCTTAAATTCTTGATATATATTTACTTGTATCATTTTTATTTTTATTTTGTTATTTATCAATTTGGTATATAGTATATTTATACTTTATACCATTTCGACGAACAGAAGAAAATTTTATAAAAAAATTTGACCATAATGGGATTGAAGCCGAGCTCGTCGAAAAGAAGATGATTTTTATAGGTAAGTAAATTATATCAATATTATACTCAGTTTATTACTTTGTATAGGTTATACTGAATTCGATATTGTATATACCTTCCATACACACTTTATACAAATTGTGGAGATGATCATAAGGTAATTGAAGTCGAAAAAATGAAGTCGTCAATTAAGATGAGACATATACAATCAGAGGCAATTCGTGTATAACAATTATTTTGCATGAGGCGTTCTCTCGTGAGAAATTCCAATTTCCAGTGAGAGGTTCCAATTTCCGTCGAAAGGTTAATTCTTAAATTATCATCCATAGTAAATTTGTGTAAATGAATAATTTAACTTATTTTAGTATATATAAATTATATTTTTTTATGTCAAGAAATATATTTGACTTTTGAATTATTTTTAATTTTTAAAAAAAGTTAAAGATGAAATCGTGAAGATTTGACAGAATCCATGTTTTTTGTTATTATAAAATAGTATTAATTTAGTTAGGAGGGTTATTTGCTCTTTTCAAGTCCCCAACTGGCCATTTTTGGTTTTGAAGAAAGCTATTTATGTTAAATTTCCTTCTTTTTTTTTTTTTTTTTGGCTAATCTTGTATATAGCCTTTTATTTTTCACCAATTGAAAACGAGCAAGAGTTTTGGGTGCGGGTGAGATTCCAACCGCCACCTTCATTCTTAACATGGTTATTTTTTGGGAAAGTTTATTGGATAGCAGATTTTGATGTAATATATGTCAAAATAGTAACTCTATATACTATTTTTAAATATAACAATTTTTATTATATTAATCAGTGATTAATGCGAGTAACGATAAACTTAGTGTTAAAATATGTAATTTAATATTTATCACTGATTCACCCGATTAAAATTTATTATATTTACAAATATTTTTTAGAATTTCTATTTTTACAAATATTACTAAAAAAAAATATTAGATTTGCAACTGTCACTTATTTTTAAAATGAAATTACCTTTTGTAAATCATTTAGATGGGTATTTATTATAATTTAGATCACGTATCTACTTATTAATTTTTAAATAATTATGTTGTATAATCTTAATATTAATTATGTATTCTTATATTTTAAATGAATTTTAGATTGTCATTATCACTCTTATTATTATTAATATTATTTAATTAGTTAGTAGTGGACAATTAATTGACATGTTTTGTGAATCTAGACATTCACAAGGACATAAATTAGCGGCATGTTTTGTTATTCTAGATATTCACGAGGGCACAAATTAGTGACGTGTTTTGTAATTATAGACCTTGATAAGAAGGATATAATGAACCAAAAATATTTCTCAATGTTAACTCTTTAATATAGTTTTCATACGTAAGAAATACTATTTTTACAAATATTATAACTACAACGTTTATTCATATTAATCATTAGATTTAATATAATTCCAAATTGAATAGATATTGACAGAGAATTTGATTACATATTAATTATTAGTATAAAGAAGGAAATATCTCGCCCAAGAATGAATTAGCAGCATGACAAATATAACATTCCTACATGATATAAATAAACGAACACGGGAATAATTTTTATTATCATCTTAATGTATTCTTGATCACAAATGAACACCCAAGGGCAAAAAGGAGGAGATTTGAACCTACAACCTGTTACTAATACCTTACCCCGAGCTAGGTTCAGGCTGTTAAATCATGTTTTAGGATTAGTCATACATTTTATGTGAAATTAGTCTTTCATTTTGTGTAAAGCCAATATACAAATCGTAAAATGTGTATGCCATTAATGATTAGTACGTTCCTTACATCAAATGTATTTTTATTGATGCTTTCTGGGCTGTGTTGTGATTATATACACAAACCACCCCAGGCAAAACATCCTCTCCAAGAGAGTGGTTTTATTGAAGTGAAAAGCATTTTTTTTATTTTCCAAGCGAAATTGTTGGATAAAGAAAATGGGTATCTGAGGTTAAGAGATCAGTTCAGAGAAAATTCTATTCATTGAATGGAGCAATCTGAGCAAGGAATGAATCCCCACGCTCACCGACATTGACTGAGCTTGGAGGGCTGTTTTTTTTTTTTTTACTTACATGTGCCATTAATACTAAAATGATTAAATTTTCATTAAAATATGCACTGCAGTGAGGCAACATTTTCAACAATTAAAAAAAGGGACTACTGCTAACAAGGAACATGAATTTACCAGCAATATTTAATTCACTAAAAGAATTTGTCTTTTTTTTTTTTTTTTCCTTTTCTATTTTCACAGATAAGAGAGATTCGGGGTTGAAGGTTGGGAAGAGAGAGAAGTTACCTTGACCTTTGAACAAATGTCGTGTGACTTCTTGTCATTGTGCACATTCCCTAGCTCGCATACAGGCTCGGCCAGTTAAACCACTACTGGTTACAACCAAATGTTTAGAGTTTGATATGAACTCATAACCTTGATTCTGAATCACTGCTGCCAGGAATGCCCAGGCCCCGTAGACACTTCTCGAGCCTCAGCCAAAGAAACGGCCATGGCCAGCATCATCTGCTCCTCATAACTCTGAGGAATAATTGGTGCTATTGCTTGGTTTCCACCTTCAACTCCATTGGAGATTGGTAATGCACAGTCAGTGCCATGATCTTCAGCTGAGTCAGAGGTCCGGTAACTTGTCCCAGCTTCAGCCTCCTCGGATCGGTTGTCCAGATTCCACTCTTCATTTCTAGGTAATGTCATTCTACAATCAGGCACAGTACTGACTGAGGCTTGTGCGTGTGAATAGTTTTCTGCATCAGTGTCCCTCCTGTTGTAAAATCCACTTGCTCCTGGAAGCATATTGAAGTCGGACAAATCTCCATTTGGGCAACTGGAGGATTCCCTGCTAATCTGTTGCTGCTCTGCAAGGGCAGCTATAGCACAAGCAAGGCCTCCAGATGGGGAGGAAGATGTTCCGGCTGATGGAATGGTGGCTGGAGAAACATATCTCCCCTCAATAGCATATCGATTAGAAGGAGCGGCTTCGGTGTAAACGGGCTCTTTTTGCCTGCCCTTCTCCTGAAGATTGAATTTTTATAAGGTTTAAAGGAATAAAGATGAACAAAAAAGCATATAATGGCATCAAGCATAAAAAATTGGCCATCTTTTTTCCAGGTAAGATAATGAATAGTCCTTTCTTCTCTTTCCATTGGGGGGGCCTTAAAAAAAAGGAAGAGAACAGATGGAAGAGGAATATCGATCTATCCGATAAATCACAAGGGAAGCAGGGGAAATACATGATCAGATACAACCATATTAAAAAATGACATTAACAGGAGGGACTATATTCGGTTGAACAGGTTAGAGAGTACCAAAAAATATATCCAACCAGCCAACATAAAAAATGGTAGTCAGGTGCTAAACAAGACTATCACACACTTCTTATCTATTCCCCCACCCATCACATAAATGATACGGGCATCACCCATTTCATGACCCCATTTGTAATCATTTGCTCAACACCATGCATTTTTTTTCCATTTTGGATAAAATAGCTATCATGAATCCTACCATTATAATTTGGCCGATGATCACAGGGGTTATTGTAAGTGACTTGAAAAGGAGAAATCTACCTTACAGCTTAAACTTTTTCAAAATAAGAGGTTCCTAACTGCCTCCTATTCTGTATCAATAGTTCACATCTTGGTTCTTACTTTTTTTTGGTCTTGTGAGTGATATAAAGGAGAAACTCTGAATACAAATGCCTATAGGTAAAGGAACCAAATCTTGATGACCACTTCAAAAGATATTAAATATGCGTCGAGTATTTCAATCTCAAATGTTGTAAAGTTATAAGGTTGTCAAGAGAGAGAAGATAAAACTTGCCCATAAGCCTGCCCAACCTTCAATGACTTGAAAAGGAGAGGGAAATGAACTTAAATTGACTCTTATCAGTTATTCTCAAAATTTACAAAAAGATGGGGAAGCATCACCGATCACGTATATATTTTGCCATGATTCTAGCACATCCAATTTTGAAACCATTTAAAACTTAGGGTCCGTTTGGTACAATTTCTCCTAAAAATGTTTTGAGTGATACATTTTAGAATAAATATTAATTAAGTGTTTCATCTAAAAACACTCGAGTATACTAAAATGTGTTTTTGGATAAAATACTTGATTTCTGATTCTTCCAAAAACACCTTTTAGTATACTCAAATGTTTTTAGATTAAACACTTAATTAATATTTCTTTTAAAATGTTTAACTCAAAACATTTTTAGAGAAAGTTATACCAAACGGAGCCTTAAAACGTTGAGAGATTTTTTATGAAATAGCTGGCAAGATGAATGAGAGAAGGTACAAAAGCATGGGTTATACAAAAATACAAGCCCACAACAATAGGAGGCAAAAAAATCACAAAAATAACAGACTCCAATTGTTAAGAATTAACATTTACAAATAATTACAAAAGAAATTTGTTGTAGAAGCCCAAAAAGAAGTATTAACATGAGCCAAATTTCCAATCTCCTCCCAAGAAGCCTCCACACCCTCAAAGACTTTTGTTCCATTCCAAATTTCAAATAATTAAAAAAAAAGGGGGACCCCCAACAAGAAACCGCCCCTCGATTATATAATGATGAAAATAAGGAAACCTCCTCCATCGTTGAATGACAATGTCTACTCGAACACGGCCAAAGATCTCCAAAATTCTACCCCACGTGGAGTTGACAACACTAGAGTATACGATCCAGATCCAGATTGTCTAACATCCATTTACACAAGACACACCACCAAGGACATAGAAACATAGACAATGATCTCTGGACAAAGTCAATGATGTTAATCCTCCCATGTACCACCAACTAAGAAAAAAACCTAATTTCTTCAAATTTTCTCTTTCCAAATTCTAACAAAGAGAAGAGGGCTAAAAAAGGAATAGTGGATGAAGTGATCAAATGTGGAAAGTAACGCTTGCAAGAAAAGATGCGTTAGGCCTCAAGCATCCAAACATGATCACCAGAATAGGCTGAAAGAGGCCAAACTCCTTGCAAGAAGGCTGCCTCAAATGTGGAAAGTAACGCTTGCAAGAAAAGATGCGTCAGGCCTCAAGCATCCAAACATGATCACCAGAATAGGCTGAGAGAGGCCAAACTCCTTGCAAGAAGGCTGACAAAGAGGCCAACTTGTTGGCTTCCCTAACTAAAAGAGCTCTTCTAAAATGCAAGTTAAGAGAAGAAGGGGAAACCATCATAGAGACAAAACAGAGGCTGGGTTGGTTCATGAGTTCTCATTAAATTAGTTCCCAAATTTATTAATTATAAAACCTATAGCGCCCATGACTTTGATTTTCCTTTATATTCCATGAGCTATAAATGGAAGACTATCCTGTAATTTTTCTTGTTGCTTATTGCTTTTACCTTTCTTGAAGATTCCTTAGTTTGTTTTCCTAATCAATGAAAGTTTATCTTGCTGTAGAAAAACGAGAAAATGATAAATGCTTTTCACCAGATACTTGCTAGCTATTTACCTGAATTGAGAGCCAGATTGCTTCCATGACCATTATGTCCTCCAAATCCAGGTCAAATTCATCATCCCTGCAATTTATAAAATGGGACATTAATTAGTATCCACCTTATAAAAACTCATCTCATAAAGTATGTATACAGTGGCGTGTAGGTTCTTTTGGTCTTTTACTTTTTGGGACTTTTCCCTTGTACATATGTTTAGAACTCAAGGACACAGTTGTACAACCTAAAGAACAGATCCTGTTCAAGTAAGGTCGTTTTCCTAGTACATATTTTGTTTCTAATGCTTTCATTATTTCATTGAAATAGGCTTATGAGCCATCTTTTCAAAAGAAGTAGGGGAACAATATGGTGGCAACACAAATTCTTCACTAAACCTCATTTCATCACAAGATTACCAAATCAAGATGACCACAAACCAAATCGATTATAATCAAAAATTCAGAATTAAATTATCTGATGTGAGGCATAGTTCACAACATCTAGAGATTTTCTTGCAGTTATCTTATTTACCCTTGGTAGGGTTAAGACATTTAACTTCCTCCAAAGAGCTTTTTATATGCTTAGGTCCCAACGGTGGTGGTGTTTGTGTAAGCAAGATTTTGAAGAGCACATATTATGGTCACCTACCAGGGGTCGCAAAGATTTTTTAGGACTTTTGAGGCCTCTTGTCCCAACCAAGGGTTTCATTTGATAATGGAAGGAGGTTGTTCCTCATCCCCATTCTATGACAAAAGGATGTCTTTGACAAACAGCTTTTATGCAATTCACTGGAGCATTTGGCTATAAAGGAATAGGAGGGTGTTTTTTAGGGATCATGAGATTCAATTTGGGAGGTAGTAATTTAACTTGGGTGTCAATTTTGAAAACTTTTTGTAATATTCTAAGATTTTCTTTAATAGGAAATGGATACTCAATATATTATATAATAAGACGTTTCTAATACCAAAAAAAAAAAATTATAAGAGGGAAAAACAAGACTACAAAAATCAAATGGGTTATAAGAAATCAACCCAAGGCCAAAGGACTAGAAAGTTAATCAAAAGAGAATCACCAATAATTGAGCCTCATATTCATTAGCCCTTTTCGGTGTTGAGTTTTTTACCTTGTATATTCTTTCCAGCAAAAAAAAAGAAGTGTTGCTGGGGCATATACCCTTTTATTAAAGGATGGCTCAAAAGCCTATTTCATTAAGATAATGAAAGAAAAAGGAAAAACAAAAATAGATACAAGTGACAATTCGAAGTCGAACCCTAGTTTTCTTTCTGTAAAATCCAAAGAGAAACAACTTCACATGCCGTTTAGGGTTGTCGTGATGTTAATAATATTTAAGTAGATCTTTGGCATGAGTCTTTCCCTTCAGATTTCTGGATTGGGTCGCTAAGGATAAGGGTGGGGATGGATCATGAGATTGCAAGAGGGGATCCTCTCGGATTTCTGGATTGGGTTGCTAAGAACCCCCTCTTGCAATCTCTAATATTAGCTCATGAGATTGCAAGAGGGGTTGTATCCTCTCGGTCCTTGGGTTTCTGAGTTCCCAAGCTGGATGTCTGATTTGTTTTAATTTTGCTGTCTTTTGTCTGGGTGGTTTGTTGCTTTTTTATGTTAGGGTAAAATGTAAATGGTTTGTTGCTTTTTTATGTTAGGGTAAAATGCAAATGAGACCTCTGTGGTTTGTTTCAAATGCATGAACACCCCATGTGGTTTAAAAATGACAAATCACACCCTTGTGGTTCCAAATTTTTTCAATCAGACCCCTCCCCTTCAATGTCAATAATTTTCTTTTAGCCATAACTTTTTCGTTTGAATTCCGATTTGGATGATTCAAGATGTTTTGAAATCCTCATTTCAGGCTCTACATAATAGTCATTTTAAAACTTTGAAATGATTAATAAATAAAACAGTTTATTAATATCAAAATATTAGGTATGATTGACACCATTAACTCTTTTGGTTATTGATGATTTAGAAGTATTTAAGTGACCGTAGCGTAGATACTGAAATGAGGATTCCAAAACATCTTGAATCATCTAAATCGGAGTTCAAACGAAGAAGTTATGAGTAAAAGAAAATTAATGACATTGAAACGGAGAGGTTTGATTGAAAAAATTTGGAACCACAAGGGTGTAATTTGCCATTTTCAAACCACAGAGGGTGTTCATGCATTTGAAACAAACCACAGGGGTCTCATTTGTATTTTACCCTTTATATATATAGAGAGAGAGAGAGAAGATACGAGGAACAATGGCCCCACAGACAAAAAAATGAAATCAACCATATATCCACCAAACCTCAATAAAGGCTACGCCAACCACCTAATTACAACTTACAAGTATGCGGGCCAATTGTTTATAATAATAACAAAAAAAATTTGGACGTTGACACAAAAAAAGATGCATATGCCTCATATACCCAAAAGAAAAGGTGTAATATATATATTTTTTAATAAAAACACCTCAAAAGGCCATTTCATTAAAATAATGAAAGAAGAAAGAGATAAAACAATACAATACAAGAAAATGGCAAAACAAACCAAATGCCACAAAAACATGGTATAACGTACGGTAGAGTATACCCCACAACCCATCATCCAGCATCGCCACCTAATTAAAAGGTATACCATATTGAGTATCTGCATGCGGTATGCGTTGGCAGTCTCCTTGTGCCTTGACTCTAATCAACTCTTATCGCCTTATTTATCAGTATGCATTTTTTTATGAGAAACAGAATTGATCTGTACATTGCATGAACTTTAAAAATTATCAGCATATTAGACTCATCTGACACCTTTCTATTTGGAATAGACTATTTTTACCTTGAAGATATCGTGGTGTGCTTTGAGGCTGTTGGAAACTTCTTTTCCTTTTCTATTTAACTAGAAACTCTTGATTGAGAATACCAAAGTACAAAAAGGAGGCCAAGGGCCCAAAAGAGGTAAATGAAAAATTACAAAAAGAACTACTGTGATTGGCATTTTGATTAGTTTTTAAAAAGGGAAAAGGTTACTCATGAAGAAGCCAAAAATCTAGCTAATCCTCACATCTGTCTCAAAAACTAATTTCTTCCCTTCCAAAGCACTCACATCACAACAATGCTTTCACTGCATTAGATTGCAAGACCTTTGTTGTGGCTCACCTTCTCGAATATCTTAAGGGAAGCACAATTGCATACCAACAGATGCTGTCAACAGTTTATGGAAGTAAAGTCGCTGATTAAACAAGTGGGACAGGTCATCTGCATTCCTTCTGCACAAAATGTACCAACTAGGGAGACAAATAGGAGAAAGCAAATTTCTGGCTGTGAAAACACCACTCAAAGCTACTGTCCATATGGAACTTACGATCAATCTGGGGACATATCTACCTCCAAATAGCTTCAGTGAGATTCTCATGCAAGACAAAATCCCTGGCTGTTAAATATGATAAAAAAGAGAGACTAGCACAAGCATAGGCCCGAGTCCTCAAAGACCTCATCTTTACAAGGGGGATGGGGGGTAAAATGAAGCCCCAATGTTGTTTTTTTTATAAGAAACAACTCTGTTGATAAGATGAAATGTACAACTGATCCCAGAAGGAGTAAGGGTCTTTCCTTTCCTCTTGAAACACTACTGTTTCGTTCCCACCAACTGAGCCAAAGGAGTGCTTTAACCGCATTACGGAACAGGACCCCAGCTTTCCCCGAGAGGTTGCTCCCACACAGAAAACCATGGATAGTAGAGGGGGCATCATAAGGGAAGAGCCCATGAACAGGAACCACAAAAGTATTAAGCAGCTTGAACCATTGGCCGAGATAAATGGGCACTAGAGGGAGAGATGGGCAGAGATAAAGGGGGCACTGAAGATGAAGCAATATGTTATACAATCTAGGAAAACCTTACTTCAGAGGCTGCTTATTAATCTGGGACTGGGAGTACTCCAAATTTAATCATGTTGCCACATCCAACCTCAAAAGAAATAACCTCTCATCTAGCTACTTCAGTTTTGCTATGAAAATAAAAGGGCTTCTTCCAATCCTGAGACTACTCTTGCTCATAAACTATCTGAAATTAGCTTTCCCATACAATAGCTTTCTACCAAAGCATCTCTCCTTAGCCCTTCCTTGAGAAATCTCCAAAGCTATTTTGAAAGGAGGGCAACGCTGGTTCTTCCAAAGGTTTCAAGGCCAAGATCATCATCATCAAGGGAAGGGAAACAGTACTCCAATTATCAAGACAGCAACCATCTTCTCACACAAATGTACCTCCATAAATAAAATATCTACTTCTCCGCTCCATTCACTGGCATTATGAAATGAAAAGAAAATAAGAAGGGATTGTGAATAGAAAAGACTGGAATATTATCTTACGAGTTTCCCGACGCCAAGTGTTGTAAGGTCATGTGGTTTTGTTCCATGAGATTAGTTGAGGTGTGCGCAAGCTGCCAAGGATACTCACGGATATTAAAAAAAATGGAATAGCACCAACCACCTATCTCCGAGTCCGAATAGAGTTAGCTTGTACATTCCTCCACTTAGAAAGTTTTCCCAAAGTCATTTCTTCTTCTAGACTCCATCTCCGTACAGATGAGATTTTCTCCCAAAAAACACACACACACATAAGTCATTAGCCAGGAAGCTGAAGAAGCAAGAGAGTTTAGGAGCTTGGTTAGTTACATGCTGTTACTTTATATAAATTCCTATGAGCATAAATTTATTCATGTCATTCCTCATGCCCAAAGCCCTTTCAAAATATAGTTCAAGTTCAGAAACTTTTGTTCGTCATCCACATTAAACACTAGGTGCCACTGGGAAAATTACAAGTGACTGAAACTGAGGTTGTCCTCACCAACTATTAAGTCGGAATATACTACAAGAAATTAGTTTGAATATCTTTATAAAAAAACCAGTTAATATATTCTCTAACTCATTGATGATACGGGCAAGATTGGAAACATTACCCAAATCAAAATGAGAGAAGTAGTGTGTCATCCGCAAATTGGAGATCCAGCCATTAAACCTCTGATACTAAGCTGGGCCTGATTTCTCATCAAAAGCCTACTAAAGCTATCCACAACAAGGAGGAAAAAAGGGGGAAATGGGATCCCCTTATCTAATGTCTCTAGATGCTCTAAACTTACCTCTTGCTTTGCCATTGATAAGAATAGAGAAGTTAATATATTCTCATTAATGACCTTTCTTGCAGTATCCCACACACCCCTTCAATATGTTTGGGCTCACAAACAGCTACTGTGGGCACATCAGCAAATGGCCAAGGAAGCTAATGGGGGAATGACGTGATGTAAAATTTGTCATCGGTCAAAGCCTCATAGGTGTCTTCAACTCAGATTATACAGTCAACCAAAATTAGTTAAAAGGATGAATTGGAAACTTGCTTCACAATACTTAGGAAATTTAAGATTTTGAACCCACAGTAGCCCTATCACTTACAAATTGCAGCCTTCAGGTACCTGAGCACTCAACTAAACATCCACTTTTTCACGTTTCACAACTTTGAAAGGCACTATGCTCCAATTTGCCAATCAATCTTGTACGCCGTCAACTTGGTTTAGACATGATTACAGATGTGGAGCCTGAAACAATGTTGGCATTCAACATTCACAATCTGCTAATGCTCTAACAGAGGTCGAAGGGTCTTCCTCAAAGAGAAGCCATCGCCTCCTGGAAATCAATCCCAGAATTCTCTTCAAAGTTTCCCTAAGTCCACCTAGAGGATGAAACAGCTACTTGGGGGTGGGGCATTTCACATTAGGTCCACCCCAGTCTATATAGTAGGAATAGGGTAGTGGAGTAGCTAAGGGAAATAATGGGAACATACAAGATAACTAATAGATGGGACAGTCCAGGGAATATGTGCTGTTAGTAAGCTGGTAATAATAGTATGGGACTACAAGTAGTTAGTTCGGCAATGAGGGAGACAGTTGGATTGTGTGAGATCTAGTGGGAGAGCTTGGGGACCTCTTGATCTTGAATACTCCCTATTTGGCTCTACACTTCCTTTTTCCTCTAATGAGAGTGAGCAAGATTTTATCCAACCTTCTTCCTTCAGAAGAAATGGCTTACATATCAAATTCTTGTTAACTCCAACATTTAGCAGTCTACAATTACTTCCTTTTGATCTTGCTCTCGTCCACCCTCCAAGAAAAAGGCCAAAACTAGATTTAAGAATAATAAGAAGGTTTTTGATATTACTTGCTTTCATGTATCTTCTTGGGGGGCTAACTCTTAACACAATTGTAATTATATCATTGTTTTAGAAGAATAACTATATCATTTTTTATTCTAGCCAATTTGGCTGGATGTCAAAGAAAATTTAATGCATTCAATACTTGGAAAAGATCTATATTTCAAAGAAGATGATGAAGATTGATGAAGGTAAGCAAAAAATTTGTCGAGAATTCATCTAAAAAAATATTTGGAAAAGATTTATACATCTTTGAAAACTAATATAATTTATTTTCTATCTGAAAGAAAAGAAAAAATTAAGCAACTAGTAGTTGTTACAATTTAACACATTGAGTATCCCGAGAAATTTTGTTGATGCAAAAGAAACTAACTCCTGCATGTGTACACACAATTAATGTCAGAACAAGAGGCCTCAATGTTCTTTAAAAAGAAAAATAAGTTCCCTTGCTATTGTGATCATTCAATTCCCTCATCAATAATCTCTATAGTGAGAACATGTATCAAGACGAAGGCAGGCACAATACTAGCAAAACCAGTCAATTATTGGACACAAACAACCAGATAGAAAATAACCTGTTACTCCTTATGGGTATGGGAGGGGGAGGGGGAGGCGGAGGCGGTCTGATCTGGGTCATACAGGAGTCTTGCAAACTAACTATTTCCTCATCTTCGGCAGGTGATTGGGAAGATGGAACTGCCAAAATGAAGCACATTAAAGGATGAGAAATATTGCTCAATAGCTGGATAATTTTTTTAACAGGACTGTAGAATAACCTACCAGCTACAGAGCTGTATTCAACATCCTCTGCAGTCATATCTGCGTTTGAGGTGCTTAATTCATGTCTTTTCTGCATTCTCACCTCATCATCCTCAAGTTCCTGCTGTCGCATTCTAATTTTTGCTTCTATAACACGCTGTTCTTCCTAGAAAGTTTTTATATATGCTGGTTAATTATATATAACCAATTATGGTTGACGGTACTGGAAATCCCTCAATCCAATAAAATAAAATACCGACTATGTTATATCAAGTCTTACAATTTGCTCCAAACTCTTCTCTTCTTTTGATTTCACACCTCGATACTCTACTGCATAATTTGTGGTTTTGCAAAAAGGACACCTCCTTATGTTAAGATATACAAGCTTGCCATAAATGAAATAAGTCTTTAAATTGACAAGGAAAGCATATTAGGAATATGAAGACTAGCACATTCAAGGTGAAGGATACTGGGTAGGCCGGGTAGAATTTGGAACTTTCATCTGTAGAAAACACTCTGCAAAAGAAAGAAAATAAAACTGAATGAAACTCATAAATTAAATGATTTGTGAGATTCCGCCAATTATATGTACCTGTACAAATGCTTTTCATGCAACATCTTGATCGATTGAGACTTGGATAATACTGAAAGATGAGAAAAAAGAAAAGGTTACAACATCTAAAAATATATATGAACTATAAAATACAGAACTTAAAACCAACCAACCAATATTTTTCTCATATGAATCCTAGAAAAATAAAATATATTTAAACTTTTCATCCGATTGAAAAACAATAAGAACCTTACAAGTTACTTAAAAAATACTGAAAATATAACATGTTTAAAATTCTTCCTACAACCATCTAAACATCTGATATTTAATTAATTCACGAAAAACCAATGGAATGGAGGACTAAAGCCATAAAGATATAGGAAAAAACAGTCTGTTGAGATTCAAAGTGATGACAAACCAGAAAGCAGATGGGGCATTCTTCAAGATCACAGACACATTCTTCATCTCCGGGATAACATGGAGCCAACTTTGATTCAAGTATGAGTTTCCTAAGTTTCTTATGATCCACTTCTTTATGGTTGTAAAGACCCTGAGGCTTTGTGTACTTCTCATCAACCATTTGCCTCCTTCTTCCAAGTTTATTACCCATGTTAAAGAGTTTTTCGTGAACTGAATTACGGTTCCAATTCTTGAGCTGAATTACACCAAGAGTACCATAAGCAACAATTTTCTAACTCTTGCTTCTACAGACAAGGAACCACATGAGTTATGCTAGTTCCTTGCTTTTAAGGTATAAAAATTGTTCTAATTCCATAAATCATCCACATGATACAAAACAATTGCCATCCGGTACATTTTTGTGTTGAATTCAGATATCTACAGCAAATTGAAATCCTCACAATCCTGCATAACATGAAAATAAAGCAAAATAAACCTTAGTGCCAGAATTTTTTATATTAAAGAATTAAGAAATAGTAACTCAATTGTTCAACATTATCCCTATAATTAAAAGGTTGGAGAATTATAGTCAGAGCCTGTACAGATTTGAATAATAACAAGCCCTAAGAATTGAAAAAAAATAGGCTTCAGCATATAATAAAGAACAATTCAAACGAACTAATCATGTTCAAAACCCTGATTTCTTGCCTAAAAATCATATATCAAACTACAACCAGTATGCGGAAGAAGCAGTAAAACATCACCAGAACAAGAAACATAGACACAAGAAAAAGAATTCACCAGAAAAAAAAATCCAAATTAACATATCAAGATTGTCACGAACCCTAAATTCTTCCCTTGGAAACATTCTGAGGTAGAACTAAACACAAAATCAAAGAAAAAGAGCAAAAGCAATACAAGCTAAACAAAAAACAGTCACATTTTTCATCACATAAACCTTGCACTTCCAAATTATAGAAACAAAGCAGCGGCAAAAACAGAAAACGCAAAACGAAAGAAATGCTCGTTCAGGCATACAAAAGAAAGAAGGAGAAGAAAGAAAGGAGATTGGAATCGAGAAAAGAGACCTTGAATTCAGCGGAAATTGAGAATTCAGAATCTTCTTTCTCTCTGAGAGAGAGAGAGAGAGAGAGAGAGAGAGAGACTTCTTGTTTTTGCAAATATGGATTAGAAGAAGGGAAATTGTAAAACGGAAAACCAAAATCAGAGTTGGGTTTTGTTTTTCGTTTAGATTGATTTGTTTTTTTTGTTTTCCCCGAATCGGACGGAAAATGAATTAAATTGTTAAGAAGGGAAGGGATTAAAGGATTAGGAAGGGAACGGGGCGGTGGAGTAGTGAATGAAGAAAAGAATCATCTCATCCAATTCTCTTCATTATCATCATACATACATACATACATTATCAACATCATCATCTTCCATTACCCTAAAGCCGAAAGCACGAGCCCAGTCACCCGACCGTCTTCTTTTCCTTTATCCCCACGCGCTTCTCTCGTCAACAATGTTTGTTTATTTGTTTTTCATTAAAATGGGTAATGTATATAATCGTACACGTAAATAAAATATTTTGTGTCCTTTAGTTTTGAATTTACTGTCTATTTGATTTCTGTTGGGGTAAATTTAGAAAATAAAAAAAATAAAATTATGTGAATTGGGTCTTGCTCTGTTCAGCCAAACTTCATAATGTTGAACAACTTCAACTCACACACCCTATTAAGCCTGCTAAGCCCACCTAAGTCTGGAACATTGAGGCCACTACAGTCAGTCCACCAAACCTATTAAGCCCAGCGATCTCCTTCAGCTGAGAATGAAATGTACACGATACGATACGTTAAGCTCATCATTACCTGGAGATAGGTTGAGGCGTCTGCAGAGTAGGTTGGCTACAAGAAGTTGTGGCAGTAGACTCGACATGTCGCAGGTCAACTTGCAAATGGGCGAGAGATAAACCAAAGGAAGGGCGAGAAACCACGAACTTGTCCTCTATAAATAAAGACGCTCCGACGATTGAGGTACGCTCTAAGACCTTACTAAAACTCTACCAAAATTTCTACTAACTTGATCATCGGAGTGCAGTAGCCGGCACCACACTGGTGTTACTTCCTTCTCATTTCAGGTGATACGTTCTCGGTCTACTTCGTTGGAGCATATGTGGAGCTGATTAACTAGTTATGAATTTGTCAAGTTTAGTCTATGATTTGAAATAGTTGTTATCTTTTATTCGGCTTGTTATATTAGTATTTTAAATAAAAAATAAGAAAAAAAATTTAAAATATAAATACAAACTCGATGATGAGATTTTGAGAAGTAATAATTCTCAATTTCTCTAGGTGGGAAATTCTTAATTCCCATAATGTTCAATTAACGCCCCCGCTCATTTTAGTCTTGGAACTTAGGTCATTCTTGATGTTAAGAGAATATTAAATGAGACATTCATTTTTATAAATTAAAATCAATCTTTTTTTAAAAATTAGATAAATTAAGGACCATTTTCAAATTAGAGATAGTGTAAGATAAAATTATGGTAACCATTTTTTAATGGATGTTGTAGGGTGTTAATACATTCCCTACACATAAATGACTCCCGAACCTAATCTGGTTTTCGTAGACTATAAAATTTACTAATTAGGTGATCAATCACACCCAAATTTGGTTGGTGGCGACTCTAAATTTTCCTTTTCACAAAGAGGCGTATAAATTAGACGTTGGCGCTCTGTGCCGCAAACACGTTGTGACACTTATTAAATGGTTATGGCATTTAAGAATTGATATTTTCAAAATTTGTAAAAAAATTGAATTTTTTTAAGAATGACATTTCTCAAATTTAAATTATGAGATTGGTCTAATCTTAGATTGAGATTGGTCTAATCTTAGATTGAGATTGGTGAAATCTCAATCTAAGAAATGATATTAAAAAAAGTCAATTTCATTATGTGTAATGAAAAATAAAAGATTGGTGATAAAATTGAAAATTGAAAATATAATATGGTAAACGTTTAAGGTAAAACTATTGAAGATCAACTACATTTCATAATTTAACCCAAAAAGTTAAATAATAAAAATTAAATATAAGAAGAAGAAGAAAAGAGAGAGGGAGGGGAGATAAACTTTCATTTTAACAAAATTATTTTAAATTTTAAATAAATTTTTTTATAGTTATGATTGACTTAGAAATTTTTTTTATTGGAATAAATTTATTATGTTCATGGTGCTACATTAATTATCTTTCAAGTAATTATTGAGGAAGAGGGCGTGGAGCTAGTTGCTTGAAGATCGATGGATTGGACATAGACTATTGTGTTTAGCATCTTGTGATGCTCACTTTCATATATTTTGTTATTTGAAATCGATAAATTTTTATGGATTTAGTTTGTTATAAATTAACGATCAATTTTAGACTTATCTTATTATGTTTGAAACTTAGATGAATGTTTTTTTTTTAAAGAAACTTAAATGAATGTTTAAATAGCATCTTTGATTTGAAATTTTTTATAAAAATGAAAAGGATTGCACAACCTAAGTTGGTTGCATATGGATTATCTAAAATTGTTTATCAAATAATTTTAATTTTAAAAATTTTCCGTTGTCCATTTCATATTTAAAATCTAAAAATTAGGACTCGGGTTTTTACATATTATATTTTAGAGACTCAATATTACATTTATCTTCTTCGTCTCTCTAATTGAATTGACTTTTCTAACTTGGTAGTGGAAGGAACGTAAACAAATTTTGAATCAACATGTCTTTATTGAAAAACTTGAGTGGCATGATATATGCTTATAGGATTATGTTTTCTAGTTTAAGAGTTCAAATTTCTTATCTTCGGCTCATAGAGGAATGAGATACAACATCAAGCCTAACTATAAATCTCATTTTTATAAGGGGAAAAAAAAACTAAACTATAAATCTCATTAATGCCTCAATAAAAATTGTAAATAATCTTGATGACACCGTTTTTTTTAAGAGCCTCTCGATGATTTGAGTTGTTTGTCTCTCAATTGGGGGTTTAGGTTCGATGTTTCTAACCTGTATTTTTAACATCATACTTAATAAATTTATTCATCTTTATAATTCAAATATAAATTAAACGGATTCAAATTTAACAAGATCATGACATCTACATTTGAGAGGATATCGATAATAACTAACTAATATTGTTAGAGAGAAATTATCTATCAAATAAAGCCCATTTTTAGAAGTCTTGGGCTTGGTGTAGAAAAAATGAGTTGCATCATAAAATAGACTACTATATAGTAAATTCAAAAAGTAATTATTGAAATACCATATTTTTACCTATTAATTACTGAAACGTTAGAACTTTTTAAAAATTACTAAAATAGCATAATTATAGTTTAATAATTTAATGAATTATAATTCAATTATTTATTGAGCTAAAAAAGGTTAAAAAAAACTAACAAATTCATTGAAAATAATAATGAAAAATAATCCTATAGCTCGATAAATTATTGAACTTGCACTCAAAAAAGTAAAAAAAAAACATATAAATTCATTAAATACTCATAAAAATAGTTCAATAATTTAATGAATTACGTTATTTGAGTAATTTTTAAAAAGTTCTGATTTTTTAGTAATTAGTATTCAGAATTATGCTATTTGAGACAAATTCTATAAATTTAACGCATATATTATATTTGGGTATGATAAATTCAACTTATAATAGTGTTATAAAAATATTTGAACGACGTAAAATTGCTAATATATTTCTAAGTTGAGAGGTATCATATGAATTCAAGAGGTAATCTAAATTTTTTTTGAAAAAACTGTTTAAAAAATAGGGATCCTATAGCATCTAAAATTTGACCATTACAAAAGTTTTTTTTAAAAAATATAATTCTTCTCCAAAACAGTTGGAAAAAAGAAATATCAAGAATTGGGAGGATGTAGAGTTCACGCGCGGTGTTTGAGTGGGGGTATAGAAAGAAGGGAGGGCCCACGAAATGGTTATCTTTGTTGAGATGTGAATCAGGCCGTTAAATTTGTTGACCAAAAATCCCAGATTTTCTGACTCGTGTCGTAAGGATCAACCCTTTCCACCATTTTTTATTTTTAATATACCGTTTTGTTTTGTTTTGTTTTTTTGTACCTTTTAATTTTTATTTTATTTTTTGAAGAAAAAAAATATTTTTTTTTCAATAGTTTATTTTCGTTAAAAATTAATAGCCCATTGTCAAAGTCAGTCCAACAATCCAAATACAGCCAAACATAAAATAGTTTCCTAAAGGACAATTTATATTTGTTTTTTAATTTTTATTTAATTTTTGTAATTTTCTGTTTGTTTCCTGGGAAAATGTTGTGAGGTGGGTGTTTGGTTCACCCAATTTATCATAGAGAGGGGGCAAAATGGAGGCATTTATGCTTTTATAATGACGAGACCTAATCTAAATATAATAATGTGAAAAAATTATATTAAGAGCAATGTGATCACATTTTTATCACCCACCCCATCCTTCATTTTCTTAATGTATATCACATAATAAATCTAAAATTTTAAGACATCATTATTCAATAAATAAAAAATTAGATGATACTTTTGATATGATCGATCCGGAGAAACTATCCAATCCTGACTTTTTAATGTTTCTCATTCTTATTTAATAAAATATGTTATTAGATAATAAATATACAAATTTCTTAATAAATACATAGGTACTGTTGGTATGTTTTATCTAAGAAAAATATTTGGAGCTAAGTGTAAAAAAAGAAAAATTAAATAAAAGTTACATATCTTTTTTATAAATTTTTACACTTGGCTGCATTTCATTAGTTGGGTGCAGCTCATAATTTAATGCAACCAAATATTAGTTTTTATCTAATAAAAATGAAATACATAGGTAAGTAAAGAAAAGATTCATACTCGACTTTAATCTATCCTATACATTCCCATCTCTTTCTCTTCTCACTAAAATTACATTAGTGAATTAAGTTTTGTATCAAATATATCTTTTTATAAGATCTTTTGTTTAGAGAAGCATATATTTTCTCCTCCATGTAAAATGAGAGGAGGTTCCCACAGAACGAGAAGGAAAGTGTGATCATATTAAAAAAAATAAAAATAATTTGATCTTTGAAACTTAGAGTTAGAATAAACAAAAGGTATGTAGTAAATAGGATAATTCTCGATAAAATTAAAATAATATGGAATAAAAAGAATAGAGAAAAAGAGAAGAGGGGAAGAATGGAAAAACCAGTAAAAGCTGGAAGACTACATTGTGAATTTTTTTTTTATCAATCTCAACAGCATTACATTGTTTATATAGAAAACATATCCCTAAACAAGTAAGGAAAAGATAAACTAAATAGGAAAAGATAAACCTAATGGGAAAAGATAATTATCAAATAGAATAAGATAAATAAAGAAAATATATTAAATGAGAATAAACTAAATTTGGCAGCGTTTCTGCCGAACCGTCGCTGCGGCCACGAACCCTCGTTTCCACGACATCGTTCCTCATCAAATCTCTATAATTCTTGATAAATTCTAAAAAGGGTATGTGGTAAAAAGGATAATTCTTGATAAATTCTAAAAGCTTGTAGAGGCAATTACTGAAATAACATATTTTTACATACTAATTATTGAAATATAAGCATTTTTAAAAATGACTCAAATAACATAATTATAGTTCAATAATTTACTAGAAAAAAAAGTGAAAAATGAACAAATTTATTGAAAATAATAATGAAAACAATCAAATAGTTATGTCAAAAAATAAATAAATCAAATAGTTCAATATATTATTGAACTTGACCTTAAAAAAACGAAAAACAAGCAAATTAATTGAAAATACTCATGAAAAATAATAAAGTATTAGTACAATAATTTATTGAACTATAATTATACTATTTAAGTAATTTTTAAAAAGTCCTGACATTTGAATAATTAGTAGGCATGTTATTTGAGAGAAATTCTAAAAAATTATATGAGATATATAATTTGACTTATTCAAACGTCATATGATGCAAATAAATCAAATGGAACGTAATGACTTAAATTATTATGATGATCAATATGTTAATAATTTCCCAATAACCACATGTCGTTTAATTACTTTCTCCTTAACAAACACAAAGTGCCAACCATATTGTCGTATGCCATTCTTTTCTTCTACTAGAATTAAATCCTAAACTTTGGTTACACAAAATGATGTGTGGTTCCACAAAACTCAAGTAAGGAATATTAACATTTTTTTTTTTATTTTCTCTTTCACGCAGGAACCGAGTGGGGGAAAATTGTCATTGTTTATGTTTTGCCTCCCTTTTTGGCATTTCAGCCATAGAAAAGAATAGTTTGTGCTTAAAAAAATATTGTATTTATATTTTGGTTTGGATACCATTAAATAGTAGAAATTAAAAGAAAGTTTATTTACGGATATTATGCGTTAAATTTTACCTGTGAATTTATGCCATTGATTTTTGTCTAGTGAAGTGCTCCCGAGAATGGAAATCTGGATTCATTGTTTTTCATTTTTTTAAGTACTCGCATATTGTAGAATTTGTAAAAACAATAGCAACGCATCTTGAATCGCTTGAAACGAACATCAAATAAGAGAGTTATGTCCATGATAAGTGTGAGGGTGAAAACGGGCCTCCATAACTCCACATTTGTATGATATTATCCACTTTGAGCCTAGACCCGCATGACTTTGCTTTTGGTTTCAAACAAGGAAATGTGTCATTCCCCTTATATTCCCATGATCATCCCATTCTCTAACCGATGTGAGATTTTGTTCGCATCCCAATAATCGTCCCTTCGAACAAATATCCATCGAGCCTCCCCCTCCATCCGTCCACTCTATCCAAGTCAACCCCCTTTCTCCGGAGCATACTGCCTGTTCGATAGAGACCACCATGGATCGGGTCTTCGAGACTCCTCACTTTGTTTGGCACTTAAGGATCCTACCCACTTGGTTAGGGTCGGGGCATGGCTCTGATACCACTTGTTAGGGGGAACGGGCCTCCACAACTCCACATTGGTATGATATTGTCCACTTTGGGCCTACACCCGCATGACTTTGCTTTTGATTTCACCCAAAAAGCCTCATACCGATGGAGATGTGTCATTCCTTTTATATTCCCATGATCATCCCCTTCCTTAACTGATGTGGTATTTTGTTCGCATCCCAACAATAAGTTTGGCACGAGAACTTGAAGTCCAGTTCACTTACTGAACGATGCTCAACAACAAAAGTCTATCGAGTAGACGTAACTTGTTTTGCTCATAATTTTTATTTTTATTTTTTAGTGATTCAAAATGAGTTGAAATTGATTTTTCGAGATCTAAAACTGAAACAAATTAGTCAAGGTATGGATTTTGTATGATAGAAACTTACTGCTATATTGGGGACATGAAAAAATGAGAAGCTGAAAACATTTCAACACAAGATGAAATTCACGACTTTCCTAAACATGAATATGGCAGTGAGACAATCATTTTTAAAACTTTAAGTAACTCACTTGATGTAATGATTCGAAACTTGAATGAGGCCTCGCCTTCTCATTGGTCTGAAAATGACTTATTCCCAAGTTAGACCATGAAATTTTTTCATTAGAGAATCATCTGGTACATGAGGATAAAAGAGATAATTATAGGGTAAACAGAAATTTTGACCCAACTGTGATTAACACGTGAAGGACTATAACAAACTAACTTGATAAAATATAGACATAACTCATCTATAGAGAGGAGAGTGTAACTATTGTTTTTTAGTGGAATAACCTTTAGTTAATAATTATGATAAATTAATTAATGAGTTTAATTCATTAATTAATATTTATTGGAGCTCATGATTTATACGTCCATCAGGTTTTTATGCTAGCCCAAATATGTAACAAAGGAAGTTATTTATTGAACTAAGAAAAATAAATAATTTTAAGTAATTTATTTACTTAAATTAAGGTAATATTAATTGTTTAAATAAAGAGTTTATTTGAATGAGGGTTGATTTTAATATTATTAATTATTCAAATGGAAATTAATAATTAATACTATTAATTAAATAATGAGTTTATTTAAATTATTAATAATTAGAGAGATTTAAATCTAATTAAGACTAAAACAATTGTTTAATTGGAGAGATCCAATAATAAATATATAATACTTTTAAAGCACACGACAATGGCATATTAATTAGGAAATAGTAATTTTAATTTGATCAAAATACAATATTTTCATATAAATATAACCATTGAGTTCTCTTATTATTTATTCCCTACTTTTCAATTAAAATTCCCTACTTTTCAATTAAAAGGTGGAACATTCTCTCTCTCTTAAAGGCTTTAGCCGAAACCACCTTGGTGAAATAAACAAGAAACTTTTCTCCTTATGTTCTTCGAGTTCGATTTCCACAAATCTTGTTTTGTTGACGTCATGTTAGAATATAGAAGATCCGGTGTTTGTTAAAAAAACATTAACCAAATCTCCATTATTATTCATGTAAATATTTTCTAAAGGCTTAACTTTGAGGTTTAAAGTCATTTTATAAATTCTCATAACTAGTCTTTTACCACGTGCGATGCACGTGATATTTTTTCATATATAATTATTTAAAATTTTAACATATTGTTTTTGTTTGATTTTTCTATGGTTTCTAAATTTTTTCCGAAATGATTTTTGTTTTATTAATTTTTTAATTATTAAACATATTATTATGTTCTATTTAAGATTTATATTATCGTATACTTTACTTATTAAACAAATTATATGTAGTTGATTTCTTTTTGTTTAAGACAATTTTTTTTAAATTCTTTATTTTTGAAATTTATATATTACCAAATAAAGAATAAACCGTTTGTTCTAAATATGTATATATTTCATATTTTTTTAGTTAATTTATTCATTTCTAAAATATTTATTTCTAATTTTAATTATAATTCAAAAAATTATATTAGCTTTTCTGTTTGATTTTAAAATTATTTCTTACTAGTTTTTTTTTATAATATTATGCCCTTACTAATTCAAAGTTTTTTTTTAATATCTTAGCTTTTTTTTTCAAAAACAATTTAAGTTTTTTTTAGTTATTTTAAAATTAAATCACCATCACCTTTATTAAATCATTTAATATTTGAATATTTAAATATAATTTATTTTCCACGAATGAGTGATAAATCTAATTAATGAATAATTATTCATTTTAATAACACCATCATTTTCATATGTTGTACTTAATTTTTCAACTATTTTGATATTGTGGAAAGCAATAAAAACTAAGTAATTTATTGGAATTTTTTTTGACAATTTCTTATTAATTGAAGAGAAATATTTTAATCTTATTATATAAAAACTTAAAAAGGAGAAGGGTAAAGTACCCCTTTACTCCCTGAGTTTTGGAGGACGTGTCTATTTGGTCCCTACGTTTTCAATTTGTGCATAAGTACTGGTCCATGAGTTTTGGATATTGTGTCTATTTGATCTTTAGATTTTCAAGAACTATTAGAAATAAGTTTAATTGGTCCTTAATTTAACGTATTCGTTAACTTCTTACTAGATTATTGACTTAATGCTGAAATAACATGTTTAATTGGTCAAAATACGAAGATAGGATTAAATATTATTTCGAATCTATGCTAATGAGTTAATAAATTAAAGAACAATTAAACTTATTTCGAATAATCCAGGGACCATTTAGACACAAAATGAAAACTCAGGGACCAAATAGACACAATATTTAAAACTCAGGGACTAAATGGACAAAAATTGAAAATGCAGGGACTAAATAGACACAATATCCAAAATTTAGGGACCACTTAGACATAAATTGAAAATGTGGGAGCAAATAGACACGACCTCCAAAACTCAGGGACCAAATAAGCACTTTACCCAAAGGAGAAAAATCCAAATTACGTCAATATATGAGAAAAATATAAATGTCAAAAGAAAAAAAGGCTACAGATCAGTATAAAAAAATGTCACTTTATATAGTAAACCTATTATTTTTTACAACTAAATAAATTATTTTTCTAAGGGCATATGAAATGTGGCATGCAATTGTCATTTGATAAAAAGTGGAAAACAAATAACAATGACATGTTTAGTAATTTGGAGATTTTAAAAGGGTATATAATGACATGAATAGTAATTTTGAAAATTTTAAAAATATATAAAATAAAAAATGTTTTTAAAAAATTCCTCCATATATAGTAAGGATGTAAACAAGTGTATGTTAATTAAGTTGTTAATTGATAAACTGATAACATTTTTCATCGTATAAGTTAATAATTTCTTTAGTTTCACCTGTCCTCTCTGTGTTAGGGAGTTTTTTGCAGATTAGCCTCATTTTTTTAAGTATTTTAGTATATGTCCAAACGTTTAAAGTAATTGGGGAAATGTCCTCTTTTTTTCTGAAATCAGGGGTTCAAGACCCGTCTTTGATGATATGACAAATTGAAATCCGGTCTTCAAACCCAGAGTCTGATGTGTCACGCCATGGGAATAGAAGACGGGTGTTGAACACCCGTCTTCTACTTTTTTCTTTAAAGTCCGGTGAAGACCGGACTTCAGTAAAATCAAATGAGATTTAAATGAAAACGGTCTAAAAAAAGTCTATTACGTCGACCTTGCATGCAGAGTTTTTGATGAGGATAAAAAGTAGCAAAAATCGTATCTTCTTAACAACCAACATGGAATATTAATTTCCTTCAAGCTTTGGTTTGGTTTTGACAATAATGAAAAAGAATAAAAATAAAATAATTAAGAATTATATTATATCAATAAACGTGACCACGTTAGAATTTTCAATTTAATTAAAATTTATTTTCCAAATATTTATCCCCAAACTATTTTCGTTGGTATTTGTTGTTGATAGGTATTTCAAAGGGGAATAATTCGAAGTCAAAAAGTTTGAATTTGGGAGGATAACGATAAAAAAGTCCATTCTAACTCTTATGTGTTTTTTTTTTCTCTCATTAGGGAATTAATTCAACATGAGTCGAATTAAAATAAAAATTTGCTTTTCATCAGTCGAATTTAATTATGTTTAGAAGACGGGGGTTCAACCCCCGTTTTCATTTAAATCTCATTTGATTTTACTGAAGTCCGGTCTCAAGACCGGACTTTAAAGAAAAAAGTAGAAGACGGGTGTTGAACACCTGTCTTCTATTCCCATGGCGTGACACGTCAGACTCCGGGTTTGAAGACCGGATTTCAATTTGCCATATCATCAAAGACGGGTCTTGAACCCTTGATTTCAGAAAAAAAAGAACATTTCCCCAATTACTTTAAACGTTTGGACATATACTAAAATACTTAAAAAAATGAGGCTAATCTGAAAAAAACTCCCTGTGTTAGTCACCGACACAAAGCAATCAACTTTGACACTTAATCACCGTACATGATATTTCAAATCTTATTTTGTCTATAACATGCTTGGTTTTAGCTAAGAATTAGACAACTCAAAATGTCTTCGTGCTTTTCAAACACAATACTAAAATACATTAAAAAATTAATTAATCCATATTTTTTTTAACAAAAAAAAAAAAAAAAAAGAAGAAGCAAAAAACACTTAAAGCTAGAGTAGTTTTCGACACCTTTGTCTTTCGCTTGCAACTCCAATCCAACAACCACGTGGGGAAAGAAACATGTCAAGATTTATGGAGCTCCATCTATGGAAACCAAGCTAGCTAATGCATGGAAACCAATCCAACAATCACGAGTCGAACAATCATTGTCATCTCTCAATTTCACGCTCACGAAGAAGCCACGTCACTCAATTTCTTCTCTTTTGGGAGAATCTCCTTCAAACGTGTTCTAAATGCACCTAACTTTTGAGCCTTTGTCCTTATCACAAGTTATCATATCACTAAAACGACCGTTTTCTATAAACATGGCGGTCATATTATGTTTAAAGACATTTTGTGCATTTTCATCAAATCATAATAACTAAATTGAAACTTTTGAAATTATAATAACTAAATCGACACAAACTCAATTTTAATATTATAGGCACTAAATTGACACAGTCTCCAAACTATGAAAACTAAATTTATAGTTAATTTTTTCATTATATAATTTTTTTTATCAATAGCAAGAAAGAGAGATTTGGGAGTGTGAAATTTGTATTGAAAGTACACATTTATAACAAATAACTTTTTATCATTTTACTGAGCATTTTATGGGCACAGTTAAATGTAAGGGTAAATTGTAAATAACATTTATGTGATTTCGGTCAAATTCGTGAAAATGTCATGTAGTTTAAAAATTGTAAATCACACCCCTCTAGTTCCAAGTTATGACAATAAGATCTCTCTCTTCCAACGTTGTAAACGTTATTTTAATCATAAGTTCTTCGTTTAAACTCTGATTTGAATGATTTAAGATGTTTTGGAATTCTGATTTCAGGCTCTACGTTATGATTAGTTTAAAACTTTAAAATCGGCAATAAATAAAAGAGTTTATTATCATTAAAAAATTAGGTGATTAAAACCATTAACCTCCTTGTTTATTGATGATTTAAAAAATTTCAAGTGACAATCACATAAAGCCTGAAATGACGATTCTAAAACATATTTAATCATTAAAATCGGAGTTTGAACTAAGAAGTTATGACTAAAATAAAGTTTACAACATTAGAGGGGAGAAGACTTATTGACATAATTTGGAACTACATATGTGTGATTTGTCATTTTTAAACCGCAGAGGCTATTCAAGAAGCTGACTAAAACCACAAGAATGTTATTTGTAATTTACCCTAAATATAATGAAAATAGATATATAAGAACAATAGAATATGGAAGATAAATTATAAAAAAATAAAAGAATTATTCATATATTAGAAATAGAAAAGAAAACAGTATATAATTATTCAGAATAGAGCTCATCAATGGTCGGCATCTCTCGGAGCACTCTCTGAAACTCCTTAAACGATGAATCTCTCAAAAGACCCGAAACCCGGTCGGTTTTCCTCTTCTCCTCCATCGTCGCCGCAACCGACAACGGATCTTTTCCGGTCAGCTTCTGGACCACCGTCTTAAAGCTCTCGGCATCGGTCTTCACGTACTTGGTGTCAATAATCACAACTCTCGTTGTGGGAGCTTCACCACCACCTGACATGGGGAAGATATATCTCAAAAATTAAGGAGAGAATTCAATAAGAAAATAAAAAGGAGCTGTTTTGTGACGTGGGTTTTGATGGGTTTTAGTTGAAAGTGAAGAATCTTTAGGGTTTTTATAGAAATTAGAGAAGAAAGAATAGTAAAAAGGGAAGATTAGTTTGATGATGAAGATGAAGGAAGTTGACCGTTATTTTGTGTAGATTTGGTCGGGTCAGAGCACCCATTATAGAAATTTTAATCAATTAAATATTATATTAGTCGCAAGAAAGTGCTGCATGTTTGACTTTTTTTTTAAATTATAATTCGTGGCCAGAAACTGACCAGAAAAAAAATAGATATAATATAAGGAAACTGTTTTTTCTTTGTTTCAAAGTTAATGATGTATAGTTTCGATGTGTGATAAAAAACTTCATTGGAAACGATATGATTGATTCAAAATTGAGACTTTTGCCCTTTAAGTAAGTATTTTTTATTTTTAATAATACTTATATAAAAAAGGAAAGAAGAAGAATTGGTTTTCTAACAATATGTATGATTATTTGATAAATTTTTTTCTTCGTATAAATAACCTAAAAAGTTATGACTAAAATAAATTTGACGGCGTTGGAGGTCAAGATGAGTCTCGTTGACATTTTATAGAGTTATGAGTGTAAGACTTTAAATTAATAACATGAAACGTTAAATCTCATGATATTTGGAAGTTATGATTTTCACTAATATCAATAATAGAATATGAATAGAACATACCGTTCTTCAGGAAAACTCGATAAACATAGTAGATGAATTTGGTGTAGATGAGTCCGAATTTCTCTCTCATTACCCACTTTAATTGCATAACATCGATGGAGCAACGTACACATAAAGAATGTTAATCTTGGGTTGTTGGGTTGAGAGAGGACCAAAACTCATATTTATAAAGATTAAGAGGTGTGAAGTCAATAGACACCTTGTATGGTTATGTCTTTTCCATCAAAAGACATAACCATTTAATGAGTCATAACCTTTCATTATGGAATCAATGGACACATTAGAGAGATGTGTCCTTCCACCAATAACTAAATAGATTTAATCAATAATTAAATATAAAACCGCTAATAATTATCATTTGGGTCATAATAATTTCTTACAATGAGAGCGTAATTTTTCATTTTTTCAGTTACGAGGGTTGTTCATGTATTTAACCAAAATCACATAGGTCTTATTTACATTTTACCCTTTATTTAATTATTATAAAATATAATAAGAGCACATGAAAAAAAATTGGGGTTTCTTACTCTTGAAATTTGACTTTTGAGTAAGACTTTTTGAAGATGAAAAATATATAACATTTTTTTTTTCTTTTGAAAAAGTGATGGTGGGCTAGAAATAACTAACTACCAAATATAGACTTTTGGTTTGACATAGCAAACATTCGCAGAGACGATAAATCTTTGGTTAATATAGAAACATCTATTCTTATTCTGACTTTTTGAATTTGTCAACCGACGGAATCTATGATTTCCAATTGGCTACCTTGTTTTGTACAAGGTTTTTAAACTGTAAACTGATATCTCACTTTCTAAACTGATTTCGATTCTTACTTTAATGAGAAAATATTTATTTATATGACAAAATTTCATTAATATAATCTTTTAATATCAAACCAAATTAGAGGAGAGAAAACTTGAGAATATAGCTTAACTGGTTATACATTTGTTCAATTCCCATGAGCTCGAAAGTTCGAGTCTCCCCTCCCTTAAATTAAAGTAATATATCTCAAAAAAAATAAAAGACCCAAAATCTTAGATCTTATGAAAGAGAATATTAATACCTAACTAGTTGCGTTATGTTTAACTTAAGTTTGTGTTAATATTTTGTCAATAGATTTTTCTCACATACAATAACGTTTTAATGACCTTCTTCACAAAAAAGTGAGAATACTATGATTTGAGTAATTTTTTTTTTCAATGAACAATATTTTCTTTAGTTTTCTCAACTAATAAATGGGAGATTAAGTTGTTAGGGAAAGTAATGGGATAATCTAGTTATATAGCCTAAAATGGTTATACACTGTTATTTTGGTCCTTTTATTTTCTTAGATTTTTTAGTCTTTTTAGTGTATGATTTTTATTAATATACCCGATTTACCCTTTTATCATTTAATTTTCTTATTTTTAAAAAAAATAAAGATTTTAGTGTTTATTATTATTACTTACATTTATTTTGGTAACTCATTATACGTTTCATGTAATATTGTATAATATAAATATATCTTTTTTATTTTATTACATCTTTTTCGTATTGTACATAAATATTATATTACATTATATTATACTATACTATACAATATAATATTGGATGTGCGTACAGTATCACTATATATAATATAATGTACATCAAAAGAACTTTCTGTAGATTCGCCGGAAAAAATGGTTATCAATTTTAAAAAGTTTAGATTTTTTTTTTTGTTTTAGTTTAGTTTTTTTTTTTTTTTTAACTTCTGATCTTCTCTCTTGTTTTATTTTATGTTTTTTTTTTCATTTTTTTATGTTTCCTTGATTTAAGTATTTTCAAATCTTATTCTCTTTCTTCTTTATTTTTTCCTTAATTTTAATAAGTGTGTTTTGAGTATCTTATCTTTACAATAGGCTATTTTGTTTTATTTTTTTCAGACGGGCCCTTTTACTTTAAAATCGCCCTCTTGGGACAACATACCAATATAACCTAAAATAAATCAATTAATTATGGGAAATTTTCATAACTACCCCATTGAAAAAACTCATTTTCAAATTTACCCTATGTATATAGAAGTTATCAAAATTGCCCCTAATTTTACACATGGAGCCTAGCAAATTAAAGTTAGTGGGATGAATATAACTAACCAAAGGGTAAAAATGAAAGTATCATAGAAGAGGGGGTATTTTTGATAACACACCTTAATTTTGGGGTAGATATGATAAAATTCCATTAATTAAAGTAAAAAAGCCCAAAGCCCATATTAATCCATTAAGCCCAATTGATGTTATGAGACTCATGACCGACTTGCAAACTAACCCTTTGTCTTATCCCAAAGCCCATATTAATCCATTAAGCCCAATTGGTTTTTGCTCCTTCGAGAGCCAAAACAGTCTTTTTGCGTGAGATCGCCGTGAGTGAGAGACATGAGGGGTGGGTAGTAGAGTTGTTCAACGGCCAAATCAAATCGGTGTTTATTAGAATTATATAGTGAGAAAATAGAGAGGAGATGTTGAGAATCTCACATCGGAAAGATGTAGGGAACTCACAAGTTTTATAAACTCTACTGGCCACTCCTCTCATTACCAATTGGTTTTGAGATGGATGTCCACATTATTAATATGGTATCAGAGCCCAACAAGCCTAAGCGGACATTCGATCCAAAAATGGGATTCGACCCAAGAATGGTGAGCCCAAAAGAGGCACCATCTTGAGGGGGCATGTTGAGAATCCCACATCGGAAAGATGTAGGAACTCACAAGTTTTATAAACTCTACGGGCCACCCTCTCATTACCAATTGGTTTTGAGATGGATGCCCACATTATTAATAGGAGACAACCGTTTAGATGAATTCTCTAAAGTTAGATTTAATTGTGAACAATTATATACTTTAATCTTTAGAGTCGGTAGAATGTAACCCATGTAATAGTGAACAAATTATGGTGTATTTTCTACTATATTTATTTAATATTTATATATTGTTCTTGGATTACGGAGTTTAAGATTTATAACCCTTCAAATTCCCAACATAACTAAGTTCCATTGTTGAGTTTTTCTTTTGCAGTTTAGATGCATCCTTCTCTCAATGCATTTATCCACATATATCAGTAATTAAATAAACCATACCATTTTCATGGAATTTTAACCCGAATTTAACATTAAGGACTATATTTGAAATTGATTAAAATTTGAGGGATTAAGATAAATAAAATAAAATTAAGGACCAAATTAAAAAGAGATATAAACATTATTGACCAAAATTTTGTTTTAACTTTTAAACTGATATAATTTCATAAATTGTCAAAACTTTAGTTCATATAGTTCAAATCGAAGAGAAAAAAGAGGATTAAAAAAATATCTTTGAAAATTTCAATATTCATTTTTTATAAAAAAAATTCATTCAATTGATAAGACTAGGGGTTTGTTTTGTTGTAAGGTTTGAGTTGTTAAGCAGAGAGTTGTTTTATTAAGTGTAAAATGTGTTAAAATTATGAAAATAGATAGGTTTGTTAAGAGTGGGGATAACAAACCCAATCATATTGGGTTTCAAGAGTGGAAGATAAACATTGGTTAGGGTAACCCCCAATTAGCTACCTAAATCTGACAACCAAACGACCCCTAAAATTAAATTAGAAAACCACACCGCTATTCTTTTTACGTAATTTAGGGGTATTTGCAAATCTAGCAATTTTTTTTAATAATATTTGTAAAAATAAAAGCTCAAAAAAATATTTAAGCAAATTTTAATCGAGTTTATCATTGATAAACATTGAATTACATATTTTTACACTAAGTTTATCACTGATAAACACATAAATAATTGTTTATCACTGATAAACATGATAAAAATTTCTATATTTGCAAATACTTTTTTGAGTTGATATTTTTACAAATATTGCATAAAAATTTGCCACCCAATGAAATTTCCCCGTAATTTAACCTTTGATTTTTTTAAGTGAGAAACTGGAAAGGGTAAAATGTGGGACTCATTTTTTCTTTCTTTTTAAATACTTTATTATTAATAATTGTTTATTATAGATCCATAGTTACCTCATCTATAATCTATTACTACTTAAAAAATGTGCTAATTTGATTTAAAAAAAAGTAATGTATTTGAAAAATAAAAATGTTTTTATCTTATCTTAATAAATTTAAATAAATTATTAGATATAAATATATAAAATTATCATTAATTTTGTTTTAAAAGTATTTTAGTCATAATTTTTTATTAATTAAAAAATAAAGAAAATTAGAAGCATTTTTTAGACGTACTAAATAATAATTAATGAATATTTTTAGTATTTACAAAGATATATTTTTACTGAATATATTTTAAGTATTTACTATTTTTAAAGAAAAACTACACTCATAATAATTTTTCCACCTTAATTTTAACAATAGCAAAAAAATAAAAAAATAAATAAAAAATTCAAAATAATACTTTTTTGCTTCCATTAATTTTCTATCTTGTATTATAGTATGAGGAATCTCATAGTTGTTTTTTATTATAATTATTTGAATGTTTTGAATTAAACTTCAATAATTATTATAGTTTTGTTAGCTTTTACGATTTTGATAAATTCATCCATGTAATGATTTCTCATTAAATTAATGAATATTATTATTATTATTATTAAAAAGTGTCATTTTTTAGAATACCTCATTTATAATTATTTATAAATATAACAGGTATTGTATGTACATATTGTGTTAAGCAGTTATTAAAAAAATAGCATATTATTTTTATTTCAATAAATTATTTAACAATTAATTTTTTGTTTTAGACTAATTGTCATCTAAATGAGTTTTTAGATAATAAAACTCTCATTTGATTAGAAGTTAATCGTTAATTTAATTTTGATAATCTATCCTTAGCTAGTTTTCAAGAAAAACAATAAAAATATTTTTATCATGTTTAACATTCAAATATAATTTACATATATTAGTGTGTTAAAAAAATTAAATATATTCCTACGTTGGTAATGTATCTTGTATAGATGTAATACAAAAAAAATAACAAATGAAAAATGAAAAAGGTTACCTGAATACTGATTATCAAGCCAACATGAGCATATTTCAAATGGTTAGACACTTACTCCATTCCCATGAAGTCGTTAGTCTCTCATCTTCCAATTTGATGTAATATAAAAAAAAATAGTGATTATCAGTGAAATCTAAAGTGATATGAAAATTGATCAACTCTAACCCACTAAAAGCTTCCTTTTACACGTTACTATTTTCGTATGTTAAAAATAAACTTTAAATTAGAAGCCTAAAAATTTGTTGGGTTCCGTCTATTTTTGGAAACGATAATTAATAATCCTCCATTTTGAGAATTGGAGTAATTTCTCCACAATTAGAGACACTTTCCTAGTTTGTATAATGAAGAAAAAATGGTTATAAAATTATCATAATTAATATATAAAGATTTCTTTTTTATTCAACCAAAAGTAGTAATAAGATGAAAAAATTACCAAAAATAATTCCCCACTAATTTAGAAACACCATTAATTGAATCATATATTTAAATCAAAGCAAAGCAAAGCAATTCCATTTCATAATCAATCAGAGAATTAGAAGAAATGGGTTCATACAAATCTACTGTTTTCAGGGTTTCTTTGCTTGCTTTCTTCTTGTTTTCCATCACAAAAGCTCAAATTGGAATACCAAAGTTTTTCAATGTATTGAGCTATGGAGCAATCCCAAATGCCAAAACTGATAATAGCAAGGTAAAACAAACTTCTTCAATTCTAATTTTTTTGAGTTTTTTTTTTTAGAAATGTAACTTAAAACCGAAAAACCGATCAAACTGACCGAAACCGATTACACCCCTACCAATATTGATGCTAAAATGTTTTTTTTGTGTGTGGGATTTTAGGCATTTTTGAAGGCATGGAAAGATGCATGTGAATGGAATGGAAGAGCTAGGGTTTATATCCCAAAAGGAACTTACCAATTGGAATCAGTCATTTTCTTGGGTCCTTGTAAGGGTCCCATTGCTTTTCTAATCAAAGGGATTCTTATGGCTCCGAACGACATGTCGAAAATCTCTACTCAGACTTGGATTAACTTTCGATATGTCGATCAATTAACTGTCAGTGGAGGTGGTTCCTTAGATGGCCAAGGAGCAGTAGCTTGGCCTTTAAATGAATGCCTAAAAAACCCTAATTGTCTTTCTCTTCCTACTGTAAGTTCTCCTATTTTCATTTTCTAGGTAAAAAAATTATATTATAACGACGATGATAATGATGATTTTGCAGACGATGAGATTTGATTTCGTAACGAATTCAAATATTCACAACCTACATTCAATCAACAGCAAAAACACCCATTTCACGCTCTTTGGATGCAACAAGATCAACATTACTAAAGTCCGAATATCGGCCCCTGGTGATAGCCCGAACACGGACGGAATAAAGATCGGGAGCTCAAGACATATACATATTACAAACTCGATAATCGGCACAGGTGACGACTGTGTATCGATACTTTCGGGGAGCCGGGAGATCCACATATCAAAAGTATTATGCGGTCCGGGACACGGAATAAGCATAGGGAGCTTAGGGAAATATAGTGATGAAGGTGATGTGAGTGAGATAACAGTGAAGAATTGCAGTTTCAAGGAGACAACAGATGGGGTGAGAATAAAGTCATGGGCAGATTCATCTTCGAGTTTGAATGCTTATAATATAGAGTTTAATGATATCTATATGGAAAATGTTGAGAATCCAATCATCATTGATCAACAATATTGCCCTAATCCTCCATGCAATAATAAGGTATGAATTAATACAGTTTTACCATTTATATATTTTTACCAAAACTCATGAAAATTTGTTTAAAAAATTTGATAAATATGCTTTATATTTAAAATTATATAAACTCAAATGAATGGGTATCAGTTTTATTAATCGATTTGGTTCAATGGGTATATATGGTCATTTTTTAAAATATGTTTTAATTTATTACCTTATTAATATTATCATTTCTGAATATATTATTTGATTTGAATCTCTCAAAATAATCCATTAATTGTTTGTTTTTTTACCTTCTTTTTTTCATAAGGGTAATTGAGGTGATAAAATTTAAAATCGGTAGAAGTATTTTTTTTTTTTCCTTCTTAATATTAATATTAATTAGAGAATGTTTGAGAGCATTTGTTTTAAAATAAAAATTTAGAGATATTAAAAAAATATCATCAAACAATATTTTATTAGTTAAACTGTTATTAATTTAATACATTTTATTTTTCTATCGTCGAACATTTTATTTTTCTAATTGTTTTCATTTAAGATTGAACTAAATACAAATAAAATTTTATCTTTTCAAGAAGAATGTATAGAATTTTTTATGATTTTTTTTTACCAAAGTAATTAGTGAGGAGATTCAAACTCACAACCAGTACATCAAAGTTCAAACCGTTTTTACAAGTCTATGAAAAATATAACAAAACAAAATCAACAATTTTGTTAACACTTAATTAATATTGCAATTTATACATAATAAAGTGACATAATTAATAATTGTGATAAAAAATGAATTACTAATCCTGTTAATTACTTGGTTAAACAGACATCGTCAAAGGTTCAAATAAGCAATGTGACATACAGAAACATATGGGGAAGCAGCAGTTCATACATTGCAGAAACATTAAGATGTAGCAAAAGCAATCCATGCAGAAACATTGTGCTTTATGATATCAATCTCAATAGCAATGGCAATGCTGAAAAACTTCTTTCTTCTTGTTCTTATGTCAATGGTTTTTCTTTTGGCCGTCAAAATCCTACCCCTTGCTTTTGATTTCATTATTATTATTATTATTATTATTATATGTATCTATATTATTTTATGCTTTTAATTTATTTTCATTTCGTAAGAAATTACATTTCAATGTTCTCATTGAATAATTATTTCTTCTCTTGTTAAAATTCTATTTTGTTTAAAAAATAATGTGAGTTTGATTCTCAATCTTTTGTAAATAGGAAAAGGAAAAAAAAAATCAGAAAAGATAAAGAAATAGCAAGAATAAATTATAAATAGGCTCACCACGAGTAATAGTTGAATAGTTGAGAGCGAAATTAAACTCCATTAATTTAAATTTAATTTACTCTCGAATTTCAATTTTTTTTTAAAAAGAAAAAAAATCTAATCAAATTCCCATTATGGTTGAGTAAATCAGGCCTTAATACCTCATTCATCTAAACAACATTCCTTTCATATTCTACAACTGATTAAACTTTAATAAGGAAAATTAGAAAGTAAGAAAAAAATAAAAATCAAATAATTTTTTGTCAAATGCCCCATTTACAAATATAATTATCAAAATTACCGCTATATGCAAATCACATTTTTTTTTCAAAAAAAAAAAAAAACACTCCCATACCTTGCAATATGCTCCGTTATACCAAACATTTTCTATACCCTTTAATATTTTATCAAATATATTTATTACTAATAACAAATAAAACAGACCTACAACGAGATTATGAAAATTTTTCCAATACCTCACATATAATGAGAAATTGGTCCCAACCCCAACACATCCACTATTGATTCACTACCTCAAACGGCAAAAAATTGGTTAGTTTAAATTATCCTTACAATTAAAACCAATGTCAAAATGGGAATATTAACTACTTACCAGGCAAAAGTCAAGATTCTTCCTTTTCTCACAAGACGTTCTGAATAAAAATGGGGAATGAAGTAAATAGTCATAATGAAAGCTCCAACATTATAGAACTCATCTCGGGCAGGATTGGATAGCTAAAATAAAACAAGTGATTGAAACTACCAAGGACTTTCAAGAGAGGGCGGGGGAGAATACATAGTCAAAGATTGAAACTCAGTCAAGTAAAACTTCAATTGAAGAAGAGTCATGAACATTAACCACATAAATTAGCCACTTTTGTGACTAAAAGGTTTCACCAACACTTCAACAATTCATAAAACGTCTGAATTTCATCATCCGAGCAAACATTTTCACAAACACTTCAACAATCCTTAGATTTCTGAATTTCATCCACTGATTGAGAGTTTATAAGATGGCTCACTGCATTGCTGGTCGAATGACTCGTGGCCTTACAGGCGTCTTAGAAGGACTTACCCTACAAAAAGAATAGATATAAATAAATAGAAGTATCAACAAAAATGAGGACATTGAGGAACCTGTTATTGGTGAAGAAACCAGACCTGATTGGCTGGGATCCCAAGATCATGCCACTACAATTGAGTGCTTGAAGAGCAGTTTGGGCCTGTTCACGTAAACAAAGAAAACTAGTCTTACAAAGCTAAACAATTAAACTCATCATTTAAAAAAAAAAAAAAAAAAAAAAACCTCACAAGGCCATTTCATTGATATAATGAAAAAAAAGAAAAGAAAAATACAAATAAAGTGGCAAAACAATTACCAAAAGCCACAAAAACAAAAGAACACATATACCCTATACCCCCAAGAGCTCAAGACCACCATCTAATTACGAACGGCCAACAATTTATAATCATTCCTAAAGGATAATTAGGAAATATTTTGGTAGTTGACGCCCAAAAGGAAGCATTTACATGTGCCAACTCCCTAACATACTCCCACGATCTTTTTTTATCTCTAAAAACTCTTCTATTTCTTTCCAACCATAGCCCCCAAATATTTTCCCCTTGTCTTTGAAAGGAGGGTATAGTAAGGCTTCCTCCAAAGTTTGGTGGAAAGTATCATTTTCAACCCAAGTCACACCAAAGGTCTTTATTTTATTTTTTTTGCTATATAAACCTCGAGAACTTGCACTTCCACATGATGTGACTATGGTCTTCTGACCCAAGGTTACAGAAACTACACCAGTGAGGGTTGAGAGTGTAGGAAGAAGATCGCTGAAGAAACTCGAGGGCGTTTATTTTACCAAGGACCAAATAATCAAAGAAAGATTTGCAAGAGAATTTATAAGTGGGGCTAAGAGACCAAAGTATTAAGTTTGGAGAACCCTCTCTCACCGAAATGCCATCAAGGTTAGTAAAATAATAGATGAAAATTCATCCATTTTCCTATCCGGGATTGGTCTACGAAAATGAAAATCAATATTCACACACAAGCCCTCGCGACAAATGAAAGAAGATGTAGGCGAATTTTTTGCTAGAGAAAGGGAGAATAAAAGAGGGTATAAATCTCGAAGCGCGGTTTCCCCTAACCAGACGTCTTCCCAAAACCGTATTCAATCCCCTTCCCCAACCTTCTATTCCACACAGTTAAGGAATACACAGGGTAGCATTTAGATATCTCCTTCCATGGGCTTTTACCTGTACTCCTAGCACCTAGCAACCATGTTTGTGTCCCAACCATTTAGATGTAAACCATGCCTACTTGCAATCACCCTGTGCCAAAAACTAAGATGTTCAATAGGAAATTGCCACAACCATTTTACAATCAGAGCCGTGTTCTTTCTGTCCAGGTTTCCGATTCCAAGCCACCCTCTTCCAATGGTAGTGAGACCATCTTCCAATTCACCAAGTGGGAGCTCTTTCCTTCCCATGGTCCTTCCCAAAGGAACTTTCCATAATCTTTTCTAAAACATCTAACACTCGCAGGCAATAGAAAAATAGACAAAAAGTATGTGGGGATGCCAGATAAGACAGATTGAACGAGTGTTAGTCTTCCGCCTATTTCCAGGAAGCCAGTCTTTTCATTGTCTTCTCAATCATTGGTTCCCAAAAATCTTTCTTTTTTGGATTATCCCCCAAAGGTAAACCAAGATAATTGAAAGGGAGTTTCAAGACCTGAAAAACCCACTTTCTCAGCCAACTACCTCACTTTATCATGTTAAGAACAAGGAGCGAGTAAGAGTGTGAGTGTGATTGTGACTTCCAAGAGTAGTATTTTGAGTGAGACTTATTTTTTGAAAAGGTAAATGATTCGAATCCACATCCTCCTCTTAGAGGGATGGACATTTTAAACCAATGACTACGTCACTGGACCACCTTATTTTATTGGTGGCAAGTGAGACAATTTCTATAAGCACTTTTTGAAAATTATGAGTTCATCAGTCTAAGCAATGCAAACGAAAAATGTAGTGTCATCAAAGAATGTCAAAAGATGTTTCATAAAGTATACGAAACAATTCCAACTACCTAATATTAGAGCGTTACTCGTAACAATGTTTCTCAGGTTTATAACCACAGACTTTATCATTAAAATTGCATGAACACCAGATGCATAAGATTAAAACATCAAATGTCATATTTACTTGCAAAAACAAGGATTTTGTAACTCAGCATCCATGAAGCATTTTAAGAACATTACAAAAGAATGAGTGTAGTAAATCATAAATGTAGAAGTCATAACGTTCCGAAGCTAAATTCTACTGCTTAGATAAGCATCCCTACTTTGGAGATCCCCCTACCCGATTTCTGTAGGAAAAATAACCAGGACAGCAGGACCAGTAACTTGTTGAGTTCAAGATGAGTGTTCAGAATTATCACAAAAACGAAATTCCTATTCCCTAACGGTTTCTTCATAACTAAGTCTAACTTTATGTAATTTCCCTTTTTCATTTTTCTGTAATAAAAAAACATAATAAAGAATATTATTAGAAAGAAATGGTTGTAGAGGACGGACCATTGAGAAAATATCCTAACTAAAGTTATCATGCTTTTTGATAAAAAAAAAAAAAAAAGACATGCCAAAAAAGTTAAACAAACGAGCACGTGTTCTAATAAAAATGACGTAATAAAAGATGGACCACATCCCACAAAGGACAAAAGGTAGAAAATTAGCCAGAGATGCACCCAAATCATTTTGATGTAGACCCAAATTTGAAAAGAAAAAAAAAACTGACCCACTATCTGATGGAAGTATAGAAACACTTCTAAGAAAAATTGGCTACACGTGAGAAATAAAGAGGTCATTGAGATGAAGAATCACTCTCCACTCTCCCCACTTTATTACTATATCAGAAAGAACTCAACAAAATATGTAGCATAAAATCAGAGCAAAGGATCCAACAATATAAAAAACCATACAATTCTCGAGCATAACACTGTAAAGAAAAGCTTACCAAAGCAAACTCAACAAAAGCTATACGAGTTGAATGCAACTGATCACCCAACAACCTCAAGCGAGTAACCTACATTTAGAAAGAAGATATTGGAATGAGTCAGTTTAAATCTTCTAAATACATTCAACAATGGAAATGCTGTCTGCTTGAATCTTACCTCACCACAAGTTGTTTCAAAAAAACTCTTAACTTCGGCCTGAGAAACCTGTACAGAGAAGAAATAACAAAAATCAATAGTGTTTTAGAGGTAATTGTGACCCCTCTGTCCTTCCAATATACAAGTACACCACCACTCTTTTTAAAATCAATTCCTCCACTATACAGCATATATTTTAGGCAGTCCATTTTCCCAGTGGTCTATTTAGTTATAGTTGGAATGTACACAAGAAGGGCACAAGTTGACGGGGGGAAGAAGAAGAATAATAAAAAGGAGAAATTGCAGAGGTTTTTCATTAATCAAGAATGAAAAAGTAATTGAGCTTCAACACTATTCAAGAATCAAATGCTATCTTTTCTAAGCAAGCCTGAATGCGCAAAACTAAGACATGTTGACCATTTGTACTTGCAATATGTTCACAATTTTCAGGATGCTTTAAGAAAAACCCCATCACATTGACCATTTTCTTTTGGCAGATAGCACAATTTTTAGGAGAAAAGAAAGCTCTATTCAACTGCACTTTATTAGCCATTCTATAGAGCATCTAGAAAGAGAGAGAAAATTAAGGAAGACAGTCCACTGTGATTCAAAGTTCAATTTTCAACTCTTGTATGGGTCACTCTTTGGACAAAGGAGTTCAAGATTTCTGTTGTTAGTCTTGTTATGCTCAGTATTTTTATTTCTTTTTTCAGGACTTCATTTTAATATTAAAATATTCACATAGTTTTTATTCTTAATATTTTTATCAAGAATAAATAAGATTATTACAATCTCTAAATTTTCATTTCAACTCTTTATTGGATTTTAGATATTCTTTTATAAAAAGATCGTCTTTGGAAGATTTTCTTCATGAAAACTACAAAAGTTCTATGATACGAATTAAATAAAACACTTGATACTAAATGTAAAAACAAAACGATAATTTAAAAAGTACTTTAATAAAATCAATTCAAAATATACGTCCAGGTATTGATAACAAAGGGCAAAATTTTGCTTTAGTATATTACTAGTTACTACAGACCACAAAATCAACTCACAGTAAAGTTTTAAGCATTTCTAACCAATGGCAAAAGTTTAATTTAGAAATAGTAGTAAATATACTTTAGAATTCATTGCTTCATTAGGCTACTATACTACATTATAAAATATCTATCAAAATACTATAGATTATATAATCATAATTTATCAACAAAAGTTTATATTTAAATTCCAATTAATCTTGGAAACAAATTCATTCTTAGATGGCAACTTATTTTATTAATAGATGTAGCAACCAGAAGTTACATTTACATTCAAGAGGTTAAACTCGTGATTGTTAGCCACGGTAGTTTGTGTTGGTTTGTTGGGGTTACACTGTTAATCAATTTGTATCGCTGTTGTTCCCATTAGATAAAAGGTTCCAACACCTATTGAACATAAAAATAATAAAATTCCATTTTTTCCCAAAACTAATAAGCACCTTTCGGAATTAAAAATAATAAAATGCATTTAAAATATAAAATAAAAGGTCAGAAAAACTTCAAAGTACAATATCATTCATATTTTGTTAAATTTGGTGTAAGAACAGTTTTACAACCATTAATCGGTGTGTCTAGATCAAAGAAATCCTGGCGTTTTTTAGGGGAGAAGTATTGTTGAAAGGAGAAGCATTTCTAGGTTAAAATGTTTGTTTTTTTGCTACCCTTTCTTATTCTTCAGGATTGGTTATCAAGTCGTATTACTAACCTTTCCTTAGCAGGACCTCTTGTCCTCCCCATTGGCTAGTAACTTGACAATAGTCATTCAAGTTGTAGTCCCAGAAAAAATGGACTATTAGGCCCGCCCATCCCACTTTGTTAAGCTTTGATTAAACCACCCAGCTAAGTTTCTTATCTTTAAATATACATGTATCAATGTGATTGTACAAGCTATTATTTACTTTTTGCATGTTACCTTGTTTTCTTCAATTTCAAATACATCAACATTCATAATTATCATTTTCTTGGTTATTAATGAAGATGGCAAAAATTACCTTCTTATCAATATTGGTACAGTAGATAGTCCTGGTACACATATCCCATTCATCATTTGACTGCAATAAATTCACAAAAGAACAAAAAGGCCATCAGATTATGAGGATAACATTATGGGAAAAACAATATTCGGAATAAGATATGGCAACCATTCATACCTTAGGGAGAAAGGTCGGATTCACAGGAAGGATGGCAGTTTTTGAAGGCAATACCTTGATTGGATACGACCCTACCATTGTCCCACCAAGGTTTAAGGCTGCTCTAGCACTATCTGTTGCCAAAACATTCCAGGTGGCATGTAAGATCAAATAATACATTTTTTACACAAAATGCTAGAGAATTTCAGGCTGTGAACATTAACTTACGCTCATTAGCAAACTCAACGAAGGCAAAACGAAGAACTGAATGGGGATCTCCACAAATGCGGCAATCATTCACCTTCAACAATGTAAGAATTAAGGGGAAAAAGTCAAAACATTAACAGTCAGACAAACAATTTGAAGAATGTCATTATTCTTTACTACTCATACCAAATTAATTCTTCATTTAAGCATATATTAAATATATCATCATAAAACCATTCATCTTGATAAAACAATGGTTAAGTGCAACTCGTATCTTTTATCATAAAAGCATGATCTTTGTTTTTATTCATGCACATGGATGCACCATATACGTTGACGAAAAAACAACGCATAGTAAAAGCAGGGGATGCTTCATGAAATTAACAGACATATTCTCGAATATGTTTGGAAAAAAATACAAACTCACTTAAGGATCACATCATCACTGGATCTTAATGTTGTCAATAATCATCAACCATAAACAACTATATTTATCGCCTTTACCCAAGAAATTGAAATTTGTAACCGTTATTGTGTGGAAAGGGAATATTACTTTAGGTTTTCAGTGCAGTCTATATTATAATTTCACTGCATGCAATTAATCATTACCAATTCTCTTCATAATGAAATACTGGCATGAGATCATGTTTACATCTTTCCTTCATCAGCACTTCATTTAATTCTCCTATTCAATTCACTTACACCTTTATACATTATTATTAATAAACAAAAATTAGTTTCTTAATTAGACTAATTTTGTTTAAAATCCCATGATTGGGTGAGCTTAATTTTAAATAGAAGATTTACACATTTATTATTAATATGAATATATATTTGATATTTGTGAGTGTCCAGACTTGTTTACACGCACCTTGACTAATCTCATTTCAAGGCACAACTGCTATATATCCTAGGTAGGTGGCCGTGGTTTGAATTCATGACCTCAAGGCTTTTTTTTTAATTAAAAAAAAAACATTTTCAGATTTAAAAGTTAGGAATTCCACTACTAGTACTACTAAGCCTACAAAAATTACAAAACCCTATTCCCCACTTATTACTCTATACACAAACAAAACCTTACAATGAGAGAATTCATGACCTCATGGCTTGAACATCGCCTTTTGACCACTATGTCAATCCATAATTGGTTATCATTAATATATAATTTTCACCATGAATAAGAAAATAATAATTTTTAAGTATTAAACTACTAGATAGAAGAATAGTGAAATATAATCTTCTTTACATTCCAATTTATTATTTAAAAAAAAAAAAAAACTTCTTTATATTATAAATTTTTATTTCAGTAAAACCTCTCATAACTTTATTAAAAATGTAATAATTTTTTTCTTACTTATTATTTAATGTAAAATTCGAATATATTAATTAACTCTTATGATTTTTTTTTATAGATAAATAACTAACTTCTCATTGATGAGTGAAAATACAAAAGGGGCAAACCAAGCCCGGCCAAGGAGATTACAAAAAGTCACTCTAATTGGCTAAGATAGAAACATAGATGTAATTACAAAAAGAATTGGATCGGGTACAACAAAGAGAGTTAGAAGCCTAATGAAGTCCCACAATTTCAATGCAGAGGAGGAAGAACCATTGAAGATTTTGACGATACTTTCCAACCAAATAAGCCAAAAAGTGGCACATGGCATTGATCCAAAGAATTTTTGCTTTCACCCTTTTTGCAAGGGCCATCGATGAGACGAACTTGAAAGAGCCTCATGGGAGTGATTCAAGAAGCAACAGTTAATGTAGAAGCCCTGAAGGAGCTTGAGGAGATGATGTCTACAAAGAGTATACTTGATACTATTCTCACAACTATTCTGGCAAAAAAACGCACTAGTTGGGAGTGGGGAGAAAGTGACCAGTAGTGGTGTCTCCTTTGAATAGCATCCGTGGTGTTGAGGCCTTTTTTAATCAGAGACCAGCCAAACAATCTGATTTTTTTGGGAGTCCCAGATTTCCATAATACAGCAAAATAGGGAGAGGAACTGGAACTTTGATGAATATTCTTCTGACTAAGAAAGTGGTGGAACAGGGCTTTGGAGGCTTCACAATCATTTCTATTTCTTCTAAAGTGAAGATTCCACCCGCAATTTCCTTGATCCTAACAATCCTTTATAAACATTGATTGTGAGTTTGAGAGATTGTAAAGTCTTGGAAAGGCAGAGCTCAAATAAGTATTGATGAACCAAGGATGGTGCCAAAAGAGAATTCTGTTGCCATCGCTGAGCTTTTATCTACAGAAAAGAATCCAAAGAGAGCTTACAATGAGTTGTAAAACTCCGCGGGCCCTTCCTGCTGCCTTATCTTTTTTAGAGAACCAGTCCCCTGAAGATGAGCCATACTTGCTACAAATAAAAGAGTACAAGAGAGAGCTTTGCTCATTAACAAATCTTCCAATCCATTAGGACATTAGAGCCAAATTCCTGATGTAATATTTCCTATGCCAAGGCCCTCATTTGTTTTCAAAGTACAAACTTTGCTCCACTTGACCAAGGACTACCCCCATTAGCAACTTTGGAAGCCAAAAGAAAATCCCTCATTTTCTTCTCAATTGTGCTGGCGACTTTGAAGGAAATTTTGAAGAGAGATAAGTAGAAGGTATAGGAGGAGAAATCGGACGACCCCCTTTGGAGACCGTTAAGTTCTTCCCATTGGAAAGTCTTTTGTCAATCCTATCAATTAGGGGTGAACGATGGATTGGTTTGGATTTTACTACAATTTCATAACCGATTGGATTTTCTTTTCTGATTATACAAACCAAACCAAACCAAACCAAACCGTTCACTGCAAAGAAGCCGAACCGAACCGGACCAAATTAGTTTGGTTTGGTCTTGCATTTTCTCTCTCTCTATCCTTCTTAAATACTTAATTTACATCATGAAAAGTTCAACAAAATCTAGAAAATGACTTCCACAAATTTTAGGATGACTAATTTCAATTCATCAAAAAAGTCTAATATAACAAATAAAACAAAAATTACAAACATAATCATAATGAAATTCATAAAATCTTGTTATAATTACACAAATATAACACAATAAGGTTGAAAATTCTTCCTATTTTTTCATTTTATTAGGTTTTAGTGAATATTTGAAAATTATATTATATTATATATATAGTATAATATATATTGGATTGAATTGGTTTGGATCGCTACAAAAATCTGTAAATCGAACCAAACCGTTATTTATTGGTTTGGGTTGGTTTGGACAAATTGATGTTTAAAAACCAAACCAAACCAAACCAAACCAGCTTGGATTGGTTTGGTTCAGTTTGGACAGCTGGATTGGTTTGGATTTGTTCACCCTTACTATCAATTACAAGGGCTAGAAGTTGAGGCTGATGGGATATTTCCAAGGGGGAGGGGAGACCAAGGTAGATGGCAGGAAGAGAGCCCGCCGTGCAGCCAATGAGAGAGACCTTGGCTTTAACATCCATAGAATCAATATTCACCCAATAGATAATAGTTTTACTGAGAATCATCTTGAGCCTTGTAATGCTTGAAAAGGTAGACAAAATGTTGATGATGTTCTCCATGGAGTTTCAATCGTCAAGGTTAAAAATGAGGATATCGTAGGCGAAAAGGAGGTGATTGATAGGAAGGTTGTAGGAGCCGCAATTAATAGTCTTGATGTTTCCTTCCTCAATTTCTTTGGAGAGGAGCTTGCTAAGAAAATCCATGACAATGATAAAGAGAAAGGGAGACAAAGGGTCTCTATATTTAAGCCCTTTGTAGGCCATGAAATTGTTAAGTATATGGAGCCAAATAAACTAATGGGCCATTTAACACATTTGACCCATTAAAGTGATGAAACCCATTAACTCATTTGATGACCTTTGACACTATATGGTGGCTGCCTTATTGATACATAAAAGGAAAAAATATATTATATTAATATATTTGGAAATCATGTGCGTGGATGAAAGTCTAAGGTGGTGGCAATATTTGTTATATATATATTGTGTCGTTGTAGGTCAACTTTAGAGTATGAGAAGAAAATAAACGGCAGTTTTTTGTTTCTTCTTCATCGAGGGAATTGCGGTGTCAATTCTATGAGAGTCGATTCGACGACTTTCAATTAGGTTAATTAGGGTTTGTTCATATTGAGAGAAGATAGAGAGGGGGAAACCGTTTGAGTGATACTCGGGGTTATGTATAATTGTGAGCGATTATACACTCTTTATTATTCGTCTCATTGATGTAATCTTCAACTTCATAGTGGAACCTGCAGAGTCTGCAGAAGACAGGACGTACCAATTGGGAACCTGTATAAAATCTCTGGTGTCGTTATTTTTTTCTCGCTTTTACTTATTCTTTGTTGCGATAATATTCATCGTTCTTGTGTTAGTGGGAGTTTAGGGTTTAACGAACCCCTCAAATTCTCAACAGAAATGCCCTCTTGGTCCATAAACAAGAATGAAGACTAGTTAGATCCAAAGCATTTTGAGGTTGATCTTGAGGATCCAAAACTTAGACTTTCTTTGATACAGATATCAATGATTTTATTGCCAGGAAGGACGGGATCAAGAATTTTTCTACCTTTGACAAAAGCAAACTGGTAAGGAGAGGTAATAGATGGAAGGACAGACAGATTTGTACCTTTCAGACAAACTTTGATGCAATGATTTTGTAAGTGCAGTTGACAAGGCTTATCGGACGAAAGTCCTTAACTTGAGCAAATCTCTCCTTTTTGGGGATCAAACAAATGAATGTTTCTTTGAAGCACGCATTTATCTGGAAAAAAATCTTAGAACTGGAGATTTGTTGGTCCCAAGGTCCTTCAAAGCAGCCCAAACTTAGATTCAATAAAGTGTCTCTTCAGTCAGGTCTTTGAATGATCATCAATGGGAGGCCAATCCAGATTGTTTAGAACGAGCAGAAAGAGGACAGAGGCATTGAGTATAGTGTTTGGAAAAAGAAAATGATTTAATTCTCAATCCCGTTTCAAGAATAATATTCATTTTTTTTTACGGCGGATTTCATATTTATTATTTCATACATACGAGTCAGTCCCAGGAGAGATGACCGGTTTCTAGCAAGATTTGGTATTGATCTGAGGTAAGTCTATCTTTTCTAGGTGCTCTAGAATTCCGAAACAAAGAAATCCAATCAAAAGAAAGAAAAAAAATGCAATAAGTGTAAGGGTTGGAACTTATCTGAAACTGGACCTGATAAAAATTTCATTTGAGTGCGGGTTCTCGTTGAGATTGAGATTGTGAAAGAGTTTGTTGAAATTCCTCATGCTTCGGGTAATTCTTCCAACCAAATATTTTTCAAAATTCATCTAGATGACATTTGGAGTACCCCCCGGGCACCAAGAACCAGCGCAGAGACTGAGAGACCCGTTAAATCTTTCCAGATCATCCCAATCAAGGTTGGATGTTGGGCCAAAAACGCCTGTAACCCAAGAGATCCAATCGAAAGAGACAAAATCAGTCAATAAGAGTAAGGGTTGGAACTTCACTGAAATTGGACCCAGAAAAATTTTCATTTGAGAGGGGAATTTCTTTGAAATCGAGATTGTCAATGAATTTTCTGAAATCCCTCATGCTTTGAGCAAAACTTTCCACCCAAGAATTAATCAGAATCTCATCTGATAACATTGAAGTTCCCCTCTTAGGCACCAAGTACCAAAGCGGAGGCAAGAGAGAACCGTTAAATCTTTACAGAAATCATATCTATCATGGTAGGAGGTTCAGCCATAAACGCTTTTAACCCAAAAAGACCAACCATTAAGGAGAGAAGAGAGACCGGTCAAGGTGAAGACACCAGAAATTGATCTCTATCCCCACATGACATGGATGACACTCGGGACCAAATAGCAGCAGAGAAAGACCAAATGATGGTCTTCCAATCAGAACTGACCAATGAATGGTTGATAAAAGATACCTGGGTTGATGAGGCTTTTGATCACGCCTGTCTTAAGGGTGGCTCCAAGGCCCTAGCATTCCATGAGAAAATTAAATTAACATGATAGGTGGGAGAACCCATCAGAAGTCTCAGGCGTGAGTTTTCTATCATAGTTTTTTTTTTTTTTTTTCTTCTTTCATAGTTAACATTAAAAATAAGATTATTCATTTCTCTGCTCCATTTGTTTTTGCTTGGGCTCTTCTTTTGAGTAAAATTTCAAGGGACGAGACTTTGAATAAGGATTAGAGAGCGATTGGGTTGCGACAACATCAAAATAGAAATGGGAATGGAGCGGTTCAGGGGTCAGATAATAGGCCATGCATGGAAGGGGACTAATAATTTGGGAAACAGGATTGTTGAAAGAGAAAATCTTAGGCAGAGTTATCGTTGTCGTTCGATATATACATGAAAAAGCTAATTAAATAACTTTCTTTAACCTTTTTTTTGTATAAGATATAATTTTCTTTTAACTTTAATGTAATTATTACTATACCCCAATTTTTAATACATGAATAACTAATAAGTTTGAATAACAATTAAAAATAATGCTTACAATAAAGTTTTTAAGAGGTATCGAAAAAGAAAAAAAAAAGTGATTCAACTATTTTATACGTCTTCAAAAAAATTATATTAAACTTGTCGATTTTGAGTTGGATTTAATTAAATAAAAAATTTCATATAATCAATTTGAATAATAGACTTTTAATGAATGGATAATAATTCAATTAAAAATAATAACAATTATTATTTATACAGACAAAGTCTTAATGATATATTTTTAAAACCGATAGTAAAAATATATTTTAAATTATTGATGTATTATTCTGTAAAATGAATAAGTTTTAAATTTTTTTTTTTTTTTTTTTGATATCCGTGAGTGTCTGGGCCAGCTTACGCGCACCTCAACTAATCTCACGGGACAACCATACGACCCTACAACACTTGGCGTCGGGAAACTCGTAGAATAATATCCTAGGTAGGTGGCCACACATGGATTTGAACCCATGACCTCAAGGTTGGAAGGAGAACCTTTTAGCCATTGGGCCAACCCATGGTTGGTTAATAAGTTTTAATTTTAATACAATAAAAGTATTCTTTTTATAAGCATTCAGTGATCATTGGTAAAGTTTACATCAATAGTTATATCATTGGTAAAGGTTAATTATGAAAGTTCCTATTAAATCGCATGTCATACACTTTATTATAAAACTATTGATTTTAAGGCATGTACAATACGCAAAAGATTCAATATTAAAAACTTCTTAAATTTTAAAATAACATAAATTAGGTTCTTTGCAAGAGATTTTGTTTAATTAAACCATGAAATACACATAAAAGAGCTCATCGACTAAAATTTAAGTGCATGTTAATTTTTTAAACGTGATTTTAGTTATTGATATTTAATAAGATAGATCTTATTATGAAGTGAAGTTAAACTAAATACTAGTAGTAATAATAGGATAATACACACAAAAAAAATAGAGTTGAAATCCCCAAAAAAAAAAGTTTCCTAGAAAACAAATTGTAATTTAGTAAACTTACATATCCACAAAATTCCTTGAATACCTTGGCAAGCTCCTCTTCAGAAACCTAAATTAGAAACACACATCTCATTCCAGAATTTTCTCGATGCATTACATAAGTTGTAAAGATATGGTACTCACATCCTTATCAATATCAGAAACATATACAGTCCTCCTTATACTTTCTTCTTGTTGAGCTCTGAAGGCTCTGCCATTCATCCTTCTTCTCCCTTGGTTAAAGTCATGCCTCCTCTGAAAAGGAAGTTAAGGATGGATGTATTTTAACAATATGGGATAGAATAAATTTAAAAATCATTAACGTGCAATCATGATGATCAACTTTCTTCCATTTTTCCTTATCCTTTATATCTGTCTGTATTTGTAATTTTGAAAAATAGAAAACTGAAGTTTCATCAAAGACAGAATTGTACAAAAGAATCACTACATTTATACAGCAGAATATGATTAAAACTGCAGAAATTTAACACAGGCATTCCTTGTTATGATGAGCAACCTATTCACAAAAAATCTGAAATAAAAAAAAAAAAACAGAGAGAGACAAAAAACAAACCAAGATGTACCACTATTCTTCAATGGGCAAAACATAAAGTGAAACAAAATACAAAACAAAAAAAAAAGAAAAAGTGTTATTACCCCCATTTAATATATTTTAATTCTTTTTTTTCCTCTCAAAAACTCCATTTTTTTTATCTATCCCCGTCTTCCAAAAAGACTATTATCCCTCACATAATTGAGTATCCACCCTTATGCTTCACTCCTAGATGGCTAAATCTCTCATTGTGTTATTTATCTATGAGCCACAACCTAGAAAAGCATTGATACTCATTTTCGTACTTACTTTCAGGGGCGGTCCTGACACTGTGCGAGTAGTGCGACCGCCCTGGGCCCCTAATTTTTGGGGGCCTCAATTTTGAGTCTGGTTTTACATTGAATTAAAAAAAAAAATTACTACAATTCACGCCGGCTGCATGGGCTTAGTCAAATGTTGGGGGCCCAATTTTGAGTTTGATTTTACATTGAATTAAAAAAATTGCTACAATTCATGCCGGCTGCCAGCCCTTTAGGGTTTAGTCAAATGATTATAGCATTTTGATTAAAGTTCATAAATTTTTGTTATATGTTTTTATAATTTTGTCGCATTAAAGTAATATGATATAGGGCCCAAAATTATTTTTCGCACCAGACCCTTATTTTCTTAGGACCGGCCCTGCTTACTTTCCAATAATAATGTCCAAAAAATTAACTGTGTTGGAATAAGAAAAATGACATCTTCAAAATCAAGTTGTAGAGCAGAGTTCAACCAATCTAAACTATAATATAAGAGTTAACCTAGATCAAGTATTCAACATAAACCTTAAGTGATAATAATTCAGAACTAACACTATATAGATATTATAGAACTGAAACAAAGTAAGTTTCCAACGCAGAGATAAGAATTTAAGATAATATGATTCGTTAATCATGATTATTTCTTAGGAAACCAAATAATGAGCTGGCAATAACAATATGTTTACACTCATCATTCTAAGAAAGCTAAAGAGAGACAGTTGGGAATTGGGAATCCAGAGTAATATATTATTGATCATTTTCATCGACTTTATATTGATTATCGAAAACTATTAATTCAATATAAATAAAAACTCAATTATACAAGTTAAGTTTGAGAAATGCTCCTCATTTCAAGAATAGACCTCAATGGCAAACTGTAAGTTAGAGAAGTATATCAATCTCTTGATGATAATTACTGAAAATTCAAGTTCAAACTTCAAGAACATGCAGTCATCATTAAAAGATGAGGAAAAAGTAAAAACAATATATCATCAGCAATCATAAAAGACGTATAGCAAACCAAATCTAAACAGATATGACCATTTAGCATTATATGTAATAAACTTGAAGAAATTTAGAAACACGTGAGAAGAAAGTTAAAAACACATGGGAAGATAAATATAAAAAGATTTCAGTTAAAGCACCAGAGGGGTTTGTAATTACTATGAGAAATGAGAATATTTAGAGTAAAATCAGACAGATCACGATAAAAACAACAAGTATGATCAATAACTAAAAGCCCATAAAATTCCCGGAGTTTAGGAAAACCAAACTAAGTTCAATTTTGGTATATAATTCAATCATTTAATGACATGATGTGATTACTTAAAACTGCAGCGAATTTCTCAGCATGGACAGTACTAATACACACAAACTTGGAAAACGAATTTTCAATGTAAAAAATGATAGTAAATGATATCAATAGAAAACAGTAAAACTCCACCAAAAGTACCAAAACATACACCCCATAATAAAATTCATAACTTTAACAAACAGGCATTCATAAAATTGAAATCAATCAACAAACAAAGAATCCCAAATCAAACAGACAAGTATAATTCAATCTCAGCACATGAATCATGAGCTGAATTTCAATATTCTGAATCTAAACAAATTGAAACTAAAGCAGATCAAATTAAAAAAAAAGGACAGACAAATTATACCCTGCGATCATTATCAGTGTGAAGTAGTTGATCGGTGAGCTGAAAGTTTTTGACCGATGATCGATTATTGTTTTGTAAATAAAAATGAAAATCTTGATGATCATGAGGAGGGTAAGAAGAAGGGAAAAACTCCTTAGCCAAAGGATTCAAATTGCTGAACATATCAGCAAGCTTATTCGCATCAAAATCAGAATTGGGTTTCATTTTCTGATCAAAATTCATGGCAGCTGCTGCCTCACCGGAATCCTCAGCAACCGCAGCCATAGAATCAGTACCCAAAATAAATAAAATATATATATATATATATATAATCAAATTAAAAAAAAAAAAGAGTGTCTCAGTCCATAAAGGAAATCAAAATATCGAATTGGAAATTCGAAAGAAAGACATTTAAGAGAAGAAGATAGAAATGTAAATGCAAGACATTACCAAAAAAAAAAAGAAAAAAAAATCCAGAAATGGAAAGAGAGAGAGTAAAATTAGGGTTCTTGAAAATGAAGGAATTGAATTTGATCAGAGAGAGAGAGAGAGAGGAGATGGAATTTGGGTGTGGGATTCGGTTTGGGTTTGGCAATGCTATTTTGCTAATACCAAACTCTCTCTCTCTCTCTCTCTCTCTCTGGGGTTTATTCCTTTCTAGAGAGAGAAAGAGAAATAGCCTTAAAGTGAGTGAAGAGTGTGGGGACGTTTCTTTCATCAAGAGAGAGAGAGAGAGAAAAAAAATTGTAATTTTAAATAAAAACAAAAACCAAACGTAAATGATGACATATGCCTTCTTCCTAAACCTCTCTCCTTTAGTGTTGGCGTTACTAGAGAAAAATAATAAATAAATATTTCAAACTTGTTCGTGATAGTTTTTAAAAGAATTTAAAGTGTTTTTTTTAACGTTTATCAAAAATACTTTTAAAATTTATCACAAAAATACACATATACAAGTAAAAGAAAATATTGAGATATTTATAATTTTACCTCCAAAATTTTAATTTGATTAATTATATTTGTTACATTGTCCATATCTTCTCTCATTTTTTTAATACAAAGAGTTGGGGCTTGAATCACTCTCTTGAGAATGGAACTATAACTACATACTTTAACTGATGAGCTATGTCCTGATACATCTTCTCTTGTTAATTATAGGGATTTTTTCAAAAATAATATTTTAAGATTTGATATTTTCAAAAATAGTAAATCTTTTGAAAATTTTCAAAAATGGAATTCTTGAGGTCATTTCATATTAAGATGGGGTGGAATCTCATGAGAAATGTTGTATTTTAAATATTTCAAAATATATCTTATTTTTAAAATTACTCATAGAAAAAAGTGTCATCAGTTGAAATTTCTCTTAATGATATTAATTTTTCTATTAAATATCAAGGAGGAATAATATATGCCTTTAATTTAAATAATAATATAAATTAAAATCAAGACATGTGGCTATTTTAACTGGCCATAAATATTTATTGGTGTTCACTGATAAAATGATCAAATTTTATTAATTTTACAATCCAAACGTAAATTATTTCTATACTAGTTACCTTTATTTTCCCTCGGACGCATTTGAAAACTAACCTGAAAATTAAGGGCCCGTTTGTTTTAATTTCTTGTTTATATTTCTCATTTTTAGAGGTGTAGAATTGTTTGGTAACTCTTTTTAATTTCTTATTTCTCAAATTTTAGAAACATTCCTAAAATTGAGTAGAAAATTTAGAAACACTAATCTTTTTTTTTCCAATTTTTTCTAATAGATTAATACATTGCTACTATGTTCCTATTTTGACTTTGGAATATAATATAAGTATTCAAAAATAAAATTGATACTATATTTTTGAATGATTTATTTAAAAATTATTTTTTCACATAAAATTGCATTTTTTTTTAAAATTAGTTTCTATTTCTATTAAAAAAAACAGAAAGAAAAAATGAGGAATAAGAAACCGAAACTAAAAAGGTTACGGGTCTAAGTTTGTGATGGTATAAGAGAGTAAAAATGTAGAGTAATATTTTAAAATTTAAAATAATATTTGATTTCCGTAATCTTAACTAAAGATACCTAAGATTTTGGATTTGTTGGCGGTAAAACACATTCAAAACCACATCTCATTATATCATTTGTTTAATTATTTGTTCATATTATAATTAATATATATTTTATACAAACAATAAATAGTTGAAATTCACCAAAATTAATTATTAATTATTAATTATATTTTTTAAATTTTGGATAAAAAAAGTGAGAAATAGGAATGCTGCTGCTTATCAAAAAAGGGGGACTTCGCACTACTTGTTGGGATTCCCATTAAATATATATTTTGTAATTTTTTAATTAAGTTTGTGTAATTACCTTTTATTACTTGAGGCATCAATAAAAGGTGCAAAACTAAATTAACCCCTTTTTTACCATTCCTATTTACCAACTTCAATACTAAATTACACAATTACCCATCAATTATTCATATTTTAATGAATCAGAATTAGAAATTAAACAATTACTATAATACTCTTTATAATGATGAGAATAATTAAAGTATTTATAACAATTGATTTAGAGCATCTTTTTAAATTACACAATAACCATCTTGATAGAGGTTAAAATAAAAATAACTATATTTAATTTAATTTAACAAAGAAGGATGATAACGGTGAAATATAAATATATATATTTTATATTAAATAATATAATTGAGATAATTTTAGGATATTGTTTATTGTTTTATAACAAAATAAATGATTAAAAACCTGTTTATGAGTAATGACAAATGTATAATTAAAAAATTAAATTAAATGAATGATTAATTAGTTAGATAAATTTTACAAAAAAAAATTAATCATAGGCGTTTCTTTTTTTTTTTAGAGCATGCAAGCAAATTGGATTATCTTGTGAATGATTTTACATCTAAAAATGAAGATGAAATAGTAATAAATAAATAATTATTTTTTTTGTACAACTCACTCAAACATAATCGTAATGAGATTTTAAATTTTTGTGGGTAATGGATTTCATTTCAATAATATTACTGATTTTGAGATAGGCGATTACGATTAAAATTACGATTACTGAAAAGTAACCAAAGGGAATTAAAATAGTAGACGATTACTATTCATTCATTTCGATTACGATTAATCAACGAGCCCTTAGAAGTTACTTTTAAGCTAGTCATTCATTATCTACTAAAACTATGTATGGTAAAGCTCTCCAATATGATGTCATAATAGTAGAACATGAAACAAATGCCACCTCAATTAGAAGGTATTGATCCTCTTCCATTATATTATTTACAATAGAGATTGTCTAAATTTAGGCAATGAGAGCCCATTGGAATACTGATAGCTGTAAAAGCGGTAACACATCAATATTCTCATCTCAACATCTATATATCAAGTAGTGATTTTGGCATAGATAGCAAAACACTATGAGAGGGGGAGAAAAGTTTCTCATATGAGAGAATTTCATCTTTAATTGGTACAATACTAGCTTGATTTAGGTTTAAAGTAGTTCGTAATATTAAGTTAAAAGATTGAAATGAAATGACACTAAAGTAATTGGAATCAAATTTTATATATAAAGGATATTTAAAAAAATAACACTTTTTTATTGAAAATTTTAACAATAGCAATTTTTTTTTTAATAATACTTTTTTAACGGTCGTTATCTAATGAATTCATCAAAAATCGTAAAAACTAGCCTAACTCAAAAAATTAGTGAATTATAATTTAAAATATTCCAACAAGAAACATAAAAACAATGAGATTCGTAATTCTATGCTAAAGGAAAAAAATGGTAATGTAAAAAAATTATTGATTGAATGAAAGTAAAGAGTGCTATTATTTTTTAAAGGGCAAAATGCTAAAGACATCCCTGTGGTTTTGGCCAAAGACAAACACACCTCCTGTATTTTGAAAATGAATATTTATACCCGAAAATCCCAAAACATATTGAAATACATAAAACAATAGCGGAAGCAATTAAATAAAGACATCGAGTCTTTTTTTTATAAAAAATGAAAGTCATAAATAGTTCACAACCAATCGGTTTTACTTAAAACAATAAAACATTGAAAGAAAAGACAATCTCAATCATTGCCTAAAATTCTCAAAATAAAAGATTAACAGTTTCTCTTATTTAAAATCAAAACAAAACACGAAAACAATTAAAGTTTTCACCCTCCCAATATAATATGAGAAAGACCGATTCGCTAGCGTGCAAATCCATGCCAACCGGTCACCACATCGAACCGCATCAACCACCAAGCTTCTTCTTTCCCTTACCTGAAAAAAATAAATGTAGCATCATGAGGCTACGCAAAATGAGTAGAAAAATGTTAAAATAAAAATCATGCCATGAGAGATTTTTCTAAGACTTTAAGTCCATAATCAGCCTCACCGTCTTCCGAAAGTTCACTTACTCCAAACACTCGGGATTTAATCACAACATTCCAATAAATACATATATCACTTAATTCCCATCTCATCGAGATAAAAATATTCGAAACAGTTTTAAACACTCTTTTCTCAATTTAAAACTTTTCGATTTAGAAATTTTTATCTAATACTTCTAATCTCCGCTTTGCCCGTGAACAAAGAGAGACTACGCTTAGTAAAGAATTTAAACACTCTTTTCTCAATTTAAATTCTTACGAGAAATATTCTTTTCCATTGTACGAATGGAATGAACCTGCCCCGTTAAGTGCTATAAAGTTATGCACAACTATATAATCCCTCTTAACGGCAATATTCTTCTTTAAGCAAGGTCTTTGCTTAAAGCGAACCTACTATCAGATTACCGAGGTATTTAGTAATATGATTCCACTCATCACAAGCAATATTCTCATAGAAAGCCAAAGCTTACCTTTCTAAAAAACTCCTCCTTTAGGCCAAATTTTCCTAAGAATAAATTCTGGAAAATTTACCTTTAAATCACTATAAAATGACCCAATTCACCCAACATATCATTTTTGGGTCACTTCCAACAACTCTCAACGGTTTACAAGTCTAGAAACGAAACTAGCCTAAACTAGTGTAGTTTCGCTCCTTTTTCGGGCAATCTAAAACTAATAAAATTCTAACTAAAATTCGGCAAAGTAACGCCTATAAAAAGACTCCCAAAAAAGTCCTAAAACATGGAGAAAAACATTCCAAAAGTCCAGAGCAATGTAATAAAAACTAACTAACCACCTAGACTTAATTATTGGCTTAGTGGACACTAATCTCCAAATAAGGTAATTCATAACCAGCTATATAATAACATCCTTAAATATCCAAAACATGCATAATTATTCAATTTCAAGGTCAAAGATCACAAGGAAACAATTTATGCATAAACCAATATCAATAGTCACTTAAAGCATGCATCAATTCCAATTTTACACTTACTTCAACTCCAAAATATATTTTTCTTTAAAACAGCCCCTAAACCTCTTAATCATACTTAAAATCACCCAATATCATGCTTAACAACTCAGAAGTTTAACTATTAAAGAATAGAAAAATACAAACAGTCATAATTTAAAGTTTAACAAATTTCTACTCACCTCTAACTTCTAAAGTTCTAAACTTTAGCCTTTGTTCCAAGAACTTCAAGAACCTGAAACAAGCCTATAACTACTTAATATCTATACTAAAAATACCACACAAATAAGAGGAAACAAAAAGAACACACGGGGCAAACCGACACGAAGGGATTGCGGGGTAGGACAATGGTAGGACAGTATTAGGACAGAGAGAGATGGGTTCGACTTTGAGTTAGGACGGTTATGAAAGAGGGCTACGGATGTAGGACGGCTGTAGGACAGACGTAGGACGGTTATGACAGAGGGCTACAGGTGTAGGACGGACGTAGGACGATTATGACAGAGGGCTACGGGTGTAGGACGGACGTAGGACAGACGTAGGACGGTTATGACGGGGGAAGAATTTTGGGGTTCCGATTCGTTCGTTATCTGGTTTCAAAATAGGAATCATTACCTCAATTCAATCTTGAAAGAAGGCTCTTCTCAAATTTCTCCACAACTCCACCAAAGAAGACCTAAAGAGATTCATGTTGGGATTTATGCCCTAGAATTCGTAATTTGTAATAGAATATTTTATGAATAAATAAAAGTATTATTTTAGTGAATTTTGTGCAATTTATTATATGTTGATATTCGTTAAATATTCAAACATTAATAGAAAATTTCAGAGTTACTAATTCTGTAATCTTGACTACTATGAGATATAAAGTGGATCTAGTCCAAGATAGTAACTCAAATAGTCTACAGTAAACGAATACGGTTAGGAAACCTTATTCTGGTAACACCGTTGATGTTGTTCATCGATTTGATCCAAATCATTAGCATGATGTAGATGCAAGTGGAAACATCATATATAATGAGTTTATATAAGACTGGACCAGGATAATAAATCAATTCCTAAATAACACCGTTGATAGGAAATGATTTATAATATCAAATTTACGTTATTAAGATTGATACGTCTCAATCCCTGAGTATGTTGTGAACTCACATTAATGAAGTCTTTTCCTTTGATTCACATAGTTGAGGGTGATCTGTTGATACACTCGATAAACTCCCGTTTTGGGGAAATGACTAAATTGGTGCTTGGGAACATTTCTATACAAGATGACATTCATAACTTTCCTAAAACTAATGAAAGTGTTAGTGCGACACTATTCTAACTTAGGAACTTTAGGTATCTCCCTGTTGTAATGATTCTAGATTGAACATGAGGCCTCACCTTCTCACTGCCCGAGAAGGATCGTTCTATACTTGAAAACTATAGAAAAATGTTCATTAGAGAATCATCGGGTACACAAGGATAAAAGAGATAATTACAAGGGTAAAACGGTAATTTTGACCCAGGTTGTAATTATGAGATTACCATGTGAAGGATATGTCAAAACAAACTTAATAACAAATGGACATAACCCATCTATAGTGAGGGGAGTTCAACTTAGGGTTTATAGTGGAATTACCCTAAGTTAATAATTATGATTAATTAATTAATGAGTTTAATTAGTAAATCAATAATTATTGGAGCCCATGATCTATAGGTCCATCAGGTCCCTATGCTAGCCCATATATCATTGTAACTAACCAAGTTATTAATTTAACTAGGAAGAAAGAATTATATTTAAGTAATTAATTTACTTAAATAAAGGGAGATATTAATTGTTTAAATAAAGAGTTTATTTAAATGGAAATTAATATTAATATTATTAATTGTTTAAATAATGAGTTTATTTAAATAGAAATTAATAATGAATATTATTAATTAAATAATGAGTTTATTTAACTTAATAATAAAAGGAGAGAATTAAATATATTTGTTTTATGAAACAAATTAGTATTTTGCTAAAATAATTAATTAAATGAATTTGATTCAATGTTAATTAATTAAGATGATTTTCGAAAATATGTATTTAAAAGAAAAAGATTATTTGAATTTTTTTTTAAATACATAAAAAGAAAATAAGATAAAGATAAAGATTAAATAAAAAAAAAAAAAAAAAAAAAAAAAAAAATAAAAGAAAAGGATAAAGTCTTAATGCCCACGCCACTTTGGATTTAAAAGCAAAATTGTTTTGTTTTTATAAAAGTTGGTCAGACGCCACTTTATCTCAAATTTTTTTTTATTTTTTTTTATATTTTAAATAATTTTGATTATTTAAATTAAATGAAATAAGAGTTCTAATTTGATTAGGAAACAAACTCTTATTTTTTTTATAAATATGACCATTGGGTGCTCATATTTTACACTTGAAATTTATCAAAAGGCTCTCTCCTTTGCCTTCCCATTGCCGATTTTGGCATAGAAAAATAAGAAGAATTTTTCTTCTTATTCTTTTGTTCTTCCTAGGTTCGATTCCCACAAGTCGGGTTGGTTTGTGATCGGGATATAGCATAGAAGGCTTGGTGAAGTGGATTGATCCTGTAAAGGAAACCCCAACCGATTCTCCATAAATCTACAATGTAAGTTTTTTCAAAAACCTTATATTTATATTACGGTTTGATCACAATTGCATGTTATTAACGGATCCGTAATTAAATGTTAATTAATTTACTAAAGAATTTCCGCTAATTTAGTAAATAGTTCCTTCAATTGGTATCAGAGCCTACGTTAATTAACATGAATTGTGATTTTCGAAAATCGGTGGGTTGCATAAAAACCGTTTTATGTATGTATATAAATTGTTATATAAATTGTGGATTTGCTAGTTGTTGTTTAGGTATTCTTGGGCACTTAGGTTTTAAATTTTATTAGAAAATTTGTAAACCCAATTTTGGGCATAGGATTATTTTTGTAATCGTCGGAATAACCGAAGAAAAAGATGATGCAAAATCGGCACAATGAAGGGAGAAAAGAAGGCTAGGGGCGGCGGACTAAGGCTTGGTGGACAAAACTATGGTAAGATATTTTTCCAATATTATCTTTTAAAAGATATATATTTTAAATATATAAGATAAAGATAAAGGGTAATTTTTAATTATCTTATATCTTTATAATATATTTTAAAATATATATTAATATTTATGGAAAATCTTTTATATTTTTCCATAAATAGATAAAAGATAATTATTTGAAAAATAAACCTTTTATGAAAAATATTGGAGAAAATATTTCTTTCATAAAAGGCCTCCCACGCCTACATCAAGATGAGGAGAGAGAAATTTTTCAAGCTTCAAGACCTACAACAAGTTTTAATTATTGTAATTTTAATTTTGTTGTAGAAATAGTGCCAAGAATACCTGGCCAATCTAGTTGTTTAATTATTTAGATATTTGTATGAGATATGATTTATAAATAATTGTTCATGCATATATGTATGTCATATAGGAAATCCCACCATAGATGTATGATTAAGATAGATTTAATTGTACATGCATACATAATTATGTGATAAAATTGTTATTATATTTTATGTATGTGATAAAGCATGTTGATTTTATCTTGTTATAAAATATTTATGCCGATGAGATTAGGATAAATGCATGCTAATTTTAGATAATATTCATTTATTAAAATGTTTAAAATTGAATAGAAACTAAAATTAATATTCGAATGTGGATTTATTTGTTTAAACAATTGGACCTAAATTCACATAAGCACTATCGAATAGATATTTAATTAAGGGTTAATTAAAAATTAATGAAAATGATTAATTAAATTGAATGGATCTCCAGCGAGAAAGCTCGCCTGCGATGAGGTTTTTGAAAGTTCCCTTAACACCGGCGCGCCTAGCCTGGGAGCGATCCTGGGAGAAAAGTTCAAGATAATTAATCGATTTCATTAAGAAGGTCCCATAATGTGATTAGTTTTAAATCTAGGAAACTTGGCAATTCACATTAAAATTGATCTAACCAATTTAAGAGTTAAGATTGAGTTAGGTTAAACTTAGATAAATTGATTAGCCTAAATTTGTCTGAGTATGAAAACCCAATTTTAAAATTTTGAGTGGGAGAAGGAAACTTGACAAAGTATCCTATGGTCTCCATTATTAGGCTCACAACGTGAGATTCACACTTGACCTCTGAGCACCCATAGAAGTGTTCATTCCCATAGGAAGGTTTTATAGTGTGAATCAATATCAAGGTGGGTCTCCTGAATGGGATAAAGGATTTTAAATGCGAATTGAAGACTGAATCTACACTTCGTAGACACTCATCTTTTCTCATTTAAAGGACTAAAATAATGGGTTACACTCATAAGAAATTGATAAGGTTTGTTATCAAAATTTCTTGACCAAACACACGGTAAAACAATTCCATAGGAATATGAGTTATTCTGGATTGGAAGTTGTTCGAGAAGGGTCTCGGTTTAACGTCCAGGGGTGACCGACTTATCATTCGACGGACTCTACCTGGGAAGGTTAAACTACCTGGTGGCATAATAATCTGTTTAGGGTATTTCTATTTGTTGAACATTGTAGCATTCATGCATCATGTTTAATTTTATGCCAAATATATTGTTTGAATATAGAATTGCTAATTAAAATTCACTTAATTTTATTCATTACGACTAAAATGTCCTCTCTAATATATTGCAACCAATAAAATTGATAACTTTGTCAAATGGAATGAATTGTTAAATGACACTTTAAATCAAGATTCTAGTCTAATCCTAAAAGATCTTAATTTGCGGTCGATGCAATTAGTCGCGTAAATATGACCAACAAACGGATGAACGGCTTAGATAGTAATCCGTTTACTTGTAGCAGAATCGTGGTTAGTGGAAGATAATTTATCCGAATGGATATTTGATTCTGGTGCCACAGACCACATTTGTTCATCCGCTCTAATGTCCGATTCTTGGACTAAAATAGAACATGGTACATATACAATGCGGTAGGAACAGGCGCTTCCTTACAGGATTGCATGTGCGGACATTTGTCCGCAATTCAATTCTCGTTATATACGATTATACAACGTTTCCTGATCCCTGGATTTGCTAGAAATCTAGTGTCGGTTTCACGTTGCATGAGAAATGGTTATTCAATTGACTCAGGGATTGATGAGATCAAGATATACAAAGGGAATTCTTATATAACCTCTGCCATCAATAGAAAAAATTTGTTCGTATTGAGTCCGGTCAATAGGAACAACAACACATAATATTGAAATGTTCAAGACGCAAAAACAAAAACTAAAAGACAAAAGGTTTCAAAAGAAGAAACGTATTTATGGCATCTAAGGTTAGGTCATATAGGCTTAGACAGGCTTGAAAAACTCGTGAAAGCTGTTCCCTAAGACAGTTAGAAATCGGAACCATGCCAGTCTGTGAACCCTGTTTGGAAGGCAAAATGACCAAAAGACCTTTTACTTGAAAAGGTAATAGAGCCTCGAAACCACTCGAACTTGTGCATACAGACCTTTGTGGACCATTTAATGCAGAAGCTCGTGGTGGATTTGAATATTACATCTCTTTCACGGATGATTATTCACGCTATGGATACGTTTACCTAATGATCCACAAATCGAAGCTCTTGATAAGTTCAAAGAGTATAAAGTCAAGTGGAAAACCAATTAGGTAAAACTATCAAAACACTTCGATCCGATCGTGGTGGCGAATATCCGGACTTAGACTTCAGAGATTATTTGATTGAACATGGGATAACATCCCAACTTTCAAGACCAGGAATGCCTCAACCAAAATGGTGTGGTGAAAGAAGAAACCGAACGTTATTAGACATGACTAGATCAATGATGAGTTTCGCAACACTCGTCACTTTCTTTTTGGGGATATGCGATTAAAACCGCTTTATACATACTCAATGTGGTTCCATCCAAAAGTGTTCCTAAAACTCCACAAGAGTTATGGAATGGACGTAAAGGAAGTTTACGACACTTTAGGATTTGGGGGTCGCCCGCTCATGTGTTGATGGCAAACCCAAAGAAGTTAGAACCCCAAGTAAAGTATGCCTTTTCGTAGGCTACCCAAAAGAAACAAAGGGTGGGTACTTTTATTGTCCCGTGGAAAACAAAGTATTTGTGTCGACAAATGCGCTTTTCCTTGAAGAGGATTTTATGAAAGATAGAAAACCCAGAAGTGCAATAGTGTTGGATGAAATAAGTGATAATAACACAATTCATCAATCAACAAGAGTCGTTGATAAAACACCTGAAATCCAGGTGCAAACTTTATCAAACCTCGGAAAAGTGGGAGGGTTATTAGAAACCCAGAACGCTTTATAGGATTTGGAGAAATCCATATTGCCATAGCCGATGACAATCCGAAGACCCATTGACTTACAAGAGTGCAATGCGGGATATTGATAAAGAAAAATGGCTCAAAGCCATGGATCTCGAGATGGAATCAATGTATTCCAACTCTGTGCTGGACTCTCATAGATCTTCCAAATGGTGAAAAACCCATAGGATGCAAATGGATCTATAAGAGAAAAAGAGGTGCAGGCGGGAAAGTTGAGACTTTCAAGGCTAGATTAGTGGCAAAAGGTTATACTCGGAGGGAGGGTATTGACTATGAGGAAACTTTTTCCCGATTGCCATGGTTAAATCTATTCGCACCATCTTATCCATTGCCGCTTATTATGATTATGAGATTTGGCAAATGGACGTCAAGACTGCCTTCCTTAATGGCAATCTAGACGAATGCATCTATATGATGCAACCAGAGGGATTCATTACTCCAGGACAAGAACAAAAGGTTTGTAAGTTGCAAAGGTCCATTTATGGACTTAAGCAAGCATCAAGGTCTTGGAACATTAGGTTTGACGATGCAGTCAAAACTTATGGCTTTGAACAGAATATTTACACCCATGTAAATTCTCATAGAATATTTATCATGAGTATAAATTGTCTCCCTCTGATTACCTTGGTAAAATAGGGATAATCCAGTATATTATATGATTTTTATTAATATACCTGATTTACCCTTTTGTCATTTATTTTCCTTATTTTTAAAAAAATAAAGATTTTATTGTGTGTATTTTTTATTACCTTATCTTTCTCTTATTTTCACGTTATCTCTCTCCAATTTCTTTTATTTTGTCTTACTAATTTTGCTGTTTTTTTTTAAATTCATCCTCAAATCGTGGGATTCTCCTTATTCTTCTTCTTATCCTTCTGCTCATTCTCCATCTCCTTCTCTTTCTTCTTCATCTTCTTCTTCTTCTTTTGATGTTTTTTTTTTAAATTTCCTGGTTCTTGGGATTTTTCTTCATTGTCGAGTTAGGGTTTGTGGTGATTTTTTTTAATCACGATTCCTTAGATCTGCATTTTTCCGATGACGTCCAAGGTTGAAGGTTCTTTCTTCTTCTTCTCCTCTTCTTCTTCTCATCTTCTTTTTCTTCTTTTTTGTTTTTTTTTTCTGCGTTCGCTGTACAGTACAAGTTTTTTTATATTATATTGTACATGAAAATGGTTCTACGTTATAATTATTTACTACTATTTTGTACTGTTGTTATTTTATATTTATAACGTATAGTTTAGAGTAACAGAATATTTACTATATTGTAATGTTTTATTCTATGTTTATAACATATTTAAAAGGATAATTTACTACATTGTACTGTTTTATTCTATGTTTATAACGTACATTATAGTGTTTATTATTATTGCTTATATTTATTTTGGTAAATAATTATACGTTTCATGTAATATTGTACAATATATATATTTACTTTATTACTGTGACGACCCGACCCAAAATAATCGAATAAATAAGTAAATACATAACTCATTTGAAAAATATAGTTAAATCAGAGTAAAACTAAATAATTGCGGAAGCGTTTATTTAATAACGAAAGAAATATTCAAAACAAAAACATTTATTTTGGCGCCAATTTAAATAATTAAAAAAAACAACTAAAATAAATTAAAATGAAAATCCATAAAACAAATGACAAATTGTTCGATAAAATAAAATAAAATGAAAATAAAATAAATAGAAATGACAAGTCTTAATCTCTCGGTGTAGCGCCATCCTCGTCAATCGCCATGACCTCCATTAATATCAATGTTACCTGCAAAATAAAATTTGTAGGGCATTCGAATACCGTGAGTTTTTAGCTCAGTAGATTAATTTCAACTCATATAAGTAAGCTAAATTGAAATCACACCAAATGTAATAACTATTGGATACTAGTTCAAATCCTCAATTTCTCATTTATAAATATAGGTACTTAGCCTATTTATTTAGTAGGTACTTAGCCTACAACATTTCCATTAGTCTTTGTTTTAATTAAATTTGCATATATGTATCATAGTGGGGTATAGGGCCACTCATGATACGTGCCATACTATGTGCTTGAAAATATGATCATAGTGGGGTATAGGGCCACTCATGATACGTGTCATAGTATACGCTCTACAAATTTAATATTTATTATGCATAAGTTCAACCCAAATTATAAAACCTAAAGGCTCTATTTAACACCTATCGTTAACCAAACATAGATAATAATTATATAATATTCGGAAGTCATAATAATCACACGATAATTCTTAGAAACTAATAAATCATCTCCTAAGTCATACCATCAATCATAGACAAAATAAACAAAACAAGGAAATTCAATTTAATACTTTAAGTAGGAATTAACTTACCTTAATAGCAAATCAAGTAAGCAATAGAACTCCAAACGATGCCAAATAAAATCCTAGAGGTGCCCAAAACCTGTATTGACATTAATTTAAAGTCAATTTTAAGAAAAACGGAAGAACGGGATGAAAACCGGCTCGAATTGACCAAAAACATCCCCTGAACCGGTCCAAATGAACCAAGTTTAGCCGGTCCAGATGGACCGGTTCTTCTCCAATGGGCAGTCACGTTGCTTTCATGGAAAACGCATTTTTTTTAAATTATCTCAAACCAGCAGCTTGACTTGAGGGATCAACTCGTGATGAAAACTCGGCCAAAGCACGACTCAAAGCATGGAGAACGGCTGCGGAATGAGTGCAGAATCCGGCGAGAAGTCCAGTGAGCTTGAATCCGATGAAAAACAATAAAAGTTAACATTCATTTAGCTTGAATTTGTCCTAAACTAACAGAGAAACTAAACTAAGACAAATCCAATGAGAATTACCTATGAAACAAATGACTTTTTGGTGCGTTCTACCTTGACTTCTCGGCAAGAGGACAAGAACTCCGGCAAGGGCTTCAAATCCGGTAAAGTCGTGGAAACTTGGCTTGTAGGTAATGGATATTGATGGGGACATGAAAGAACCAAATTGAGACTTGAATTTCCTTACAAAATCAATGGAGAAAGTGATGAATTTGAGTATTTTTCGGCGAGGTGGAACAATGGTGGCGGCGGCTGAGAGAAAGAAAAGAATGAAAGAACCATCTAGGGTTTCGTGCCATTTATAGCTTCAGTTTGACCTTCCAAAAGACCAAAATGCCCTTAAATGAAAACATATAAGTCAAGGACATAAATGGTATTCAAGCCATATCTTTTTACTCGGCACTCAGAATTGAGCCTAGTCAATTGCGTTGGATTCGTAGCGACGTGAAGGTTCGGGAAAACTAAAGACAACGTTATTTGGATCAAAATTGGTGAAAAGACTAAAATACCCTTGGTGAAAATCCGGGTTGTTACAATTACATCTTTTTCGTTTTGTACATAAATATATTATATTATACTATACAATATAATATTGGATGTGCGTACAATATTACTATATATAATATAATGTATATCAAAAGAATTTTCTGTAGATTCGTCGGAAAAAATGGTTATCGATTTTAAAAGTTTTTGATTTTTTTTTTTAATTTTTGAACTTCTCTCTTGTTTTATTTTATGTTTATTTTTTATTTTTTAATGTTTCTTTGATTTAAGCATCTTCAAATCTTATTTTCTTTCTTCTTTATTTTTTCCTTAATTTTAGTAAGAGTGTTTTGGGTATCTTACCTTTCCAACAGGCCATTTTATTTTTTTATTTTTTTCAGACGAACCTTTTTTCTTTAAAATCGCCCTCTTGAGGCTACATACCAATATAATCAAAAGAATTAAAGATTTTCTTTTCGACAGGTGCGGAAAAAGCAATTTGGCAAAAGAAAATAAATAAGTCAAATATTAAATTATTAATCTATTTCTCTTTTTATTTTTTATATAAAGTATTGGAGGTGGGGATTGAACCACTCTATTAAATGTGGAATTATATATCTTAATTAATGGATTATGTCTTTGATTGACTATTTCTCTCGTTTTATTTGTTTGTTTGTTTCAACGTTAATAATAATGATGGCATCTAATTGAATATTAACTTAATGCAACCACGTGTTGTTACTTTTAAAATAGCCCAAGTTGACTTTCGGGGCATGCAAATTTAAAAAGTAAGAAATAGTATTTAATTTCTAAAGACTCTATTAGTTACTCTTAATTTTGAAGATTAAATATTGAAAGCTAATAAGCTATTCTTTTTTGTTTTTGACACGTCTAATAAGCTATTCTAAAGTTGTATGTATGCCCATAAAAAATCAGAATGGTCTCAAATAATTCATTTTAGATATGGCACTATTTTTACTTTTAGATAAATTTGAACATATGATATTTTTTTATGAGTAATTTTAAAAATAGTAAATAATTTTAAAATTTTCAAAAAACACATTTTAAGATTCTACCAATCTCACCTAAAAAATTTCAATTTTCACTTATATTTTTTTATTTAAAAAAAATGAAGGGGAAAAATTATATAAAGCTAATATAGGGAATAAGGGAACACCTAAAAATTTTAAATTTTTAAGAAAAATATGTTTTTAGTCCCTGTATTTTCATTTTAATTTCTATTTGGTCCCTAAGTTTTAAAACTCACCAAATATATCCCTAGACTTTTTATTTAACATTCACTTTGGTTCCTACCATCAAAACTCTGTTAAATACTTGATATAAATCTGATGTGACATTATTTTATTTATTTTATGTACACCATGTTGCGTAACTTTAAATGATGTGGTATGGTTAGACATATTTTTATATTAATAAACTATTATCAATAAAATTGAAAATAGTTTGTTATTTTTCAATGAATTTATTTGTTTTTTTACCTTTTTTTGTTCAAAAATTTATTGAACTGCTATTGAGGTATTTTTTTACAAAGTTCTGACATTTTAGTAATTAGTATACAAAAATATATTTTTTCAGTAATTGCCCCAATAGGAAAGGCTAGGGTTGAGTAAAATACTTGGTGGATCGATCGAAAAACTGACCCGACCCGACCCAAACCAAGGGGGTTCGGACTGATATTTTTCGGTATGGGTGGTTTTCTCAATTTGTCTTTTCAAAAAAATGAGAATCCTTGGTCCTTTTAGGTTTAGGATTAAATGAACCGAATCGAGGACTAGAATACATTAAAAAAAACCCTAATTTTACCTATCTTTTTTCTCTTCTATAATTTCTTTCATCTTTTTTCTTCTCTTCTATCTATCTGGCCGCCACCCTTTACTTGTAAGAACATGATTTTTCACAAAAAACAAAAACTCAACAGAAGACAAACTTTAATAAATAAATCTCTTATTGAAATATCGAATTAATAAAAAAGGCAACTTGTAAATGCGCATCTTGTACAACTCTTGCAAACTTAAGAGAGAGAGAGAGAGAGAGAGAGAGAGAGAGAGAGAGAGAGAGAGAGAGAGAGAGAGAGAGAGAGAGAGAGAGAGAGAGAGAGAGAGAGAGAAGTGATTTTATTAATTTGATCTGAATCAAATCTCAAGACTGCTTAACTTAAGGCATTTATACAAGAGAAATATCTCTAACAAACTCATAACAGAGAGAGATAATTACCCAAAATGCCATTTGACAGTTTTAACAAAATATAACAGAATATAAACTGATCACTTTAACATCGCCCCTCAAACTCTTGTGAGGTGAATACTGGACAAGAGTTTGGAACTCAAGTGTTGAAAACGATCGGCTGTTAGGGACTTTGTAAAAATATCTGCTAGCTGATTAGTTGTAGAAATATAGCTCAACAAAATATCTTTGTGAACAACTCGTTCTCTAACAAAATGAAAATCAATTTCTATGTGTTTCGTACGAGCATGAAACACCGGATTAGATGCAAGCTGAATTGTGGACTTATTATCACACCAAAGAGTAGGTGCATTGGATATGTAAATACCCAAATCCTTGAATAACTGTCTCAGCCAGGATAACTCGGCAGCAGCTGAAGCCAAGGCTCTGTACTCAGCCTTAGTAGAAGATCTACTCACTGTGGATTGCTTTTTAGCTGACAAGGATATGAGATTACAGCCTAGAAAAATGACACAATCGGAAGTAGACTTTCTATCCATTAAATCACTAGCCCAATCAGAGTCTGAGAAGGCATGAAGATCAAGAGAATGAGGATGATAATGTAATCCCAGAGATAAAGAACCCTTGATGTATCGCAAAATACGCTTAGCAGCAAAAATTGGGCTTGAGTTAGGGAATGCATATGTTGACATATTCGATTAACAGCAAAGCTGATATCTGGCCTTGTAAATGTCAAATACTGAAGAGATCCAACAATTTGTCTATAAACCAATGCATCAGAAAGAGTACAAGATGAAGATGTATCCACTGTTTCTTTTAAAGAACAGGGAGTAGAACATGGTTTAGCAGAAAGCATGCCAAAACGTTCAAGTAAATCAGTTACATATCTGGTTTGGGTAAGCAAGAGACCCATATCTGTATGACTAATTTCAAGGCCCAGAAAATATTTAAGATTCCCCAAATCAGTCATCTCAAATCTACTTTGGAGTTGTTGAACAAACGTATTAATGTATACAGGATCATTACCAGTCAGAATAATATCATCCACATAGAGTAACAAATAAGTGGTAGAATCACCAAGAATTCGAACAAATAGAGAAGAATCAGCATAAGATTGTTGAAAATTAAACCCACTCATGATATGAGAGGTAAAACATTCAAACCAAGCCCTAAGAGCTTGCTTAAGGCCATAGAGTCACTTGTTAAGTTTGCAAACATAAGTGGGATGGTCAGAATCAACATATGAGAGGTAAAACATTCAAACCAAGCCCTAAGAGCTTGCTTAAGGCCATAGAGTGACTTGTTAAGTTTGCAAACATAAGTGGGATGGTCAGAATCAACAAAGCCTTGGGGTTGAGCCATGAAAACCTCCTCAAGTAGTGTACCATGAAGGAAAGCATTTTTAACATCAAGCTGTCTAAGAGACCATCCAAATTACACTGCCAGAGACAATATTAATCGAACAGTAGGCTTTTTAATAACGAGACTAAAAATTTCCTCAAAGTCTATACCATGCTCTTGACGATAACCCTTTAGCAACCAACCTGGTCTTATATCTAGCCACTGACCCATCAACATTCCTTTTAATTATGTACACCCATTTACAACCCACTATGTTTTTGTGAGGAGGAAATGGAACTAAGGTCCATGTGTCCTGTTTAATCAAAGCCTGATATTCATCATTCATAGTAGATTTCCATTCTGGAAGTTTAGAAGCAGCAATAAAGAGGATGGCTCAACAACTGTATTACAGGAAACAATATGAAAAACCTTTTTCTTAAAAATACCTGACTTGCTGCGTGTTTTCATTGAATGGATGTTACTCTGTCCCAATACCACACTAAGAACAGGATCAAGAATAGGTTCAGATGTTGGAGGAATAGGATTAAATGAAGTGGGTATAGAAGAAGAATCTGTAGAAGCAGATTGAGGAATAGGGATTGAAGAATTAGGTGAAACATGAGATTGTGAATTAGATTGATGAAGAATTAAAGGAATTATAGGAGCAGAAGGTGCTGATAGAGGTTCAATTGGAGATAAGGGAGCAGAATTAGAAGAGAATGGAAAACAGTTTCATAAAAAATGACATGTCTAGATGTGTAAAATTTATCAGACTTTGGATCATAACAAATATATCCTTTGTATTCCAAAGGGTAACCAAGGAAAACACATTGAGTGGTTTTAGCTTGAAGTTTATTGGAGTTATATGGTTTCAATAATGGATAACATGCACAGCCAAAAACCCGAAGATGTTTATAATCAGGTAGATGAGAAAATAACAGTTCAAAAGGTGATTTGTTATTTAGAGAAGATGAAGGCATGCGATTGATCAAGAAGACAACAGTTGAGAAAGCATGAAACCAAAATTTCAGCGGTACAGAAGACTTAAGGCAGTCTCAACTATATGTTTATGTTTCCTCTCAGCTATCCCATTTTGTTCAGGAGTGTAGGGACAGGACTTTTGATGTAATATGCCATGAGTAGAGAAATGTTTTGTAAAAGAATGATTTACAAACTCACCCCCACCACTACAAGATACTTTATTACTACCGACGCTGATCTATGTCGGAAATAAGCCCACTGACGTCGGCAATGTGCAATGCCGACGGTAGATCAACGTCGGTTGTCATGTCGGCAATGCGACGTCGGCTTTACTAGTTTTTGGTATCACCGACGTGGCGTCGGTGATACACTTTTTATCACCGACAATAACATATAGCGCCGGTGATAATATCACCGACATGACATCGGCATTCTGATAAGGGTATTGCCGACTCCACGTCGGCAATGGCCTTACCAAAATGTCTATTTTATGAGGCCATTGCCGATGTAACGTCGGCAATGGTCTTACCAAATGGCTATTTTATAAGCCCATTGCCGATGTGGCGTCGGCAATGCCCTTACCAAAAGTGCCAAAAAAGGCACATTGCCGACGCCAAGCGTCGGCAATTTCCCTTTTTTTAAATTTTTTTTTTCTTATTTATACTCCCCTACTAGCAACTTGTTGTAACATTTATAAATTATAACTAAATTCCACAGAATTCCACAGCAAACATAACAAAATTTAAATTGTCTAAAATATAACAAACATAAACAAACAAACAACAATTTTTATAAGTGTTAGAACAATTTTTTGCAATTTAAAACACGAATTGTTTAACAAAGTTTGAAAAAGTAATGCACTAAGCATTACCCCCACCCTCACGACCTTGAGTTGCTGTCCAATTGCGCATGAATTCTTCAAATTGTCTCGTTTGAATGGCCATGTCTTCTCGAAGCTTTCTTGTTTCCTCGTCACGACGTTGGTCTTGAAGTGCCATCTCTTCTCGAAGTTTCTTTGTCTCCTTTTCTAGTTGATAAAGTTATGCTACTAAATATGTGAACCTTAAAATAAAATTTACAAACAAATACATACCATCTCGTAATGCTTTTTGACGTTCGATTTGGAACCTCCCTTATGCAAATATGGGAGTTGCGCTCGAGACTTAGAATTTTGTTCTGATAATTTCTACATATAACACAAATTTAGAAATGTTAGGTAACTAAAGAGATAAAAATTTAAACATATGTGAGATGTATATAATACGATCAAATTGATATAATATAAACATATTATTTTACAAATACTTACTGCAATACGATGTCTGATCGAGTCTAGAATCTCTTCTATTCAAGACTTTACTCGCAACCTCTAAAAAACACACAACTCCATCTATATACTCTTTACAAAATCTATCTCTTAATTCCATCCAATTTCTATCAACATTCGACCTATTTCAAATAAAAAAATTACTCAATTTAGAAATAAATACTAACCAATCGAAATAACTTTAAAAACATATACAAACCTAAATAAAATCTTATAAAACATATATTTGACGGCTAACTTTACTGCAGGTTAGCCATCTCCCAACAAACAAAATTATAAGGCCAAACATGCAACTTATAAAATAAATTCGTACAATGAAAAAATGAATAGTAAACTAACCTTGATCCTGACATTTATATAACTACGATCAATGGAGATGCACTGTAAATACAACAAAAATTGTTTTAAATTTAAAATAATAAACTATTTCAATCTTATAAGAAATAATCATAATTTCTAAAATAAAAATCTTCGAAAAATAAAAAAAATGTAAATCATAATTCAGTTATAAATCAATAACAATACAAACCAACAATAAAAACATCAATGAAATAAAAAATTCACAAAAAAATAAAACTATGAAAAAAGACCCTAAACTCATAAATCAATAAAATCCCCAACTTGAAAAAATTGAAAAAATCAATACAAAATATACAATTACTTATCAATTGTTTCAAGTTTTCACAAAAACAATACAAAGTAAGAATATTAACATCCATAAAATAAGAAAATCATGAAAAAAATACAAAAATGAAAAAAAAGCCCTAAATTCATAAATCGCTCAAATCTCAAACGATTTTGATGAAACAAAGCTTGGAAACATACCTAATATAGTTGATGATGAAAACCTTAGACTTGGAACGGAGAAAAACTACTAAAAAATGAAGAAATTTGAAAAAAAAAAAGATGGGTTTTAGCGTTTTTTGGTCTGCTGGTAGAGAGGGGAGAGTTTTTTGGAGAAGAAAGGGAAAAATGAGGGGGGAGTTGATGCAAAGGAGATTTATGTGGGGGGGGTATTGCAGACGAAACACGGGCGTCGGTAATACTATGCCAACTTACCAAAACTTGTGTTTTGATAAGTGGCCCCATTGTCGACATAGCGTCGGCAATGGGAAAGGAACAATTTTAATAAGTGACCCCATTGCCGACGCCACATCGGCAATGGGAGGGGAACAATTATGGGTTCTACCGACGCCACGTCGGTAGAACCAATGTTGTAATCCTATGTGTCCCCATTACCGACACTACGTCGGTAATGGGAGAAGAATAAGATGGGTTCTACCGACACCACGTCGGTAGAACCAAGGCTAAAACGATGACTTATTCCTATTACCGACATGTTGTCGGTAATAGTAGTTGGTGATGTCATTACCGACATCACGTCGGTGATAAGGATGGCATTACCGACATTAATGAAAGCGTGGGTAATACTAACGTCGGTAGAACTACGTCTTCTTGTAGTGCACCATCACTTCTAAAGACTTTAATCTTAGAGGACAAGAATTTTTAAGCATAAGATTTGAATTTAGTAAACACTTGATACACATCAGATTTATTATGCAATGGAAAAATCCAGGTATAGCGAGACATATCATCAATAAAAGAGACATAATAACGAAAACCATTTATTGAAATTGCTGGGGCAGGACCCCAAAGATCACTGTGTACAAGAGCTAGAGTTTGTTCAGTAGAAGATTTAGACAAAGTAAATGGCAATTTAGACATTTTGCCATGAAGACAATGAGAGCAAACAGAACACTCACACTTATTAACAATAGAAAAAGAAATACAGGAACGTTTTAAAATGGAATTAACAATTTGAGAAATAGGATGTCCTAGTCTATCATGCCAGAGAATGTTTGAAACCTTAGCTCCTAGATGAACAACAAGACCAATTGGAGGTTGTGAAGACTTTGTAGAAGATGGAACAGGATAGAAGCCATTAACACTGGGACCCTTAAAGAGTGTTTTGCCTGTCTGTTTATCATGAATTGAAAAGGAATCAGAGGCAAAAAGGAATAAAAAATTATTATCTTTACAAAATTGATTGACAGAAAGGAGATTTGTAGTAATGTCAGGAACACATAGAAGGTTATTTAGAACATAGGAAGATTGAGAAAGAGTGAGAGATCCTGAACCTGAGTGTGTTACTGGAAGAGTATTTCCATTGCCAACAGCAACATTGTCATAACCATTATACTCATTTGTTATTGTGAGATTTTCCAAATCCGAAGTGAGATGAGCATTAGCACCACTGTCACTAAGCCAAATAGATTCAGAAGCCTGTGAAGGATTGGCATTCACAGCCATTGCAACCAACTGTGCTGGAGGATGATGACCTTGAAATGCAAAATTCATCTGATTATAGCAGTTAAAACCACTATGTTCAGGTTTCTCACAAATCTGACATATAATTCGTTGAGGTCCAGTATTTTCATTTGATCTAGAAGAACTTCCAGGAGTTGTCACACTATTCTGAAACAGAGAATTACCACGACCATTACTAGGTGATTGGCCTATACCAGAAGCACGACCTCCTCCACAATTATTTCCTCCACGATAGAATCCACGACCATTACCTCTATTTGATTGTTGATTTCCTCTATTTGCATGAAGAGCCAGAGAAGGAAATGCAGAATTTGAAGACTGATGTTGTGCAAGAATTACAAATTCCTCAGCACGAAGTAAGGCATGAAGCTCATCACGAGAAACAGCATGAGATCGAGTGCGTAGTGAAGTGCGGAAGGCGTTATAATCATACAGCAAACCATTGATTGTATGAATTAGAACATCTTCTTCATCAACGATGACTCCTACGGCAGCAAGTTTCTCTACCAGTCCTTTTATGCGCTGAATGTAATCATCAACAGATTCAAATGAAGTTTTCTTGATTTTCTGAAGATTAGTCTTCAGTTCAATGATATTCGCACGAGTCAGAGAAGAAAATCGTCGCTCTAGTGTTTCCCAAACTTCACGAGCACTTTTGCATCCAACAACGAGAGCTAGTGCTGATTGCGAGAGAGTTGCATAGAGAAGAGTACGAAGAGTGTGATCTTGTGACTTCCAGAGACGAAATTTCGGATTAACACTTTGAACTCCATCAATTTCAACAAATTGATCTGGACAGGGAAAACTTCCATCTATAAATGCAAAAAGATAATGAGCCTCAAGGATTGACTCAATTTGATACCTCCATAGAATGAAATTCGTCGAATCTAAACGAACAGAGACAAGAGTACATATGTTCATGAGAAGAAAAATTGGAGAATGAGTAAATTCTCTTTCAAGCATTTGAAATGGAGAGCGAATTGCAGAATCTCCATTGTTTTCAGACGAATTAGGGCTAGGATTTGGCGGAGGATTGACAGGATTTGGAGAAGAATTTGAGTTTGCCGCCATTGTAGAGATGAGAAATCAATTTTGCAGGATCGAAGAAGACGCGTGTCTTGAGCGAGAACTCTGATACCATGCAAACTTAAGAGAGAGAGAGTAGAGAGAGAGAGAGAGAGAAGTGATTTGATTAATTTGATCTGAATCAAATCTCAAGACTGCTTAACTTAAGGCATTTATACAAGAGAAATATCTCTAACAAACTCATAACAGAGAGAGATAATTACACAGAATGCCATTTGACAGTTTTAACAAAATATAACATAATATAAACTGATCACTTTAACAACTCTCTGGTCCGCTACTTGACTATCAGAGACATGCTTGATTCAGGCTCTCTCGTCAGCCTCTAACACACTGATGTCTTCAGTTTGTGTGGTTCGTACAAGGTGTGTTGTATGAACTGTCTGTATAAGCAGGGCGTCTTCTGTTCTCTATTCATCCATTTCTACGTCATCCTCATGTGAAATGCTTCCATCAACAACGTTAGTCAACCTTCCTTCCTGTACATCAATTTCCTGTCCATCCATGTTTTTGTCATCCTCATGTGAAATACTTCCACAACTCTCCTTCCTCTACATCAATGTATTCAATATCAATTATAACATAGCACGAAATCTGATCTACTTCTATCATTGATAAAAGGAAACCGAAGTTATCTTCGTTGACCAAAGAGATGTACTTATACATTACAATTAGAAAACATTACAAATATATATCTGTGACAAGTTGACGTGGACTTCGACTTAGAACTTGGCTTCAACATACACCCTCAATGAAACCCAATCACAAACATCAGTAAGATCCATAAGCTTCCATCAAATGGCCAACATATTTCTTTGTCTTGTCAAATGTACCATCATGTTTGACATCAATTAATAACATAAGCATGACTTCGATTTCAAAGAGAAAAACCCCCACAAAGCTTGCATGATGAAACAAATGGAGAGAATGTTGAAGATTAAAAATAAATATTTAAAAAGCTAGTTTATGAAAATGAAAAAAAATGGAGGGAAAATCTGTCATGATTAATACAACAAAAAAAAGAAAAAAAAAAACAAAATTAGCCCCCAATCGTGCGGATGAAGCTTCTGAACTGAGGAGGAAAAACAGAAAATGACAATTTTGTAAAGCTGCTGACTGGAAAAAAAATGAAAGGCAGACTGCAGGTACTGTACATGACTTGATGTAGGCAAGGATTGACAAAATTCTCCGAGGGTTAGGGCCTGCCCCTACCGTTTAATTCGGTTTAGGGGGGAAAATTTCACCCTGTTTAGGGTACGAGAATAGAAATACATTCCCCACCCCTGACCCCGAACCAGATATTTTTATAATATCTTATATATTTTGTTTACTTTGTCTTTATTTATTGAAAAAAATATATAATATGGTTTTATTAACTAATAACTTATAAAATGTTTAGTATTATGTTTTCTTTTGTCTTAAAAATGTATATTTTAAATATATATTTTATTTTTATATTTCTTTTTAAATAAGAATTAAAATATAAAACGGGGAATTTCCCCCGCAGGAAATCCGATCCCCGAACCGCCCCTGATTTTTTTATTAGGGGATATGGTAGAGTATGTGGATTAAAAATCTCCGCGGGTTAGGGGATGAGAAATGCATCCCCGACTCCGTCTCGTTACCATTCCTAGATAGAGGCTTTCTCTACTGCTCAAATCGATGAGGGCAAAATTGTAACTTAACTTGTGTTGGAAAGCATCTTTTGGCTATACTTTAATATAAAAGGAAAATTATGCGTGGTGGCCAATTTTTGAGTTTTGTTTTTAAATATGCCACACTTTTATGTTTATATCAAACTTAGCCATTTCTAGATATTCTATTAATTTAATGATATATCAATAATGTAAATTTACAACAATAATATATCAGTAATGTAAATTTACAACAATAATATTAAATTTACATAAAAAATGTGTAAATTTTAGTATTAAATTTATATCAGGAAGGTAAATGTACAATAATAATATATCCATTATAATCAGTTTTTCATCAAAATTGTGGGTTAAATTATGTACTGGGTAATTTTGATATTTTTCAATATTTGTGGTTTTTTTGAAAACTGAGTCTCAATATTGGGTATATGTGATAATAGCCCTTAATAAAATTAGAATGATTGCTATATTATGATATGAAAACCCAAAATATTGCTCTAATTAATATTTTCTTTTTTTTTCCCTACTTATTGGTTTTAATTTTAATTTTAGACTACAAACCAAATATAATTAGAAATATTAAATTTCTCATTAATTATTGAAACTGAATTGATGAAAAATGAAGTATCCAATTCATTACAATGGATAAAGTTAATATATATACAAGCTTACCATGAGGTGGCATTGCTAACTATTTAGTAACAAACTAACAAACTATTTAATACTCTAATACTCCCCCTCAAGATGGAAGGTGGAGATTACAAATTCCCATCTTGCGTAATAAGGAACAGAATTGAGGATAAGAAAGAGCCTTTGTGAATAGATCAGCAAGTTGAAGTGTGCTTCGGATTGGAAGAAGCTTAACCGTGCCCTCTTTTAGTTTGTCACGTACAAAATGGCAATCAATCTCGATGTGCTTCGTTCGTTCATGAAAAGAGGGATTGGTTGCAATTTGAATTGCTGCTAAATTATCACAATATATCAAAGCAGGTTGAGAAAAAGAAACCTGGAAATCATGTAACAAGAACTGAATCCATGTCAAGTCACTGGTAACCGTGGCCAAAGCTCGATATTCAGCTTCTGCAGAAGATTTAGACACTGTTGTTTGCTTCTTGGCTTTCCATGACACCATGGAGTCACCCAAAAATATGCATAAGCCAGTGGCTGAACGTCTCGTGTCTAAACAAGAACCCCAATCTGCATCTACAAAGGCACGCAGCTGAAGAGGTAATGTGGCAGATTGGGAAAATTGTATTCCTTGACCAGGGGCAGACTTCAAGTATCGAAGTAAATAATGTGCAGCAGTGAGATGAGTAGAAAACGGATTAGAGACATATTGACTGAGTTTGTGAACAGTAAATGTAATATCCGGCCTAGATATTGTCAAATAAAGCAATCTGCCAATAAGTCTACGAAACAATCGTGCATCAGAATCTGAGAGTTGATCTCCATCAGTGGCATGTAATTTTATTTTTGGATCCATTGGAAGTTGATTAGGCTTGCAAGCTAGAAACCCTGAATCTTCCAAGAGTTGTAAACAATATTGACGTTGGGATAAGAATAAGCAAGTCTTGTTTCTTGTGATTTCTAATCCAAGAAAATATTGTAATCGGCCAAGGTCTTTTAATAGGAACTGAGTATGTAAATAAGCCTTGAGTGCTGATATGATTTGAGGATTCGGACCGGTGATGACAATGTCGTCCACATAGACAAGCAAAGCAATGAAAGTATCTCCGGATCCCTTAATGAAGAGAGAACAATCTGCTTGTGATTGCTTAAACCCATAATGAAGAAGGGTGTGAGAGAACTTGGCAAACCATTGTCTGGAAGCCTGTTTGAGACCATAGATTGATTTGTGTAATTTACAAACCAAATTCTGTTTCTGAGCAAGCTCCCCCTGAGTAGTAGCCGATTGCCTAAAAGTAGGAGATAAACTAGTATAGCCTAAAGGCAACTGCATATATACCTCTTCAAATAAATCCCCATTGAGAAAGGCATTGTTCACATCTAATTGAGCAAGAGGCCAAGAATATTGTGTTGCTAAGGATAAGAGTACTTTGACAGTCACCATTTTTGCAACAGGAGAAAAAGTTTCAAAAAAATCTAAACCTTCTTGTTGATTGTACCCTTTTGCAACAAGTCGTGCTTTATACCGGTCAACCGTGCCATCTGCTTTATGTTTCACTTTATATATCCATTTACAGCCAATGGCATTATGCCCAACTGGTAATGGAACTATAGACCATGTATTGGTTCTTTCCATTGCACCCAATTCCTCTGTCATGGCCTGTCTCCAGTGTGCAGTACCCACGGCCTGATGATAATATTGAGGCTCAGATTGGATTGAAATATTCATCAAAAAATGAGCATGAGTAGAAGAAAGTCTGTCATATGATAGAAAATGCTGCAATGGATATCTCTCTTTGGCTGGGAAAAGAGTATGTCCAGCTAGGAGATTACAATGGAAATCAGACAGATAAGCAGGAGGCTGATGAGGTCTAGTTGATTTTCTTAGTTGAGGTTGAATTGTAAGAGGGGCTGGAGCAGAACTGAGTTCTATTTGCTGATTAGGAGGTGATGCAATAACAGTATCAGAAGAAGGTTGAGCAGCAGTAGGAACCTTTAAAACAGCATCTAATGGAAGAGGTAAAACAATATCTGAAAAGAGATTGACAACTTCCTTATCACAAGTGAGGTTTTCAAAGGGATAGATTTGTTCATAAAATATGACATCCCTTGAAATAAAAAACTTCTTTTGATCTAAGTCATATAATTTGTATCCTTTTACTCCAGGAGGATATCCGACAAAAACACATTTGTGTGCACGAGGATCAAACTTCTTTCTGTTGGATTGAAGTGAAGATGCAAAGCAAAGACAACCAAATGATTTCAAATGATCATAACAGACAGGAATTCCAAATAACAACTCAAAAGGAGTTTGATTTTTGAGTAAAGGAGTTGGTGTCCGGTTGATCAGGAAGGTGGCTGTCAGAATGCACTCACCCCAGAAAGATATAGGCAACCTTGACTGAAAATATAATGCTCGGGCCACATTCAAGAGATGTTGATGTTTTCTTTCTGCTACGGAGTTCTGTTGTGGTGTTTCCACACATGTAAACTGATGTAAAACACCCAATGATTGAAAAAAAATCTGTAAATTTGAGTTCATGGGCATTGTCTGATCGAAATGCTTTGATCTGTCTATTAAATTGAGTATGTATCATAGCAAAAAAACGGGGAACAATAGACTGAACATCTGATTTATTTCTTAAAAGATATATCCAAGTGAATCTTGTACAATCATCCACTAATGTCAAAAAATAAGAAAAACCTTGATGTGTTGGGGTATGATAAGGTCCCCAAACATCACAGTGTATCAAATCAAAAGGATGAGTAGACATGTTATTGCTAGAAGGAAAAGGTAATCTCTTTTGTTTGGCTAATGGGCAAATACAACAAGGATCACAATGTATATTTGTGTTTGTAATGCCTAGCTTATTGTATAGTAAAGATAGTCTAGAAAAGGATAAATGGCCTAATCTTTGATGCCATAACTGCTTTGTAGATTGTTGAGAGAAAGAAGCACAAATAGGCTGACCAAGTAATGAACTCTGGTTGTTGTCTGTAGTGAGAATATAAAGACCATTCAAAGGTTAAATTTACCTTGAACCAAAAGCTTAAGCCAATGGTTCAAGGTAAATTTAATCATATATCCCAACACTCCCCCTCACATGTGGGCTTGGATAATTGCACAAGACCCAAACATGTGGAATTTAAATGGGAGGAAATAAGAGCAAATGACACAACGGAGAGTCGAACTTGGGACCTCCTGCTCTGATACCATATTGAAACTGAATTGATGAAAAATGAAGTATCCAATTCATTACAATGGATAAAGTTAATATATATACAAGCTTACCATGAGGTGGCATTGCTAACTATTTAGTAACAAACTAACAAACTATTTAATACTCTAATATTAATTAATTATATTCTTAACTCAGACGTTTCATTACATATTTAATTATATATTGTGACTTGAAAAAAAAAATATTATTCTCACATTTGCAACAAAAAGATTATCAAAATAAAGAATAAAAAGATATTTTGAAAAATTGAAAACTTATTTATTCGAATAATTACTAGACACACTACGCAACGCCCATGATAACATCTAGTAATTTCTAAATTAATACAGCAATATTAAATTGATCTTAAATGAAATAACTTCAATGTGAACAACTCTATTTTAACTTTACAAATTTACCATCACTACACTATTAGTTCAATACATGAGTATTAAACTATGATGTTGAAAGGCAAAACTTAAAGACAATATCCCTCTCCTTTTCAATTCTAAGCCAACGTTTTCCTCATTGGAAAAAGCTGCATCAATCAACATCCTCATATACACAAGCCATAAAATATATATGTAAATTTTAAGAGCACGAGATGAGATAATAGGGCTATCTCTTGTGGTCCAAGACATTAAATTTTGATAAGAATTAAGTCAAATTCACAATGCAATTATTTAAAGAGTGTTAACTAATTTATATGTGATGTGTTGATTGAATTTACCTGGTAATTTTTTTATATTAATTATCAGTTTTTGTTTTGTCCCCTCTAATATAGTAATAATTTAACTAGTAAAATCATGATGGGATTATCAAAATAATAATTAAAAATAAAAAGTAATTATTTATATATTAATTTTTTTTTATCAAAATAAGATATTGGTTCTATTTCAATAAATTATTGAAAAATAAATGTACAACTAGCTTTTAATATATATGTATTTTAACTTTTATTTTGAGCTAAATATTTGTCATCTAAATATGTTTTTAAGAACTAAAACTCACACTTTACTATAAATTAATTATTATTTTAATTTTAATATCATATTTATAGTTTCAATAATTTATTGAAACAATTATGCTAGTTAAGTTTTAAAAATTTCAAAATTTAAATTTAAAAATATATATCTAAAATATGTTATTTAAGATAAATTCAATAAAATAATTAAATATAAAATACCCATCATGAGTTTTAAAACGAAACTTTAGTCATGGTAAAAAAAATATATTTATCTTTAATATGGCAGGAACTTTGAGAATATTTTTAGACATTTTTACTCCTTCATTTGAAAAATCTCATACAGGTGCCATTGATCAAATAATTAGGTTGTGTTCCACCCCACTCAGTCTTTTTTGTTGATTTTTTTTTTTTTGCTAATAGTTTTTCCTTATTGATCTGACCATTAATAAACACAACCATTTTTACAAAATAAGAACACCGTTTTTTTTATTCATAGAAACCTTTCAAATTACTAACAATCTTCATATGAATTCATTAGTAGCATGCTTAACTTCAACTTAATGTCGTCAAGGATGAGTACAGTTTAACTGATTAGACTATTTACTTCTCCTAAATTAGAAGGTATGAGTCACCCCTCCCTTAATTTGATGTAATATCTATAAAGAACAATAATTAGTTAATGAAATCTAACTAATTCGTAACCAATCTTTAGCTTCTTAATGAGCTGGCTTTATAATATCTTTACAACTTTACCCTTCTCATCCCAACTTTACCATTTACAAGATTCACTTTTAACGTAAGATTATGGTATTTAGAGCGCCATTCCAAATATTTTGAAGTGCCTATTAATATTACAATTGCCTATGAACAAACATATCTCTTCAACTTTTTTCATATTATATAGGTTTTCGGATCCATTTGATACAGCTTATTTTAAAAATGTTTTGAGTGAAATGTTTTAGAATAAATATTAATTAAGCGTTTCATCTAAAAACATTTGGGTATACTAAAAGGTGTTTTTGGAGAAAAAACTTGATTTGTGATTCTTTAAAAAATGTTCGTAAATAAGTATTTCACTTAAAATACTTCTCTCATATGTTTTTAAATGAAACTCTTAATTAATATTTATTTAAACTCAAAACATTTTTAAAATAAGTTGCACCGTAGGAGACCTCTATCAAAAGTTGTATATGTGTTAAGCTTTAGAAATATTGAGATCAACATATCACAAGTTTAACATGCCTAGCCTCTCGATAGATTGAACTAGATAGATGTTTGATTCCACTAAAGTAAAAATTGTTTCTTGCATTTCAAATGAGCCAAATCGTGAGCATAATCACCAACCCTCTATTAGCTAATGAAAATCCATTAGCTAATGAAAATATGGTGATCGTATATCTAGTAAATTTTCTGTAACTTTTATAAAAATAGCAAGTTTTATAAAGATTTATAGATATATCAAATTTTGGGAGATTAATAAGTAATTAACATGAAATTACATATTTTTACAATAAGTTAATCAATGATTCACATAGTAATGTCACTGATTAGTCAAAAAAAGAGGTTATATTTGTAAATAGTTTTAAACAATGACATATTTATAAATACTATATAAAATTTTACTACCCTATGATTTCTTTCATGAAAATACACAATCAATTATGTAAAGACCCGTTATAAATTTTAAAACCAGAGAAAAACAACGGAATACTAGAAATCACGAAAACAATATGATATTTCATTTAAAATATAAAATTGAATCATGAACTCTTTTATTCTTTAAAACAAAATAAAACCAAACTAAAATTCAACAACAATAAACCAAACTTAATTTTTAAAAATAGAAAAAGAAAATAAATCAAATCGTTAAGTAGGCACTTAAATGTCTAACATTTTTCTTTTTTTCTTTTTCCTTTCAGAAAACTTAAATTTCAACTTTGACTTTAGGAGTGGTAGCTTTTTTATTTTTGACGTGATCTGCTTTTAATTAATCTATTCATACAAAAGCAGTACAGTAAATGCAAATCATGTGAAGTAAAATAAAATGGCTTAATTGAATAATGGTACTTGTTAGGAGTGAAATTTCATAAGAATAAAACAAATCACACGTCAAGCAACCAAGGAGACACGTTAAATAATCAAACTCTTTCGGGTAATACGTGAAAGCTCAGTCATATGAACATATCACGTTTGACAAACATGACCACCACCACTTATTCGGGATGAGTGCTCCACCTGGTAAGGTGTGTATCTGTCTCTATTGTCAAAAACCACGAGGTATGTAACCATTCAAGCAACAAGGATGGAATGACTAAGCTTGTCACTCTGCCGAAACACAAACTCCTCGCGGTGGGTGGGGATAATCACCTCATTTGCACAAGAAAAAACCTAGCGTGTTGAGATAGAGAGCGAGTGCAAGAAGCAGACCAAGAAGTAGTGAGAATTGCACCTGTGCCAGAGACGAGGGTAGATTCTTTGGGAGAGCAAGTGAGAGTTGCGAATCGAGACCTTTCGAAGGTACTTGAAATCAAGGAATTAAATGTCGATGGGAATGTCGAAGTTCAAATTTACGGAAATATCGATGGAAATGTCGATGGTGAGAGATATTCCCGAAAAAATCACGGAAACGATGGAAACATAGGTGAGTTTTCAGATTTTTTTAATGAAGCTTTCATTATAGCTTAATTAAGTTATAAACTATCATATAATGGAACTATATACCTACAAATGATGTTAAACATAATAAAATGTAAAAAATATAATAAAATCTGCAGAAATATAATATTAAAAAATGTTTATTACAGTAAAACTTGTCAAAATATAATACTAAATATGACGTGAGATGTTAATATGTAATTTGAAATGAGATTTTTACAAAATGTTTAACATTACACATACATGAAAATGGTAATCAAATTTTAAACAAATTAAAAACTTAATTAAAACATAAAATCAAAATAATATTTAGGATTAAAACTTATTAACTAAAATTAAAATTATATTTAACCACTCTACAAGTACAATATCATAAAATTAGAGTCTAATTAGAGAAATATTAACCAAAATAGATGAATTGGAATTGGAGAATGAATTAGCAAAATAATTGGAAAAATAACAGAAAAATAGTAGATGACTTGCAACATGGAAATTTCTACCGACATAACGAAATTTCCACGACATTACCTACATTTCCATCACATTGGAGAAGACGTTTGACATCGTAGTATTCTAATGTGTATATTGGCTCGAAAGAGCATCGACCTTTCCATGGAAAGCGAAAATCTATCGCGACATTTCCGACGACATTTCGATATCGAGCTCCATTTTTGGCGACATTTTTTTCCATGATAATTTTTTATATTATTTATAATTTATTCACTATTTGTATTAAAATAAAATTTAATATATTTATCTTAAAAGAGAAAATAAAATAAATAATGTGTTATATAAATAGAGAAAATAAGAAAACAATAAAATAAAAAGATAAAAAGGGAAGAGGAGAAGAGAGAGAAATTTATAAAATAGATATAAAGAAGTTTAACTTTTTCTTTGTCCCACATCAAAAGAATATATGAATTGTGTGTGAAAATGCTTCCCTATAAAATGCCTTCATTGCTACTTGGAAAGGATATTGCCTACCAATGCTTCGTGCTCATGGCTTAAAGGTCATTGGGTTGGGCTTAGTGATTTTAAAAATTAAATTTTAGATTTTTTTTTTGAAGATTACATGTTGATGTCGGCGATATTTTGTTATCGAGTATTTTGACAATATCGCTTTAGTTACCGACATTGGTGATATTTTCACGATATTGGAGAAGATATTTTTTCTCCTCTATTAATAATATGTCGAGGATAATTTTGGGCGACATGTCGATCGATATTTTGATGTGAAAGACCACGTGGAGTATGTAGATGAGTCATGGACCTACGAGGAGGGCGGCTCGATGGGGAAGCAGAGGCCGAACAATTGGCATGTTGCCTCTTCCTGCCATGAGCCTTTCCACCATGGACATTCGTGTCTGAAAGAAAGGTCCGATCTTCAGGAAATGCCCAACCAAAAGAGGAAAGAACAGACTGATGTTGTGAAATTTACCCCGGAGAGCACTCAGCCTTGGGCATTAGAGTTGAAGAAACTTCAAAACGAGCTCTGTCGTATAAAGGAGCAACTAGGAAAAGCTCTCATTGCCTTGAGGGATTCCTCGACTATAGTAAAAATTTCATATATGGAAATAAACCAGAGGAGTAGGGGCCAGGGTTACCACACTCAAGGTCTATTAACCAAGCCCAAGTAAAGTCATTCCTAAAACCATTATTCTTGAGCTAGACTTCAAGACTATGAGCTCTACTCAAGTCGAGGCCAACTACGTAAATATACTACATGCTCAAAAAGCTAAGCTACTTAAGAGTAATAAAGTTCTGAGTCCATTTGGGAGGCATGACTCGTTGGAAGAGCTAAAAAAAGAAAAATTATAAGTCTATCAGGGAGGTAGGGCTTTCACGAGCCACACCTGGTGGAAGAGTTCACAATGAAAATTCTAAGTCCACCAAGGAGCCATGACAAGAAGCCAAAACTTATTGAAGAGTTTCAATTGAATAAAGCTCCAAGTCCACCAAGGAGTTATGGCTTTCATAACCTCTACCCGGTGGAATGAATAGCTCAAGATTAAAAAAAATATATAAAAAATTTCAAGTCCATTAGGGATGTAGGGGCTCTCACAAGCTATCCACCAGGGAGGTAGGGCTCTCACAAGCTCTACCTGGTGGAAGAGTTCAAGATGAAAATTCTTAGTCTACAAAAAGGGTAAGGCTCTTTCAAGCACTACTCGGTGGAAGAGTGCAAAATAAAAAAAAATTATAAGTCCACTAGGGAAGTAGGGCACTCATAAGCATTACTCGGTGGAACAATTCAAGAAAAAAAAAATAAGTCCACCACAAAGGTAGGGCTCTCACAAGCTCTACCTAGTGGAAGAGTTCAAGATGAAAAAAATTCTAAATCCACCACAGAGGTAGGGCACTCACAAGTCACGTCGGGTGCAAGATCTCAAAATGATTAAAATTATTAGTTATACAGGAAGCAAAGCTACCTAGCTGCGTATGACGAGCAAGAGTAAGAAACAATTGGAAGCAAAATATCTATTGAAATAATAGTATGGTGGATCAATCATACAAAATAAAGTTACAATGACTATCGCAAATTTATTTGATCAAAAGGGTCAGTGCAGTTATGCTACTCAGAAAAAAATCGAGCTTTAAAAATCAGATAAAGCTTGGAAAAAAAGTCAAAGTCAATGGTTAAAGGGTCAGTTCAGTCAAGCTACTTAGAAAAAATCAGTCTGGACCACGGGTCGAGAGGAAGATAGGTGTAGCAGAGGCAAATAGAAAAAAACGGATCTACATAGGTTCCAAGTTCCAACACCTAGTTTTTCTAAACACTTTGAAGAATTTTAAGATAGAAAAAAGCGGACCTGGATAGCTCCCAAGCTCCAACACTTAGTTTTCTCTCAACATTTTTGAAGAATGTCAAGATAGAAAAAAGCGGACCTGCGTAGCTCCCAAGCTTTGACACTTAGTTTTTAACTCAACATTTTCAAGAATGTCAAGATAGAAAAAAGAGAACCTACATAGCTCTCAAACTCTGACACTTAGTTTTTTTTCTCAACATTTTGAGGAATGCCAAGATACAAAAAAGTGGACCCGCACAACAATTAGTTTTTTCTCACCATGTTGAGAGATATCAAGATAAAAAAACGCATAGCTTACAAGCTTTAATACTTATTTTTTCTAAATTTTTTTAGGAAGACCAAGATTGAAAAAAGGTGAACTTCGCATCTCAACATTTTTTAAGAAGACAAAAATAGGAAAATAGCAGGCCTCTTGAGCTTCAACACTTATGATATTTTTAGAAATAAGAAAGGAAAAAATTCTCAAGTAAAAAAAAAAAATTCACTCCAAAGAACACTTCCAAGCGATGGTGTGCTCCACCACTTTAATCGGGTAAACCACTCATGCTTAGCTTGGGAGTAGGGGGTCATTGTTATGGGTGAAATTTCAGAAAGAGTAAAACAACCACGTGTCAAGCATCCAAGGAGACACATTAAACAGTCTTATGAACATACCACGCTTGATGAACCTGACCACTACCACTTATGCGAAATGAGTGCGCCACGTGGTAAGGTGCATATATCTGTCTCTATTACTGAAGACTACGAGGTATTTAACCATTCAAGTAAGGATGGAATGACGAGCCCGTAGGTCCATAGAAACACAAATTCCTCGAAGTGTAACATTCACATAAGAAGCTCCGGGATTGCGTTAAATGTACCAACCTCGCACCTCAGTGTATCGTAGGTGCGCGACCTCATAAAATTACACATCTACATCCAATCAAGATACAACAGATGGTTGAATCCGTACGTGACACGTGACTTGATGACATCACCCATTTCCACTACTATAAATAAGAGGAGATAAATCACCAAAAGGTAACTAAATTCATTCCCAATAGCTTGGCATAATAGCTATACTCTGCTCTAAGTTAAGCATTAGAGGGTGTTAGGCAGACACCATACTGATGTTATTTTCTCTTCTGCGCTGGTGAATGTCTACACAGCTCAACAGTTACATAAGTCATCGCCTAAACAGGTTACCACCTCCGGCTCTCCTGAATTTATTGTTCGTTGCACACGTGGAAGCAACAACAGTGTTGGCGCGAAGCACGTCAGCTCGGTCATCTTGTTACTATTTTCACACAACAGTACCAACTAGGGATGAACATTGGATTTATTTGATTTAGATTTTACTAAATTTCATAATTGATTAGATTTTTTTTTTCAAATTATATAAACCGAATCAAACCGTTCAACATAAAGAAGTCGAGCCAAAGCAAACCGAAATGGTTCAGTTTGGCCTTATATTTTTTTTTCTTTTTATCTCTATTATTCATAAATACTTAATTTACATTATGATAGATTCAATAAAATCTAAAAAATAACTTCCAAAAAAATTAGGACTAATTTCAATCAGTCAAAAAGTTCGATATAACAAATAAAGCAAAAATTACAAATATAGTCATAATAAAATTCTGAAAGTCTCGTTATAATTATACAAATATAATAAAATAGAGTTGAAGATCTTTCCTATATTTTATATATAATATAATATATATTGGATAACTAAAAGATTAGTTTGAATTATTACAAAAATCTATAAAACTAAATCAAAATGTTATTTTTTGGTTTGAACAAAGGGAAAACTGGGTATATAGCCCAAATTCAAAAAAGCTAAAGCTTAATGGACCAAAAGAAAAAAATAAAACAAAATGGCTCTAGTGAATTTTCAAATGAAAATAAAAATACAATAAAACCCTTAGTTGAGATATGGAAAGAGAATACGAAGGGAATTGAAACGGACTGAAAAGGAAGGAGTAAAAAGAGGAGAAAATATGAGATATTTTTTGGGGAGATAAAAACATACCATTGGTTGCAAATCTCCAAAAAGAAAAAAAAAACTAATACGCATAAAAAAAGAGCTTTAAAGAGAAGGAGATCTTAGAATTTCAGAGGCAAAAAACTCAAAAATTGAAAAAGAAGAAGCAGAAGGTACAAGGAAGTGTAAAGTAAGTAATAATACTAAACATTGTACTGTATATTAGAAACAAAAATAAAACAGTACAATATAGTAAATTTCTCTTAAAAAGTAAGTAATAATAGTAAACGCTATATAGTACATTATAAATATAGAATAAAACAGTACAATATAGTAAATTTTCTTTTAAAATTTAAGTAATAATAATAAACACTATACTGTACTTTATAAACATAAAACAATTCAATACAGTAAATTTTCCCTTTAAAAAATAAGTAATAATAATAAACACTATACTATATATTATAAACATAGAATAAAACTTTACAATATAGTAAAAATTCCGTTTAAAAAATAAGTAATAATAATAAACGCTATACTGTACGTTATAAATAAAAAATAACAAAATAGTAGTAAATAATTATAATGTATAATCATATTCATGTACAGTATAATAAAAAACTTATACCGTACAATGAATGCTTGAAAAAAAACAAGAAGAAGAAGAAGATGAATAACTATATTCATGTACAATATAATAAACAAAACTTGTACTGTACAGTGAACCCAGAAAAAAATAAAAAGAAGAGAAAAAGAAGAATGATAAGAGGAAGAAGAAGAAGAAGAGAAAGAACCTTCGACCTTGGCCATTGGAAAAATGTAGATCTAAGGAATCGTGATTAAAAAAATCACCACGAATCCTAACTCAACAATGAACCAGAAAATTAAAAAAAATCAATAGAAGAAGACGAAGTTCTTGGAAGAATCCCAATAACCAGAAAATTTAACATTAACGAAGATTGAATCCATATGAAATTAGAAAAAATAGAGGATGAATGAAGCTTGATAGACAAATGAATGAAAGAAACGAAAATGAAACAAAAAGAAAAGGATGAAACGAAAAACCTAAAAAAAAAACAATAGAATGGAAACAAACAAAAAAATTAAACAAAAAAAAAGAAGAAGATTGGAGAGAAGCAATACTCAAATAAGGAAAAAATATACCCTATTCGGATATCCAAATATTATACGGACAAATCTAACAATTTTTTTTTTAAAAAAAATAAAAAAGAAAAACAGATAGAATGAGGGTAAATCATATATATTAAAAAAAACAGATACTTTAAAAAAGCTAAAAAAACCTAAGAAATTTAAGAGGTTAAGAAAACATAGTGCATAGCCAAATTGAGCTATATAGTGGATTATCTCATGAACAAATGGAAATTTAAAATCCAAACCAAGCCCATTTGATTTTGTTTGATTGAATTTGAACATTTAGATTAGTTTGAATTTATTAATAAATATATTTTGCCTTCAAATGGATTTTAATGTGAGATCTATCTAAAGAATTTTAATTAGTATAGAGCAGCAACATTGCAAACTCTTACCTGGGAATTTACCGTCAGTAACATTTTTTGTATCAAGTGTTCGTTGTATACATAACTTTTTTTAAACTTCATAATTCAAGGAGTGATTTAATATTTCACGTCAATCAACGTAGTAAATCAGGGATTCATATAGTGGGTGATTCATCATTTGAGGATCAATCAACATGATTAATATAATATAATATTTGATGATAATAAAAATAAATTAGTTAATAGTTTATAATTGATTATTTAAATTTTGATATAACAAATTTTATCATATGTTTTAATTGATATGCTCAATCTAGATATATGATGGACTATTTTTTCAATTACTTAAATTTTCGAATTTTTTTTCTTTCAATTCCATCATGGGCTTGAAAGGAAATGGGTTTCAAAACCAAATTCTGTTATTGGTATGAAAACTGAAATTTGTATTAAGGGGAATTTTCATAACTACCCCATTAGAAAAACTAGTTTTCAAATTTACCCTATGTATGTAAAAGTTATCAAAATTACCCTTAATTTTACACATGGAGGCTAGCCAATTAAAGTTAGTGGGATGACTATAACTAACCAAGGGGTAAAAATGAAAGTATCATAGGAGAGGGGGTATTTTTTATAACACACCTTAAATTTGGGGTAGATATAATAAAATTCCTTGTATTAAACTCTTGAATAACATGATAAACTATTTATAGACCATTGTATTTTTACGTACTAAGCCCACTAAACAGGTAAAGCCCAAACAACCATTATATTTTAATTCAGCCCATGAAGCCCAATAACTATCAGATAATGAAAACCCCATTTTCACAATAATACTATGCAGCTTACATCAAGCAAGCTCGAACCTTCGATCATATTTAGATGAGAATAAATGTCTAACCACTTCAATTATATCCAGATTAGTTATCATGCTAAAAGTATAGATAAGCATTTTGGCTTCATATTCAAAAGCAAAGCTCTTAGGTGTAGTTGGTCTTAGAAAATAATTAGAATCAAAATTGAAAAAGGAACGAGAATGGATTATTGATAGATGAGACTTTTTTTAGACAATTATTGAAATAACATATTTTTACATACTAAATACTTGGAACTTTTCAAAATTACTAAAATAGTATAATTTATTGAACTAAAAAAGTATAAAAAAAAACTAACAAATTCATTGAAAATAATAATGAAAGATAATCAAATAGCTCAATAAATTATTGAACTTACACTTAAAAAAGTAAAAAAAAAAACATACAAATTCATTAAATACCCATGAAAAATAGTTCAATAATTTATTGAACTATAGTTCAATAATATATTGAATTATAATTGTGCTATTTGAGTAATTTTTAAAAAATATTGATGTTTTAGTAATTAGTATTCAAAATTATGTTATTTGAGACTTTTATGAGTAATTTTAAAAGTAGGAAATGTTTTGAAGTATTTTAAAAATGATATTAATCATTCTGACATTCCACCAATCTCGGTTTCAGATTGTTTAAACTAACCATATTATGTTTTGAAGTATTTTAAAAATGACATTAATCAACTTGTTTAAACTAACCATATTATGTTTAATAATGTTAAACTCTATATTTTTATTGATTTTCAATAAATATAATCATTTGTAAACTAACAGTGGTTTTGTTTAAGACTAAAATTACCGGAGCTTTGGTTTGTTTCTATATTTTTTTGTTCTTTGGTTTAACAAATATAAACATGTTTATCTAACCATGTTTTTATTCTTTTTTGGATTTTTATTGATTTAAGAAATATGAACATGTTAAACTATCCATATTATGTTTAATAATATTAAACTATAGATTTTTTTTATTGACTTTTAACAAAGTGTATTTTCTGTCTTAATAAAAGTGGCGCCACCAACATTTATATGTATAAAATAGTACTTAAATATATTCATGAAATATAATATTACTTTATATTAACTAACATTTATATGTTAAAGTTACAATAATATTAAGGGATAAATGTAAATAAAACCGGTGTGGCTTACGGAAATTACAAATCCTAATCCTTTAAATTTTTTTTTATTTTTATTTTGTTACATGGTAGCTACACGCGAGGGATATTGTATAAATGAGTGAGTCTTCTTCTACCCCAAATCACAATTTGATAAATTAAGGGCTTGCTTAATTGGGGAAAGTTCAATCTAATACCAATTGATAATCTCTTTGTCGACAATAATGGAAATCAATGATCGATAAAATATAAGAATATAATATTCTCTTAAGCAACCGCTGACACTATTACATACAAACCTCATTCGTTAAAACATAAAGGATGAAAAATTTATTAACCACACGAGTGGCAAAAAGTTATTTTTTAAACATAATGATGCAATTTACAATTTGAATAAACCACAAAGTGTTATTTATATTTATTTCTAATATTAATTATTATTTGATTGGACATGAATAAAGAAAAGGAAAAAGCATGCTGATGGAAAAAATTTATCCGATGACAGATTGTAATTTTATTATTTATTTTTTTTAAGGAAAATGACAAATTGTAAATTAAACCAATGATAAACTATTATGTTTATTAAAATAGAGACCCATAAAAAAATTGGCATGTGTCTCTTTATTGGATTAAAAGACATCATATCATGTCACATGTCCTCCATATAATAACATGATTAGTCTAATAATATATTCAGGGTCTTTCCTAAAAAAATAAAGATCTAGTGCGATAAATATATCTTTTTAGAAATATAACCAAAAAAAAAGTTCTTAAAAATAAATCAAACTACATTATAAATTAAGGTTAAAAATACTATTATTAGGCGTAATTTTTCATAATAGTAACTAAAAAATTGTTTCAATTGTTGATCAATAATGTTTAATGTGTTAAACATTAAATCAAGAAAAAATAAATATTTTTTCTCGATTTAATTAAGGGTAAAATAAAAATAAGACCCCTATGTTTTTTTTCTAAATGCATGAACACCTCCTGTGGTTTGAAAATGACAAATCATACCCCTGTGGTTTCATATTATTGCAATAAGACCCCTCCAATCCAACCCCATTAATTTTCTTTTAGCCATAACTTTTTCGTATGAAATTCGATTTGGATGATTCTATATGTGTTGGAATCCTCATTTCGAGCTACATGTTATGACCAGTTCAAAACTTTGAAATCGTTAATTAATAAAAGAGTTGATTATCAATAAATTACGAGGTATGGTTGATACCATCAAATCTTTTGGTTGCTGATGATTTAGAAGTTTCAAAATAACCATAACGTAGTGCTTGAAATGAGGATTCCAAAACATCTTGAATCATCCAAATCGGAGTTCAAATGAAGAAGTTATGGCTAAAAGAATATTAATGGCGTTGGACGGGAGAGGTCTCATTGTAATAATATGAAACTACAGGGGTATGATTTTCCATTTTCAAACCACAGGGGGGTGTTCATTATAGGAAATGTAATATCATTCAAAAGAATTCTCATTAGATTAAATGAAAGAAATGAACTCTCTTTATATAGATGAGTTCTTACAATTGTGATAAATAACAAACTTCTAACTGTAAAACAGATTGTAACAGAAATCAGTCCACCAATGATTAGCCTAACTAACTTCAATGATTAGTAATGATTAGTTGGCTATTAACTGTTAATGAGCTTCCTTTACAGCCCCTCTCAAACCCATAGCTGATGCAGACAGAACACCCAACTTTTCTCTCCATTTGAAGAAGGATGTAGCAGATAAGGGTTTGGTAAACAAGTCTGCCAATTGAAAAGAAGCAGGTAAATGCTGGACTGAAATCTGTTTGGTCTTGACAAGATCTCGAACAAAGTAAATGTCCAATTCCATATGCTTTGTTCTTGAGTGAAGAACAGGATTATCACTAAGATGTACAGCTCCTACGTTATCACACCAAAGAATGGGTGATCGAGGAAGTGTAAGATGCAATTCACTAAAGAGAGAAAGCAGCCACAATATTTCAGAAGATGTCAGTGCAAGACTTCTATACTCAGGTTCTGTACTTGATCGAGAAACAATGTGTTGTTTCTTTGAGCTCCAAGAAATCAAGTTTCCACCAAGAAATATACACATACCAGAAGTAGAGCATCTGTCATCGGGATCGGATGCCCAATCAGAATCTGCATAAGCCTGCAACTGAAGATCAGAAGGTCTTTTGAAGGTTAAACCATGGTGTAAAGTTCCTTTTATGTATCGCAAAATTCTCTTCACAGCCTTCCAATGATGAGTGGAGGGAGCATGCATAAATTGACATACTTTATTGACTGAGTATGCTAATTCTGGTCTGGTTATTGTGGCATATTGCAGGGCTCCAACCACTCTTCTTTATTCACTGACATCATCTAACTTCTCTCCTTCTCTGCTAGATAATATTGTTCCACTGATCATAGGTGTGGAGATAGGATTAGCATCAAGCATATTAGACTTTTGGAGCAAATCACGAAGATACTTAGTCTGAGACAAATGCATATTTCCATTTGCTAGATAAGACATTTCAAGTCCCAAAAAGTAAGTAAGTTGACCAAGATCTTTTAAGGAAAATGTAAGATTCAGTTGTGTAATAAGATCTTGGATAAGAGAAGGAGAGCTGCCTGTGATTAATATGTCATCAACATATATCAAAACAAAAATGGAAGTAGAACCAGTGACTTTAAGAAACAAGGAAGGATCAGCCTTGGCAGGACAGAAATGCTGACTGAGAAGAAAAGTGCGGCTTGTTTTAGACCATATATTGCTTTATTGAGCTTACAGACCAAAGGAGAGTCTTGAGATTGAACTTGAAAGCCTGGGGGCTGTTCCATGTAGACATGTTCATTCAATAAGCCATGAAGGAAGGCATTATTGATGTCAAGCTGTCTAATAGTCCACTGATTTGCTAAAGCCATAGTAATAATAATCCTGATTGTAGTAGCTTTGACAACAGGACTAAATGTTTCTGTATAGTCAATATCAGGAAGTTGATGATACCCTTTAGCAACTAACCTTGCTTTATGTCTTGCAATTGAACCATCAGAGTTCTTTTTTATTTTGTATACCCACTTGCAGCCTATTAGCTTTTGATCACTGGTTTGAGGAACTAAGGTCCATTTATTATTCTTTTGCAGAGCTTCAAATTCAGTTTTCATGGCTTGCACCCGCTGAGAAGATTGAAGAGCCTGTTTGACAGTAGAAGGTTCATGTTCCAGAATATCAGCTTTATAAACTTTTGGTTTATAAATTCCATTTTTGGACCTTGTGACCATTTGATGAGTAGCTGTTGGAGGTATATCAGTAGGTGAAATAGAATTCAAAGCTGGTGCAATAGGAGCAGGTTCAGAATTTGGAGGAGCTAAGAGATGTGCAGGAATTGATATTGAATTCGAATGTGGTTCAGAATTCGAATGTGGAATAGAAGGTTCAACATGATCAGGTTCAGTGTGAGAATGAATAGAATTTGGTGCTGGTCCTAAAATAGAAGGGAGAGAAGATGGACTAGGAGGTATTGGAGAGTAGGATTTAGAAATAATAGTCAGAGGAGAGGATGAAATATCAGTAGTTGATAGAGAAGAAGATGGTGATTGGAAAAGTGATTGATAAGGAAAGAAATTTTCATTGAAGACTACATGTCGTGAAATATAAACTTTTCCTGAGGGAGAAATACATTTGTAACCTTTGTGTTGGGAACTATAGCCAAGAAATAAGCAGTGACTAGATCTGGGATCAAGTTTATGATTGTTAAAAGGTCTATGATATGGATAGCATGAGCAGCCAAAAACTTTAAGGTAAGAATAGTCAAAATTACTAGTAAACAATTGATTGAACGGGATCTTACCTTCAAGGGCTTTGGTAGGCAACCTATTCATCACAAAAACTGCTGAATTGAAAGCATCATCCCAATAATACAATGGCATAGCTGCTTGATGAAGTAAGGATAGACCAAACTCTACTATTTGTCTGTGTTTTCTTTCAATAAGACCATTTTGAGCTGAAGTGTGAGGACAAGAAACTCTTTGAGCAATACCATGTTTTATTAGAAAAGGAGTTAAAGCTCGAAACTCTCCCCCCCCATCAGTTTGTATGGCCTTAATTTTTGTATTCAGGGTGTTTTCTACTTGAGTTTTAAATTGAATAAAAGTGTGGTAAACATCAGATTTAGATTGAAGAAAATAGATCCAAGTATATCTTGAGTAAGCATCTACTAGACTTAGATAATATCTATAACCATTTCTTGACAAAGTAGAAGAGGGTCCCCAAAGATCATCAACAACAAGTTGTAAAGGAGAGGTATAAACAGTTTGAGAAGAAAAGAAAGGCAGTTTATGACTCTTGGATGTTTGACAAGCAGAACAGAAATTGAACTCTTTATTAATTGGGTAAGAGATATTACATTGTTGCAAAACTTGCTTGACAGTAGAAATGTTTGCATGACCTAAACGTCTATGCCAAATATCTAAGGAAGTACATTTATTATTGCTAGTAGTATGAAAAACAGCAGCATCAGAAGAAGAAAGAGCAGAATGAAGAGCTATAGACTGAGAACTTTTGACAGAAGGTTGAGTTAGCCTTGTATTATTGTGATGATGATTTTTGAGGTTGAGCCTATAAAGTTCACCTTGAAGATTCCCCTCAAGCAACACCTTACTAGTAACCTGATCTTTGACAAGACAATGATTAGGATAAAACACAAAGTAAACATTGTTATCTTTTGCAAACTGATGTACACTTAGAAGATTTTGTGATATTTGAGGAACATGGAGCAGATTTTCAAGTTTAAAAGAATTTAGTGTTTTTGGACAAAAAATTGAGGAAGAACCAGAATGAGAGATATTTAAACCTATTCCATTTCCCATTTGAACTCTATTTGCACCTTGATATTCACTACCAATGTTGAGATTAGCCAAATCATTTGTCACATGGTGGGTTGCTCCTGAATCAGGGCACCAATTTGAATCTGATGGTAAGTCATTTGATGCAATATAAGCTGTCATTGGTCCAGAAATAGAGGTAGAAGCCTGCTGTTGAGGTTGATATCTTCCATGGGAATGAAAAGTAGACACATTCCCAAACTGATTTGAAGTATTCCCATTGGAACCAGTCGTATTTGGTCCATGAAAGTTAGGATCAAATCTTGAGTAGCATCTAAGACTTGTATGCCCCATTTTACTACAAAGTTGACACTGAGGTCTATTAGTATTTCCATATCTTCCTCTATAATTCCTGCTTTTACCCTTATGTTGATAATTCTGTCCATTTCCAGAATGAGAAGATGAATTATCATGTTTGCTTTGAATTGTGAGATTGACAGATGGTAGAGATGCATCAGAAACAGAAAGCTTCCTCTGAATTCTTCCTTCATGAGACAGTAATAGAGCTGATACTTCTTTGAAAGATTGAGGCATAGACTGTGCAGTGATAACAGATACAATTGAGTCAAATTCTGTGCCCAAACCCTCAAGAACATACATGATAAGATCTTCCTCTGAAATTTTATGTTTAACAGATAGCAAAGCACTGAAATATGACTTCATTTTGCTGAGATAATCTTTCATCGACAATCCATCCTTCTTTTGATTTTGAAGTTTTGACTTGTATTGTCCATACCTCACTAGAAGAATTACAATCTGTGATTTCAGCAAGTATGGATTCTGTCATTGATCCACTAAGCCAAGAAGAGAGAAGACGATCTTGACGTTTCCATTTCAAAAATTCTGGATTTGTAGAAGAAGTGGAACCAGAAGCTGTGGTGTTTGTAATTAACTGTTGTGGAATCAATGGAGTTTCAGAAATGAAGTCTTCAAGCCCATGGCCTTCAATGGCAGAAAGAACTTAAAATTTCCATAACAAGAAGTTATCATCATTCAATTTAACAATCGAAGACTGATTTCCAAAGGTTACTGGTAAAATAGATGATGCGGAAGGAGCAGAGATCAGAGTAGATGGAGAGGAAGAAGAAGACGCCATTAATGGCCGAGAGAATTTTCACAGGATCGAAGACAGTTAGCCAAGATGAATCTGATACCATATTAATAATGTGGGCATCCATCTCAAAACCAATTGGTAATGAGAGGAGTGGCCCTTAGAATTTATAAATGTTATGAGTTCTATCGGAATTCTCAACATGCCCCTTTAATATGGTGCCTCTTTTGGGCTCACCATTCTTGGGTTGAATCTCATTTTTGGGTCGAATGCCCGCTTGGGCTTGTTGGGCTCTGATACCATATAGGAAATGTAATATCATTCAAAAGAATTCTCATTAGACTGAATGAAAGAAATGAACTCTCTTTATATAGATGAGTTCTTACAATTGTGATAAATAACAAACTTCTAACTGTAAAACAGATTGTAACAGAAATCAGTACACCAATGATTAGCCTAACTAACTTCAATGATTAGTAATGATTAGTTGGCTATTAGCTGTTAATGAGCTTCCTTTACATTCATGCATTTGACAAAAATTACCGGGGTTTTATTTGCATTTTACCCTTTAATTTAACAACATTCAATTCATATTAATTATAAAATATACAAAAATAATAAATTAATTTTTTTTTTTAAAATGATGATTTATAGTCTAAATATAAGTCATAAAATTTATATATGATCAGCTTTAAATAGATAAAATTAGAGGTAAAAATCTCCAATCATATTTTATATGATCTATTTTTAAATTCTAAAAATAACAATAATAAATAAATATAATGAAACTTATTTTAAGCTTTCAGATAGTTCCGAACTTGAGATTGGGGGTAAGAGTTTGAGAAGGGACTCCATGCAAACACGCCAATAGTTACTTTTTTTTTTTTAATAATTACTTATATACTTTTATATATATATATATATATATGTATAAAATTATGTAGACTCGTCTTAGATTTGGGGCCCCCGTCGCACCAAATAAATAGTGTCAACTACGGCCCTGAATATATTGTCATATGAGACAATTGGGCTTAAATAAAATAAAGTTCATGCCCACTAAAAGCCCATGGAGAAAATAGAGTAAGTAATTCACCATTTAGGGGATTGGGAAAAATATTCATAGAAGGCTTAAGACTTTAAACACTAAATTTTTTCTAAAGAACTTATCGAAAACATTTTTTTAATAATAAAATCTCACAAGTTCTGAAAACTCTGGTGTTCAAGCTTCAAGACTACACCAAATTGATTTATTTTTCACATGCTAAAAATGTTGGAGAAGACTCATTCATTTTGATCAAAAAGTACGTCAATTGACCCTCGAATCAAAATTTATATTTTAGAGAAAAATTCAGAAGATTACTTCTTGATAAAAATTGTAACTCCTTATATATCAATACAAATCATATTTATTCCACCATTTAATCCATTCATTTAAAAGGTTGTGTGAACAAACAATCTCTTATATGAACCAAAGAATCATCTTTCATAAAAATGCTAGAAAAGAATGGTCATTTCATTACAAAAATAAAACCCAAACAAAGTAATTGGTTTCTCATACCATTTCTCTTGCTCTCTCTTTCTCCTTCCCTTTTCCTTTCCAACACACCATCTCAAAGTAATCAACCCAATTTTGTGTTACTTATTGACAATTATTTTCTTCATCTACTCTTCAAATTCTTATCGTTATCAATTGATTCTTTCTAAAACCAACTTTTATGATAAATAAGAGATTTAGCTGTTATCATAATTTCCTCATACGACAAAACCTTGTAAAACAAATTTACCTTTTGAAAAAGAAAACTAAAAAACATAATGTTTTTTTTTTTTGTTTTTGTTTTGAAAAAGCTCTTTATTTTAAAAAGTGCAAGATAAATCTCTCACAGACATGTGATAGCATTGATTTGTGCCTAAATCTAACAAAGCATGTTTCATAGAATTTGTTAAAAGGAAAGAAAGTGGGTCAAGAGCATATATATATATTTTTTAATTAATTAATTTTTGTTAACTAAAAAAAATCAAATTTATAAAGAACCGACCAATTTCATCAAAGCCCCTTCTAGACGTAATCTAAAAAAAAAACAAATAGGAAATCGAAAGCAAACCAAATAGAAAAGTCATTTTTATTATTTAATTTAATAAAAGAAAAGGAGAGTAAAAGTTTTCCACTTTTTGACCGTTAACTATGGTCGGTTCGGTTAGGTTAGGTCTCAATGTCCATAACGCGGCGTCAGACACGCGTCGTAAAGCAGGTGGATAAAACGAGAATTTTTTAAATGGACACGTAATCACTTGTCGGAAGATGTCGGATATTTTTAAATGACACATGGTACGTGATTAAAAGGGGTTGGTCCTGGCGGCAGGTTCAGCAGTCTGTTTATATATAATTTCGTAAAGGGCTAAAATGTAAATAAGACCTATGTGGTCTTTTCAAAATGCATGAGCACCTCCTGTATTTTGAAAATGGCAAATCGCACCCCTGTGGTTCCAATTTTTTTCAATCTGACCCCTCCCCTTCAATGTCAATAATTTTCTTTTAGCCATAACTTCTTTGTTTGAACTTCGATTTGGATGATTCAAGATGTTTTGAAATTTTCATTTTCGGCTTTACATAATCGTTACTTCGAAACTTTGAAATCATCAATAACCAAAAGAGTTAACGATGTCAATAATACCTAGTGTTTCGAGATTAATAGAATTTTTTATTTATTAATGATTTCAAAGTTTCGAAGTGACATTTATGTAGAGCATAAAATGAGGATTCCAAAACATCTTAAATCGTCCAAATCGGAGTTCAAACGAAGAAGTTGTGGTTAAAAGAATATTACTGACATTGAAGGGGAGGGGTCTGATTGAAAAAAATTGGAACCACAAGGGTGCGATTTGTCATTTTCAAAGTACAGGGGGTGTTCATGCATTTTGAAAAGACCACAGGGGTCTTATTTGCATTTAACCCTTTCGTAAAATACAAATAAGACCCACGTGGTTTGTTTTAAATGTATGAACACCCTCAGTGGTTTGAAAATTACAAATTACATCCGTGGTTCCAAAAAATTTCAATCAGACCCCACCCTTTCAATATCATTAATTTTTTTTTCCATCATAACTTCTTCTTTTGAACTCCGATATGGATGATTCAAGATGTTTTGGAATCCTCATTTCAGTATCTACGCTACGGTTACTTAAAAACTTCTAAATCATCATTAACCAAAAGAGTTAACGGTGTCAATCATACTTAGTAATTTGATTTTAATATACTCTTTTATTTATTAATCATTTCAAAGTTTTAAAGTGACTATTATGTAGAGTCTGAAATGATGATTCCAAAACATCTTGAATCATCTAAATCAGAGTTGGGTGTGATTTATCATTTTCAAACCACAGGGGTGTTCATGCATTTGAAACAAATCACAAGGGTCTCATTTGCATTTTACCATATATATAATCAATTTAAATAATTGCATTTTACCCTATATATAATCAATTTAAATCACACTTCGATTTTTTTTTAAAATGACATTTTAAGAATTGATATTTTTTAAAAATGTAAAAAATTTTGAAAATTTTAAAAAATGACCTTTTCTAGTTTCTCATATCGAAATCCACTATTCTCAATTTGAGAAATGCTATTTTTAAAATATTTCAAAACATTTACTATTTTTAAAATTATTTATAAAAAAAATGTTATTTATTAAAATTTCACTTTTTTAAATCTCACTCATTTATTAAATTTATAGAATAAAAAATATTGTTAATAAGATATTAAATGCATGTCTATGAAAAGAGATCTAAAAGTCTCATTTATTTGTTATTTTGTAATAAAATTAGAATATATGACATATTTAAAATAGAGAAATTTTATTGGGTAGTAGATTTTGATGCAATATTTGTAAAAATTATAACTCTAAAACATAATTGTAAATATAGCAATTTTTACTATGTTAATTAGTGATTAATGTGAATCAGTGATAAATTTAACGTATAAATATTTAATTCAATGTATATCACTGATTCACCCGATCAAAATTTACTATATTTACAAATATTTTTTAGAGTGGCTATATTTATAAATATTACAAAAAAATTGTTATATTTATAAATGCCCACTTAAAATAAGTATATATATTTTATTTCTATCAAAAGTAATAAATAAAATGGTGTTATTTATAGTTTTTTTTATTGGTAATAATGTTATTTATAGTTTTACCAACCATAGACATGTTTAAAAATATTTTTAAACTATAATTTAACTATAAATGTGTGATTTATAATTATCAATTTATTTATTTTTTAATAAAGGAAAGCAAAACATTATTGTCACTTTTGTATTTTGTTAACATTCCTTATTTTTCTTATACTTTTCCTTTTTGACACAAATTTATTGGGAAAATTCCATTTTTCTTAGACGTCGTATCTATTTGATCCCCACGTTTTCAATTTGGTGTCTAAGTAGTCCCTTAGTTTTGGACACATTATGTCCTATTTGATCAATGAGCTTTTAATTTGTGTCTAAATGATATATGGATTATTAGAAATAACTTTAATTAGTCCTTAATTTGTTAACTTCTTAATAAAATTTAGACTAATTAACGCTGACATAAAATATTTAATTCGCCAAAATATTGACATGAGGTTATTATTTCAAATCTTATGTCTAGATTGATGAAAGATATTAAAGTTAATTTCAGTAATGGACAAATTGATATTGTTTATTTCAGAAAAACACGATGTTTTATATATATATATATATATATCAAAACTAACCAAAACCACCACCGACCAAATAATAATACATTGTGAAAAGATAAAAATACCCCGATTTAATTTTCCTTAATTTGTGCAAGATTTAAGGAAAGTTATCAAATACTTTAAATTTTGTAAAATTAAAGGAAAATGTAAATCTAAAAAAATAAAAAATACGAGAAAAAATTCTCCAAGATTCTGAATACTTCTATCTTCTCTGATCATCCCCCAACCACCATTAATACTTCTTCAAGCCCTGAAACTTTGTTAAGAAAATAACTGTAAGTTTAAAAATGTTAAATGTGATAAAACTGTTTATTTTTAATAAACATTATAAGAAAATTAAAATGAAGGAGAAAAATTAATCCACCGCTGATTAAAATATTTTTTTTAAATAAACATTGTAATATACAACTAACGATGTAATAAAATTGGAGAGACCAACATAGATAAGAAGGACTCCAAAAAAAAAAAAAAAAGGAAGAAGAGGGGGGAAATGATTTGGAGGTAAGATTGTAATGAATATAAAACAATCATAAAATAATAAAAATGTTCATAAATAATAAACTGTTTAACAAAAATAAACATTTTTTAAAAAGTAAAATAAAATTAAAAATGTCTGATTTGTAAATGTAGAAACAACATTGATAAGGAGCAAATCTAAAGGAAAAAAAAAGTTATAGAAGCAGACAAGGATGAAGAAGAAACAGAGGTATATAATAAGTTGTTAACATGAAAAGTAATGTTGGTTCTACAAAAAAAAATGATTTAACATGTTTATATTTAATAAAATTGATAATCCCTTAAACAGAAAATACATGTTCATATTTAATAAACAGTTTATTATAGATAAACCAACCTGTAGCAGCAGCCATGAATGAACACGAAAAACTTCATCAATGTTCATTGTCGAAACTTTTCACTACAAGGAAATTTAGCAAAGGCGGCGAAATTTTTCGCCGCCTTTGCCCAGAATTTCGTCGGGATAGGCTTTCCCGGCGAAATTTTTTCGCCGGCATATTTCGCTGCCTTTACACCGTCGAGATAGGCTATACCGGCGAAATTTTGTTTTCGCCGGCATAGGCTATCCCGGCGAAATTCGCCGGCATAATATTCCAGGCGAATTTCGCTGCCAGGTCTATGCCGGCGAATTTCTACGGTATATCCAAAATTCTATTTATTTAATTAAAATAGGCTAAGGCGGCGAATTTCGCCGCCTTAGCCTCTGGATTTTTTTTAATTTTTTTTTTCATTTTAATGCTTTCCTAACAAATACATATCTTCCTAATTATCCTGTTCAGTAAAACAAATTCTACATACAAACCAATCTTCATATATAAAATCAAAATTGAAGATTAGATATAAGATTCACAGTACATGATATAAAAAAGATGATTTAACACATTGCAAATTGTGTTATACAAAGTTTTTGGTTAAAAAAGGTACATCCTATTGATTAGAAGGAGTTTGCGTAAAAGACATAAACATAGTCTTCATGTTGGCAACATCACAGTAAAGGTCATTTAACCTGTCCTTCAGTTCTTTGTTTTCTTCCAAAAGTTGAGTCATAATCTGATCTTGTGATGCGCGTGAGCGAATTGGAACATGAATACTTTTCGTATTGTGTGCCGGTCCCGCCCCTAGTCCTTTAATATATCCGGATCGATAGCCACGTACTTGTTCTATTATATCAACTTCGGTTAGGCGCGGTTGAACAACTCCATCTACTTCCACGTCGGGGGCAACCAACATATCACACATACGACCCTGCATGTATTATAATAAAAACATGAAAATGCCTAAAACCGTAATATTTTTATTACATATATGAAGCTAATAATATACTTATGTAATCTTCTTTAGCCGCGTCATTTACCCAAACACCTTGATCATTCGTGTGCGTGACTCGGAATAGATCAATTTCGTTGAAGGCAACTTCATGATCCTCGTCTAACGCTTGTTAGAAAAACAAAACAAACAAACTTATTATAAATAATCTAATAGAATGAGATGTATTTGTATTTAACTAAGCACAAAATATTTACATGATCATTCATGACTCGCACATGTGACCTTGATCCTGTATTGTGATTATACTTCATTTTTCCCTGATTTTCAACATTAACCTCTGCGATGGCCTACATTACGTAATGTGTATACAATAAAAATGTTAATTTTTCTTATGAAATGAGAAACAAGAAAGTCACGCACACGAATTAAGTGTTTACCTTGAACTTCGGTGTCTCCCACAAGTCGCACAAGAATACCCCCAATCATTAATGTCCTCCACTTGTGCGTGTTTTGATGCACGGGCTACCTGAATACCGTCTTTGTCCCTGATATTCTTATAATGTCTATGCAACTTCCCGCGAAATTCATTCAAAGCGTCGGTCATTCTATTATGAAGGTAAACTTGGACGGCCTCTCGACTAGGGTCAATAATGAAGTTATCCTATATGTCAATGTATGAAGAGTAAATAGTAGTGATCATTATAAAATTTCACAATTATGAAGAAAGTAATAATTTTATCACTCACCAATAGCCTATGAATTACATTGTTCTTGTCCTCCGGTGTAACGAGCTTCCACTTTACTATATGTCTGGTTGGAATATATGTTCGACACAGAACCTCAACTTCATTGATGAATACAGTAGCATACTGACCAACCGGGACACATAAGTTGTCAGGAATTTCTACTGGGAGTGGTCCTTTATTTTCTCTAACTAGCTGCGCAAGGTTTAGACTTTTGGATGGCCCTCTACGATTAATTGATTGTGTACCTGTATATAGATTGATATATATTATAAGTTGAAATATATATATAATTATATATGTGCTAGTAACATCATGAACATTTATTTAAGACGTACCTGAAGCACTATTACTACCCCCTGTCTCTGTACCTGACGTAGTACCAGGAACTACCGAAACTAAAGGGGGCCTACATGGACCAAATGGAGGTCTGCACATGTAATGAATCACTATGTCACGATTGCAATATATAATATGTACGTTTACACTAATTATATTATATTAAAGACAACGCCTAACCATTAACTAGTCACTCAAATCGGATTCAGATGATGATGTTTCACCAAGTTCATCCTTGGCTGAATCCCCATTCTCTTCGCTATCATTATCTTCAATGAAACCATCTGAACGACCAGTATTTCCTTAGCTTGATCCATAATTTCAACATTTATGAATTCAGGTGCTACGTCAGTTCTTATAACTATAATATCGTCTAATGTATCACTGACTTCTGTCTTAAGTGGTACACTATTGATATCATATTCTTCGTTCTCTTCATCACTCTCAATCTCTGGCACATCCCATACCTTCTTCGGTTTTAAAGTTTGCACCACTCGCCATTCATCACCATATTTTATGTCTTCCAAATACAACACTTGTTCGGCTTGATTGGCAAGAATGAAAGGTTCGTTAACATACCACTTACGGGATAGATTAATGGAAAGGTAGCCTAAGTCATTATGGACTCTATTCGGGGATGTGTCTATCCATTCACAATTGAATAAGACAACCTGATTTCCCCCAATGTAGGTACACCACAACTATGCGTAATATGAGAAGTTGAACGGTCGATGGTGTGAAAACGCATGCCGTTTACGCAACATCCACTGTACGAACGAGCTCGGAGATCTGGACCTAATGACAATGCATATAAGTCCCTACTTATTTTTCCCGCACTATGTAGTTCTAGGGCCTGTGAAATGAACATTTAATTTATAAAATGTCTAAAATTATGAAACCATTATTTTTTTAAAATGCCACACTTACATGTGATTTGAACCATGAAGGAAATTGCATCTCTTGTCGTGTGTATATATTAACGTTTGAACTTTCTATCTGAAGAGTAGCAAAATGTTTCCTATGGTGTAGCAAAGTAGTTATTTCGGTAATTAATTTCAAAAGAATGCAATATAGAGAAGTACATGAGTTATGGGAAAAAATTATCGAATAAATGGTACAACTTCGTCACAGTTGTTCAAAATGTACCAATGTGCTTTGTTCATGTCCTCCCGTGCTAGTTGTCGTACTATGGATCTCCTTATAGGTCGTGATTGAAGTCTAAAAACTGAAACATCCTTAGTTACACAATTGAGTGATGATCTTTCATCGTTACGGTCAATCCTGTTATGTCTTGTCTCAATATCTTCCAAATACATTGAACAAAAGCCTATAGACTCATTTATAACATATGCTTCAGCGATAGATCCCTCTGGCCGTGATATATTCTGAACATATTGTTTTAATGTTCGTAGGCTTCTCTCTATTAGGTACATCCAACTGTACGTAACTGGCCCAACAATCTTGGCCTCATATGGAAGATGCACTGCTAAATGCACCATCACATCAAAAAATGCTGGAGGGAATATTCTTTCAAGTTTGCATAAGATTATGACAATGTCTCGTTCCAATCGATCCAACTCTTCAACCCGGATAATCTTTGAACAAAGACAACGAAAGAAGTTACTAAACTCTGTTATAACCCTATCCACATTCTTGTCCACAAAACAACGAACAACAAGTGGTAAGAGACGTTGCAAGAGAACATGTGAATCATGACTTTTTAGGCCAGACAACTTTCCTGAATCAACATTCACACATCTTGAAATATTCGAAGCAAAACCATCAGGGAATCTAACATTTTTCAAAAACTTGCATGCTCGAACCCTTTCTTTGGAAGACAAATTAAACGAGGCCGACGGTTTTACAAATTTATTTCCAGACTTATACACATGCAACTCTTTTCTAATTTTCAAATCTTGCAAATCTAACCTGTGCCTTCAAAGTATCTTTGTTCTTCCCTTCATCCAAAATAATGTGCCGATCAAGTTATCACATATATTCTTTTCAATATGCATGACATCTAACTTGTGGCGTATTAGTAATGTGGACCAATAAGGAAGGGAAAAAAATACTACACTTTTTCCAGTTGTGATTACAATCAGGATGTTTGCGCTTTTTGTCAATCATGGTAGGATTCTTTCCGAGTTTGGGAAACTGTAAATTACTCAATGTATCCAGTATTTCAGAACCGCTCTTTATTCTCGGACTATCTCTGAACTCTTGAAAACCATCATGTAATTTGCTTCTACGCATTACATGATCTAATGGTAAATATCTTCGATGACCCATATAACATATTTTACTTCGCAACCCAAGGGATGATGTATCTTCTAAACATAGAGGACACGCTTTATAACCCTTTGTAGTCCATCCTGACAAATCACCGTAAGCTGGAAAATCATTAATTGTCCATAAAAGTGCAGCATGCATTTGAAAGAACTCAGATTTCGAACTATCGAATGTTCTAATCCCTTCACTCCATAACTCGTGCAACTCCTCAATCAAAGGCTCCAAGTACACATCAATATCTTGCCCTGGTGACTTCGGTCTGGGAATAAGCAATGACATAAAAAAGTAGATTCCTTCATGCATTTCCAAGGTGGTAAGTTATACGGTATCAACATCACAGGCCATATGCTATAAGATGTACTCATGATACTATGAGGGTTAAAACCATATGATGCTAACCCTAAACGCACATTTCTAGGATCTAAGGCAAACCATGGATATTTTTCATCAAAATGTTTCCATCCTTGTGCATCTGATGGATGTCGTAAAATACCATCAGTTACCATCCTTTTATCTTTGTGCCATCTCATATCAGAAGCTGTGTGTTTTGAAGCAAACAGTCGTTGCAATCTATGCTTAATTGGGAAGTGACGCAACACTTTTTGAGGAGTTTTCTTACCCTTCCCATTGGCTACTTTATACCGTGGTTCTCCACAAACCGGACATTCCTGACATGCAGCAAACTCTTTTCTATATAACACACAATCGAACTTGCACGCATGTATTTTTTGATACCCTAGACCCAATCCACTAAGCATCTTCTTACTAGAATAGTATGATTCCGGCAATACCGAATCAATTGGTAATGCTTCTTTAAGTAATTGGAGTAGCATATCGAATGACTTATTACTACACTTATTCAATACCTTTATATGCATCAATTTAACCAAGAAATTGAGAGCAGAAAACCGTGTAAATCCGGGGTATAATTCTTTCCCAGCTTCATCTAATAATTGGGAGAAGTCATTATCTAAGGCAATATCATCCTCAACATTTTGACCACCAACATTATCATTTAACGGTTCTCGCAACTCATGAATAACCTCATACATTTCATCAACCCCCCTCTCATTCGTATTTGCATCTAAATTCCCTTCAACACGTGATGTATTTGTAGCATAGCTCGTAAACCTACTAAGATCCGCTTGCTCACCATGCAAAACCCACGGAGCATAAGTCGGAGACATTCCATTAATATGCAAGTGTCTTTCTATAGTATCAATTGTTAGGAATGGTGTCCTAGAACTTGTAATTATTTAATAATAATAATTTATTAAGAATAAATTAAATAAATAAACATAAGTTCTTTATATTATCTAGATTGATTCAATTAATGATATTAGGAATATATGGAAATATATAAATATCAAACATTCAAATAGTAAACCCTAAGTTACTCTTATGAAATCACGACTTAGTATGTGAGTCATACAAGAGGATTAAAGTCGAGATGAGTAACTTAAACGTGTCTACAGTAAATGGATAACGTTTGGGAACCTTATCCTGGTAACACTGTTGATAGCTTCGCATTTTGTTTATAGACAAATGATCGAATCCTGATCATGCATGTGGGAGACATGAAATGGAAGTATCATATGCAATGTTGATTGTATAAGACAGGACCACGATGTTCGATCAAATTTCTCATTAGTACCGTTTACGAGAAATAATCGAATATCAAACTAAGTTTATCAACCGTGATAGATCTCAATCCTGAGTGAAATGCGGACTCCTATTTGTGGAGTTATGTTCTTTGATTCACATAGTTGAGAAGCGATCTGTAAGAACGCTCAATACACTCCTTGTTTTGGGAACATGACTAGATAAGTAGTCTGGGAACTCATTTTCACGAGATGGAATTCATAACTTTCCTATAAATTAACGGTATCAGTGCGATACCTAAACATTTTAGGAACTTTAGGAAACTCCCTTGATGTACTGATTCGAGACATGAACAAGTGACGTCACGACTTCTATCAATCACAGAAGTATCTTATCTCTAGTTCGACTAAAGATAAAGTTCATTGGAGAATCAGCGGGAACACAAGGATAAAGCGGTAATTACAGGGGCAAAACGATAAATTTATCCGCCTGTAATTATGAGGGTTCCACGTGAAGGATAATATCACAGATATAAATAAAGATAAACTAAATGGACACAACTCATCTATAGTGAGGGGAGTTCAACTATGAATCTATAGTGGAATTATTCATAGTTAGATAATAAGTAATTAACTGATTATGTGTTAATCACTTAATTGACTAATTATTAAGCCCATGATCTATAGGTCCATCGGGTCCCTATGCTAGCCCAAATATCGTAGTCGCGAAATTAAGTAGAAGAAATGGAAAGTTTAAGTAAAGCGAATTACTTAAATAGACAATATTAATTGTTTAAATATTGAGTATATTTAAACGGTAATTAATATAAACATTATTAATTGTTTAAATAATGAGTTTATTTAAACAGAAAATTAATATTGAAATATTATTAATTAGACATTATTAATTATTTAAATATTGAGTATATTTAAATGGTAATTAATAATTTGAAATTAATTGATAATTGTTAATTGTTTAAATAATTAATTTTATTTGAACGGAAATTAATAATTAAAATTAATTAATTAATAATAAAATATTATCAATAAAGTTATTAATTAAATAATGAGTTTATTTAATGGAAATTAATAATTAAAATATTTATTATTAATTATTTAAATAATGGAAATTATTTAAATGGAAATTAATAATTAAATATAATTTGATAATATTTAGTCGGGAGAAAATATTAATATTATTAATTGTTTAAATAAAATATTTTATTTAAATGGTAATTAATAAATAAATTAATTAAGTTGGACTTATTAATTTAAGAGAGAGTTTTAAGCCCAATTGGATTAATGAACCCAATTGAAATTGGCCCAAAATAATTAATTAAATAAATTTGATTTATTAATTATTTATTATTAATTTTGGCCTTCATAGATAATTTGTAGGAGATAATTATTTGAATTATATCCTATAATAATTATATAGATTTATTTACCCAAGATAAATAAAATAAAGAAAAGAAAATATTCTATTATTTATCTATGGCATTTTAGAAATACCAAGATAAAGGAAAGAGATAATTCTTTTTTCTTTTTGTATTTATCTCCATGGATTAATCCTAATGTGATTAGGATTCCTATTTTTCTATAAATAGGAGGCTTGGGTCATTCATAAATCACACAATTAAATTCCTTAAAAATTCAGAATTCTCTCTTCCTTCTCCCTCCCCCCTTAAGCCGATTTTCCCTAGTCCATTGGGAAGAAAATATTTTTTCTTCTTCCCAATTTCTTCTTAAGTTCGATCCCACAATCAGATTTCGTTTGATCGATCGGGATATAGAGTAGAAGATTCAGTGTTGCTGAGGACTTGATGCTGTAAAGAAACCTCCAACCGATTCTCCATATTTTACTCAATGTAAGTAAAGAGTTTTAATTTTCGAAAAACTAGCATGAATCTACATGTTTTTATCACAAATTGCATGATATTAATAGATCCGTAATTAAATGTTAATTAGTTTACTAAATAAAATTCCGCTAGTTTAGTAAATCATCCCTTCATCAATCTCCCCAAATACCATGTTCATACATTTCATACAAGGACAACGTGCCCTCCCATTCTCATTGACAACATTTCTAACTACCTCTAAAAACGACTTAACCCCCTTGACATATTCTGGGCAAAATCTGTCCCTAAGTGTTATCCAACTCCTATAAATTATCAAAAAAGTAATATAAATTATGTATGCTACTTCAGATTGTTGGTTGAACTCATTCTAACCGATGACTACGCTGACAATTTAAATTGTGTGGCTAACTTTGCTGCAGGTTAGCCACACACAAAGAATGCATGAATTGGTAAAATATGAGATGACAATTTATATTATGTGGCTAACTTTGCTGCAAGTTAGCCACACCCAAATAATGCATGAATAGGTAAAATCTAAGATGACAATTTATGCATTGTATGGCTAACTTTGCTGCAGGTTAGCCACACACAAAGAATGCATGAATTAATTAAAAGTACATGAATTATATAATACATACCTATTCATGTTTTCCATGCTGCAGGATAGCCGCACTCAAGTGATGGACGACTTCAAATAACGGTCCCTACCAATTCAACATATGAAATAAATTCAACAATAATTTAGAAATTGAAAATAATTTATAAGTCATTCTTGATAACTTAGAAAACATACAATGAAATTGATTTAAACACTTATGTAAATGAATTGAGAATGAGAAAGGACTTTAGAGATCATTATCATTTGAGAATGAGGATTTGGAAATCATTAAATCATTCTCATAATTGGCAATGTTATGATTTTTCCAATTTCCCATATGAAACACCTAAGAACATTAAAATGTAATTCATTAAATCTTTCTCATAATTGTCATTAAATCATTCTCTATTGTCCTAACAATTTGAATTGATAATTATGAAACACCTAAGAACATTAAAATATAATTCATAAGAATTGATAATTATGAAAACCCCCAAAAAAAAATTCAATCCCTAACTCAAATTAATTCCCCAATCAACAAATAAATACCTCAATTAACAAAATGAAACTCTAATAACAAAGACAAATACTTAATTTCTAGCCAAAACCATTATTTGATTTAACATTCATCACAAATCTCCAATCTTTAAAAAAAACCCTAACATGGATTTTGGGCCCTAATCTTGAAAAACAACTCCTCTAAACCAAATACAACTATGAAATTTACATTTATAAGTAAAAATGAAAGAAAACCAAGCAAAAACTTACCTATTTGGCCGGATTCAATGGCTGCCACCGGAGGAAGAGGAAGGGAAAAGAGAAGAGAAAATGGAAATGAATGACAGCCACCCTCGGGTGGCTGTCTTGAAAAGGCCCAGGGGCTTTGCCAGTGAATTTCGTTGGCAAAGCCCACAGGCAGCTTAAGAGGGACGCTGGACGCGTCCCTCTTAAGTCACAAAGCCAGCGAAAATTCGCTGGCTTTGTGTTGGGCTATACCAGCGAATTCGCTGGCATAGCCCAATGACCAATTAAAAAAAAAAAAACTAGTCAAGACTGAATTTGCAAGGCAGTAAATTCGCGCCTTGCTTAAAAAAAAAAACTGAAATTGCAAGGCCAGCGAATTTCGCTGGCCTTACTTTAAAAAAAATTAATAAAAACTGAAATTGCAAGGCTAGCGAATTTCGCTGGCCTTGCTTTAAAAAAAAAATTAATAAAAACTTAATTTGCAAGGCCAGCGATTCGCTGGCCTTGCTTAAAAAAAATAAAATTTTAATATAATAAAATACAAGATTAAACTTTGAGAAAATAAGAAATATATTAATATAATTAAAAAAAAACTATAAATAATCTTGTATTTTACTACAAGTACGAATTTAATCTTAATTTTTTTTTTAAAAAAAGCTTAAATTTTATATTAATCTTTGTACTTTAATGAGGAGTTATTGATAGTCCTGACTCTCTATAGTAATTTATAGATTGAATGTTAATTTCTACAGTAATTTTAATTTTAAGACAAAATTTACAAGGAGTAAGTACATATAAAATTAAAGAGCAAATAAAAATTGTAGACCAAATAAACAAACAAACAAAAGTGGAGTGGGAGCAGCTACCCTACTGTCTGTCTGTCGCTGGAAATAGTTTTAGATTCTCTTGGGTTTGTTTCCTACATTAAATTGTTAACGTAAAAATAACTCAATCAATTTATATTATTTATTAATTTATTCAATAAAAAAAAAAAGAAAGAAAGAAAAATATAATGTTCATATCTATGATCTTTTAACAATTGATTAAAAAAAATATATATATAAAAACTTAATTTTAAGCAAGGCTAGCGAATTTCGCTGGCCTTTCTTAAAATTAAAATCTTTTTTAATTAAAAAAAAAGAAATATTTTGTGCTATTTTATTTATTTTTATTTTTTAAGCAAGGCCAGCGAATTTCGCTGGCCTTGCATACCTAAATGGGCCGTGGGCTATGCCAGCGAAAAGCGCTGGCATAGCCCATTGGTAGAAAACCCAGCGAATTTTGCTGGGTTTTCTATTAATAAAAATTAAAAAAATTATTTTTTTGTTTTATTTTATAATCATTGCCAGCGAAATTGTTTTCGCTGGCATTGGCTCAGGAAAAGCCGGCGAATTTCGCCGGCCTTTCCTTTGTTTATTAGTAATGCCGGTGAAATTTCCAATTTCGCCGGCTTTGCTTCATCAATGGCGGCGATTCGAATTTCGCCGCCATTGTTTCGCCGCCTTTTCCTATTATTTTTGTAGTGTTTTCTAGATCCTTTGAGGGTTTGGTGGTGAAGGAACCATATCATACAAATTTTTTATTGAGAGAATTTTAGAGTGAAATTGAGATGAAAACGTGAATGATTGCAAAGAATTGTGGTTTAATTTAAAATCTGAGAGACCAAAAAGGAGTGCATGCGTGCTCAAGCGGCATCAATGGTGGTGGTGAGAACTGAGAAGGAGTTGAAATTTTTTTCCTCTCTCGTTTATCGTCAACGAAGGAAGAAGAAGAACTATGTTTAGGTTACTTTCTTAAATTTAATGCTTAAATAAAAATTCCTAAAATCAAGGGGGATTGATTTGAATTAAAAAAAAAGTAAATTATATATTAAATGATATGTAATAAATAAGATATAGTATTTATGAGAGATAAAAGGGTAAGATGGACAATATTAAAAATGATAACCACCAGATCACTACAAAAAATGGTGGATCTTGGGTATTTTTGATATTGATTGTAATTTGCCATTAATTTTGAAATTGAGTGAATTAAAGTGGTTATATTTGTAATTATCTCAAGATAATAATAATATTTTGGTCAATTAGACACGTATGCTAGTGTGTTAAGACCAACATTCTGATAAGAAGTTATCGAATATGTTAAATTGAGGACCAATCAAACTTATTTATAATAATTCTTGAAACTCAAGGACAAAATAGATAAAATATCCAAAACTAGGGATTGCTTAGACATAAATTGAAAACGCGAGAACCAAATAGACACGACGTCCAAAACTCAGGGAACAAAAAGATAATTTACCAACAATTATTAATTCTAATTCACGAAATTGACTGTTGCAAACTTTGAATATATGATTACGAAGTTTTACTTTTATATCAAACATGCTTATGTTCGGAATATTAGGTTAAATTGTATACGTAACCTCTCTATTTGATCACTTTTACGTCAAATCTTTAATTTTATTTAACTTATTCTAAAAAGAGATTTAGAACTATTCTACAAGAAAAAGATTTGACATTTTAAATTAAATTATTGAGAATATGAAAACTTTTAGATAATTATGATTATTGAACATTGACCCATTGGCTAGTTTAATGGTCAGTCTGGAATTAAATTTTATTTAAAGATATTTTTAATAATACAAAAAATATTAATTAGTTGTATCATTGGTTCTGGTCCAAATTCGGGAATTTTGTAAAACCATATTACCTTTTGGGTTCCCACAAATATAACACGTGACTCTTTAATAGTTTGAATTGGTCTCAATTAAATATTGTACTTGTCCAAATTTAGTTCCATTTGCTACATTTGGAATCATCTTTTTCTCGAGAGAAAAGAACATAAAATTTTAATTAAAAAAAGGTTTGATGCAAATTTTCAAGACTAAAAACTATGAATCAAATGATAAAACTTGAATACTAGGGTCTTGAGAGTGTTATGAAAATAACATTTTTACTTTTTAACACAATAATTTAATGAAAGTATTTTATATGGTCTAGTTAAAAAAAATCTTTAAAATAAAAAATTTGTTAATAACTAGGGACTTTAGTGCTGAATGATATTATATTTTTCAAACTATTGAAAGTTAATCTTAAAAGTTGTTTTTAACCCATAAAGTGATTTAGTGGGAAAAAAATATTAGTTACGCTCTATTTTTTTTAAAAGAGGGTGTGAGTTCAGATTTCTCTAATCTTAATTCTCTTATACTAAAAAAAATATTATTTTTAAATTTTTTTATCATTGATAAAAGGAGGATATTTTTTTTACCACTCTTCTATACATATATATAGCTTATAATAAATTAGAATGGAGTATACTTTAGATTTCTTTTTTCAAATAAAAAGAATTCGCATAAAAGAACGTGCTTGAAGTGAAGTGAAGAAGAATTTTCTTGGTCAATATTACTAGTTAGGTAGAAAGAAAATATCCCCTTGTTAATCCAAAGCTCTCAAACAAATTCATTATCACATTTCATCATGGATTACGAAGATGAAGAATTGTAAAAGGAGTGATAATTTTTTTTATTTGCGTAGTGTGAAAGCTTTGAAAGTATTGACTTGAATATAATAATGAGAATGAAAAGTGTGGAAATTATAAAAGGAAGATTTTTTTTTATGGCAACAATTAGAATAAAATTGGGATTTTATTACTATGCATTGATGAATTGTTTATTTTTGTTCAAGAAGTCTAAATTGGTTTTCATGATAGTGTAAAAAAGCATATAATATGGTTTATTAACTTTGTTTTTATTGAGTAAGTTTATTAACTATTTAGTTAAAAAAAAAATAGTGTGCATTAGTGATTAACAGTGATCAATACTAATATTCTAAACTCATTAACGTTGATCACTATATCATATGGAAAAAAATATATTATATTTACAATATTTTTTAAATGTGGTACCCATTGAAATTTCCAAATAAAAATAAATTAAAATTCAAACCTATTAAAGACTTTAATTTAAATAGAAATTATCTCTCAAGTAGAAGATTTTAGATATGAATTTTTATTTATGTCATTAATTTTTTTAATTTAAATACAAAATTTTATTTTCAATAATTTATTGAAGTCAAATTAAGAAATGATTGAAATTAAGAATAAATTATCAAAATAAAAATTAACAATTAACCTTCAATAAAGTGGGGGCTTAAGATGTTCTTAAAAAAAAGATGATAATTATGTAGACGAAAAGAAAAATTAAAATTGAAAATTTTGAATAAGGTTTATTTTCATTGAGTATGATGGCTGATAGCCCATATCTATACAAGATATCTAGGTCTAAAAAAAGATAAAACATCTATACAAGATAAACAAGGAAAGAAAAACATTATCTCAGAATCGAGCTGTAATGAGCCAAGAAAATCACGCTTCAAGGAAAACTACTCTCGCTGCCGCGGCCATGAGCTTACCTCGCTGCGGTGCCCACACCCAACTTTTTGGCGTGGGAAGTGATTTTTTACTGCAGGTTGCGGCCACCAAATGCCTTCGCCGCGGCCACAGAAAGGAAAATATGGATCCATATTTTCCTCTTAATAAAAATAGCTCTAAATGTCCAAACAATAACTCTTTCGGCATAACAAACTCAATATCCTAATTATCTAGCTGGCAGGAGATTTTGATTAGAGGAGCTTGTAATTCACGTGTGATTTTTTTTTATTTGCAAAATGAATACCATTCCTTTATGAGTGTAATTGTTCATGCTTGAGATTGAATTAAAGACTTAATCGTTGAGAGAGTGGACGTAGGTCATATGCTGAACCACTCTAAATTGTCATAGCTATATTCTTGTTTCATTTTCTCATATAAAAAAGTCATAGCTTTAACAAAACTATTATCAGAGCTTTCACTTAGGATTATTGACCACCACGAATTATGCAAAGTCTTGATACAATAGAAAGCAGTGAGTGCCCTTAAAGATCTAGATGTTTTTACTTGACACGATGACAAAGGAAAACTGTTAGCTTTATGGGTTCCAATCTTACCTTATGTTTTGATGATAACAAACCCAATACTTATTGGTAGGGTTGGAATCAAGAATTTTAATGCACTTTGAATCATCCAAATTATCGGAGTCCAAATGAAAGAAATTATGAGCAAAAGAAGTTTGAAGGTATTTTTGTAATATTCATAAATATAACCATTGACCATACGACACCAAACACGCTGATTGGATGGTTTGACTTTGACCTTGATGTGGAAGAGCACATGGCAGGCAGTTCAATGACAGGTAGTTGTAAGTTGTAAAATACATATTTTTTATGACATGTGATGTGGCTTACGTGGACTGATGGATTGATGACATGTGGCAGTAAAGGAGGTAATGCACTCCGCCATGGTATACGTAGACACAGTTGGATTGAATATGATTGTGACACATGGTGCCTGGTCTGAATTTTTTTTAAAATAAGCTACAAAATGACATCGCACGTGCCAGACGCTAGAAGTTTACCACACGCGCCAGACACTAGGATTTTATAGTGCACACAAACACTTATACATTATAGAATCAACGGGAACACAATGATACAAGATATAATTATAGGGGTAAAACAGTTATTTTAGCCAAACTGTAATTATGAGTTTTCCACGTAAAAAATACGTCACAACTTAACTTGATAATGAATAAACATAACTCATATATAGTGGGGGGAAGGGGGAGAGTGCAACTTTGGGTTTATAGAGTGGAATAACTCTTAATAATAGTGATTAATTAATTAATGAGTTTAATCGATTAATTAACATATTATTGGAGTTCATGATATATATATATATATATATATATATATATATATATATATAGGTCCACCGAGTCCCTATGGTATCCTAAAATTATTGTAGCAAAATTAAGTTTAACCTAGGAAGAACAAATATAATAATTTATTTACTTAAAATTAAGAAATATTAATTTTTTAAATATGATATTATTTAAATGAGAATTAATATTAATATTATTAATTACAATATTTTAAGGCAATATTAATTGTTTAAAAAACAAGATTATTTAAATGAGAATTAATATTAATATTATTAATTATTTAAAAATAAAAATAAAAATAAAAATTAATATTCTTAATATATAAATAATGAGCTTAAATCAATAAGAATAATAATATAATTGATGGAATCTTCAATATATAAAAATCTAACCATTATAAACATTAAAAAAAATTAATATTAATAAGAGTAAAATGCAAATAAGACCCCTGTGGTTTTGACCAAATGCATAAACATTGTGGTTTGAAAATGACAAATTATACCCATTTGGTTCCAAATTATTGCAATGAGATCTCTCCCCTTTAATGCCATTAATTTTCTTTTAGCTATATCTTCTTCGTTTGAACTCCGATTTGGATGATTGAAAATGTTTTGAAATTCTCATTTCGAGCTCTACGTTATAGTTAGTTCAAAACTTCTAAATCATTAGTAACAAAAAGCTTTAATGTTGTAAATTGTACCTAGTATAACCTCTTTTATTTATTAATGATTTTGAACTTTTGAACTGACTTTAACGTAGAACTCGAAATGAGAATTCCAAAACATCTTGAATCATCCAAATCGAAGTTCAAACGAAGAAGATATGGCTAAAATAAAATTAATGGTGTTGAAGGGGAGGGGTCTCATTGCAATAATTTGGAACCACGGGGGCATGATCTTCCATTTTCAAACCACAGGGGGTGTTCATGCATTTGACAAAAGTTACATGAGTTTTATTTACCTTTTACCCTATTCATAATTGAAATAAAATCGAGAATTTCTCATTGTACATTTTTTAAAGAAAGTATAAAATCAATGGAGGGAGATTACAAATAACACCTTTTTTTCTAAAATTAAATTTAAATATAGAAGAAATTTAATTTATTTTAAAAAGTAATATTTTTTACTTTCTTTCTTCTATGACAAATTTCATTATTTTTTTTATGATATCTATTGGGATATTTTAATTAAAATTAATTTATTTCTAAAAAAAATTGTGTTTACTTTTTACTATGCTGATAAATGTAATAATTTTTTTTATAAAAATTAATAAATAATAAAAAGTATCTCTTTTAAAAAAAAATATTTATTTATTTTAAATTTACTATTAAAAAAATCCTATTTTCAAAATTACCCCATATATATGCGCCAAATAACAACAATAATTTTGTTGCTCTAAACTATGCAAAGAAATTATTTGGCCAACAACCCACGTGAAAGAGATTTTTTGGGTCACATAGTCTATACACACATCAAAAACTGGTCAAACTCACCATGATTTGGGTCAAACCACTCCTCTCTCATTTGTTTTATGACACGTGTTTTGAGTGTGATTGGTATGAAACCCTTGACTCCTTGACTCCTGCTCCTACCATTTAGCTCTATGGTAAGATACCAAATATTGTAACATAAATGGCTTTTGATTTAATCCTTTATATTAAAAAAAATATATTCATTCATGTTTTTTTTTAAACATTATAATTTTTATTCCTCAACCTTTTTTAAAGTTCTAATTTAGCCTTATATTTTTCATATATTAAGTTTTAATTATGGTCTTCCTTTATAATTCTTAAAAAAAATGAACCTTTACGTACTAGTGAATACTTTTATGATAATAAGAATTATATTGACTATGCTTTAGAAAAAAAAGTAGTGAGAGTTGCTAGAATTAAAATTGAAAAATAAATATTTAAATAAGATAATCCATGTAATGTACCTTTCAACATTTTGGTATTTAATGTCAATACTATTTAATTAAAAAAAATGAGGGTTTGAATTAGAACATTTTTAGATATTAATATTATGAAAAATATTAAAGGAAGAATATGAAATCTAACTTTTTGAGTGTGATTTCACAAATAAACTTTAATTAGTAGGAAAAAACCTGAATAATATATGACATATCCTTATGTATTTTTATTTGATAAATTATCAAAACTACCATTTTTTTAGTAGTGGTTTTCAAAATTATCTTATGTCTTATAAAATTTTCAATTACCTGCATTATCTTTTATGTCCTCACGTAATTGTTGATATATAAAAACTGAAGTGATAAGAAGTTATTGATTTAAGGGTAGTTTTGAAAGGATTGATATACGTATAAATTTGATAATGGGTTATCAATTGAGGGCAGTTATGAAAATTAACCTTTTTATTTTGACCCTTCTTTTTATATTTCCCCCTTTAACTTTTTTAACATTAATTCATTTAGTGAAAATAGGGAAACAAAAAATAATTCGTATTAACAAATCATGGATTGTGGTCAAGAGAGTTTCCTAGAGAAAGTTTGTAGATCTAGTTCTTTCGATTATTTTTCATATATTTGAGATTACATTTGTGTTGTTTATATAGCTGTTGTGATAGGTGAGTATACAAGGTACTTACACACAGTAACAAAGTCCAAGCTGGGCCACCGCACAGGGCCCCTGCATATGGGGGCCCCCGAATTTTTAAGTTGATCCAAAATACATTAGATATTAAATTTGCGAGTTATTACTCTAACCTTGAAGTTGGTGTAGTTGATAATGAGAAGAAGAAATGTAAAAACTGAATTATGTTATATTTCATCAATCAACTATTACATTGAGTATTTATAGGAAATGTTCATTAAATAACTAACTTGAACTTAACTAAAGTAATTACAAGTATATCCCTATTACTCCCCTTCAAGATGGACTTAGAGGATTAGAAAGGCCGATCTTGCTTAATAAAGAGTAAAAAAGAATTGAAGCTAATGGCTTTGTGTAAAGATCTGCAAGTTGAAGAGAGCTCCGAATGGGCATGAGTTTGAGCAAACCAACAGACACTCTATCACGAATGAAATGACAATCGATTTCGATATGCTTAGTCCGTTCATGAAAGCTTGAATTCGTAACAATTTGAATGGCAGCATCATTGTCACAAAAAACCAAAGCTGTAGGAACGTGCAAATCTTTCAAGAGGTGTATTAGCCAAGTAAGTTCACTGGAAACCATGGCAAGAGCTCGATACTCAGCCTCCACAGACGAACGTGATACAGTGGTTTACTTTTTGGCTTTCCAATAAATCATTGAATCACCCAAAAAGATACAAAATCTCGTGACTGAATGACGTGTATCAACACACGCACCCCAATCCGCATCCACGAAGGCTCTTAAATTGAGGAAAGAGTGATCATGAGATGGAGAAGAAGGAGAAACATAAAATGTAATTCCCTGACCTGGTGTGCCCTTCAAATAACGAAGGAGATAATGCACAGCAGAATAATGAGAATCAGTTGGTTTGGAGACAAATTGGCTGAGCTTATGAACAACATAAGTAATGTCTGGACGTGATATTGTCAAATATCAGAGTCTGCCAATCAGTCGACGATAATGCTGAGCATCTGAAGCAGATAGGGGAGAGCCTTCAATGGAAGATAATTTTGATTTTGGATCCATGGGGAGTAAATTTGGCTTTGAACCCAGAAGACCAGAATCCTGTAGGAGCTGTAAACAATAAAACAATCCCTTTTTGCTACGTGATATTTCCAGACCAAGAAAGTATTTTAGATCACCCAAGTCCTTTAACAAAAACTGTTTATGAAGAAATTGTTTGACAGCAGCAATACAAGAAGAAGAAGGTCCAGTGATGATTATATCATCTACGTAGACAAGGAGAGCCACAAAAGTCTTTCTAGAACTAGAAGTAAAAAGTGAAGAATCAGACTTGGATTGAATAAAACCATAGCTGATTAAGGCAGTTGAAAATTTAGAAAACCATTGCCTTGATGCTTGCTTAAGACCATATATTGATTTGTGAAGCTTGCAAACCAATGGTGTTGAAAAAGATTGAAGTGTCTTTGGCTTATAACCCATAGGCAAGGTCATGTAAACTTCCTCAAACAAATCCTCATTCAAGAATGCATTGTTGACGTCTAATTGAGCAAGAGGCCAATCATAGAAGGCGGCCAAAGCAAGGAATACTTTGACCATGACAAGTTTGGCAACCGGTGAAAAAGTTTCAAAATAATCCAAGCCTTCCTGCTGGTTATATCCCTTTGCAACGAAACGGGCTTTGTATTTGTCAATTGTTCCATCTGCCTTATATTTGATTCTATAGACCCACTTACTGCCAATTGCCTGATGACCAAGAGGTAAAGAAACTATGGACCAAGTCTGTGTACGCTCCATTGCAGAAATTTCATCATCCATAACCTATTTCCAGTGAGGTGAACCAATGGCTTGATGAAAATATTGTGGTTCATAATCAGTGGAAACAGAAAGGACAAAATTCTTATGAGATGGGGTCATATGATGAAAAAATAACACCTTATCTAAAGGATATTTAGTATAGGCAGAAGGTGTTGAAGAACTTGTCAGCAAATGACAATGATAATTAGTCAAATAAGATGGTGGATGACTCACACGATTTGATTTTCTTCTGGATATTATAGGTTGGGTAGGTAAAGCAACAGTAGGATTGAGAGTAGATACAATAGAAGATTGTTGTAAATATTTTGTAGATCTATTAGTTTATATTTGTAAAAATTAATTACAAGTATTTTATTGTAATTTTCTACCCCATTTTAATGTAGGTTGATTGAAATGATATGTTTACATGCATGGAGATGGAGATGGAGATGCTAACTTCACATGGATTCGTCATAGAACAATTATCTTTGGAGACAACTATTGTTAATTGCAGCTTTTGTGTTTTTTTTACTGGATTTATGATTTAATTTTAATTTTTCTTAGAATGTGGTGTATTTCTACTACTAGACCTTATTTAGAAAAGAAATTTTTGGATGCCTTGAATCTTTTGTTATATAATGGATTTCTTTATGTCCAATTAGGTGAATAAAGTGATCATCGATCATATTGAAAGTGTGATATATTTTATGCATATTTATTTTATTATAACCAAGTTTTGAAGAAAAGTTTATCAAGTTCAACTTATACCAATTGCAATTTACAGATAATGAGTGAAAGTGTCTTGACAGTGACAAAAAAGATATCAAAGATTCATTTGTTTAGAATTTATAACAATAATTAAAAGCATTGTAAATAATGTCAATTTGATGAAATATATCAAAAGCATAGCAGTTTTATTACGCTCTGAAAATTTCATGTAAATGGAAGTAAAAGCTATAAAATAAAATGACTTTTCAGATAGCTGCAATTATAGCCAAGAACAAAAGTTATCGTAGCACAATAATAGTAAAATTGAAACGCTACTATAAATCTATCGTAGCATAAGAAAACAGCTATGAAATTAATTTATAGCGTAAAAGAAAAACGCTATAATAGATAGGCATAGCAACATAAATAAGCTATAATTGTATATTGTGTTATAGCGTTCTTTGTAGCAAATAAAAAACGCTATCAAAAGTGTCAGACTTTTTATAGCATGGGCTATCACCACATTTGCCAAAACGCTATAATAGGTCTATTATAGCGTTTTTACTAAGCTATTGTACTTGTTTTTTCTTGTAGTGCGACGACAAGGCAGCCCATCGCGCACCGTTGGTTGCTTGCCGTTTTCTTTCACTTTATTTGTATTTAGAATTTTGTTTTGAATAGGTTTAGATGTTGTATCAGGTGGTGAAAGTTTTGGAAAGAAAAGGGAGAAAACTTGGAACTTGAAACCCTAATATAAGTATAATTAGTTAAGGGTTAAATAATCTCATGCGTAGTTTTTCTTTTTCATTAAAAATTAATTTTTGATTCTGATTTTTGGTATTTAAGAGACGTTTTAAGCATGATTTATATGACTTTTGGGTGAATATAAATTGCATGACTTTTGGAATTAAAAGTAGTAAAAGTAAGGATTTTGCATGCAGGTATTGGACTAGTTTTGATCTTCCCCTTTGAGAAATTAATTGTGGTTTGAATGGTGAATGTATGATGTTTTAGCATGATTTTTAGATGATTTTAAGTCTTATAAAGGTGCTTGAACTGTTATATTATGTGGAGAATTAGTGCCCAACAAGAACCGAAAATAGCCTAGAAGTACACTCAAATGTGCGAGTTTATTTGTGAGATATTTTTGGGAGACTTCTAAGCTTATTAAAATGATCTTGGAAGAATAATTATGATCACTTTGCTGCTTGTTTTTATTTAGAAATTATACCTTCACCTAGTGAACGAAAATAGAGCAAAACTACACTAGTTTAGGCTAGTTTTGCTCTTTTGGTTGAAAATTCTTTGGATGTTCGTTTTATGAGTTGGGCTTGTAATCTTCGGTGATTTTAGCTCATGTTAATTTTTGGAAATTTTTGTTTTTCCAGAATTTTAATTTTTCAAATTTAAGCCACTTAAAAGTCGGTTTTAGCATAAACGGGTTTTCTAGGCTAGAAACTGGACATAGGCTTGTTAAAACATTCTGTTAGTGATGCTTCTAGGTAAATAATGTTGTTTTGGTGCCTTAAATAACATGGTTGGAGGTTCGCACTAAGTAGAGTCATACTTAGTGAAGAATATGCCGTTAATGGGATAGTTATAGTTGTGCACAACATAATATCACTTAGCGGGGTAGGTTCATTCCATTTGATCAATGGGAAAGAATAAAGAAATTAGGTTCGCTTGTGTGCTTCGAAAACACATAAGAAGAATAATTCAAAAGGTTGAAACGTGGAAACACGTGTTTGATGCTTTTTAGCTAGAAACTCACTTTTGTTTGCAAACAATGGTTGAGTTAAGGCATTGTGTAAAGTTGGACCCTTTTTTAGTTGAAAGAACTTGTTGGAAGTTGTGAGGTCGTTTATGGACTTAATGAATTTAGGAATCTTTTCATGGCATTACTTTTCTTTTAACTTTTTCTACTCATTGGGCGTAGCCTCATGATGATACATTATTTTTTTCAGGTAAAAAGAAGAAGAAAACCGGACATTGATGTGGTTCGAGATCGGTGGCTTGGTTGGAGTGGATTTACACCGCCGATGACTTTTATTTTCTTCTAGTAGTTGTCTAGTTGGGATTGAACTGTTTTATTTGAGTTGTTATCATGTAATGTAACACGTTGGGATTTTATTTGTTATACTAGTTTTTTGTTGTTACTGGTTGAAACGTTTGAATGATGAATTGAAGTTTAGTATTTGAAATAAGTTCAATCGAACTGAGAATAGTTTTGTTTGTAAATTTGAAATAAATGAGTTTTCATTGATTTTATTCCTTCCTCTGTTAAATGTTGTTTATTCCATGTTTTGGGATTTTGGGAATGTTACAGGCCAACTACCTATATTATTATTCTACAAGTTTTCCAATCCTAAGTCAAGGTACACATAAACGGGTTTGGACATTCACTGATATAAAAAAAGTTATACATATTTGTTTGCGTTTAAGAAAATTAGTAAAAGAAAAATAAAAGTTTGCCTACATTATTTATTAAATGTCACCTGCAATAGCTTAGAACATGTGTTAATACAAATTTTAAGATCAACGACTCTTTTGAAGCTCTTGTTTAAAAATATTTCAAAGATATTTGTGAATCCCTTAAATTATATATTACATTCTCTTCACAATTCTACAAGATCATAAGAATATATTTCTATTAATTCTTCTATACAAAAGAGTACAACAGTCAACCCATGATTCAAAAAATCATCTTCAACCTTCCCATTCTCCAATCTTCATCATCACTCGATCCAAGTTCCTTTGGAGCACGAAACGAGAATAAATAGTATGAATCATCCAATTTCGCAGCCACCAAATCCTTGAACAACAACCATTGATCCTTTTCTTAAGATCTTCAAAGGTGGGCCGTCTCTCGAAGAAAAGAAAATATGAGAATTACAACAATGGGAAAAAAGTGAGGTGGAGGTCGGTTACTCATTTAAATTTTTTATTCATTTTATGTTATTAAAGCCTCTCTGTTTTCTCATTTAAATCCTTAATTTTCTCTAACTATGAATAATTTTTTTAGATTATTAATAAGGAGAAGCTTAGATACGGTACAGTACCTACGTATGTACACTACGCTGACGACACATATAGTTTCACAATGTACCCTTTAGAGTTAGCAATGAATATGAACAAGAATGAAGAGTACAGTACATCTGTATGTAAAGTACAGTACGAAGATGAACAGTATACTATATATTTGTATGTAAAGTACACTAGGTTGACGAGGCTAGAGAAGGAGAATAGATATTGTTTTTTATTGTACATTTTTTCGTACTAATAAGGCTGGAGAAGGAAGGAGTGTAGGTTTTTGTTGATATGTACAGTACAGTACATTTATTTCTACAGGATAGTAATAAAGGGGTGTCCGAGTAATGTTGTTGATTCTCCGAAAAAATGGTGGAAATATTTCACTGGGTTTGAAGAAAAGAGTATTTTTTTTTTTTGAAGATTTTGTGTATATCTGTTAAGATTTTATTTTTTATTTGTATTTTTATTAGATGTAATCTTTGATAATTTGCTTATTTTTAGCATTGTTCTTTAAGAGTTGACGGTCTTTTTAGTATTTTTACTTTAAAGATCTCTCTCCTAGTGGCCATTTACTTTAAAAAATATTCAACTGGCTAAATCCTGAAAATTAGCCAATTTAGTGGCTAGATACTTAAATAGCCCTTATGTCATTCAGTCATTAAAACATATAACTGTTATCTTGTATGGTTATTTGGTATGAGGGATTGGGTAGGTTTAATTATCCTTAAGTTGATTTTTTTCAAACTTATATAGATTTAGTAGTAAAAGTGAGGGTTTGTTAAACACTCTCAAAAGAATTCAACAACACAAAGTTTATATCGAAACTTATCTAACAATTATGCAGGCTACATACAAATATTCTGAAACTCATATATCAACATATCTACACAAACTTATAGTTTAAAAATTCAAACTACACAAATTCAGACTCTACAACATCTCGTACCAAACATCCCCTCAAAACTTACCCATCTCAAGAAATTATTGTAAATATCTCTCCTTGCACATTGAGGGAGGGAGTTAGAGAGGGTGTAAATATCTCTCTTTACAAATTGAGAGAGAGGGACCAAAAGCTGTTTGGATAAGTTCAATGGGAGGCCAGGCCAAGGGTTGAATTGATTATTGGAGGGATATAAGGGTTGGCCATAGCAAACAGAAACCTATGATTTGACAATTCCAACATTCACACTATGACAATATCACTTTTAGTTTTGTAAGAAAAATTAAAATTGGAACAAGTAAACTTTCCCTAGCTTCTGTCAAATTCAGACATTCTATCCTCCAGCATAAGCATGTGTTGAAGTCAGTTCCAAAAGGTACTAATTTCAATCCAATATGTCTGAAAATAAAACCATAAAATTAAAAAAGTTTGTGGGGCCCCATAGACAAGATGTCAGACAAGTACGGGACCCACCAATTTCGAAGCCCACTTTGGCCCATAATTTTATTTATTTATTATTTTTTTTATTTTTTTTTGTGCTAGAGCTTCCATCTTTCTATCAAATGGCTAATCCTTCTCAGCCCCCAATTATATGGGAACAGCATCATTCATGTCCTATTCATTCTTCCAAGTCTTTGAATCTTAGTAGTCTGTCCCATTCTCATTGTTGACTCATTCTTTAACCCATCTTTAGGGTTATTAAAGAAGCCCTCATTTCTTGACTTGTATTCAATTCATGTCTCTTTTACAATTTTTTTTTTGTTTTTTTAATTGAACACCCAATCTTATAACTATTGAAAATCATTAAAGAAGAGGATTTCACACTAAAAACATATACTGGTTCAAATTTTCAAAAATATACGTTCAATTTACTATATTGATCAGTCAATTCACTATATAAAAATTCTGTTTACAAATGAGAAAATAAGGAGAAGATACAAAAATCTACCACAACTATGAAAACACTCTTTAAAGGATTTTCTCAAGTTAAGAACTATTATACATCACAAACTTGAATAAAGAAATGAGATCCTATTTACTTTAGTACACCATTCTAAAGAGTACCTAATTTTTATTATCAACAATAGAAAACTCAAAAACTTTACGATACACATACTTGACTATGACATGCTATACTTTGAATACATTACAATCTTTAAAAAATGGCAAACCTATATCATCGATGGTATGATTAAAATTTTACATCGATTAACTGAGAAATATTATAATTCATAAATAAGGATAACATCTTCATATGCATAAGACATTTCGTTTTTTAAGTGTAGAACTAAAAGTAAAGTTAACTAATTAGACCCAAAAAAGATAATATAACTACCAATATAAAAATTTAAATTTTTTATATTAATAATAATAATAATAATAATAATAATAATAATAATTGTCAAGCTATAGCAAGCTGACTATTGGCTTCCAAATACATTAAAAATATCAATTAATAAACAAAGATTAAATAGGCTTATTAATTAGATTGAATGTTTTGAACATGATCGATTCCATATATTTTATTTAATTATATGGGGTAACATCGTACACAATAATGTCAAAGAATTTGACCTTAACAACGTACGAATATATATAGTGGAGATTATAATATAGAATTGCTATAATTTTATCCGACCATAAATGTGGATGTCGGTGGTCTGAATTTTTCGATGGCCACGTTCTTGCTTCATATTAATCTATAATTTTGTTTACCTAAAAAAGAAACATAAAAGGAATTCTTCTTTCTTTTGAGAGAAAAAGTTATATGAATGGCAAAAGCTATATTAATTTAAAGGTTGGTTACCATGGCCGTTTTCAGATAAGTGTATCATAGCTTCCAAAAGATCATAGAGTACAAGTTTTAGTTAAGAATTTTGGGAAAAAAAAAAAAAGAACTTCAATTGTTTGGGACTGATAAAATTATTGAAGACAAAGACTCAAATTACTATTTACGAATTGAAATAAAACTCTAAAAAACAATTACTTTAACACATTTTTATTAAGTTATTTAAAAAAAATATTCTATCAAATTATGGGAGAAAAATCTAGGGACTTAATCAGGTTTATAAAATCACTGTCTACTCCTCTCATCATTAATTTGTTTTGAGATGGAGTACATGAATATTAAGGTGATATTAGAGATTAATAAGCTCAAATAAAAGGCATGTTGAGTAACTTCCATAAAATATTTTAAGAGATTTAGAAAAAGTTTATAACATCATGAGCTACTTATCTCATTACCAATTTTATTTAGATGAAACCCTATAAGTTTTAAGAGAGAGACCACATGGAAAGAAGTATACATATCAAACTAGTTGTGGTATCTTCAAATTTGTTATTCTTAGGGAAATTTTAATAGAAGACACTTTTTATGAGTAATTTCAAAAATACCAAATATTTTTAAATTGACATTTTTCATACTAAGATTGGTAAAATCTTAGTCTTAGATTATACCTATCTCCGTTTGTATACGAGTTTGGCAATGGCCGGTGCCGTGGAAACGGATGTTTGTGGCCGCGGCGACAATTCATCAAAAAATATTTTCCTATTTAGTTTATTCTCTTAGATATATTTTCCTTATTACCTTATTTCTTATGATAATTATTTTTTTCTATTAAGTTTATTTTTTCCTATTTAAATTATATTTTTCTTATTTATCTAGGTTAGATTTTCTATATAAACAATGTAATAAGCTTGATTTTCATAAGAAGAAAATCACAATATAGTCTTCTGCGACTTATACCGTTCTTCCTCTCTTCTCTCTCTTCTTTCTTTTTCTCTTTAGATTTATCATATTATTTTAATTTTATCATGGTATCAGAACAAGTTTATTGAATCCTCTAGCCACAAATCCCACCACAATCATATCAAAATTAGACCATCCTCCACAATCATATCCTTAGTCATAACCAATATTTTTCTATTTCCCTTCAAACCCAAATTTTTGTGCCGCCTATGTAGTGTTTGTGGCCCAAAACCCATATTTCATCTTCTGCCATATTATGGAAGAAAAAAAAATTGTTTTCTTGATTGGAAACGATGATGATGAACGTTTGATGCGCAACAATATTTGTGCAAAGAACAAATTAGTCGGGTTCCTCAGTGGAACCATAATCGATGACAAGAACTCAAGAAGGGTTCTTATGATGAAAACGACCATGAAAGGAACTCAAAAAGAGTCTTTTCGGCCAATGATAAAAACGACCATGAAAAGAACTCAAGAAGAGTCCTTTTAGACAATTGAATGAAAACATTTCTCGATCAAAAACATTTTTTTTTCCTACAAGCTCTTGAACAAGACCCTTATTTTTCGATCATATTTTATAAGTTGGGCATTTCATAACCTCTATGCTGCAACTTGAGGGATATGAGTTTGGCGATGGTCAGTGCCAGGAAATGAATGTTCGTGGACGCAACGACGATTTGACAGAAAATATTTTCCTATTTAGTTTATTTTCATAGATAATTTTCCTAATTTATCTTATTTCTTATGATAATTATCTTTTCCTCTTTTGTTTATTTTTTCTTATTTATCTAGGTTAGGTTTTCTATACAAACAATGTAATAGACTTGTGATTCATAAGAAGAAAATCACAATATAGTCATCCGGCTTATATAGTTCTTCCTCTCTTCTCTTTATTCTTTATTCTTTCTTTTTCTCTTTAGGTTTATCATATTATCTTAATTTTATCAATTTGAGATGGATGGATCTCAGTACGAGAAATGTTATTTTTAAAAAATATTTTTAAAAGTATCCATTCTTAAAAACAAAAAAAAAACGTTATTTTTATTAAATTGCTACTTAAAAGGTAAAAAAAAAAAAAACTATATATATAATCATTACTTATTTAATTAGTGAGATCGGGACACCTTTACCACCTACATGGCATAGAGGACACCTTGCTACCTACATGAATTTCCACGCATCTCTCTCAAAACTAGGGTTTAATTTCTCAGAGAGGACATTCCAAATGCTACAGCTCATGCAGACAGGCCTCCTAGTTTTCCCATCACCACAATGATTCTAGAGAGCGAAAGAATTCCAATTTAAAATAAAAAAATTGGACTTCCAAAAAGGTTTTAACAAAAAAATCTCCACGTGTCGTGAAAATGAATATTATATTTTGCATAATGGAGACGTGAAATTAAAGCTCTTGCTTATTTAATAATTTTACCCAATGCCAATTTTGATGATTTCCAAGCTAATAAAAAAGAACAAAAAAACAAAACGAAAAGAAAAGGCACTCTTCATTATTTGATATTGATTTGCAAGTAAGAGAAGCCTCATTAGAATACGCAAAGTTTTCAAACATTTATAAAAAATTTCTTTTTCTTTTTTGTACTTGAAAAAGTTGAGGAATATTATTATGTGGAAAGAGTTACAACTCTCTCTCTCTCTCTCACTTGTAAAATTGAGAGCCAAATCAAAGGTCATTGTTGTCTATTTTTGTGATAGGAACAATGACACATCACATGTAGAGGTTTCTCTCTCTCTCCATCAAAAGTACAAATTAAAAAAAGCTTGTGTTTAATCTTCAATTCCATGTAGATTTTACAACGACTCCTTTTTTTCCACATGTAAAATTTATGAAATTTTGAATTTAAATCCTTCATAAACAACAATTGATTAGGATTTTTTTTCCCAATATCTTTATAGGTCTTGTTATATTGTTAACTACTTGATTATAACCTTATATACTATTACATCAGTAGGTAACTTATACACAAGTAACTAATCAATTAATAGTGAAAATTTAGAGTGTGAAAATCGCTCACAACGAGCTTGGAATAAAATGATTGATCTCATATAAGACTCAGATCATTTAAGGATTATTATAAATGTTAAAATTCATTATCAACCCATAACAGCTTACTCAGGCACGTAAGAGAAATGAGCTTAGTCCAGACTAACACGGTCAGAGCTCATACAGTCAAACTTTCAACGACTATATAAGACAAGGAAAGTCACCCAATGAGGTATACACTGAGTTAATATTCCTTGTTGCGTCGTTGCCTATTTTACGTTCATTTTCAGTGAACTAACTTGAAAGCCAAAGGTTCCTTGGTCAGTACAACACCAGTGCCTTCCGAATGTTATTTATTCGCATTTCAGGTGCTCAAGTCAGCAAGAACGCAACACGTGCTAGTTTGTACTTTGCTTAGATAAGTAGAATTTTGGAATCTGTTAGTTTGATGACTAGATGTTATGTATGCTAGTTTGTACTTTGCTTGATAATGCTTACATGTGTAGTTGCGATAAAATAGAATCTAGTGCTTGATTTACAATTATATTGGTATATGCCTAGTGATATATGATATATTGATATATGTATGGTGCTTTACGGTTTATTGGCATATGCCTAGTGACTTATGAGTGTATTGGTATGTGCCTAGTGAATTTTGATAAATTGGTATATGCCTAGTTATTATTTTATAAGTCAAGCCCTATGTATGAGCATCTTAACTTTGTCCGTTGATTGAGATTGTGCCCACGTGCATGTTTCCTTATGTGTTAAGTTTATATTAATGGTGTTATTGGGATATCTTTGAAAGGATTTGAAAAAGTGGAAAGTGAGTTGTGCTACAGAGTACAAGTAGATTATGATCTTTGTTAATATTTGAAAGACTGGTTAAGATTGGAAGTTTAGTTTTCTATTATAAAAGAGTTATAGATCCTTGGACACAAATCTGGATGTGGGGTTTGGATCTTAGGATTACTTTATTTTTGGTTTATTATTCACTAGGTTGTTATACTCATTATACTTCACTTCACCTTTCAGGTACTGGTCATGGTAGAGGGCGAAAAAGTGGAATTGGTATTGTCCGACACTTAGCGCTGCTGACTTCGGACTCATAATGTTTTTATTGCACCTCTAATGTTGTTCCGAATTCTTGAACCACTTAAACTATTTTTAATTTTGGTGTCAATTTCTTATATGTTGGATTTTAACTTGTTCAGTGTGTGGAATAATTTAACTCTAAATTCTAATTAGTGTTTTCATCTTTTTATCAAATTTTGAAATAAAAAATGGTTGTGCAACCCAAAGTTTGTGAAATTATGATTTTAATCCGAATTCTTTTATTAGGTAAATTTGATAAAAGCCTTCCGTTAATTTATTTTCTATGCTTGATAACTCGTATTTACGAGTATTTATTAGTGATAATATCTCTAAAATAATTAAAATATGATTGTTAATTGATTTAAATGTCCATAATATTGTTAATCATTGAATTTTATGAACGTATGCGATTTCTTTTGGAAATTTTATCACTTGGTTCTTCAACAATTGTTCCAACATATCAGGGATGTCTGAGTCAGGGAAAGGATAAACTTTCTTTTGTCTTTCTTTTAAGGTTAAATGATGTTTTCCACTTTTTTGTCGCATTTCTTCCTTTTTTTATTTTCCCATAGAAGAAAATTTTAACGGGGACGTACTAAAAACCATAGATTCCTTGATGAAATCTTTTGATGTTTCCTCAAAATTCTTGACTTCAAAATTTCTATGATCTTGGAATATAATTTCTTCATTTCCCCGACTAGCGATACTTAATTCCATATCATGAGCACGAGTTGTTAATTCCTCAAATGTACATGGTTTTATACCTTGTAAGATGTAAAGTAGTCCCCAATGCATGCCTTGAGTGCACATTTCTACAGCAGATAGTTCAGCAAGACGATCTTTGCAATCCAGACTTACTGTTCTCCAACGATTGATGTTATCAACAATGTGTTCATCTTTTTGTTGTCTCGTGTTGGTGAAGTTCCATCATGCTAACTATTCGTCGACTACTGTAGAAATGGTTGAGAAATTCTTTTTCAAATTCTTCTCATCTATTTATGGATTCCAGTTTTAAGTCCGTGTACTAATCGAATGCATATCCCTTCAGAGTTCGTACGAACTGTTTGACTAAAATGTCTCATCTTGTGCCAGCATTTTCACAAGTTTCAATGAAATGAGCGACATGTTGCTTTGGGTTGTCTTTTCCATCAAACTATTGGAACTTTGGTGGGTGATATCCGACTGGCATTTTCAAATTATCAATTCTCTTTGTATATGGTTTAGAATACAAGAGAGATTTTAAGATGGACCTGTTAGGAATGGTGTCCTAGAACTTGTAATTATTTAATAAATATAATTTATTTCTAATAAATTAAATAAATAAACATAAGTTCTTTATATTATCAAAATTAATTCAATTGACGATATTAGGAATATATGGAAATATATGAATATCAAACATTCAAATAGTAAAACCTTAAGTCACTCTTATGAAATCATGACTTAGTATGTGAGTCATACGATAGGATTAAGGTCGAGATAAGTAATATAAAAGTGTCTACAGTAAATGGATAACGTTTGGGAACCTTATCCTGGTAACACTATTGATAGCTTCGCATTTTGTTTATAGAGAAATGATCTAATCCTGATCATTCATGTGGGAGACATGAAAATGGAAGTATCATATACAATGTTGATTGTATAAGACAGGACCATGATGTTCGATCAAATTTCTCATTAGTACCATTTACGAGAAATGATCGAATATCAAACTAAGTTTATCAACCGTGATAGATCTCAATCCTGAGTGAAATGTGGACTCCTATTTATGGAGTTATGTTCTTTGATTCACATGGTTGAGAGCGATCTGTAAGAACGTTCAATACACTCTTGCTTTGGGAACATAACTTGATAAGTAGCTGGGAACACATTTTCACAAGATGGAATTTATAACTTTCCTATAAATTAATGGTATCAGTGTGATACCTAAACATTTTAGGAACTTTAGGAAACTCCCTTGATGTACTGATTCGAGACATGAACAAGTGACGTCACGACTTCTATTGATCACAGAAGTACATTATCTCTAGTTCGACTAAAGATAAAGTTTATTGGAGAATCAGCGGGAACACAAGGATAAAGTGGTAATTACAGGGGTAAAATGGTAAATTTAATCCGCCTGTAATTATGAGGGTTCCACGTGAAGGATATGTTACAGATATAAATAAAGATAAACTAAATGAACAATAACTCATCTATAGTGAGGGAGAGTTCTGCTATGAATCTATAGTGGAATTATTCATAGTTAGATAATAAGTAATTAACTGATTATTAGTTAATCACTTAATTGACTAATTATTAAGCCCATGATCTATAGGTCCATCGGGTCCCTATGCTAGCCCAAATATCGTAGTCACGAAATCAAGTAGAAGAAATGGAAATTTTAAGTAAAGTGAATTACTTAAATAGACAATATTAATTGTTTAAATATTGAGTATATTTATACTGTAATTAATATAAACATTATTAATTGTTTAAATAATGAGTTTATTTAAACAGGAAATTAATAATGAAATATTATTAATTAAATATTATTAATTATTTAAATATTGAGTATATTTAAATGGTAATTAATAATTTGAAATTAATTGAAAATTATTAATTGTTGAAATAATTAATTTTATTTGAACGGAAATTAATAATTAAAATTAATTAATTAATAATAAAAAATTATCAATAAAATTATAAATTAAATAATGAGTTTATTTAACGGAAATTAATAATTAAAACATTTATTATTAATTATTTAAATAATGAAAATTATTTAAATAGAAATTAATAATTAAATATAATTTGATAATATTTAGTCGGGAGAAAATGTTAATATTATTAATTATTTAAATGGTAATTAATAAATAAATTAAGTTGGACTTATTAATTTAAGAGAGAGTTTCAAGCCCAATTGGATTAATGAACCCAATTGAAATTGGCCCAAAATAATTAATTAAATAAATTAGAATTATTTATTAATTAGATATGTGAATTTCGGCCATATGAGATAATTTGTAGGAATATGATAAACTTTGCTTCAAGATCTGATAAGTTTAGCTGCTTCTTCATTTTACTCTCAGCAACAGGGAAAAATTGATTTTCTTGGAGTTAAAAATCTTTATAATGGCTACAAATGATAGAACCCTTTTGAGAGTCACTCATAGTAGCAATCTTTGAGGATGTGATCTTAGATGCCATTGATTCCTTGATAAGTTGAACTTTATGTAAGAATGAGAAAGAGATGAAAGGTAGAGATTGTCCCACTAGGTGTGCCAATTTGATCACACAGAAATTTCGATATGGTGAAATAAATGCAGAATAAATGAGTTGTATTGATGAATTTGAGTAATTACAATCTCTAATAAATATCCTCTGATGCTTTCTCAAAAGTATAAACTTTGACTCGAGGGTCAATCGACGTATTCTAGGATCAAATGATTGATTGGTTGAAACTTTCAATCTTGAACACTATAATTCTCCGGGCTCGTGGGATCTTGATCTTCAAAGATTTTATCTTCTGATAATCCTTCAAGTCATCTTGGATCTTTATAGTCTTCGAGTTGTCTTTGATCTTCAAGGATTCTATTTTCAAAGTCCTCAATCATGATTTTGAGGTCTTCGATCTTCAAAGTATATTTTTTCTTTGAGAAGTCTTCGATCTTCAAGGCTTCAATCTTCAAAGTTTTCAATCTCGATTTGGAGGTCTTCGATCTTCAAAGTGTATTTGGTCTTTGAGAAGTCTTCGATCTTCGAAGTCTTCAATCTTCGAATTCTTCAGATTCTCTTGGATCTTCAGGTTCTTTTAATCGTCTTGGATGTTCAGAGTCTTTGAGATTATCTTGGATTGTCAGAGCCTTCGAGATTGTCTTCGGTCTTCTTCTTCCCTAGAAAGTTGTCTTTGAATTATGAATGACCTAATCTATTTATAGAGTTTTTCAATGGGTCTTTTGGTGGGCTCGGTTTAATTTGATAATCGGCCTGGGTGCCACATGGCACAATTTGGTTGGGCAAGTTTATATTATCAAATGACCATTGAAATAAACATGTGGTGTCATATTGTTTGCACATTTTGTATCTTTTATTTTAAAATAGAGACACATGTCAAATTACGATTCGTCTCTATTTAATGACGTATAAAATTATCATAATTTAGATAATTACGTGTCAAATTGTAATTGGTTGAATTTTATCCTTCTACAATCTCGTTGAGTATGGACTCAAAACTATTGGGTAGCAAAAAATTTATTTGGATGGTGTTTATTTCAGCCTTTTCAAGTTGAACTCAATGGCCCTATGAAGACCTCCTTCACCAGTGCTTTTCCTTCATCATGTAAACTCGAAGTTGTCCTCCATTATGCTTCCACTAATCTTTTAATAAATTCATACTAAGACCAGTAACCAAAATCTTCTACAAACTAAACCACATCATCAGAAGAGAGATACCCCATCCTATGAAAAATGACATTCATATAGGTTGTATGAGTGGTTCAATATTTTTTTTTAAAAAAAATTCAAAAAGTTTATTTGTAAATTCAATTTAATGTAATTATTCCATGATTTTATGCATTAGAGGGAATTAGAAAAAACCAACTCTTTTGAAATTCTTTAATTTAATGTTGGAAATGTGGGAAAAATCCGTTGGATAAAAAATTGGTTATTATAAACCTATGATAAATGTAAGATTTTGTTTCCAATGGAAATTTTGAAATTATATAATATAATATTTTAAGTTTGAACATAGAATCTGGAATTGTTTTAAAAAAAATGTTGGCTTGTAATATATGAGATTAAATATTTTATATTTTATAAATTAAAATTAAAAACTATTTTAAATTAATTAATTATGTAAAAAAATTTATAATAAATGTAAACAATATTACTTTTATTGATTTTATAATTTATTATAAATTAATAATTAATTTTTTGGGTGGACATTAAAAGCTAAACAATTAATTAGTAGTGGTTATGCTTTGTGAATTATTATTTTTATTTTTATTTTTAGAGCATAGTAGTGTAAAAAAAATTCTGCATATTAACTTATTTTAATTTAAAATATAATATATGGTAGAGATAATTAGAGAGGGGACTTTAAAAACTAAACAGTTAATTCATAGTAGCATGTTTTAAGATTTTTAAAATTGATAAAGAATATATAGTGGGTCAAAAAATATTTCTCCAAGTTAGTTCTTTTTAATATAGTAGAAATAGAGATTAAAAATTCTTGTTCCTGAAAACAATTAATTATATTAAAATGATCATGAATTAATATGTAAATCTTCGTTGTAATTTAAAAATATTTTTGTTTAGTATCCAATGTAGTAGATGTATTTTTTTTATTCAAAAGTCTTTATGAAATTACCTAACAATTATTTACCAAACCTAAAGTACCCTATTGACAAATCACACTTTGGAGCATGACTTTCTAACATAAGCCTTATAAGACTTGTAGACTTGACTTAGAATTAATGAAGGGCACATGACTTCCTAACTAAGCAACTATTTTTTCCATTTTTATTATATTTTATACACAACCTTATTTTTCTAGATTCCTCTAAAATTAATGTTTTTATTAAAAAAAATTATATTTACATCAAATAGAGAGGAGAGACACGAACCTCCCACCTCATAAGAAGAGCGTAGATACCTAACCAGTTGAATTATATTCAAATTGACTTATAATAAAATTTTAAATTATAATTAAATATTTAATAAATTAATTAACCAAGCAAATAAATACATACTTAAGTATATATGATTCAGGTGATATGTTATACGTTATATGTTATATGAGTATCTAAATAAAAATAAAATTTATCATTGATGAAAGGAGTTGGTGTCCACTTGTCATTTAAATACCATGCCTATACGATTGGCTTGAATACAATTTGTGCGCATTTTATGATAGGTGCGATCATACCAGCACTAATGCACCAGATCTCATAAAAACACCGCAATTAAGCGTGGTTAGGTATTTGGGAACTTTTTCTATGTCAGATGGATTTCTTTATATAAATTTATATTGCTTAGAGAGTTGGTGCATATATAAAATCAAAATCTAATGATTAAATATTTTGAACGTGATCTAACAATTAGGTTTTATAGATATTTATGTTCATTTAATTTAGCTAACTAATTGAATTTTGGCCATCCTATATGTCTTTACTTTGCAAAGGTATGTTTTTGAAAATTAATATTTTTCACATGATTTTTACATTGTTTGAAGAAAAGACTGCACAAATGTTTGTGAATTTCCCCCTCTTTTCCATTGGAGGGTAAAGTAATCAATTTTTCCAACTCAAAATAAAAGAAACTTTCTTTCCAAAAACATGAAAAATCATTCTCTCTCACATACCCCACCTTTTATCTAGATAGCAAGCTATCGTCAGATGTCTCCATGTGAACTTTCTACTTGGTCCAATTAAATGGGCCTCTCTAAAAAAAAAAGATTCTTGAATTATGCCTAATCATCCGACCAAAAAGCAATGCCATGCTTTTAAGTAGGGTCTAATGCAAGATTACCACCATTTTATTTATTTTATCATTTTTTTTACCATTTTGAAATCTCTCTCCTTTTTCTTTAGATTAAAGTGCATGCATCAAATTAGTAAATAAAGCATTTAAATTTGGAGTTTAATTTTAACCTTTTTCTTAGAAAATTGTAGCCTTCCAAATCACCATTAGTCTCTAAATCACCAATTAATTAAATTAAATTATCTTAAGTGCCGAGTTAGTTGGGAAACCGTTGGCAGTTTTTCTGGTAAAGTTAGTTTGTCTGCTTTGGGAATCCTTCAATTATGATAATTGGAATACCTTTCTCTCACCATTGGGTGCACCAAATTTTTGGCCCTACTCATGTATGTAGATGGAAACTTGGCTCCAATGTTTGGACACAAGTCAAATAGAAACAAAAAGTGTTTTATAATTTATAGAGGATTATTGTGTGCATTTTTAAATTATTATTATTATATAATATTTTTTTTCCTGATTGTTTCTTTAAAACTGTTTTCAATAGTTTTATATTTAAACAAATGTTTTAAAATGACATATTTACAATTTTATAAGAAAAATAACCTATAAAACAGAGGCTTAATGTTTTTTTTTTCTATTATAAATTAGGGAGCTTTTAAAAAATGACATTTTAAAAATTAATATTTTAAAAAATAGCAAAAGTTTTTGAACATTTAAAAAATTGCATTTCTAAAATAACCAATCTGAGATTGAGATTAGTTTAATCTTAAACTAAGATCCTCCAATCTTAAAATCTCTAAAATCCACTAATCTCATATTGAGATTGGTCTAATCTCAGTATAGGAAATGTAATTTTTGAAATATTTCAAAACGTTCGCTATTTCTAAAATTACTTATAAAAAATATCTATCTGTCGAAATTTCTCGTTTTAAATTATTATCTATCTAACAATAGTCATTATTGAGTATTTTTGCACTATTTTCTTGGTAGAAAATTGATTTTTCAAGTTTAATTAAAAGAAGCAACTAAAGAGATAATCCCTCAAGCAATAGGAAATCTAAAATGTCTTCCAATATCCCAAATATTAGAACACCAGATCACATTTTGCATGACTTATGACTTATACCTAACACCCTTCGGTCTTTAATCTTTTTAAATGGGTATGAACTTGGCTATATTTGGTATGAGAATATTGACATTAAAATACATGCTTTTGAAAATAAAGATGTCACACATATCTCTTGAATGGATTCTTTTACTCCTTATTACATACTAATTTACAAAGATATAAACCAAATTTGATAAGAACAAAATTTTATATATATATATATAAATATTCATGAAAAAATGTCCTCTATCTCACATTTCTCAGATTCTTGATGTTAAGTTCTTCTTAATGAGTTTGGACTTTTCCACTTTCTGAAGATGTATAAATCGATTCAGTACATTTAAAACACGTGACTAAATATTTTGGCCTTGTATGATAATACGATTTAAAAAAACTGGTCATTTTATATATCATAAGGGAAAATTAGAAATTTTTATATAGAAGGGTAAAAATCTTATTTAAAGCTAAAGTTTAATAAATAAAAGAGGGATAACGTAAAGAAAGTTAAAATAAGGAAGTGGGAAGGAATTCCTCACTCTTCATAATGTGGATCTAACACCATGTATCACTAGATGTGATTTGAACTACTTCCATCACTAATCAATAATTTTCTATTTTATTTTCAAATATATGTATTATATATGCACAAATATATTCTAAACAAATAATTGGGGATCAATCTTGGATAGCAAAATAACTTGTAAAGCATGTGCGAACATGTGCACACGTGGAAGATATTGATTATCTATAATATTTGAAGATGTCCAAGATTAGCAATGTCCATCTTATGGGGTGTCAAAAATTTTAAACCTTATTTAATTATATTTAAATTAAAATTTTCAAGGGGGAAAAAAGACAAGGAGCAATTTGAAAGTGGTCTCAGATTTTTTTCTTCTGCTTGTTAAACTTAATAATAATAATAATGAATATTTGTGGTTTTCCTTTATATTTTAAGTTTGTTTTTATGTATGACTTGTTGTTTTTTTAATTGAATTTATTTTTTATTTCAAAATCATAAATGTGTGAATAAATACATAATAATTTCAAGGGACAATTACTGAAATAGCATATTTTTACACGCTAATTATTGAAATGTCAAAACTTTTCAAAAATTACTCAAATAGCTTAATTATAGTTCAATAAATTTATTGAGCTAAAAAAAGTAAAAAAAAACTAATAAATTTATTGAAAATAGTTATGAAAAATAATCAAATAGTTTGATAAATTATTGAACTTAAACTTTAAAAAACAAAAAACAAACAAATTCATTAAAAATACACATGAAAATAGTTCAATAAATTTATTGAACTATAATTATGCTATTTGAGTAATTTTTAAAAAATTCTGACATTTTAATAATTAGTATGCAGATTTATACTATTTTAGATAAATTCTTAAATTTTTTAACTTTACCCGGGGTCAAAAGTTGTTTTAAAAGAAAAAGTTTTTGAAAACAAAAGATAGGATGTTGCTTTTAAGAAAGCTACCAATTAAACAAAAACTACTCTAATAATCTAAACTTTAAACATTAATCACGACTAATTTCAATGGTAGTGTGTTTATGAATCTTAAATTATTCATCTTTTCAATTACTTCCCATAAGATTAGGAATTGTTTTTTAATTTTAGGTTGTTTTGAAGTGAGAAAACATATCCTAATATCATGTGAAGTCTCGTGGATAACGGGGGAAGAATTGGATAATAATTTCTTAATCTCATCTTAATTAAATGTTTCTTTAACGTTCATTATGTAGTAACCCCCCACTTGGCAGCGCTTCCAACAAACACCTTGAAAAATTGTAGCCTTTCCCTTGAATAAAAAATTATATTATATCATCCAAAATTTGAAATATATACACTTTTTGTTTGGTGTGAAATGGATATAAAAATATCTTTGATTAGATTACTCACAAATTACTTAACATCGTCACGTGCAAGGATTGAGCAAAGTAGGATTTTGTTTATGAATAATTGCAACAATAATTGTCTCCTCCATGATGAGCATCCACTTGGGTTGTTCCTCAATATGTTCACAATGATATGGAAAGATCATATTGATTTCAAGAACAAAGTGGGTTCATTTTTCTAAAGAGAAGATTTCAAATACGTACTTGTTTGGAATCACAAAGATGTTAATTAATCATTCATTTTGGTATGCCATAAGTTTTTCTTTTTGGTCTTTTGTTGGTTTCCTTTCCAAATATAAATTTGGTAGTGAAATGTTTTTATTGATATGCTTTGATAACTTGTGAAACCCTAATTTATTTATTTTTAATTGGAATGTTCATATTAGTATTCAAAATTAGTGATTAATTGATTGATTAACAAAGTAGATTGTGATAGAGATGAAAACTTCTTCTCAAGAGTTTTCTAGAGAAATAGAGATGATTTCGAGCCAACAACAAATGATCAAGCAGTACGAGAAAGTGTTGCGTTAATAAGGGTAATTAACAACTTATCTTGAGAACACCAGAGAGAAAAACAGAATTAACATTTGTAGAAGGATCTCAATTAGAGCTTTGAATAAATTCATCAGGACAAGTGATAGTTCCATCAATATATCCAAAAAGTGAGTGAGTTTCAAAAATCGAAGTAACTTGAAAATACCTGAGCACAAAATGCGTCGAATCTAAGTGAATCGGAACAAGATTGCAGATATTCGATTTGATGAAGCTTGCGAGTTTGATGTCAATGGCGATGAAGATTGATCTGTATTTGGAGCTAAAATCACTTGAGGTAGAGAAGTTGTTGAAGGCAGTTGAGAGAAATTTAAAAAAAAAAAACTAATTTGGAAGAAGAAGGTTGAATACAATAGAAAAGGGAGTTTGACGTCTGTCAAAAGCTCTAATACCATTTGAATATTAATAGAGAGATAGAGATAGAATGAATTATTCATATTACATTAAACCTGAAATGAATACATCAGTAGATTTAAATAGACAAACTTAATCAGTTAAAGTCTAACAGAATTAGTTACAATAACTAACAAATTCTATAACTCTCCACTAGTAACTTAAACTGAGTATGTCATGCATACATAAGTTCTAGTCAAGTTGTAACTCAAAGAGTCGGTAGAAAATAGGGATAACAGTTAGGTGCCTTATCTTGGTAATATTACTAATACGGCTCACTTGTAATTTGTACAAGTAATCTTATCTGGACCACTTGTGTGGAGACATGTAAATGAGGTTGGTTACTACAATTGAGATTGTAAGAGAGTGAACTATGATGTATTTACTATCTCTTGTTAAGACCGTTCAGCGAGATACTTTATATATCGAAAGGTTGGTCATATACACTTGACCTTAATTCTAAGTAGATTATGAACTTCTGTCTTTAGAAGATTGTCATTTGATTTGCATCGGTGAGAGTAACTCAGAAATATTACCCTCAATATGCCTTCCTCTTTGAAAATTAGATCATACATATGGCTAAGAACATAATACCACTATAAGGAATTCACTATTTTCCTTATTTAAACAATAAGGCCCCATATTTCTCTAATCAAATGAACTAGTCAAGTCATAAAATATTTTCTGGAAGATTGTTTATTAGAGAATCAGTAGGCACTTAAAAAACAAATCGGGTTTAAATTGGTATTATCACCTTACTATAATACCAAACCACTTATGTTGAGCCATAGTTAGGAAGATTCACCGGTGGTTCCTGGATCGTAACATTGAATAGGAATGCAAACATTTCTCTATAATAATTAGTTTCTTTCTTTTTCTTTTCTTTTTTATAAGAAAATGAGATGGCTTGATAATATTAAGATTTTTTTCCCATTCTAATGCAAGACAATATATAATTGATTGTTGCGCAATAAATCTCTATTTATTTTATATAACTAACAAATATATCATAGTGCAGGTAGTCGGGAATTTTTTAAGGGGAATTTAATAAATCAATTTTTAAGAATAAAGGGGAGTGGTAAAATAGATCAAATATATTTAAAAAAAAATATACATCAAAATTGTCAGTTTTTACATTTAAAAAAAATTATTTTTCTAAAAATGAGCAGACAATAAAGGAGTATAAATTAAACATTAAAAGAACACGTAGATTACTTTAAAATATGGCTTTTTTTTTTTCATTTAAAAATTTTTATTTTATATTTTGTTGTCTTAAATTGAATTAGGGGGATCTTTTAAGGAGGAATCTGATAAATCAATTTTTAAGAATACAGGGGAGTGGCAAAATAAATCAAATATATTTTAAAAAATATATCTTTATATATTAAAATAGTCCGTTTATATATATATATATATATATATATATATATAAAGTTTATTTTTCTAAAAATGAGCGGACAATAAAGGAGTATATAAATTAAACATTAAAAGAACATGTAGAAGCTTGAAAATATGGCTGTTTTTTTTTCATTTAAAAAATCTTATTATATATTTAGTTTTTTTTTTTTGAATTAATTATTATATATTTAGTTGTCTTAATTGAATTAAGAAATATCATATTCCACCTTTTGAGAAAGTTAGGTTCCCTAAATGACAATTAAGGAGTCCAAGCTCAAACATTAATAACATGTTAATTAACATGGTGGAACATGAAAGAAAGATTTGGTAGTTAGCCTTTTGATTGAGATAATGTTAAAAAATTCAATCAATACTCAATTAATTGTTTTATTTTTGGTATAATCATTAGTAAATATGATTCTCTAAAACGTTTTAGATATTAAAATGGTGAAAGTTTGATAGTCGACTAAGTGTATGTTTTGAGAATTTTTTTTTCTTTTCTTTTTTTCAATGTAAAAAATAGATTTTTGATTTTATTTGAAGTAACTTTTAAAATTAATTTTAGAGAATATTTATCGGTGATAAAATTATTGGCCACTTGAATAATTATTGATAAATTTAGGTATGATTGCAAAGCTAGCAATTTTTTAGGTAATATTATAAAAATATTAACTCTTAAAAATATTTGTAAATATAGAAATTTGAATGGGTAAATCAGTTATCAATATTAAATTACATATTTTTACAATAAGTTAAACACAGTAAAAATGATTATATTTACAAATAGTTTTAAGCAATGATATATTTACAAATATTGCTTTTAAAATCTACTACCTAGTGAATTTCGCATAAATTTATAATTTTAAAAGAAGGAAAATTTGAGAAATAAACTTTCTTTAATACATTGTTATTAAATTACTACATTAAAAAGTAAAAAATAACTCTCCCATATAAACCTCAATATTTTTTAGTTTTAATAAAATTTAAATTTGATAATTTAATATATTAGATTGAGTAAAGTAATACTTTATGGAGTTTATTTAGTATAATACTCGAAACATATTAATTTTTAAGAACAAAATAATTTTTTTAGTTTTAGTAAAATCTAAAATTGAATATATATAATGGATTGAGTAAAATTATAATTTATCAAGTTTGTTTAGTACAACTACATATTAAATTTTAGTTTTTTTTTTTTGGGAAATTAAATTTTAGTTTTAATTAAATCTAAAACTGATAGTATGATACGTAAAATGAAATCTTAAAACTACTAATGATGATTCGATGGAGGATTCGCTGAAGGATCTGGTGGAGGAACTGGTGATGAATAGGCGTGGCCGCGCATTTCTGCCCTAAAAGCCTTCATTGTGCCTTCATCAAAGCCTCAAATGAAAGTTGTCCTTGTGACTCCTGCGGAAGTTGCTACTTAAGCACTATGACCTCCTCTAGGAGTGAGGAGTTGATATGTCTGAGCTCTACAGGCTCAGCACTAGAGCGAGTTTTCTGAAATGTACGCGGCTCAGTAACGTACGAGAACTGCTCGTAACTCCTGAACCCAGAAACCAAGCTGTCTAGACATCTGTCTTTTGCTACCTCTAGATAGGCAGACTGAAACTGCTCCTGAGTCGCCTGAGCTAGACTCTCAGGGGTCGGTAAGCGCTCAGCGATAATCTCATCGTATCGTTCCTGCGTTAATAAAATAACAAGTTTCTTCGTTAGTTATATGTTAACAAAGTTGTAAAAATATAATTAATAAGTATCGAACTATTTATCGCTAGCTGTTTTTCCTTCGCGTCGATAAAACTCTGCTTATCATTCTTCTTCATGTGGAGAAAAAGAACCAATTGGGCAGGATTAACAAGGTCATTCAATTGTTGTTTCTGGGGAAACAACAAAAGAATCATTAGTATTTAAACAAAAAAAAATAAAAGTAATGAAATAAGAAAATCACTTACAAATCTCCTGTGATGCTTGTAGGCTGAGATCAACCCTCCAGTGTGTAACAAGGGGTTAGTGTTGTGGTTAGCCTTCTTGATTGCAACAATACGCATCACATTCTCATTTTGGCTCTGTTGTATGACCTCCTCGTGCTCCTCAGCAGAAATATGTTCTGGCCTCTTATTTATTCGTGCATGTCTGACTTTGTAACCCAAATCTCTATACCTAGTGTCAGCCTGATGATTCCACAAAGGGAAAACCACCCGTCTGTGAGCTCATTCGAAACATTAATATGTTGCTACAAAACCAACATGTTAGTTAATTATAAACTACATATACATTTAAGAAATAGTAAATTAATAAAACTTTTGAACTTTGCCTTCCAAGATGCGAACAACCGCCTTTTGGTCGGAGTTGAGACGTTGTGCCAGCGTGGGTGTCTTGGGACTAGACTCATGCGTATAACCTCTGTAAACCTCACTAATACGCTCCGCGATGTATGTAACCTAATAGCGAAACAAAGTTTAATTATAAAAGTACGTAAAATATATATGTTATTATTATAAAACAAAAAAGAAGAAAAAAAACTTATTTGCCGTTCTCCAGGCGTAATCATACATGCCCAGAGATAGACAGCTGCTCGGGCGAAAACAGTCTTCACAGGGTCATCCTACTCATCCCCGAGGCAGACCATCCTCAGGGGTATGACTCCCCCAAGCTACCATCTCATGGGAAGTCGGTAAGCTTTGTTGGACGTTTCCTATAAGGTATTATCTAAAGAAATATGAACTTATTAATTGCTCTAAACATAAATAACCTAAATTCACTAATTGAACTAACCTAAGTTAAAGCAAATTCAAACTTTAACTAATTGAACTAACCTAAGTTAAAACTAATTTTAACTTAAATAATTGAACTAACCTAAGTTAAAACTGATTTATAATTACTAAAATTAGGAAATTAAAAGTATCTAAATTAAAGTAACTAACTTAAAATTAACTAATTTATTAAATTACCCAAATTAACTAAAATTAACTAAATCACTAAATTAACTAGATTTACTAAAATCAACAATTAAATTAACAAAAATCAATAAATAAACTAACTCAAAGTAACTAAATCAAGAAATAAAGTAAATTAAATAAATCACTAAATTAACTAAAATTAACTAATTTACTAAAATTAAAACGCACATATTAATTAAAAATTAACTAAAATAAATTAAATTAAAACATGTATATTACTGAAAAATTAAAAAAAATACCTTACTACGAGAAAGTGGAGGATCGGAAATGAAACTCGAGTGAAAGTGTAGGAACTAAAATGGTGTTTTACCCTAAAAAATAAATCACTTCAAAAAATAATCCAAATATATTAACTTTTAAGAAGAAAATAGATATAGTTTTAATTAAACCTAGATTTATGAATATATTTGAATTAAATTTAAGTATGATCTAAAAATAAAATTTAATTCAAATTTTTTAAAATCCATAGATTATATACATTAGATTTTGCATTTCATGAAAAAAATACCAATTTAAGTGGAGTGCTTCTTCAAACAATAAGGAGTTTGGTCTTTCTTCTCTTTTTCTCTATTTTTCTTTTTCTTTTTTTTTTTTTCATTTTTCCCACTTTTATTTTAGAACAAAAAAATCATTTTACCTACCATATGCGAGAATCAACTTGCTTACAAGTCACTAGGGATACAAAAATCTCCACGGGTTAGGGATTTCCTCCTCAATAGCAAGGAATACCTGTTTTAGACAAAGTTGGGTTAGGGAAAGGATTCGGGATGAGGAAAAAAATTCTTCGAATTATTTTTCGATACGGAGAGAGGGAATACATCCCCGCCCCTCCCTTAACCTCAAACCTTTTTTATTTAATATTTTTTGTATATTTTAGTTTTAACTTGATGTCATATATATATATATATATATATATATATATATATATATATAAATATAAATGTATGTATGTATATATAATATTGTTATAAAATTAATTATTTAATCTATAAGTTATAAAAGTTTTAGTATTATATTTTTTTGTCTTAAATATGTATAATTTTATATTTTTTTAAAATAATATTAAAAATATAAAACGGAGAATTTTTCACTGCAAGGAATCTGATCCAAACAGGGGATATTCAAACTCGCCTATGATTCCCTTATTCGGGGATAGGGGCGGGGATGAGGGCAAAAAATCCTCGTGGGGTCGGGACGAGGATTTCATCCCCAACCTGACTGGCCATGTTTCCATAACTACCTGTCATCACCTCTGGTCCTCCTATACCGGCTAAACCTATCAATTTCACTTTTCTATTTTTATCAAAAAGAAAATATTTATTTTTTAGTAGAAATAATAAAATCAAATATTTATTATGGCTTAAAAATTTATTTGAAGAGTGTCATTAGTCCATATGCTCGGTACACTTTTATATACAGGGACAGATCCAAGATTTGTTTTCCAGTTTAAACTTAAAAATTATATTTAAATTATAATAGTCAATATTTCATTTGATATTAATATTCTATTAAAAGATATTATACATATACTAATGGTGACTTTAAAAAAAATTATTTGAGATATAAAAATATTTAAATAAAAAGGTCAAACATTTTCAAATAACATTAATAGTAATTTCCCCCTCATACCCTAATTCTTTTGATTAATATTTACTTTCTAAGTTGTCTTTAATCTAATTATATTAAAATTAAAATATTATTATGGATTTATTTTCTTCAACATGTATACAAAAATGTTTTTTTTCATATAAACATAAATAATCTTAAATATATTTCTTTTAAATTATAAAATAATTTAAAATAAAAATACAACCTTATTAACTATAATTCAAAAGGATTAATGATCGCCATATCAACACTAATAAATGAATTTTATAAATAAAAAAAACCATTAACATTGTTATGGGTGAAATTTCATTAGTATTATACATCTACGTCGTCTAGGAGGGTACGTCTACGTCACCCGAAAAGGTATGTACACATCGCTTCTGATAAGGATATGTCTACGTCGTCTCTAGCAGACCTTCATACCTGAGACCAAATGTGAATATCCAATTGGGAGACGACATTTGGCGTAACCCACAAGTGACACATGGTTGAGAGACAACACATGACCTAATCCTGGACGCGACACGTGGTACCATGTTGTCATCAACTTCTACTTCTATTAATAGGAGAAGAATAATTCACCAAAAGATAACTCATTCTACTATAATTCTCTTTGGTACGCTAGCTCTGACTTAAGCATCAGAGAGTGTTAAGTCGATACCACACTAGTATTCTGTTATTTTCTGTGCAGGAATATACACTGCTCATCACCTACGCGGCACCTCCAGTGCAGCACAGGACCTCTGACTCGTCTCAAATTCCAAATTCTTCGCTCACATGGAAGCCCACTATTTCTACACAACAACAAACACATTAAAAAAAATTAACGAAACTTATTAAAAAGTTATATGACAACAATTCTAAAAGTTAAATCATATGAAAATGTTTAGAAATGATCTTAAGTAGCATATTTTTGCATATAAATGACTAAATACAAAATAGATATAAAAATTGCGCAAATAGCGATTAAATAATTTATTGAAATAATTTATTAATTTATTAGTGAATTCATGGGTTTTTTCTTCTTTTGTTCAATAATTTATCTGCTATATATTTGGGTAATTTTTGAAAAAGTTACTGTATATATTAATATAAAATATGCATAAAGAAATATGTTATTTTATTAATCGACCTAAAATATTTTTGAATTACAGTACAAATTCTCAAACTCCATCGGAAGATTTTGTAACAATAATAATAATAATCTCCCATTTCGAAAATGATTGGGGAAAAAAAAACACATTTTTCCCCTAATGTGATGGGATGTGGCATAGCAAAGCATTGGACTTGGAATTGGTGTGGTGAGAGACTGAGCTCCGGCGGCAGGTAAGCGCGTGAGATATTATGTGTTATCCGCCACTTTTTTTTTTTTTAATCTTATAATTGATATTGACCGATTTGTCAGTTTTTAAGTGGCACTATTTCTAACCCCCAACCACAATCTGCCACGCGTGCGGTTTCAAATACTCTAATAGCGGCGAGAACGCGGGTTTTATTTTTATTTTTATTTTATTTTAAAAAGAGAGAGAGAGAGAGAGAGAGACGTAAACGTGCAGAACGGGAAGCAAGAAGAAGAAGAATAAATTGTCTTCCGCGTCGTAACCAAACAAAACCCATTTAGAGAGAGTGTGAGCATTCAATTCAAAAATGGACCAATGGAAAAATAACACATTTCCCCTGTGTCTTTTTTTAAGGTTCATACTCCTTTTATTTTGGATTTATTCTTTTTTTTTTTTTTTTTTTTTTAATTTCTTACTTTCTAAAAGCTCTCTTCCTTAGACCAAGTCAAAATAATTCTGTTGCTATTACTATCCCGTCTAAGATTTGAATTTCCATTATTATTATTTTTTTCTCTTACTTAGTTATCATAAAAATGGAACTTTCATACCAATTTATGCAAATTTAATTTTTATGGTATTAAAAGTTTTATTCTATGATTTGAATGTGTGTCCATTCGGTTTTAATTATGATTTTACTAGTTTTAATTTAATCTCTTTGATTCTATAAAAATCCAAAAGGGTCAAGTTAACACAATTACTTATATGACTGTCACATTTATAGAATATATTGATAGCTATATAAATGATTTGATAAATCATAGTAACGACAAAGATATTTCATAACGATTGAATGGAAACTTTTAAAACTACAAAGATTAAATTGACAAAAACAAAAATTATTGGCACTGAATTGAAACTTTTAAAATTCATTAGGACTAAATTGATACATACTACAAATCATAGAGACTAAATTTATCACTAAACTTAATTTTATTGTACGTGTATAGTACTTTATAGGAAAATTCAAATAGAGTCTAATGTTTAGCTATGGACAAAATTACAAGATATTTTCATCAATATTATAGTCAAATTAAAATGGTCTTTATAATGGATTAGAATCACCATGATCATCTTAAAAAAAAATTCTCTCTTGTTGGTTGTCTGAAAAGAAATGTTTGTCCATAAATTTTTGACTCTTATGTGTCAATTTAAAAAGAGCTATAAAAAGTGAAGGTTATAGATTTTAAAATATGCGAGCATCGTGTACATATATTAATTACTATATAAACATTTAAAAATATTTAGATTTATTGATTTTTATACTTCGGCTCGTGAAGCTCATTTATGGCTATAAAGTTACATGTTTAGAATGATTCTTTGGACCAAGATATCCCATTATTGTTTTTCACATTCCCTCTCTTTCCCCTATATAAATATACACACTTTTTGTGGCTCCCTTTATATAGGGTAAAATACAAATGAGACCTACGTAGTTTGTTTCAAATGTATGAACACCCCCTATAGTTTAAAAATGGCAAATCACACTCCTGTGGTTTCAAATTTTTTCAATCAGGCCCCTCCATTTCAATATTATTAATTTTCTTTTAATCATAACTTTTTCGTTTGAACTCTGATTTGGATGATTCAAGATGTTTTGGAATCCTCATTTCAGTCTCTACACTACAATCACTTAAAAACTTCTAAATCATCAATAACCAAAAGAGTTAACGGTGTCAGTCATACCTAGTACTTTGATGTTAATAAACTTTTTTATTTATTAATCATTTCAAATTTTTAAAGTGACTATTATGTAGAGCATGAAATGAGGATTCTAAAACATCTTAAATCATCCAAATCGAAGTTCAAATGAAGAAGTTATGACTAAAAGAAAATTATTGGCATTGAAGTGGAGGAGTCTGATTGAAAAAATTTAGAACCACAGAGGGTATATTGATGCATTTGAAATAAACCACAGGAGTCTCATTTACATTTTACTCATATATATATATATATAACTTAAATATATCATTTAGTCTATAACATATACATCACTTTTCAACTAAGTCCTATTTTAAAAGTTTGAATTTCATCCCTATTATATCAATATTTTTTCACTTAAATTGTCATTCAATAACGATGTTCAAAATTTGTAATGAAAATTGGATGCCGTATCTTTTATTTTTATTTTATGAATTGACTAGTTTTAAAAGATCAATTCTACACCTTACTTGAGAACATAAAACAAAAACAGTTTATTTGTAGACTTCACTCAACTTAAGAAATCCATATATAGAGTTATTCCTAAAAAAAAAACTTACTAACTAAAAATAAAATAAAAGAACGAAATAATTACCATTTTAAGAGATGTGTGGTTTCAAAACTACGATATTTTAAATGTCACGTCATAAATACGTTACAAATTTCCAATGCATTATAGGTACATGATTTAATTAAAAATAATGATACTTTACTAATAAAATTAAAACTTTTAAAATAATAAGAATTAAATTGATAAATAATACATACATTAGCAACCAAATAACATATTTAGCATTTTCTTTACAAATCCCTCTTTTAAACATATTTCCTATCTTATTCTATACTCACTTACGTCTTGCCAACTCTTTTGATACCCTATTTCTCTTTCTAAATTCACTCTAAGTACGCCAATATGAGCATGGTTAGGCACCTACTCACTTCACATAAAGTCGAAATCTCTCCTCATTTCAATTTGATATAATATCTCAACAAAAAAAAAAATTCACTCTACCTACACATGACATTTAAAGTTCTAAATATCTATATACTAATTTAACTACTGAACATATAATTATTTTACACAATCAATTACAATAATAATAAATTTATGATATGAAAAATATATAGATATAAAGAATAAAAGAAAACAATAACAACCAAACTTTAATTTGGTTAGAATGAAAGAGATAAGCCACACAGAGTAAAGTAATAGAAATTATCTTAAATAGCATATTTTTACCTATTAATTACTTAAATGTCAAAAAAATTTAACAAATTACTCAAATAGCGTAATTGAACTACTATTTTGTTACTTTTCATTACTATTTGTAAATTTTTTTTATATATATTTTTAGTTCAATAAACTATTTTCAATAATGTATTGAAATATTTTATTATTTTTCAATGAATTTATTTATTATTTATTATTTTTTTAGTTTAATAAATTATGTTATTTGACTAATTTTTAAAAAATTCAGATATTTCAATAATTAGTATGTAAAAATATGACCGTAAAGTAAAGCAGAACACTAATAAAAATATATAATGAGAATTAGATGTCTTATACGGAGGGGAGATCCCTTTTAAAAAAATATAGATCTTAAGGAAAGAGTAAAAATATAAATAACTATATTTATCTTTATAATAATCCCTAAAAAGTTAAAAGATAAGAAAATCCCCTAAAATGAAAATTTTCTCTAAATTTGTCTAAATTTCACATATCTGATATGTGAAATTTAGATTTACTAAGTTTGGCATAATTTCTCTTAAAAATGTTTTGAGTCAAACAATATAAAAAAAATATTAATTAAGTGTTTCTTCTAAAAACACTTGAGAGTATACTAAAATTTGTTTTTGGAGAAAATAAGGACCCGTTTGGTAACCATCCCAATTTCTGTTTCTTGTTTCTATTTCTCATTTTTTAAGTAATGGAGTTGTTTGGTAACTATTTCTGTTTCTCGTTTCTCATTTTTTTATAAACCATTCCTAAAATTGTGTAGAAATTTTAGAAACAACAAATTCTAGTTTCTTGTTTTCAAACTTTTCAACATATTAATAAATTATTATATTGTCCCGTTTTGACTTATAAAATATATTATAAATATACAAAAATTATATTGATAAAATACTTTTAAATATGTCATTTAAAATTGTAATATTTTCAAAATATTTTTATTTTTTTTAAATGAGAAACAGAAATAAGAAATAGTTACCAAACACATTTCTGTTTCTTTTTTCTTCCAGAAACAAGAAATTAGAAATAGTTACCAAACATGTTTCTGTTTCTCTTTTTTTAAAAATAGGAACAAGAAACAAGAAATAGAAATAAGAAACAAGAAATGGAAACGAGGAATGTAACCAAACGGGCCCTAATTGATTTGTGATTCTTCTAAAAGTGTTTATAAACATGTATTTCACTTAAAAACTTCACTCAGGTGTTTTTAGATGAAACATTTAATTAATATTTTAAGACGTGCCCAATGGCTTGAAAAATGTTTTATTAATTTTAGGGAGCACTATACGCTAATGCCATAGAGTTTTCTTATATATTTTTATTTCAAGGAGTCTATATATTGCTCCGTTTGGCATTGTGTTTGAGCAGCTTATTAGAAAAGTTTAACTGTTTTGTCTGTTTGGTAAGAGAAAATCTCACAGATTTTTAAAAAATCTACTTGTATAACTGTCAAATTTTAAAAGCAGATAAAAATCTGCTTTTGCTTTTCAAAAGTGATTCCCTACAATCTCTCCCCCACTAACTACGTTGAAACAACAGATATTTTATAAATCTAAATATTTTAAATCTAAAAAATCTTATTGCTTAGTATTGATTTGTAATAAAATTTTGATAATTTTTTTATGCAAAATGTTTAAATAAAATTCAAGAAGAAGTAGACATTTGTATCAAACAGACCACATATTTCTTAAAAATATTGATAATGTTTATTTTGTTTCTTTATTAAAATTTTCTTTTATATAATTTTATATTCAATTTTTTTTATAATAATGAATTGTTTTTATTAACTATTATGATTAAATTAATTTAATTTATAGTCCGATTATTATAAAATTTTACAAAACTTCTTCTAAATTTAGAAAATTTTAAAATTTGTTATAATAATCACGTGTATAAAATAGATAAGTACTCTTCAAATTAATTTACTAAATATTACCTAACTAATTATATATCTCATACACTACAAAAAAACTGTCAAAATGCGACCAGAAATTTGCGACCAAAACAAAGTGGTAGCTTTAAAGTGACCAGTTGGTCACTTTCTTTGAAGGTTGACTTTAAGTGACCATTTGGTCACTTTTTTTGCGACCAAATTGCGACCAAAAGTAGATGTAGTCATAAAAAATGGCGCGTAATTATGGCGCAAAGAAGAAGCGACCACTTGGTCACAATTAAAAGTGACCACTTGGTCGCATTTTTGTGACTAAAAAATCGTTTGGTAGCAAAAAATGGAGCGTAATTTTGGGGGAAAAAAGCTACCAAGTGGTCACAATTGAAAGTGACCATCCTGGTCGCAATTTTGTGACCTTTTTTGGGGAGTGGTAGCTTAAAATTGGAGGAAAAAAGCTGCCAAGTGGTCACAATTAAAAGTGACCACTTGGTCGCATTTTTGTGACTAAAAAATCATTTGGTAGCAAAAAATGGAGGGTAATTTTGGAGGGAAAAAAGCTACCAAGTGGTCACAATTAAAAGTGACCACTTGGTCGCATTTTGTGACTAAAAAATCATTTGGTAGCAAAAAATGGAGGGTAATTTTGGAGGGAAAAAAGCTACCAAGTGGTCACAATTAAAGGTGACCACCTGGTCGCAATTTTTGGGACCTTTATTGGCCATGGTAGCTTAAAATTTTCGCGGGAATTAAGCTACCATATGGTCACATTAGAAAGTGACCTGGGATGGTCGTAAATTATGTGATTTTATATGACCAATAATTTATAAATAACTATATTTTAACACGTGCATTGTCTTATTTTACAATTCAATAATTGTATACTTAAGAGTTTTATGTGTATTAGTTAAAATGGTTGTTAATCAATTTTTAAATTATATTTATTTTATGAACAAATAAAATATTTAATATTTGTTGATTTTTTCCCCCTGTATTTATGGGGTAATTTCCTTTTACTTTATCTATTTTGCCCCATAAATACCGTCGGAAAAAATCAAGAAATATTAAATATTTTATTAAATATTTTATTTGTTCATAAAATAAAATTACATTATAAGCTTAGAAAGAAAAAATAAAAATAAAAATAAGAATAGATGATTGAAAAAATTACCAATAATTCCAAAATTTCAAGATGTGGTTAATTTTATTGATTCCATTTCTTAACAATAATAATAATGTCAATTAAATAAAAATTATTCACTTTCAATTAATATAAAAACTCTTCAAGATCAATAAGCTATCTAAACGCCTTTAGATTTTTCTAAAATTTGTGTAGAGTAAATAATAATATTTAACCTCGTCTTGAAAATATCTGAATTTTGATACAAAGAGAGAACAATAATATTGTACAGATGATGAAATACGATGAAAATGAAATTAACTTTTTATCTTGAAAAACAAGAATAAAATTATCTATATCTATTAAAAAAAACTCTTAAATAGAATCAAATAGTTCCAAATCAAGAATTACAAAAATTTATCTCGAAAATCATGAATAAACATATCAATGAATATAACAACATGGAAACAAGAGTTCCCGTCATATGTAAATATCAGAAAGTAACCCAATATAAAAAAAAGTATATACATATTAATTTTTGCGACCAAGTGGTCGCAATTTCACAAAAAATGTGACCATATGGTAGTAATTTGGAAGGGAAAGGCGACCAAATGGTCGCATTTTAGGATTTAGGGTTTAGGGTTTAGGATTTAGGGTTTAGGGTTTAGGGTTTTTTAGGGTTTAGAGTTTAGGGTTTTGGAGAAAAATGCGACCAAATGGTCGCATTTTTAAAAATATATAATAATATTTTTTAATAAAATTACATGTGGAATTGCGACTATATGGTCGCAATTATGGGCTGTAAGTTTAAATGTTCATGAAATTTAAGGCGGTTAATTTAATAAATGCGACCATATGGTCGCAATTGTGAACCAGTGAACCTCGTAATTGCGACCATATGGTCGCAATTGTTGACGGGGCGCGTGAAATGACAACCGTCATTGGTAATGGTACTGGCGACCATTTGGTCGCTTAATAAATGCGACCAAATGGTCGCATAAGTAACAGGCGACCATATAGTCGCATATGAATGAAAAAATGCGACCATTTGGTCGCTTTTTTCCAACGACGCGTATTGTTCATTTCTGCCATAATTACAAATTTGCGACCAGGTGGTCGCAAATTATAAATTTAAATTCCCATCCCCTTCCTTTCCCCGTTTCTTTTTCTTTTTCCGGTTTCTTCTTTCTCTTCTTTTCTGTTTTTCTCCCATTTGCTTTCTTGCCATTCTCTTTTTCTTCCCCTCTTTTTTTCTTTTCTCTCTTTCCCCTATCCCGTTCCCCGTTATTTCTTCCCGTTCCCATTCTTACTCTAAACCGAAAACCCTCAACCCCCACTCCCGGTTTCGATTACACGAGGTTAGTTTTAATGTGATTTAGTTTTGTTAATTTAATTAGTTTTAGTTTAATTTAGTTTTGTTAATTTAACTTAGTTTTAGTTTAATTTAATTTTGTGAATTTAAATTAGTTTTAGTTTAGTTTTGTTTTGTTAATTTAATTAGTTTTAGTTTTTGTTTAAGTAGTTTAATTTAATTAGTTTAGTTTACATTAACTAATTAATTAGTTTTAGTTTAATTTAATTAGTTTAGTTTACATTAACTAATTAATTAGTTTACTTTAATTTTATTACTTTAAGTAATTTTAGTTTAATTAATCTAACTTAGTTTACTTTAATTCAATTAGTTTAATTTACATTTAATTAGTTTACTTTAATTTTATTACTTTAAGTAATTTTAGTTTAATTAATCTAACTTAGTTTACTTTAATTCAATTTAAGTAGTAATTAATTTAATTACTTAATCTAATTTAGTTTAATTACTTATTTAGTTTATTTAAGATAGTTTACTTTAATTTAATAAAATTAAACTAAATTAATTTGTAATTACACTAGTTTAACTTTTAATTTTAGTTTAATTGATGTAATTTAGATTACTTTAATGAAATCAATTAATTTAAAGTAGGGTAATTAATTCAAATAGTTTAATTTCAATTATACTTAAGTAGTTTAAATTAATGAGTTACACTAATTTAATTAATTAATTTTAGTTTAATTATTACATAAAAATTGTTTAATTACTTAATTCTAGTTACATTTGATTAAAGTAAAGTACAATTAGGTTAATTGAACTAAAATTAATTCAATTAAACTCAAGATTAATTAACTAAAATTAACTAATCAATTAATTTGAATTAAAGTAAATTAAAATTAGCTTAATTGAAACTAAAATTAATTCAATTAAACTTAAGATTAATTAATTAAAACTAAAATGAACTAATCAATTACTTTGAATTAAAGTAAATTAAAATTAGCTTCATTGAACTAAAATTAATTCAATTAAACTTAAGATTAATTAATTAAAACTAAAATGAATTAATTTTAGTTTTAATTAATTAATCTTAAGTTTAATTGAATTAATTTTAGTTTAATTGAATTAATCTTAAGTTTAATTGAATTAATTAGTTATAACTAATCAATTAATTTGAATTAAAGTAAATATAAATTAGATTAATTGAACTAAAATTAATTCAATTAAACATAAGATTAATTAATTAAAACTAAAATTAACTAATCAATTAATTTGAATTAAAGTAAAGTAAAATTAGATTAATTGAAACTAAAATTAATTGAATTTTAGTTTAATTGAATTAATCTTAAGTTTAATTGAATTAATTAGTTATAACTAATCAATTAATTTGAATTAAAGTAAATATAAATTAGATTAATTGAACTAAAATTAATTCAATTAAACATAAGATTAATTAATTAAAACTAAAATTAACTAATCAATTAATTTGAATTAAAGTAAAGTAAAATTAGATTAATTGAAACTAAAATTAATTGAATTTTAGTTTAATTCAATTAATCTTAAGTTTAATTGAATTAATTAGTTATAACTAATCAATTAATTTGAATTAAAGTAAATATAAATTAGATTAATTGAACTAAAATTAATTCAATTAAACATAAGATTAATTAATTAAAACTAAAATTAATTCAATTAAACATAAGATTAATTAATTAAAACTAAAATTAACTAATCAATTAATTTGAATTAAAGTAAAGTAAAATTAGATTAATTGAAATTCAAATTAATTGAATTTTAGTTTAATTGAATTAATCTTAAGTTTAATTGAATTAATTAGTTATAACTAATCAATTAATTTGAATTAAAGTAAATATAAATTAGATTAATTGAACTAAAATTAATTCAATTAAACATAAGATTAATTAATTAAAACTAAAATTAACTAATCAATTAATTTGAATTAAAGTAAAGTAAAATTAGATTAATTGAAACTAAAATTAATTGAATTTTAGTTTAATTCAATTAATCTTAAGTTTAATTGAATTAATTAGTTATAACTAATCAATTAATTTGAATTAAAGTAAATATAAATTAGATTAATTGAACTAAAATTAATTCAATTAAACATAAGATTAATTAATTAAAACTAAAATTAACTAATCAATTAATTTGAATTAAAGTAAAGTAAAATTAGATTAATTGAAACTAAAATTAATTGAATTTTAGTTTAATTCAATTAATCTTAAGTTTAATTGAATTAATTAGTTATAACTAATCAATTAATTTGAATTAAAGTAAATATAAATTAGATTAATTGAACTAAAATTAATTCAATTAAACATAAGATTAATTAATTAAAACTAAAATTAACTAATCAATTAATTTGAATTAAAGTAAAGTAAAATTAGATTAATTGAAACTAAAATTAATTGAATTTTAGTTTAATTCAATTAATTTTAGTTCAATTAATCTAATTTTACTTTACTTTATTTCAAATTAAATGATTAGTTTATTTTAGTTTTACGTAATTAATCTTAAGTTTAATTGAATTATTTTTAGTTCAATTAATCTAATTTTAATTTACTTTTATTCAAATTAATTTGATTAGTTTATTTTAAATTATTTACTTAAATTTATGTTAGTTTAGTTTACATTATTTCATTAATTAATTAATTAATTAAATAAACTAATCAATATTTTACTTACGTAATTAGTATTAAATTAGTTTATTTTGGTTGTAGGATTATGACGGGCAGACGACGTCCTCCCCAGTCAGACGAGCCTTGACGATGCGGGTGACGAGGGGTCTCGCAGGACGCCATCGGGCGTTGCCCTGATGCGAGCCGACTACGGAGGAGTTGGACATCCTCTTCGATTCACGATCGCGACTTGCCGCCACGCTCGATGATAGAGTCCCTGAGACCGAGTCTTCGACCCGGGCTTAGCATCAGGTATCGCGTCCAGGTCGGTCCGGTCCCAGATCGGTCGGATCACTGGCCCCTCGACTTCATGCACTCACCGTCTCGGGCACAGACTCTACCCTTCTGGATTGAAGGGGATACGTAAGTAATTTTGTTTACTATTTCCCTAAAAGTTTTCTATTCTTTTTAACTAATAGTTTCTAATATATAGCACAATAATTTTTTGTGATTTTGCAGAGTCTGTTACGATCCTGACCGTTTCAAAACGGTTTCGAGGTCCTTCGAGCATGCCTCTACCCAGGCGACCTTGGCCGACGAAGATTCCGACGACGGAGAAACGTCGGATGTCACGATTTGGAAGGTAAAAACATAATTTATTTTCATAATTAATTAATTTTGAAATTTATAGAAATAAATTTATTACTTGAACAATTTTTTATTTCAATTTTTTCAGGGCAAGTTTCCTGTTATCGATCCCGATATCACCGACGGTAGATTGTTCCCCCTATGGGGACGATCACGTCCTGGGATCGATTCAAGGACCTCATGTTCCGGCGCGCGAAGGCAAGCAAGAAACCGCCCCGTGTGGATGAGCCCAGGAGGACCACGCGCGGCTCGCTAGCTTGATCACTCCTCAGGGCAAGGCGGTGTCAAGCAGGAATAAGGCCAACCGCGCGAAGAATCCAGGAAAAACACACACGGGGCGCGGACCCACGACGAGCACCATCGTCGATTGGTATGCTTTTTTTTCCTCGTTCGCTTTCTCGTTTTCTTTTTTTCGTTTTTTTTTCAATTACTAATTAATTTATTATGTTTTATTCTTCACTATTTGATTTTTTAGGAAGCGAAGCACGGGCGCCCGTCCTGCCTGATGAGCCGCACCGAGTTCTTCACACGAAGAAGGACGGGACGTTAATCGACGATAAGGCGAAAAGAAGTTCAGGTATTTAATATTTTTTTCAATTATTATTCTTTCTTTAAAATTTTTCATACATTATATATTAACCATTTTATTTTCCCGAATTTTAAATGTTTAGGAACGTTTCACGAGTCCTTGACTCGGCGGTTGCCCACACCTGACTCGCAACCGACTCTCAGGAGAGGACCGTATAGAGGCGTTCTTGGAGGTCAGTTGGAGGGTTCGGCCTGATGGGTCGGGTTCCTGGGGCTCGGCTCAGACGGGCGACGCCTTTATGCGGATGTGCCCGGCCTCGGGGGAGCGAGCGAGCACTAGCTCCCACCTTTCTCCTGGGTGAGCAAAGAAGTGCGCCCGGACATGGAGGCTATGCGTGAGGACTTCGTTGCTCGAGTCGCTACTATTGAGGCCGACATACAAGCACGAGTCGAGGCCGACATACAAGCACGAGTCGACGCCCAGGTCGCATCCGCTTGGCCGCGTACTCCGGATCTCTGGCGGCGGCCTTCTACATCGACGCCTCCTCCCCACCCCTGCCCCCTCAGATTAGTTCTAGGATTCTTTCGATTGTATAAAACATTTTTTTAATATTCGATATATATTTTTTTATTTGAATTCCAATTTTTTTTTTATGAAATTTTAATATTAATTAAATAAATAATTAGTAATTAATAATTAATAATTAATTAATAAATAATTAAAAATTAATAATTAATTAATTATTAAAATTTAAAAAAAAATCATAAATCATATGCCACCGAGATGGTCACTTTTAAGCGACCATCCTGGTCGCATTTTAACAGAGACTAAAAGTGACCATTTGGTCGCATTTTATCGCGACCAGGTTGGTCACTTTTTATGTGACCAAGTGGTCACTTATCTTTCACATAAATTACGACCAGATGGTCGCTTTTTAAGTGACCATCTGGTCGTATTTTCACTGAGCCAATAAGTGACCATTTGGTCACAAAATTTACGACCATTTGGTCACTTTTTTTGTGACCAAATGGTCACTTCTTATTGAAGATAAAATGCGACCAAATGGTCCCTTTTAATGCGACCATTTGGTCGCATTTCAAAAGTTTGACTTTTTTTGCTACCAAAATTTTTTACGACCAGATGGTCGCATTTTTGTGACCATGCAGTCGCATAATTGAAATCCGACCAGCTTTTTAGCAACCACTCTGTTTGGTCGCATTTTGGTCGCATTTTAGGTGAAAAACGACCATTTGGTCGCAATTTTCTGGTCGCAAATTGGCAGTTTTTTTGTAGTGATAGCATTTTCAGAAGTGGAATTTACCAAACACTAATTTTATGCAAAAGCTAAATTTACCAAACACTAATCTGATTCTTGACACAGCTGATTTTTTCTACAGCACAGCTGGCAGCAATTATTTCAAAAGTTATAGCAATACCAAACTAGCCCTATGTCTGCGTCTTACTGAATGAGCGCTTCTACTAAATTTTTGAGAAGATCAACATGCCCACAATCTATACTAAAGTCTTCTCCCAAGTTGATTTACATATAAAATTTATCTTTTGACACAAAACTTCATGGATTTAAGTCTTTTTTCCTCCTAATATTCAATATAATACAAAAGGCAGAGAACTTAATCAAAGTTTAAACTCTTGTACACTTTTAACTACCAAAACAAGAGGAATGTCTCATATTTTTATATTTTATTTACATCGTATAATGCCTTTTCACTAAAAGTTGGAAACAACTTTTTAAAACTTTTGCAAACAATTTTTTAATAAAAACTAGTATTTATCGATTAAACCATTATGGAACTTTGAATTATTGTTAATGTGATACTAAATCTCAGAAGGGCCTTTTATTTTGTGAGAATCTTTATATCCCTATTTTTGAACATTTAGATTCTCATATTCTTTTGTAGGTTTTTAACGATACACGTGTGCATTCGTGAAAGCCCACATATGCATCTTAATTCCTAGAAAATTTGTTGAGTTTGTAAAGATTTATGTGGATTTGGAGATTATTTTAATTTTTTTTATCTCTAATATAATATTTAATTTATAAATTATCTAGTATGTTAAATATTATATTTATCAATTTAATTTATATTTTTTTTTATATAAAATCAATAGAAAAAAATTAATTTAATTATCAAATATATTTTCTAAAAGAGTATTAAAATATGAAATAATGTATTAAATTGTCAACCATAAATTGATATGTTAAATTAGTTTCATATATCAATATTTTATTTGTAATTAATTCTTTTTAACTCAAGGTAGTATTGGAATTTTCTTTTTCTCATAAATAAATCTCCTACGAGGCTTTTGTTTGTAGTGCTTGGAGATGAGGATTAAAAATTTAAACCTCTTGGTAAACTCACATGCCCATCCGGATGTATGGTCTGCTAAATAAATGTTGTAGAAAAGGGGATCCAAATCTCATGATGATCTTATAGTCATAGCCAATCTCTATAGGGCTTAAGAATCTAATTGATGAGAAAGGGAGAGAAGGGATGGGGGATCGAATTAATTTAATTTATAATACATCATTATTATTCTCATATCCATGTATAACTAAATACTTGTATCTCGTTTCAAGATATCTCGTTCTTAAACATCTCATTTTCATACAAATTTTAAAACAAATGTCCCTTAAAAAGAAAGGTTACCATCTAAATATACCGGGCATCTGAATTCCGAACCAGTGAACGGTTCTGCTTATCCTAAAATAAAAGGAAACTTCTTTCCCCAATAAATGTGATTTTCACTATGAGGAGCAAAAGAACGATAGATTGAGAGAGAGAGTTGGTATAAGAAAAAGAAGAATCTGTCCCACTCTCTCCCACAATAATCCCCCCACCTGGTTTGGACTTTGGAGTGACGTTCAATATTATTTTAACAGTCTCACTTTCTCTACTTATCCTACACGTGTTCTTCTCCAACAATTTTTCATTTTGACCACTTTACCCCTCTACCACTTCCCTATATATATCCTTCTAAAACTCTCCCTCTCTTCACTCAATCAAACTCTCTCTTTCAAGCTTTTTCACCAAAATCCTTAACGAAAGTTAACGACAAAAGCTCTCTCTTTCTCACAAATCCTATTTCTTTCCAAACCCAAACCCAAATCAAATTCTCATTTTTCTCTTTTGATTTTCTTAAAGTTAGTGAGCTATCATGGCTTCTACTACTGCTCCAGCTTCTTCTTCAATGTCGAAATTTGTCTCTGTAAATAGAAATTACAGGAAAAACAGAATCAGTTTCTCTCTTCAAACTCCATCTATAATTCAAATTCCTAATCATTCTCAGACCTCATTTCCACCTTCCATTAAAAACCCAGCTCAAAAACCTCTTCCTTCTTCTTCTTCTTCTTCACCGCCGGAGAAATGGAATTTCTTACAAAAAGCTGCTTCCTTGGCCTTAGACGCGGTGGAAAACACTCTGGTTTCTCTCGAGCGAAAACACCCACTTCCAAAAACGGCAGACCCCACCGTCCAGATCGCCGGGAACTTCGCTCCGGTACCGGAACACCCTGTACAAAATTCCTTACCGGTGATCGGAAAAATCCCAGAATGCATTGACGGCGTTTACGTCCGAAACGGCGCAAACCCACTTCACGAACCACTCGCCGGTCACCACTTGTTCGACGGTGACGGAATGGTTCACGCCGTTAATTTCACCGACGGTGAAGCTAGCTACGCTTGTAGATTCACTGAGACACAGAGACTGGTTCAAGAACGAGCTCATGGCCGCCCGATTTTCCCTAAAGCTATCGGAGAACTCCATGGCCACTCTGGAATTGCTCGTCTACTTCTCTTTTACGCCCGTGGTTTATTCGGCCTCGTCGATCCTAACCACGGCCTCGGCGTCGCTAACGCCGGCCTCGTTTACTTCAACGGCCGCCTCCTCGCGATGTCGGAAGACGATTTACCTTACCATGTGAAAGTCACTCCCACCGGAGATTTAAAAACCGCAGGAAGATACAATTTTGATGGGCAGTTGAATTCGACCATGATTGCTCATCCTAAGGTTGACCCGGTTTCCGGCGAGATGTTTGCTCTGAGTTACGACGTCGTTCAAAAGCCTTACTTGAAGTATTTCCGTTTCTCTCCTGATGGGAAGAAATCTCCTGACGTTGAAATTCCTCTTGATCAACCAACCATGATGCATGATTTCGCCATCACGGAGAATTTCGTGGTGATCCCTGATCAACAGGTTGTTTTTAAATTACAGGAGATGATTCGTGGTGGGTCTCCGGTGATTTATGATAAAAACAAAATTGCAAGATTCGGGATTCTTGCGAAAAATGCCACTGATTCTTCTGATATTAAATGGATTGAAGCTCCTGATTGCTTTTGTTTTCATCTATGGAACGCTTGGGAAGAGAAAGAAAACGATGAAATTGTTGTGATTGGATCTTGCATGACTCCTCCTGATTCTATTTTCAATGAATGTGATGAGAATTTGAAAAGCGTCTTGTCGGAAATCCGTCTGAATCTCAAGACAGGAAAATCGACTCGTCGGCCGATAATCTCCGAAACAGAGCAAGTGAATTTAGAAGCTGGAATGGTGAACCGGAACCAACTCGGGAGGAAAACCCGGTTCGCGTATTTAGCTCTCGCGGAGCCTTGGCCGAAAGTGTCCGGTTTTGCGAAAGTCGATCTCGGTACCGGAGAAGTTAAGAAGTATATTTACGGTGAACAGAGGTTCGGCGGTGAGCCTCTGTTTTTCCCGGGAGGAAAGGAAGAAGAAGATGATGGATATATTTTAACTTTTGTTCATGATGAAAAGGAATGGAAATCAGAGCTTCAAATTGTGAACGCCATGACTATGAAGCTTGAAGCTGTAATTAAGCTTCCATCTCGAGTTCCTTATGGATTCCATGGAACTTTCATAAGCTCAAAGGATTTACAGAAGCAGGCATGGTAAAAAAAGAAAGCAAGTCAAGGTAAAAAAAATACTAAAAAAAGGGAGATTTTTACCTGTGGGATGAATGGGTTTTTACATCCCCGGAATCTCTCCTTTTTTTTTTCTTTTTTTTTTTTAATCTCTGTTTTTTTTTACTTATTACTAGAAGAAGAAAAAAACAGAGTAAATATTTTGTGGGTGTTTTGTGTAATTAAAAACTTTGTTGGGGTGAAAAGTGAAAAGTGAGAGGTGTTGAGAGACCAAGTTTGAAGCTTTTGGGTGTAGGTAGGAATGAAAGCTCAGCTGGTTTCTGTTTATTCTTTCACTTTTATAAATTATTAATTTTTATATACATCATATTATATTTTGAATTATACAAACATGTCATAGGTTTTGTTTTAGTGTAAAATATTGTTTTCCTATCTAAATAGGTCATATGTATGTTTATAAAAGTATTATTAAATTATGATCCGCTCACACTTTAATTATTAATTTATATAATTGATGATTCATCTACATTTTAATCCAAATCATAATGAATGATCATGCTATAATATTCCTTATTTTTAATTTTTATAATATTTTATCTCAAATTTTCTAAATTTTTAGTTACCCTTTTGCTTTATCTCTTTAATTTTTTTTATAACTAAAAAGTTTACTTTAATTCCAATATTTGATCCCAATATTGTGAAATACAATAACCTATGCATGGTAGAGTGGCAAAGTGACTATGTGATAATTATACGAGGTTAGAGTTTCGAATCTCACCATCTTTCTTTAATATTAGAAGAAAAAAGGAGAGAAATTACATAAATTACACATTAACTATAAAACATTATAATAAGTAAACACCTGAGCTTTCAATATGAACCATTGATTCTCTAAACTTTATAAAGTATTAAAATTGGACCCATAAATTTTAATTTGACAAATATTTACAACCTTTCAATATTAGTTTAACTAATTATTATTATAAAATCAACCCTTAACCCCCAATGGGAACGTAAACCTCAATTTTACTGTGATTTTCGAAGATCTAATCTAACAATTTAAAGTAGTAATTAGTCCAATTAAATTTTCATTTGTCCAATTTTTAATATCTTTATAAATTTTAGGGAATTAATTGTTCATGTTAAAAACTCATGAATGTAATAGTTTACTATCTCCATAAATTAGAAGTGGTTTTGTTCAATCTTATTATTAAAAAAAAAAACGCTAATACAAAACATATACTCTTGGTTTTCTCCCTTTGAATAAGAGATTGTATAAACAATAACTGAAGGTTCAAAAGTACTTTTATCGTGTTTTAAAAAAAAAAATTAATTCCAATATCAGTATAGTTTAATGAGAAAGATTTAGTTACTCCCCATTGAGTAGATATTTATATTCCCACACACACAAACATAAAAATATTTAAAAAAATAAGAGATTATTTTTTTTTTTAAATAATCATAAATAAAGATGTGGGTAAATTACAGCCATAGAATGTAGGGAGAGCTACTTTCTTAGGAGTTGCTAAGTTTTAGCTACTTTCTTAAGCTAAATTGATATTTTCTTGTGGGCTATTTTTAATAATAATTAAAAGGAGAATACTAATTAAAAAAAAAAATTGGTGGAACCACTTTTAATGTGGCCAAATACCACCACCAAAAATGTGAAAAGATTAAATACCCTGGATTTAATTTTTCTAAAATCATGCAATATTTAAGGAATTTATTAAATCCTTAAATTGTGCAAGATTTAAGATAAATTAAAAACTACAAAATTAAATAGAAAGGAAATATAATTCTATCTAACTAGTTACTCTCTTTCCGGCTACAAAGTCATTCTTCATCCGTTTCTTTTTCAAGTGCAAGAAATCTGCCATTCATATTTTTTCAAGCTACAAAATTTAAAAATCTAGAAAATGAACAAAAAGTCGGTTAGTTTAACATGTTTATATTTGTTAAAAATCAATAAAATATATAGTTTAACATTATTAAACAGAAAATGAAAAAAAAGTCAGTTAATTTAACATGTTTATGTTTGTTAAAAAAAAATATATATATATATATATATAGTTTAACATTATTAAACAACAAAAATAGTAATCTATAAACATGATTTTGAAAATATAAAACCCATAAAAAAAATCAAAGTAAAAAAGAAAAAAAAGCCACCGTGGAAGGCCAGATTTAACCACAAAGTCTAACATGTTTATATTTGTTAAAACCAATAAAATATATAGTTTAACATTTTAAAAAATGATTGTAGTTAGTTTTCCAGATTTATATTTACTAAACTAAGTGAGTAAAGAGGATAGGATTAAAAAACAAAAAAACCAGAAATTAGAAATCACAAAAACAAAGAGAAAGAACTTCAAAAAAAAAAAAAAAAATTTACTCATTTTAAAAACTTTCAATAATGACAGAAACAAAATTAAATTTCCTTTTCTAAATTAAGTTTAAAAAAATAAAACAAATCACATATGTCCCTTTTCTCTGTTTTTTTAAGACGGTGGGTGGTTTTGAGTTCATGGTTCAAAACTTTCAATAATGGTGGAAATGAATAAGAAAAATCATTCATTCATTCACTCTGGGTTGCAATAGGAAACGGAAACATGCGTTTTTTTTCCTATTATATTTATGAGAATAGAAAAAATACCCAAATGAAAAAACAACATTCGTATCATTTTGATGAAAAATCTGGAATAACTGAAACAAACAAACCAGACCTTCAAATCCTTGAACACGTTGGATGATTTTATTCACACAACATTTACAATGCATGTCAATCTTGAGCCTCATGTTAATTGGATTCTCTCACTCTACACTATTGGTTTTGTTTATGGTGGGTCAATTTTGATGAGAAGATAATGGAAATATGATTTAATATAAAATTGATTGTCAATGAATTAAGGAATCATAATTGAATGTTTGAAATTACTAATTTAATTAAGAAAATAATAACATGATTTAAGGAAGGCCAAATCAGGAAAAAAAAATCTTCAATGTGTGTGGCATTAAAAAGATAAATTTGTAATTTATAACTACACACAATTTTTTCATTAGATGAGCTGATTGTAGTTTGTATTTGTGGGTCCTTTCTTTTTTCATAAGAAAATATGTTTTTCAACAAAAGAACAGCCTCAAATGAGAGCATAAATCGAAAGCAAATCAATACATTAATTTAGTCAAAGAACTAGTAGATTTTAGACGAAGAGTATAATTTTGATGTGCAAACGAAATGAAATAATTTTTTTTTAAGTGAGAAATATTTTAAATCATAGTTTATTACAATGTTTAGTTTGTTTATTTTTCTAGCATGAATTAAAATGACGTACGAATTACTATTTTTTAGTCAAACTATCCAATTATCCAATAGTTTCTTTCCATAATAATATTTGTTGTGGAAATTGATGGATCCAATAATTAATAATATTTGAGCAAAAAAGAAAAAAAAAATATTAAGATTGACATAAGGTTTCACCAATATATAAAATGGAAAAAATATTATGATAAAATAAATTACTACGTGAACTAAATGAAAATCATGATAGTTTTTTTAGTGGAAAGTCACTATAAATTACTTTTAAGAAAAAGTGAAGTCCCTTTCTAATGTCAATAAATCAACTAACACCTGAAGGTGAAAGAGTGGTGGATGTCTCCAATTGGCTTACTTGCAAATATTTTACTGTCATTCAATCATATAGATTTTAGAAGAAATATCAAGATACTATTAAGACTATTTAAAATAAAGTTTAGAATAATGCTCGTCGTAGCTGTTTCATCTCTTGTTTCTATTTTGAAAATTAAATACTATACTATATTTTCAGAGATTATGAAAAAACATTTTATTTATTAAAAGTAATTTTAACACTCCTATAAATTATCACAAATGAACATTTTCTTGTTTTTAAGAATAATAATTCAATGAACTGAAAATGACTATATTTTAAAAATGGTTTTCTCACATAATTTTTTTGACACTCTTATAGTTTTGGTCAAAATACATGAACACCCTATATGGTTTAAAAATCAAAAATCACACCTCTATACTTTCCATATTGTGCCAATGAGGCCCCCTCCCTTCACCGCCGTTAATTTTGTTTTAGTCATAACTTCTTCGTTTGAACTCCGATTTGAATGATTCAAGATATTTTGAAATCTTCATTTTTATCTCTATTATACGATCATTTTAAAACTTTGAAATTGTCAATAAATAAAAGAGTTTATGATTATAAAAATATTAGATATGATTGAAGTCATCAATCCTTTTATTTACCGATGATTTAAAAGTTTTGAATTGACCATAACGTAGAGCTCGAAATGAAGATTCCAAAACATTTTAAATCATCCAAATTAAAATTCAAACGAAGAAGTTATGACTAAAACGAATTTAACGATATGAAAACTACATGTGTGTGATTTACCATTTTTAAACCATATTGGAGTGTTCGTGCATTTGACAAAAACCACGAGGGTGTTATTTGTAGTTTACCCTAACTTTAAATATACATCTAACTATCAAAATTGTAGGATAGATGTTTTGAAAATAAAAACTTAATAATTTTAAAAGATATTACCAGACATATCATAAACCTTTTCAATAACCCTTTTCTTTGTTTGTTTTGAAATTAAAAATGCTTTTAAAAATAAAGAAAAGTAAAAACAGAATTGTCACTAAACAAACTCTTCAACATATCCATTTTATCGAAGATTTTTTTTAATTGATAAAATGTAAAACATTCATATACAAATGAATAATTCATATTAAAAATGTTGTAATTCTCTCTTCATTAAATGAAATGAGATATTAAAATCTAGATATTTTCAACTACTTTCATTTCCGGGTGATTTGACTCCAAAATCTGTCAAATCTTTATATTGGGGAGAAATGCACGCTTTTAAAGTCAACTTTGCAAAAGCTCTTGAAATGAAGTTTAATTATAAAAATGGAAGAATATTCTTTCCATGCAAAATGGTGCATAGACGGAAATGGTTATATGTGCTAGTTGTAAAATGTTTATTTTCTAGTTGAATTACTTAGAGAATGGAAAATGATATCACATTTCGAACAATAATCTCTTTCCAAAAACTATCATTAATTTTTTAATATATTTATTTGTACAAGTATAGGAGATATTTACTAGTTTTAAATAGCTAATCTATTTTTTTTAATATTTTTAATGAATATAAAAAAAAATTTGTTGAGAATTTGTTACTAAATCATTAAAATTCATTCTAAATTGATAATTTAATCTTTTGGATGTGACGATGAATAAATAATTTTTATAAACAATATAAGATTTGGGAGGCATGTTTTCAAAAACATTACCATCATAAAATAGGTCAAATTTATAAACATTTCAAATAATCTTTTGCCTTCAAAATTAATGCAAATATCATGTGTGTTTTTTCAAAATATACTCTCTTTTAAAATTAAGAGAGTGGAGACTTGAGATTTCAATCTTACAGGATAGGTTGACTGTTGTTTACTGCCGACACAATTTTTACCGACAATAATAATGAGACGAATATTGACCTATGGCTTGACAAAAACAATAATGCTTTTTTGGCTTAATGGGAAACCATATGAGCTAAAATTAGAAGCAATCAAAAACTCTACACACATTATTCCAAGTTGCTTGGTGCTTTGGAGGGTCCATAATAAAAACCCTTATTTGGTTAGGTTTCAATGGAAAATGAGGAGAGCAAAAGCTTTTCAACATGTAAAGGAAAAAGTCCATTTCTATATCTCACCTTCTCACTTATAGTGTTTTTTCTTTTCCACTACCACACTTTGAGTTGTGTTGGAAGATGGGGTTCTCATACATTGAGTTTAGGGTTTATGTGGGTTCAAATTCATTGTATGTAGGGGCAACAACCATTGTGCCCCTTTCCCAAGTTTGCTCAATATGGTTTGCCTTTGATGTTATGTTATTTTCTTTCTATTTGGCTACTTTTGTAGTGGGTCATCATTTTTAATTTCTTATGATTCTTAAGAGGGGACTCTCCCTACCATGATCTGTCCTTATAAGTTAGAGTAGGGTGAGTTTCATTGACTTAATTTATGTTTGTTCATGGGTTTAATAATCTTGGATACTCAAACTGAAACCTTATCTAATCAAACACAAGTTATATAAATCGAAATTTCTAAAACTCATATCCATAAATATCCAAACATACATACTACATAAATCAAGATTTAATAATTACACCTACCAAACATCTCTGATTGGGTATTTCGTTTGATTTTGATTCATCTATAGCCTAAAAGAAATTAGTTGTAGTCTCAAAATCAGTATTTAATTAATGAATTGTATTGCTATGGTGTCTATATTGAATTTGATGGAAAAATTCATACCAAAATATGACTTCTAATCAAATGATTGAAAGTGAAGTGGGAAACATAATATGTGCTGAAAAAAGTTATATTGATCATCTACGTCGTTTTTAACTAGACACTAAGAAATTGAGTGAAAATGGAACTATTATTCAGAAAGTAATACATAAAAAAATAATGGTCCAAAGGGAGTTTTTGGCCAAAAAGTAAAATTTCCTTTAAATGAGAAATTTATTTTTTAGTTTTTTAATTACGAAAATACGATTGTTTATTAACAATTTTCCTTATTTTCTACTTTTTTTTAATACCTTTATATTAAATTAGAAAATTTTCACTCAAAGACATTTTTTAATTAATTTTCTTAAAAATAACAAAAGTTTTTTTTCTTTTGTTAGTTTAATTATAGTTTTCATTAAATTAATAAGAGTTCATTTTCATTAATTTTTTTTAATTATTGAATAAACAATATGATTATTGTATATAATATTTTGGGTAAACTATCTTTTTGGCCCCTGCGTCTTGGAGGTCATGTCTATTTGGTCATCACGTTTTCAATTTGTGTCTATTTGGTCCCTGGGTTTTAAACATTGTGTCTATTTGGTCTCTAGATTTTCAAGAGTTTACAGATAAATTTAATTAGTCATTAATTAAACAAATCTGTTAACTTCTTAACAGAATATTGACTTAAAGGCCAACAAAACATGTCTTAATGCCCAAAATACTGACATGTAATTAAATATTATTTCAAATATTTCATCAATCCAATAGTACGATTTGGGAATAATATATAACTCTCATGTCATTATTTTGGCCAATTAAACATTTTATGTCATGCTAAGTTAATATTTTGTTAAGAAGTTAACAAATTAAGAAATAATTAAAGTTATTTCTAATAATCCAGGGACCATTTAGACACAAATTGAAAACTCAGGGACCAAAAGGGTACCTAATATTTTTAATTGGGATTTTTAAATTAAAATTCAATTTTCAAATTTGTTGAGTTTTTTTTTTTTAATTTCATTAAAATAATAAAAGTTCATTTTCATTAAATTTTTTCTTTTATATTATTGAATGATCAATATTATTATTGTGTTCCTAATTGGGATGTTTTGAATTAAAATTTAATATTTTTCAAGTTTGATTAGTTTTTTATGATTTTGAAACTTTCACTAAAAACAATGAAAGCCTTTCATTATATAACGAATATGTTCTTTTTTTAAATTATAAAAACTTTTACTATTTTTGAAATTTATAATTCAAAAAATATTATTTTTAAAATACCCATGTAAATTAATATCGCTCGAATATCAAAATAAAAAACATGTTTGGGGAAACTACTTGAAATTTCTCTATAATTTTAAAATTAAGTTTCAAAAAGTATATGTTACAGAAAAAGAGGTAATAAAACAAGCCTATTTTTTATAAAAAAAAATATTAAAAGAAAAAAAACAAAACTGGTTATTTAAAAAACCCTAAAGATCATAATTAAAACAAAACTGGCTATTTAAAAAACCCTAAAGATCATAATTCTACTAAACTAGTTGATCTTTTACAAGATGATAATGAAATGTTTGTATTTTAATGGGTAGCTCTTATACGAGCAAAGATTCCATCACATGTTATATAGCGAGTCTAATTATTTCTTCAAAAAAAAATAAACTAATCTATAAATTATATCCCTTATCTTAAACTAATTAGCTTTATCTTTATCCTTATTGAAGAGAGATAATCTTTATCTTAAATTTCCTAGATCTCAAAACTTTGCCTATTAGATCCTCATCTCTCTTCTTAAGAAACTCATTGTTATTTAATTAGATTTGTAAATTCATAATGGACTTGTAGTGCAATCAATATAAGGCCATTTATTTACATCAACCCTCCAACATTATCATAAAGAGATTTTCAAAGTTCTTTCAACATCATCATATATCCATATGTTTTGAGTTTGCCTTCTTCAGAATTGCATTTGTTATTATATATTGTTATGTTTGATAATTTGCCTCATCATTACATTTAGTTCACAATAAATTTCTGATAATGGCTTATAGAACTAAAAAAAAAGTAAAACCAAAAAAAAATTATTAAAAATAATAATGAAAAATAGTTCAATAATTTATTGAATTACTATTGGAGTGATTTTTAAAAAGCCTTTGACACATTTCATTAATCAGTACACAGAAATATAATATTTGAGATAATTTCGGATAAAACAAAGAAACTCCAGGTAAAATAAATTTGATTTTCAAAAACTATAAATAAATCCCTATAAACAGTCAACTCATTTAAAAAAAATCCACAAACATTTCAAAATATATTTTTTAGAAAACAAAAAATCAAGACAACAAATTATAATTAAGCAAACTTGAAAAAAAAAACATACGACGGAGAATTTAGTATCATGTTTGATGATAATGTTGTTTTTTGTTTTATGTTTTATTTTTTAAAACAAACTTAATAATTTTTTAAATCAAGCTGAGATTTTAAAATATTTTTTAAAAATAAGAAAACAAGATAAATAAATTGTTAACCTGCAAACTCAATTTTTAATTAAAATGAAAATCTCAATTAATCGTCATCAAACGGACCTTAATTTTTCGAAATCGACATTCGAATAGAGTTTGAAGGTGAAGAGAATCACATTTGGTGTTATATCATGGTTCAACTATTTTTCTACTTTTGTAAGTTGTCAATGTGCATTATGAGTTTCTTAATCACACATGCATCATCGATGGATCCTTAGAAGGAAGGCCATTGTGCCGTACATAGGTTGTGTCCTATCAGCTAAGAAAAGTGGTGATGGAACAAACCCACAAATTCATTTGAAGTACATGAAGATGATCAATATGCAATCACAGCTCATTAAAATCAATCTTTTCTTTTTATTTGTTGTGCAAAGGACAATCACTAACATCTCTTTTCAAGAATAATGAAGAAAATTTATATAGGTCAAATACAATGAAAGCCTTTTTAAAAAGTCTTCACCTTTGGCCACAATTATTTCTAGTTTTCATTAGATTTGATGATTTTTTGCCACTTTGAAATGGGTTTTTGGTCATAATGGGATTACATTGAGCTTGGAGAAGCTTTCAAATCATAAGTTTGGATACATTACATTTCCCTCTTAATACAAAACAAAATTAGAAAAGATAGCATAATAATTGTTAGGGTAGCTCGTGAGTGTTTTGGAATAGACTTAGAAAAGATAGCATAATAATTGTTAGGGTAGCTCGTGAGTGTTTTGTAATAGACTTTTATGCCTTGTTTATGCTTCACAATTGAGAGTTATAATTTATAAAACCATAAAATCTATAACTAAATCTTAGAAATTTGAATTTGAAAATACAACATTAATCTCATTTGATTGGATTTGATTTATCTTGAATATCTTCATCATCCCCCATCAAAACTGTCGTAAAAAGGTGCATGAAAGTGATAAAATAGAGCCTTAGCAAGCGGCTTAGTAAAAATATCAATTGTTGTGCTACAACTTTTTCGAGCAAAAAATATAATCCAATGGAATATGTTTAGACCGAGAATGAAACATTGAAGTGACTGTCATATGAACAGCACTCAGATTGTCACAAAAAAATTGAAGCGTTTGTACCAAATGAATAACAAGATCTTGAAGAAGATAAGTAATCCATGTAAGTTCAGCAATAGTAAAAGTCAATTGCTTATAAATAAGAGGCTTGGGTCAATCATAATTCACCAAATAAAGTGATCTACTCAAGTTTAATTGTGGGTTTAATCGAGTAATTTTAAAAATATAAACATATTCCCATTTGTAATTTCTAATTTTATGACCTGCTAAATTTATAAAAATAGAGAAATCTTAATAACTGACCAACCAATTATTTGGGCAATTTAAAGAGGGGATCCTGGTCCTATTTCAAGTTGTTATTTTTACGTAACTCCTCCTCCCCATCAAAGTAGTTTTCTTTCCGGAAAACTACAGAGAAATTGTGAGTATACAAGGGAATTGAAAGATCTTAACACAAATCATTGCTTTCAATTATGGACTCATGTATTCTTTCGCATCTTTAGTGATTTTTCTCTTGAATTATGTTAAGGGCCAAATTTTCGATCAGAAACTGTTTTAAACGATAGATTTAGATATGTATTTTTATTTATGTCACTACTTTTAATTTTTTATCTAAATATTTGTATTTTTTTACAATAAATTTTTGAACTCAAATCAATAAATTATTGAACTACGAAATATCAAAATTATATTAATAGTTAACTTGTAAATAAAATGAGATTTTTAGTTCATAAAAACTCATTTTAGTGGCCATTATTCAACCTAAAATAAAGTTAAAAAGCAAATATCGATAGCCAATAATTCAATTAATTTATTGAACTAAAAGCAATATGCTATTTTGTTTAAATGTAGTGTGCTATTTATATAAGTAAAAAAACAAAACAAATAAATTATCAATAATTAAGTTTGATTTTTAAAAAATATGACACTAAAATTCAAATAATTATCAAACGGGTTCTAAATTTTTAAAATGACATTTTTTTTACACATACATATACATATATTTATATTTTTTTTTTAAAAAAGTTAACATGAACCTATTACTTATTAAGTAACTCTATATATAATTTTTGAAAGGTTAGCATGAACCTATGATTTATGAAATAATTTTCTTTGATTGTTGAAGATTTAAAAAGAAGAAGACGACGACAGATCGAGTGAAGTACCTTTCTTATCAATATTTTAAGAAGGTTCGAGTTTCCTATAAATTAAAAAAAATATTTGAAAACCTTGTAGGGAATTTTTAGCCTCTAAATTAAACTTATCCAATTATGATATTCCTATCAATCCACATTGTGCGATATGTTCTACTCAATTAGAATCTATCTCCCATATTCTTTTAACTTGTGAGGTTGCAAAAAAATTCTGGTTTGATTCCCCTCTTTCATTAGATTCTAATCGTTTTGACAATTGTAGCTTCAGTTTATGTTGGGATATCATTTGTAATCTTCTTTTGGATAAGTCTGGGGATTGTACTATGCTTGATTTTTTTATGACTGGAGCATGGAGATTATGGAAAATGTGAAATGAAAATTCGTTTAATGGTGGGGATGCTAATATCCTTAAAGGTATTTCTCAGGCTAAGGAGAATTTTAATGAATTTTATTTCTGTTTTGATTTGTTGCCCCAACCTGCTGTTCCTTCAATGTCTATTTCTGAAGAAGGTTTTGATGGTCTTACAATTCATTGTGATGCTTCTTGTGACCCGAACTCTTCTCTCTTTGGCTATAGTTGGACCTCTACACTGTTAGATGATACATTTCTTTCTTCTGCGGGTATGATTGGAAGACATTGTCTCAATGCTCTTCATGCTGAAGGGAGGTGTATTTTTACGGCTTTAGATCATGCCCGGGCTTGTGGCTTCAACAAGATTAAAATTTGCTCTGATTCTAAGCATGTTGTTCATATTTTCAAGGGAATTTCCCCTAATCCTTTTGATTTCTTATGTATTTTAGATTATGTCAATCATCTTTGTCATTTCTTTAATTCTGTTGTGTTTTCTTTTATTAAGAAAGAGCTCAACTTTGATGCTCATTGCCTTGTTAAGAAGGCTTTTGTAAAGTCCCGTACATTTTAATTCAAGGTAAAAAAAAATTATTTTAATTAAAGTATTTAAATTTAATTTTAAGTTATTAATTAGAAATTAGAAGTTTTATTTAATTTGTAACCTTTTATTTCCATTAGAAGTTTAATTTAGAACTAGGCGTATTAATGATTATTTACAGGCCAATTAATAATCATTAATCACCTTTTTACTTAAATTTAATTATTTTTAGTTAAATTGTAGAAGTAGTTGGTTTTTCAAATGCATGGGGTTTATTTTAAAACTAATAAGGAAAGGTAAGGACCCCTTTGCAAATTATTTTCTCTTCTTCAAAAATTAGATCGGGATTTTGTGAATTGATCTAGGTTTATAATGGATTCATAGACGAAACAGGCTATGGGTGTTATTATATGAGGAGATCGGGTGTGATGTGATACGATCTTGGGATATAATGGATTCATAGATGAAACATGCTATAAGTGTTATTATATGAGGAGATCGAGATTTGTGTGTCGTGATCTTGGAATATAATGAATTCATAGATGAAACAGGGTATGGGTGTTTTTATATGAGGAGATCGGTGGATATTCGAGTACTCGATTTGAGTAATATTTGTTTTGTAATGATCGTTATAGAAATGGATAATGTGATTCTTATTTCTTCCCTCAAGTGAAATGTTGTGAATGTGATACTAATTGTGATTCTTTGAGTATTTAGGTTGGGTTATATTTGGTGATATGTTATTTGGTATCAGGAGTATAGAATGACTTGCAAAGAGTATGTTAGGCTTTTGGATACAATTTTCGATATGAAATTTGACCTATAGGACTAATTGCTTTCATTTTATTCTCACTAGCATTTTTATGCTAATGTTGCTACACTTTTACTTTTCAGGTACTCCACGTGGTAGAGGACGTGGTAGGGGAGGTGGTATATCGTTTGACTAACGAGCGATGATTGGTGAACAATGGACTTAGTTTCGGTTTTTCTTTTGGCATTCTAAGAATGCATGAAATCGAATTATCTCTTTCACTTTACTTTGTTCTTTGTTTTGAATTGTTGTTTATTATGGGTTCTTGAGAGCAATTGGTTTGTTTTATGGAATATGTTTACTTTGAATGTTTAAATTCAAAAGGAAATGCGCATTTCCATGTTTTTATCTTTTTTTCTTGTAACAACCCGAAATTTCCAAAAATCCCAAAACACATGGAATTTATAATTTAAAGACAGCGGAAGAAATTAAAACAAAAGTCAAGTTCTTTTCATTTAAAATCAAACCAAATAACAATTCTAAACCGATCGGTTTGACTTTAAAAACCTCAAAACATCAAAACAAAACAATCTCGAATCATTGTTTAGAAATTCTCAAATAAAAGTATATTCAATATACTTATTTAAAAACAAAACAAAACATGAAGTCAAAAGACATTATCCCCGAAAACAAATAATAAAGAACAAGACTTCGCCGGCGTTGCAAATTCATGTCAACCGAACACCACATCGAACCACATCAGCCACCGAGTTTCTTCTTTCCTTTACCTGAAAAAAATAGTTGTAGCATCATGAGGCTACGCCCAATGAGTAGAAAAATGTTAAAATAAAAATCATGCCATGAGAGATTTTTCTAAGACTTTAAGTCCATAACCGGCCTTACCGACTTCCGAAAAAACTCTTTCACCCAAAGCTCTCTTAGTTAATACATTCCTCCACATTATCTCTTAATCCTCAAATTAAAAGAATAAAAACTTTCGAAACAGTTTTAAACTCTCTTTCTCATTTTAAAACTTTTCGATCATTAACTTTCCTAATACCTCTAATCTCCTCTTTGTCCGCAAACAAAGAGAGACTATACTCAACAAGGCATTTAAAAACTGTTTTCACATTTTAAATCCTTAAGAGTTTAAAATATTCTTTTCCATTGTACATATGGAATGAACCTGCCCCGTTAAGTGCTATAGAGTTGTTCACAATCGTATAATCTCCCTTAACGACAAATATTCTTCTTTAAGCAACGCCTTTGCTTAAAGCGAACCTACTACCATATTACTCGAGGTATTTAAGTAATATGATCCTACACATCACTACTATGATGTTCAAATTAAGTCTAAACTCAATTTCTCGAAACAACCCTCTTTCTAGGCCGAAAATTCTCTAAACTCAATTTCTAGAAAATTCACCTTTAAATCATTATAAAATATCCCAAAATCACTCATAAAACCATTTTGGGATCACTTCCAACAACTCCCAACGATTTACCGATCTAGAAACGAAACTAGCCTAAACTAGTGTAGTTTCGCTCCTTTTTCAGACATTCTAAAATTAATAATTTTCTAATTAATTTTCAGCGGCATAACGGCTATAAAATGACTCCCAAAACAGCCCCTAAACATTTGGAAAATAGCCACAAGGGATTCAGAGAACAAATATCGACTAACTAACCACCTAGGCTTAAATTTATCGACTTAAAGGGCACTAGTCAGACAACCGCAATAATTCTTATCTAACAATGTTTAATCTACTTTTAAACATTCAATGTAACCTTAAACACCCAAAATATGTTTATACATCCAAGAACAACATAGAAAACTCACAGTTTCAGTTTTAACGTAAATCGATATCGATAGTCACAATTTAGCATGCTTTAATCCACTTTTACACATCCTTAAACTCCAAATTATAAAAGTTTATAAACAGCCCCAAAACCTTATTATTAATCATTTAAACATCCAATTTCATACTAAAAATCAGAGATCAACTTATAAAGAAAAAGAAAAATACAAACATTCACAATTTAAAGCTTAACATAATTCTACTCACCTTGAATTGCGTTTTCAAGAACCTTACTTCTCTTTTAAAATATGAGGGAAATAATCTCTACCTTTTGAAACTTATATAATTTTAAGAACATCCGATAAATACGACCTACAACGATGAATTAGAAAAGAAAAATCGATCAGAGTCGAAAAACCATATCAAACCTGAAGGGTTTTTAAGCCATAAATTTTTATAAAGAATTGATCTTTCTATGTAATTAGCGTTAATGGAAAGATAACGAAAAAACGGTCAGAATGGACTACTTACTTGCGTAAATTGGAGTCCGGATGAGGAAGTTATGGAGAAATCAATCCGGGAGATGTCTTTTAGGCGAAAATAGGAGAAAAGTGGTAAATGGAGGCTGATTTCGGATTAGGGAGGAGGAAGAAGAAGAATTTAGGGTTTAATCCCGATTTCAGTTAATTACGAAAATGTCACTATGCAAAAACGATCATAACTCATTCATCGGGGCTCAGAACGACGAGCCGTCAGTTGCGTTGGAATCGTAATGACGAGACGATCCACGTCATCTAAAAATATTAAATTAAACTTGTGGTTTTAATTTGGAGGTTTGAGAAATTACTAAAATACCCTTACTTGGTAACAGGTCGTTGCATTTCTATTAGGAAAATTGTAAACAGGTTTTTGGCTTAGTCCTAGTTTTAAACGGCACCAAGTCGATTTTTTGTTAAAATTTAGTCTTCCGCTGTGTCTTTTAATTTAAAGGAGTCGGGTCTTTACAACTTTTGACTCTAATTATAATTTGCTTTTATCTTAATGTAAGTCTATCTTTGAAAAAAAAAATACTAATTAAAGTGTTTTCAAAAGCATTTTTATTAGGTAATAAATATTATAAAAAAAATTATTGAAAAAATTCTCTTTTCTGAAAGTCGAGTAATAATAGATACTCTGATTAAAGTATCCATAATCCAATTTTATTTCTATTAAATATTAATTTGGGGCACTTGCAAAAATAGTAAAATTATGTCCAATATTTATAAAAATAGCAGTAAAAAAAGTTATTTGCAAAAATCGCAAAAAACTTAAATTCACAAATAAAATATTACAAAATTGCCACTAGCCTTGCTTGAGTAATCAATGATTTCCTCACAAGTAATCACAAATCACTGATTACCACACAAGTTATCAGTTATCACTGATTTTACTGATATCCTGATATTTTGTGCATGAATCACTAATTACCTAATAGTTATCACTGATTTCTCTGATTCACATGAATGAGAGTTTTTAAAAAACTTCTATATTTGCAAATACTTTTTAAAAATGCTATATTTATAAATATTGCAGAAAATTTTGTTACCCAATGAAATTTCCCTATTAATTTTGTACCAAATAAAAAAAGGGGCAAAAATCAAAATAGCCACTTTTTAGTGTGCTTTTATCAAGATGACACTTTTTTTAAAAACTAATCAAAACAGCCACTTGGTACACTGTTCATTCCCATTTTGCCCTTCTCGTATACTATGTATATTCTTACATGCCTGACATTTCTGACTTTTTCATTTCTCAATGCATGAAAACAATTGTTTTTATTATTTTCTCTTTCTAATTATTTTATAAAATTTGAAATTCATTTTCCCTCTAATTTATTATTTCATTTATTTTTTTTCTTTTTTCTTTCCAATATCCATTTGTTTTTTTTTTAATTTATTTTTGATTTATTATTTTGTTTCGGTATAATATTATCTATTTTGTTGGTATATTCCGTATATTTTCATTTTTTATATTTGATTCTAATTGAATTACGTACATTATCTCCATTTCCCATGTAATGTTTGTATATTTGGTATATTGTCCTCCACTTTGCAATGAAATTTGAGTGAAAAGGAAGATATATGTGATATACGTGATATACATGTCATTTTATCTGCAAATAAAACAAAAAATGTTAACAAACTTTAAAATCAATATATAATTTACACAATGCTTAATATACAAAAGATACTTATAGAGACACATAACAATACACATATAAACTACTTAATATGGACACATAAACGCTATTTTGCAAAACAGACAAGGATGCTATTGAGGTCTCATATGAATAATATACATGATATACTTGATATGAATACATAAACAGTACAACACATAATAATTTGGTATGGACATATAACGATGCGGTGCAAAACCCAGACAGAGGTGATTATTAGGTCTCATATGCATAATATACATGTCATTTGATCAAGATATCGCAAATCATTTCATATTATAGTTATCAGGCCTCATATGCATAATATACATAATATACATGACATCTTAAAATGCGAGTCATGTCATACTATGGTTATTATGCCTCATATACATAATATACTTAATATAGACATATTAATATACATGATATGTGCACATAACAGGACAACACATACCAACTTGGTATGAACTCATAACAATGCAGTGCAAAAACAGTGACAGAGAATGGTTATTAGGCCTCATATACATAATATACATATCATCTTATTCAATACACTTCGAATCATTCATATTATGGTTATTAGTCCTCATATTCATAATATACATAATATGCATGACATCTTATCAGTACACTATGAATCGTATGATATTATGATTATTAAAACCCATATGCATAATATGCATAATATACTTAATATAGACATAACATTACAAACAAGAAAAAACTTGATATGCATAATAGTGCACTGCGAATAGACAAAGGATGACTATTAGAGCCATGTGTACATAATATATATTTATCAAATTGACAACGAATTTGAAAACAAAAAATTATGTATATTGCGAATGTTATGTATATTACGTGTATTACTTACTGTACTTCTAGCAAAACAGGCATACGTATATTACAGTACACTTCACAATAACCATCTAAAACAAAAAAATCCAGAAAATGGTGACAACGTGAGAAAAATTTCAGAAAAATGGAGGAAATGATTTCAACAATAAAAAGAACAAACTTTTATTAGTTCCATTAAGCTTCAAGATTCGTACCAAATCTAAGGGTTTATGAAGAAAAAAGAGGGAGAAAAACACAAATTTTGTTCCCAGATCTATATTTTTCTTGTTTTGTATCTTCAATAAAAAAACATAGATCTGAGATATATTAAGACAAAAATTGATGGAAATGAAAAAAGATTTCGATTTTCTTCAAATATAAAATCGAAAAATGGTGAAAAAAATACGAAAATAGAGGATCAAAATAGATGAAGAGAAAGAGAGTGAGTATACTTACCTAATCTTAAAAATGGTGGGTTTTGTAAAATAAGAAATGAGAGGGAGAGATGGATAAAAATGGTGGAATGAGAGAATATGAGAGAGAGAGAGAGAGAGAGAGAGAGAGAGAGAGAGATAGAAATGGTGATGGAGAAAGAAATAAAAAGAAAATAAAAAAAAATAGATAGAGAAAGGGGGAGGGAAATCTGAAATGGTTTAAAAAAAGGGGGGAAAGTGAGAGAAGGAAAGAGGAAAGAGAGATGAGGTGATTTGATGGGTGATTTGATGAGTAAGGGTAATTTAGTATTTTTAGTGGGGACATGTGGCTATTAATTAAAAAAAGAAAAAACATGGCTATTGATGAAAAGTGGGAAGAAAATAGTGCCATTTATATTATTTTCTCATAAAAAATGAAAAAAATATATTGGTTGCAAATTTTTGTAATATTTACAAATATATCATCTTTAAAAATATTTACAAAGATGTCTTGTTTAAAAACAAGTCAATCACGGATTAAATTTGATAAATAATTGATTGACTATTTATTTACATAATAGTCTAATGATTAACTTAGGTATTGATTAATAATAAGTTATGGTTACATAACTGATTACCATGTGCAATAAAAATGATATATTAATAAATATATAATTATTTAAAATAATACTTTTTTATAAATATTATATTTTTTTTAAGATTTGTAATCACTCCTAAAAAGATCTTTCAATAAAGAAGGCAACATGCAATTCAGCTCTTGTCCATTTTTTAAAAGATTGCTGCTAGAATTGTATTTGGATTAAATTTCATGTCTTATCCACTTAGATTTTGACACATCACTCATGTGAAATGATTTGTTTGTCTATCTCTATTAGATTGATTCATGGAGAACAGAACAGAATCTTTCACCTTTCTAAATTGGATGTTCTTTGCATTTATCTGACCTTTCCTTTTCAATTCTTTAACGAGAAAAGAAATAAAAAAATCCAAGACTTTGACTCTAGCCAAAATTTTAGGAAATTGTCCACTTTAATTTGGTTGTTTTCAGTTATAAGATTTTATTTGACTGGGTCATATTTTAGATATATCTTGTTAGACTAATTTTATTTTTTTAAGGAAAAATTCACTTTTTAATATAATATTTGTAAATATATCATTGTTTAAAACTATTTGTAAAGTTAACAAGTGTTAATTTTTACTATGTTAATAATTGATTAACATGATTAATATGTATAAAATATGTAATTCAATATTAATCATTAATTCACTCACTCAAAATTCATTATATTTTTAAATCATGGTATTTTTATTAATATTACAGAAAAATGTGAATGATTGATGATGATTTTTGTAACTCATGATATTTGTATTGATTTTTGCAAAATTTAGGTTTTTTGCAAGTTGATGTTAATTTTTTGCGTGTTTTTAAGCTTGTCTGTATGTTATTAAAAATAGTTAGCAAATTTGGATGAAAAAATTAATTTCAATATTAGCGACGTGGAACATATGTGGCAGATGCTATCAAACATCGCTGACGCGCTACAACAGTGTGTCGACAATGCTCTAAACTGCACATTCCTGATAAATCATCAATTACACATATTTATTAGTGGTAATATCTCCAAAATAATTCAAATACGATTGTTAATTGATTTAAATGTCCAAAATATTATTTAATCATTGAATTTCATGACGTGGGCGAAACGGCGCTCATATCGGACTTAAAACGAAGAACTTATACCCATTTTAGTGTTCAAACGATCCATAACCGCGACCACAAGACCCGGCGGCCCCAGTGTATAGAAAAAATAATTTCCAAGCCAAAAAGTCCGGACTGGGCACAGCGGCGGTGAGACACAATGATTGGGGCGACGAAAAAATAAAAAATAAAATAAATAGGCGGACATGACGTCAACACACGAATGAACTAATGCGCGTTATGGATGACACAATGGAAGCGACGCGTCGCTCAACAAATAAAGCAAACGATCGGATCGTGGCTCGGCTTGCTCAGACGCTGGCGCGTGATCAGCTCGTGACACAGACTGAGGAAGTGGCTGACCAGTTGGCGCGGCTTCGTGGCTCAACATACGTGGCTTCAGGGGATAATTTTGAATTATCTACACGATTTTATCTCTTTTTCATCTATTTAAAGCCTCCTTTGACTCCAATTTTAAAATACATTTTCCCCTATTTTTCTTAGGACTTTTAGATAGTTTTTAATATGTTTTCTAGTTAATTTCTTTATTCCAACTAGTGGATTATCGAGGTTTGGTTTATAAATTAGTGAGGTTTTGCATATGTTCAATTGTTAATTTATCATATCGCTAGTTAGAACGTTAAATCTGTAATTGTTTAATTGTTCTAATACAAGTAACATAATAACGTAAATTGATTGGGGATATTTCTTTGATCATGTTATGGGAATTTATTATCTAACTTAAATTAATCGGTCGTACTGTGTTTGTTGGTTAGAATTGGGTTCTTCTCTTCTTAATATTGTTAATGTGTTAAATCTTATCATCGTATTCTAAGGTTATCTGTTAATTAGGGAAGTAGTTATTAGATCGTATATTAGCTATTGAATAATTAAATAAGAGCACTTATAAGTTACTGATTGGTTTTCGTGACTTCTAACAAATTTAGAGAAAAATTTAGGAATGCATGTTTAGTAATCGATGATCAAACTAATGAACCATAATCGAGATTAAACCTTTAGTTGGAAGTTTTTCTCATTTGATTTCTTATTCTTTTTAATTTTGTTTTCTTTTTATTTTCCAAACAACAAATTCAAAACCCCCCTTTTTCCTAATTACTTTAATTTAATTCTCAATTCTCGGTGGAGATCGACCTTACTCACCACTACTATAAAATTTTAAATTCCAAGAGTAAGTATTTATTTTTAGTGGTTTCAATACCCATCAATTCCCAACGTGGCATTCATGACGCACGTGACGTTACATGGCTTACGAGGGCGAAAAGCATTAGCAACGCAGAGCATGTGCATTGTCGACGCAAGCTTGCGTGGCTAATGACTACGTATTTTGTATTGTTTGTACTTATGTAAAATAGTAAATCACACATTTCTGTCAATTATTTTTAACGAAATTGAGATACATATATATTTTATGCATGTCTTATGTTTCAGTTTTGTTAAAAATAACATAAAAATTTGACAAATGAGTAGAGTTTATAAAATAAATCGTTATATTAGTAAGTTGTATAATCTATACATCACACACACATGTTCAAATTTTTTATCATTTTTAACGGTATTGGAGAATGCATCCTCCGCCTTGCCCTGATCCTTGTAATTTATATAATATTAAAAATTTATGATAATACACATTTTTTTATATATAAAAAAACATAAAATATATCGCATAATACTAAATTACAATTTAAGTAAAATATTTACAAACATAATTTAAATTTTAAAAATAATAATAAGTAAACCGAGAAAATTCCCTGTGAAAAAACCTGTTCCCCGTAGATTCTATGCGGGGGATCTCGTCTCTGACTTTTTCAAATGGGAATTTTAACGGGGATGGAAATGGTTCCCCGTCTATCCAATTGACCCCTAATTCGGATTGAGTTTCTCTATTTTTTTTTTCATTTTTAATGAAAATCATATCTTATTTTACTGATAAATTAAAGGCTAAATTATACATGTCATCCCTATCCTTTTAAGTTTTCCTTAAGCTTCTAAAAATGTCACAAACATCCTTATCGTTTGATATCGTTAGTCTAAATTATCATGTCGTGAATGAAACAAGTTAAACATAACAAAACCGTTGATTTGTTTTATATTTTTTGTTTTGTATTTGCCACATAGATTAAAACATCATATTTCTCATTGTTTCTCCCACATAAACGCTAATTATATACCAATTAATTTCCTCTTATTTTATATGTTTATCTTCCAAATCCGTATTATAGTGTGATGTTTTATCTACGTGACAAATACAAAACGAAAATATAATCAATGTGGACGACTATGCTATATTTAACTTGTTTATTTCATGAAAATGATGATTTAAATTTACAATATCAAATTATATGGATATTTATGATACTTTTGAATACATAGGGACAATTGGTATAATTAAATGTAACAATCCACAATATTGGCCAACAGGTGTCATTAATCTAGAGAAAGATCACCACACCGCCCTTTGCCCGTTTAGCGAACACCTGTTAGAAAAAGAAAATGAAATTTGAACTTTTGGTGGATTCTTTGATGGTCCATAAGCTTGGAATGATTTTCCTTTCAGCCAAAGCATTGGCTGCCACAATTTTTTATTTATTTTTTCATTTTTATCTTAAAGGAACCAAAAAAGAATTAGAATTTATTTTTCTTTTGTAGTTTATTAGTAGGTTTTTTCAAATATTTTCCGGTGATTTGCTACTATCTTTTCCTAAAATAATATTGTGTCTGTGATTTTTATTGGGGCATTTGCAAATCTAGTAATTTTTTTTTAATAATATTTGTAAAAAGTGTAATTCTAAAAAATATTTGTAAATATAGTAAATTATGATCGGGTGAATTAGTGTAAACAATGAATTACATATTTTTACACTAAGTTTATCACTATACACACATTAATCATTGATTAACATAATAAAATTTGGGGTAAAATAAAATTTTGGTCCCTAAACGTTCATTCAAGTTTCATTTTCGTCCCTAAACTTTCAAAAGTTACATTTTTCATCCCTAAACTTTACGATTCGTTCCATTTTAGTCCTTCAATCTGTGTTTTTTCATCTAGGCCATTACCGGAGGGCTTATGTGGCATATAATTGATGATGTGACATTATATAAATATACCATGAGGTTAAATGACGTGGAAAAACGAATATACAGTGAGATTTAAAACTATAATTAAGGAGAAAAAATGAGATTAACCTTCTTTTATATTCGTTTTTCTATGGTATTTAACCTCACGATATATTTCTACAATGTCACATCATCAATTACATGCTACATAAGCCCTCAATTAGTGTCCTACACGGAAAAATAAAATCTGAAGGACCAAAACGGAATGAATCGGAAAGTTCAGGGATGAAAAATGTAACTTTTGAAAGTTTATAGATGCAAATGAAACTTGAGTGAAAGTTCAAGGACCAATGTGTGCATCAGTGATAAATAGCATTTAAAAATATTTTTTAGAATTGCTACTTTTACAAATATTACATCAAAATCTGCTATCTAATGAAATTTTCTCATTTTTATTTGGAAAGTTATCGTGGCTTTTATATAGAGTAATTTGAAGATTTTTTTTTCAAAAACAAATTTTTAGTATTTGTGATTTTTTATGCATTAAATACTTGAATAAATTAAATTCATATCAAGATATAACCCATTGATCATAAAGCATGTAGCTCCACTTTCAAGAGAGTGGTTCAATTCTTATCTCAATATTGTTTTAAAAAAAATGGATTCATTAAAACTATTTTTTAAAAAAAAAAAAACTATAAAGCAACGAGACATGTGTCCTAAATACATTATTGTCAAATGCTATCATTCCTATTTTAAAATGAGAAATTACAGCAAACAATAATTTTGCTTAACTTCATTTTTAAAGTAGCAAAATTTGATTTATTTTTAAAAATAGTATTTTTTTTTTCCTTAAAAAAAATTAATCAATTGTTTTCATTAACTTCTTTTATATTATTTGCTTGAATCTCATTTGTTATTTTTTTATATTTTTTACTGGGATGTTTTAAATTAAAATTAAATAATTTTCAAATATTATTAGTTTTACGATGTTAACTAAGTCATTATATAATATTTCATAATCTAATGAATATTTAAAAAAAAAAAAAAATCTATTTTCAAAATTTTGAATTTTTATTTTTATTTTTTATATTTTATAATAAAAAAAATGTTATTTTGTAAAAATATCTCTTTTGAAAATTGAAAAGAAAAGGGACTTTTCAATACAATACAAGAGAATAGAAATGAAATTTTCATTGGGGCTTTTTAACCTTGTCATTTCATTTTCCTGCATGATTGAGTTAAATACATTTATATCTGTTAACCAACTATGAGTTGGCCCAATGACTCAGAGGTTGTCCTTCAAATCTTGAGGTAATGGGTTCAAATTCATGTGTGGTCACCTACCTAGGATATTATCCTACGAGTTTCCCGACGCCAAGTGTTGTAGGGTCGCGTGGTTGTCCCGTAAGATTAGTTGAGGTGCGCGTAAGTTGGCCCAGACACTCACGGATATCAAGAAAAAAAAACATTTATATCTGTTTATCTTTACTCTTGAACGATCCCTGTTTGTCTTTTACTTTTTGCCCTTTATTTTTTGGGCTATTATCACATATAGTTAATATTGAGACTTAGTTTTTAAAAAACCCACGAATATTGAAAAATATCGAAATTACCTAGCACATGAGGATCAATGTGCGCATATAGAGACATGAGTTAACATCATAATATCTTTCTTTCATAATTAACCCACAATTTTTTTTATAAAAATTTGATTATAATAGATATACTATTGTTGTAAATTTACATTACTGATACAAATTTAATACTAGAATTTACACATTCTTGATGTAAATTTATATTACAGATAAATTATTGTTGTAAATTTACATTACTGATATATCATTAAATCAATAGAATATATATAAATAGGTAAATCTGATATAAATATGAAAATATAGCATATATGAAAACAAGACTCAAAAGTTATCAACCACGCATAATATTTCAATATTCATTTTCTTTTACCCTATTTTTTAAAATAGTTTCATTTTACTAATATTTATGTCAAATCTTTAAAAAATAATAACATTCCGAAAAAAAATCAGTGTTACTGTACTCTCTGTAAACCTGTCGTATTCTTCTCTGCTCATCCGGTAAATGCTCTCTTTCGGAATTTTTTTTTTTTAATTTTTTTATTGGGTTCTTCTTCTTCTTCCTCGATGTTTAATCTGCAATGCGGTTTAGAATTTGTTCTCACGGTTTGCCCAATTTCTTATTTATTCCCACTCCTTCTATGCCATCTACCTGTTTGTAGAATTTCGTAAGAGAGATTATAGAAGCAGATTATACCTCTGCACGCAGTAAAGTACATTGTTTTTTTTTCTTTTCAAAATTGCTTGAATGTATCTTCGTAAAGTTATAAAATTTTGCATTTTTTTGAGTTATTTTGTTTCTACTTTTCTTGATTTCTTGTTTCCTCCACTCTGCAGACTGTAAAGTTTATTGGGTTTTTGATGTCAAGCACCAATATGGGGCTGCTTTGTTTATCTACTCTTTCCCACCAACAAAAAACTTTGTATGGGAATCCCAAAAATCTGCTACTAAAATTCTCTTCCTTTTCACCAACTTCTCCAATTGCCCACATCAAAACTGTCAAATTCTCTTCCTCTTATAGGTGGGTTGGTTGTAACTTAAATTTGGATGATTCTAGAAGTAAGGAGAACCAGCTAAAAAGAGTTTACTCCACCAATTCATATGGGATATATAGCAATAGGAAGTTTACTACTGTTAATCCGCCGTTATATGAGTATATTCTGTCCAATGTTCGAGAACCCGAGGTACTCTTTCGTTTATTCTCTGCAAATGTAAAAATTTGGGTACACTTAGTTATTTAGTTGTATTTGTTTGTTACACTCCTTGTACTCTTGAATGGAGGCCTGTTATATGTAAATTAGTAGTCTTGAAATGGTGATGAAACAATAACGTTCGAATTTGAAGTGAGGATCTTCTACCTCAATGCCGTGTTTCTATCACTTATCAATTTTAAGTAAACAATTTTTTTTTTTGTTAATACATTTATTCATCTATATGTTAGGTATTTTGTGACCAATCTGACTGTAAGTAATGGAATTGGTTCATTTAGATTCTACAGCAACTTCGCGAGGAAACTACCTCGATGCATGGTAGTCATATGCAGGTGATTATTGCCTTGTTATATTTTGATATTTTCTTTGAATATCGTGGAGTTCTGTTCTCTTTATTTTTGCTGCAAAAGTCACTGTCAAAAATTAACAAAGGGAAATGCAGTGTTTTAAAAAGGTAATAAGTGCACTTAAGTGATGAAGTCCCTGGGGCTTAAGCGCAAAACGTAAAAAACCAAAGGGTGTTTTTTTTAAGCACATAATATAAAAATAAAAATACATATTTATATTTATATATTAAAGTTATAGTATAATTAATAATAAAACAATACTGAATTTGAGAGATGAGAACATTTTTATAGATATTGTTTTAAAAAAAAAATTGATAGTGAACAAGCTTTTTATAGATTTTGTTTAAAATTAAAGGCATATCAAACTATTTTTTTCTTTATTTACCCCCTTAAAATACCTTAAAACATCATAAAAATATTAAAAAAATCCCTAAGGTATGCAAAGAAGCGTAGAAAAGCGCTCATCTCAGTGGGATAGGCACCTCATGTGTGCCTAAGGGAGAAGCGCGCATAGGTGTGCACATTTCAAAACTCTGGGGAAAGGTTAAGGTTGAATGAAACCTATGTAAAATTAAACTACTCATAAGTTAATTTTAATGGGTTATTGACGTTAATAAGATGTTAATAAGTTCAAGGCAATTTTATGAGTGGTAAAGATAAGGATGTCTAAAATAAGGTATTATGTATTGCTTAGCTTTTCACTAAATTTAATATAATTTACAATGACAGCGACTGTCGGTAAAATTTAACTTAAGTATTGAGATTAACATGAAACTTTTGAAAGTAGATAGATCAAATTGACACAAGTGACGGTACAAAGACTGAAATGAAACTCTTAAAAGTACATAGATCATATTGGCACTATTGATAAGAGTTCAGGACCAAACATGTAATTTAACGTTATTGTTATTAGTAACTAGTTTCTGAAAGCTGAGATCTTTTGAAAGAAGTAAATTTGTAATTGAACTAACAGTTTTCTTGAATTTCTCTCAATGGGAGGTAATCTGTTCAATCAACCACTATAATTTTCTGTGAAGAGAAGATGAACTTTTATTGTTGGCACTGGCACACGTTCACCAGCTTACAAATATAACTCATTTAGTAGTGTTAAGGTATTTTCCTGGATAATTTTGCTTACAATATAGTTTTTAAGAGGGGGGAAAATTAGATGAATATTTTTTTTTGGCAAGTCTTTTGAGAAAAGATGATCTTCATTAATTTAGTTTTAGCTTATTCCTTTTACTAATCCAAGAGAAAGTTTTAATAAAATATATAATGTACTAAATCCACACAGATGAAATGACGGTATGGTTTATTAATCCTTAACATTTTCAAATGTACACTTGAAATTTATGGGATTTGTTTTTAGGTATCTCCTGATCAAGCACAACTACTTGCAATGCTTGTTCAGATTCTCGGTGCAAAGCAGTGCATTGAAGTGGGTGTTTACACTGTATGTCTTTTATCCATTTCTTACCACAAAACAGGATTTCCAATGCGTTGTTTTTTTTTTTTGGTATACTTTTGTGTGTAGTTCTTCTTCCAAATAATATCACTCTTAAGCTGTTGGATTTTGTACACAGACGGCCTAGTTAAAAAGTGTATCAAGTCTTACTGCATAGGATTTTTGAGTAATAAATTATGCAGTGATTCTAAAGGGAAACATTTTTGTGGTGCTCTCAATTCTCATTAAGTAATCTAGCATCTGTTATTGCAAAGTTATGATTATTTGAAGCTATCTTTAAACTGAAACAAGGACAATATAGAGATTGTTGTGCGGTATCCAAAAAACAGTGTAGAGATTGTTGTGACTAGTTAAAAACTTTATCTAAGTTAATGACACAAAAATGAATGAAAACCTTCTCATTGGCATCTTGGCGTGTCCTATTTATGAATACAAAGTGGAACAAATTGTTGAGAGATGTTGGCGTGGTTTCTTTTCGTTTAGGGGTATGTGTACCTTGTTTTTGTGGTTTTTGGTTGGTTATGCCACTCTTATATTGTATTTATTTTCATTTTTCTTTCATTTATCAATGAAATGGCCTTTTGAGGTGTTTTTAATAAAAAGAAAGGGATGTTATTATCGAAATTGTCCAACATCTGAAAAAACCCTGTGAGTTATGTACTTTCAATCTATCCTTTAATTGCCCAAGTAAAAAGAAGAAGAAAAGTTACATAAAAAATGATATAATCAATACAAAATTGTATCACCAATAAAGATGTCGTTTGCTTTTCCAAAGGGATGCTCTCAGACACGAAAACCGAGGCTTTGTTTTTTTTCCTTTCTCACCGGTGTCCTCTATACCGGCGGGATTAACCCTGCTCTTTCTTTTTTGCTTTCTTTCCCGTCGACGAGGCCGTCGTTGTCGGGGCTGTACTTTTCCAGATGCCCGGCAAATTTTATTCTAAAAGATCCATTCAAATTGAAAGCAAAACCTTCTCCATAAATTTTGATCCTGAATCCAATGGATCAAGGGTTTTTATTTCAGAAGCTAGCAAAGGTTCTTCATTCTCCCTCCCATTTCTGTTTGGGTCTCTTCCTTGGGTTCAGAGGAATATGCAGCTGCTTGTGGAGAGCCCTAAAGGGTTGAAGTTCTTTAAACAGTTGAGGTGTGAAGAGTATACTTTGTGGATTGAAAGTAGGCACAACAAAAGGGGTTATTTGGCTGAGATCTTCAGAATTGATAATAATGGTAAGAAAGGAAGTATTATCATCCCTGAAGGCCCAAAAAGGGAAGGTTGGATTTTATTCCTTAATCTTATTGAGGATTTCCCAGGGAGTACTGTTAAGGCGTCCTTAATTGTCAGTCAGCGTCCTGTAGCCCCTTCTACTTCTTATGTGGAAGCTTTAAAGTCTACTAACAAGGTTTTGGTTAGCGATTTTCCTAATCAGCGTAGTTATGGTTGCTCTGAAGACGTTATTGAGGATTTTGTTGCTGGGCCCCAGAGCATTGATTGGGAGAGGACTATAGTAATTTCTCGGCGATTCTTTCATCAGAACTGGTCAGATATTTATTCGATGCTTTTAAAAGTGGTTAGCAGTTCCAGCATTATGAATCCGTTCCATCCCAACCGTGCTCTGTTAACTTGTGAAAGTAAAGATCATGCTCAGAGACTTTGTGCTAACAAAGGGTGGCTGTGCCTTGAAAATCTTCACGTTATGTTTGAATTTTGGAATCCAGTGGTCCATGCTAGAATGAACATGATCCCTTCCTTTGGGGGTTGGTTAAAGGTTCGAAATGTTCCGCTTCATTTGTGGAACCTTGAAACTTTCAGGAAAATAGGAGATTTATGTGGAGGTTTCATCGAGTTATCGTCTAAGACAGTCTATATGTCTGAGTTGTTGGAGGCGAACATTAAGGTGAAGAGTAACTTCACAGGTTTCATTCCGGCTGAAGTTTCCGTTGAAGATCCAGATGGTAATCTTTATCAGGTGCAGATCGTCACACATTTTATGGTTCGTTACCTGCTGAAATGGACGACGAAAATCCATGGGTCGTTTTCTAAAGAGGATGAGGAAGCTTTTTCTTTTACTGAGAAGTTGAAAAGCAAGCTTCCTGTTTTGAACTCCGGTGTGTTTTACGCTGATCCCCGTCGGCCGTCTAATTTCAAATCCCTACCGGAGAGGAGTGAAGTTTTATCAAGGAAAAGTCCGGCGAGGAAGCTTTTTGATAGTCCCAAGAAAATTTCAAATTCGGGGGCTACGACGGCTATGAAAGGAAAGGAGAAGGTTGAGGCGGGCGGCGTGCAGAGTACGGGTGATGTGATAAAGGGCCAGGTTGATTTGATCCCCTCTGTTTCGGGTGTGCTTTGTTTGGATACGAAACGGGTTGACCCGAATTTGTTTTGCGAAGGAGAATCGTCCCTTATGAAAAATATGGGCCTTAATCTTCAGGAGGCCCATTTGGTTGGGCCGAGTTTTTTCACTGAGTCTCTTAAGGATGATTTTCAAGCGGTGGAGAAGACCCATTCGGTGGAGGTTACCCCTAGTTTATATGGTCAAGCGATTGAGGGTGAAAGGAATTTCATTTCGTCTTCTTCCAGAACTTCCTTTGCTAAAAGGTGTATTTCTCGATCTCAGTGGTCTCCTAGGGTTGGTCATTCCGATGCGGAGGGGTCTTTAGATGTCCCGTTTTTCAACCCTGCGAATGAAACCCCGGAGGTTGCTCGGTTTTTTCCCCAGGATACTGATAGATTTGAATGGGCTGATGAGGAGCAAATCTTTCCGTTGGAGGAGCTTCCTCCTAACCTTCCGTTGGTTACGATTCCTGATTCTGACGAGGCAAATCTTCTTGACGCTTCAGCGGTGGATTCGCTTATGGTGGAGGAGTTGGGGTTGGGTCTTCAAAATCTGGATAATTTATTTATCAATGGTCAGGGAGAGGTGTTCAATAATACTGGTTCTTTCAAAATGAAGCTTGGTGATTGGGTCTCAGCTTTAAAGTTGAGAGTTCTTCCTGATGTCAATAAGAGGACATCGAGAAAAGGGTTCAAACAGAAGAAATCTACGAGCAACAGGGAATTAATTAACTTGAATTCTTCGGTTAATTACGATCGAGTTCCTTGTTCTCAGAAGGAAGCGGGTTCTGATGGTTGTAGATGAGGATTATCAGCTGGAATGTTAGGGGTCTCGGGAGCCCTGAGAAGAGAGTCTTGATCAAAGATCTCATTAAGTCTTCTCATCCCGACGTTGTTATTCTCCAAGAGTCCAAATTGTCTAACGTGGATGCTCGCTTGATTAATACTATTTGGAGTGCGAGACATGTTGCTTGGTCTTCGTTAGATTCTATTGGTGCTTCGGGTGGTATTATTATTATGTGGAACGACCCTAATTTTTCTGTTGTAGAAGTGTTTGCCGGGGCCTTTTCGCTTTCCATTCTTATGCAACTGACTGATGATACCAAAGTTTGGATTTCGGGCATTTACGGGCCTGCTTCTCCCTCGGATAGGCCTCAGTTTTGGCAGGAGCTGAATGATCTTGGTGGGTCGTGTTCGGGCCGTGGTTGCTTGGGGGTGACTTTAACGTTACAAGATGGTCCCATGAGATTTCTTCGGGGACTAGACAGACTAAAGCATGAAGACCTTTAATAATTTTATCGACACCTTCTCTCTTCATCAAATCCCTCTCGCTAACTGGTAAGTTCACTTGGTCCAAGAATGGGTAGTAGAACCTCTCTTTCCCCGATCGATCGGTTTCCTGTTCGAGGAGTGGTTGCAGATTTTTTCCGAGGCTAGGGTGGAGAGATTACAACGGGTTACTTCAGATCATTTTCCTATCTTGTTGCAGTCTGGGGGAATCAAATAGGGTCCTACCCCCTTTCGTTTTCAGAATATGTGGCTTTCTCATCCTACTTTTTCTTCCTCGCTTAAAGGATGGTGGGAGTCTTTTGATTTGCAAGGGTGGCCTGGTTACGTTCTGATGAGCAAGTTGAAAAAGCTGAAGGGGGAGTTGAAAGGATGGAACTCAGAAGTTTTTGGCAACGTTCAAACAAAGAAAAATCAGATTGTCAATGATTTAGCTTCTTTGGACATTCTGGAGGAGGCTTCGGGGTTATCAGATGTTCAGTGCGCTACCAGAGTTGCTTTGAGAATGGATCTCGCTTGATATTTCGTGAAAGAAGAAGGGCGTTGTGGCGTCAAAAATGCAAAGTTACTTGGCTTAGGGAGGCGATTTAAACTCCACTTTTTTCCATAATTATATGAATGGTAAGAAAAACAAGTCCTCATCTCCTGAAGTTGTGTCTAGTGATGGTAGGAGCCGTTTATCCGATCTTGATATCGAGCAGGGAGTTTATCTCTTTTTATCGAATTTGTACTCGAAAGATTTAAAGGAGAGGATGATTCCTGGATAATCTCTGTTGGGATCCTATTTCAGTGGTTGATTCTGAGTGGCTGGAGCGGCCTTTTTCTGAGGAGGAAATCTTAGGTGCTATTTCTCGCTTGGTTCTAACAAAGCCCCTGGGCCCGATGGTTTTACGGCCGAGTTCTTTAAAAACTCTTGGAACATAATTAAGGCCGATATTTTAGCTATGTTCCAGGACTTTTTTCAGAAGGGTATTGTCAACTCCATCACCAACAGTACTTTTATCTCCCTTATTCCGAAGAAAGTCGATGCGCGGGAAGTTAAAGATTATCGTCCTATTAGTTTGACTACGGGGCCTTACAAGATCATCTCTAAAGTGCTGGCTGATAGGCTTAAAGTGATTCTTCATAAAACTACTTCCATTTTTCAGAATGCTTTTGTGGGTGGTAGACAGATCACGGATTCCATTTTGATAGCTAATGAAATTGTTGAAGACTGGAGGACTAAGAAAGTCAGGGGTGTGATCATCAAGCTAGATGTTGAGAAAGCTTACGATTGTGTCGATTGGGACTACCTGGATGCTATCATGGCTCTTAAAGGGTTTGGGTCGAGATGGAGAAGATGGATCAAAGGGTGTCTTTCGACCGTCAATTTCTCTATTATCATTAATGGCAAACCTCGTGGAAAATTTTTTGCCACTCGGGGTCTTAGGCAAGGAGACCCTCTCTCCCCGTTCCTATTTATTCTGGTCGCTGATTCTCTTAGTAGATTGTTGTCCAGTGCTCAGGAGGTGGGGTTAATTGAAGGAGCTGTGTTGGGTCGGGAGAGTTGATTGTTAACCATCTTCTCTTTGCGGATGACACCGCTTTTCTCGCCGTTTGACTACGTGAAGCTTAGTAATCTCCTTTTTATCTTGCGAGTTGTTTGAAAGGATGTCCGGTCTTAATTTTAACCTCAACAAATCTTTTTTTGGCGGTATCAACCTGAATCCGGGTGAGTCTTCTCTTGCTGCTTCCTGGTTAAATTGCAAAGTTTCTTCTCTCCCCCTTTCTTATTTGGGCCTTCCTCTTGGGGGTAACCCTCGGCTAAGATGCTTTTGGGAGCCGGTTTTGGAGCGGATTCAAAAGAGACTTCATAAATGGAAGAATTTGGTGGTTTCTAAAGGAGGCAGATTGACGTTGGTGCAATCTGTGCTGAGTTGTATGCCTACTTACTACCTCTCCGTGTTTTCTATTCCGAAGAAGATTGCTAAAGATATTGATAAAATTCTGAGGGACTTCTTTTGGAAAGGTAGTGCAGGGAACGGAGGTTCGAATCTTGTCAAGTGGGAGGTGGTTACCTGTCCTTTATTATATGGAGGTTTGGCTTTTGGTAATACCGTCAATCGTAACATTTCCCTTCTCCTTAAATGGTTGTGGAGGTTTCCTTTGGAGGAAGGAGCTTTGTGGCATAGAGTCATAGTCTTTGTTCATGGTACCGATTTGTTTGGTTGGAAAGTCGGTCGTAGTTCTATTTGTTCTTTGCGCGATCCCTGGAAGCAGATTTGTAAGCTTCATGGTGTGATGGACGCTTTTACCTGTTTTGGTTTGGGGAATGGGTTGAGGATTTCTTTTTGGGACCACCCTTGGGCTACTAATGCTCCCCTTAAAGTGGTTTTTCCTACCTTATACAGGCTGTCTACTCACAAGGTCATCTCTGTTGCCAATGTTTGGGACTCTATTTTTCGTGCTTGGAATTTGGGGTTCAGGAGGAATTTGAAGGATGAGGAGATTGATGAGTTTGTTGGTCTGCTTTCGACCCTGGATAGTTGTTCTTTGGCCTCTTCTGATGATTCTAGAATTTGGAAAGGGGTTGGGGCTGATTTCTCTTGTAAAAATGCTTTGTTGTCTTTAGCCGCTACTAGCAATGCTTTTCCTATTGACCTCCACAAAGCTCTCTGGATTGACAAATACCCAATTAAGGTGAAGGTGTTCTTATGGTCTCTCCTTAAAGGAGGCCTTAATACTTATGATAAGCTTCAGAGAAGGTTTCCCTCTTTGGCTCTCTCCCCGAATGTTTGCTCCTTATGCTTTGCTGATAGTGAAAGTATGAATCATGTTTTTTTGCACTGCCCCTTTACTATGGAGTTGTGGAACAAGCTTTTTGGGACTTTCAACGTGCATGGGCCTCTCCATCACTCCGTGTCGGTGGCTGTCCACGGTTTCTTGTGTGGTCGAAAGTTTAACAAAAAGGCTCATATTATTTGGTGTAATGCTGTTCGTACTCTTGTTTGGCTCGTGTGGTGGGAACGTAATAGCCGGCTGTTCCATTCTGATTTTATTCATTCTTCTGTGCTTAATCTTTGGGATAAGGTGGTGTGGTTTGCTTCTCTTTGGAGCGCTTTTGTAAAGGAGTTTTGTAATTACAAACCGTCCCAAATTGCCCTCAATTGGTCTAGTTTTTTGTAATCGTTTGAGGGATTTTGTACATTTCATTTTTTTAATGAAATCGTTTCTTATTTAAAAAATAAAAAAATAAAAAAAATATATTTATGATATTTTTTCATTAACACCTACAACTTTTAATCACTTTAAACTTAAAGAGTACCTATGACTTCTCGTTAAGGGTAAACTACAGGTACCTCAGCATCTTGGTATCTGACTCTAAAGATTCATCAATATTAGTACTGCTATGGTTTTTTTGACTAACCTCTGACTTGTATTATTAGATAATATTTTAGTTTAGTGTTTTTTCATTCCTTTTTGCTTAGCGGAGTGATAGAATCCAAACTGATATAATATGGAAATAGAACAATTACAATAACTTGCTAAGCGTTCAAGAGGCTTAGCTCTCTCCCCTCAATAGTCTCAAGACTACTGAGGGGAGAGAGCTAACCCACTCACACTACGCTATTTATAGTCATTCCTCTAACAAACTCTCCTTATTATTTACTAATATGCCCTTAGCCCATTCCGAACACGGAGATGTGTGAACAAACTTAAAAATTGCATGACAATTAAAAAAATATAAATTGGAGAGAAATGCGATAAAAATGAGGAAGAAAAAACTAAATTTCATGATTACCTAAGATCCAATAAGTGCCCTCACTTTTTTTCGCACTTTGTGCTCAAGACCTAAGGACCTTTATTGCTCGCTTATTGCTTTTTAAAACACTGCGATAGACCATTTTTTGCCTCTCAATGTAAACAAAGAATGGCCTAATTTCCTTTTTCAACCAGGGCTTTTTTATTGTGCCAAAAATTATTACTTCAATGCATGCAAAGTTATATGATGACATCTTGGGGTTTTATGGAAAAGGATAATGATATCTGGGATTAAGGCAAATCAGTGAGTAAAATGAAACTCTAGATTTTGTTTTTTTTAATTAATGATGGATAATGTGCCAAGTGAAAAGATGATGATATCTTTGTATTTGAAAAACTATCTGATGGTTTTCTTTTAACAGTAGTCCAGTCATATAAAACATTTTGATCTCTTGTCATTCTCTTCATCGAATGATTAAACCCTCTTAGCAACCCATGGTTGGTTTTATTTTATCAGAATTATAGTTTCCTTTTCTTTTTCTCTTTTTTTTTTTGCAAGTTACTGACAGACAGGTATTAAGGCTTGTTACTAATGAAATGCTGAGTTATTTGGAGTCAAAATGAGGTCCAAATTCTTGTTTGCGACCATGATACTGTATTTAGTGTATGAAGGTTTCGAATGAGCGGGATCATATGTTGATGCATTTCTTTCTCCCTATTGTATTTTGTGTTGATTTTTTTCACTTGTTTAGTGGAGATTTTTGTCTCTAAATTTGGGGGGCAGAGAAGATTTTTGGTATAAGTATTTAATTATTCTTCTTTTCCTTAAGAAAGTTAAGATTCTTTTGCAAGCAAGGGCGTTCTCGATTTTGGAACATAATAGGAAGACTTCTGATGATAGATCTTCACCTGAGTGGGAGCACGGAGCTCTGTGCAGTTTAATGCTCTTTTAGGCCTCTCCATTGATTACGCAATTAGCTTGTTACTTGGTTTGTTTTTGGTGTGGATTTCTTTTTATAGCTCCTTTTGGTGCTTCTACAGCCTTTTTTGTTCTTTCATTATTCTTAACAGAAAATTGTCTTTGGGAGGGAGGGAGGAAGGGAGCGTTGACTATTCATATTTTCAATTTCTCGTTACAATTCAATATTACATTCAATATCCTTCTGAATTTCCTCAACATTAAATTATATTTATAAAAGAAAAAAAATAATATTTTCACTGTGAATTTCCTTTCTTGTGGTTCTTTTGATGAGTTCTTAAATAGTTGGACCTTACTGCCAGTTTCTTGTTTGCATTCAGGGGTATTCATCCTTGGCTGTAGCACTAGTCCTCCCTGATTCAGGACGTCTAATTGCCTGTGAAAGGGATGCCAAGTCTCTTGAGGTTGCAAAAAGATTTTATGAGCGTGCTGGTGTTTCTCATAAAGTAATTTTTTACTTCATTTACTGTTACTGGTGCTTCTTTTATTTAGTAATTTTTAATAGTGGCATGAATCTGATATATATATATATATATATATATACATATTATTATATATGTGTGTGTATATTTTGTTTGCGCGCTCATAACATAGTTCAACTTCATACTTGATGACTTGCATGACCAAAATGTTTACATGGACATCCCTATTAAGCATGCTTGCTTGATCAGCATTTTGTACCGCAGGAGCTTTTACACATTTGCAACTAACACATATTATCTTGTATAGTAAAACTGTTTGTATGTGTTTTTAGGTTGCGCTTGTCAGTATCTTCAAATATAAAAAGTCGTGTTCGTTAGTAAAATTCTTGTTTACTGCATAGTGAAGTTGATTCCTGGTTAATATGAATTAAGTGGATAAGGACAAATATTTAATCAAATTTCTCAAACTAAACACCAGCTAATGTTATTCCTCTGCTGATATATGAATTGATGATTGATATTTTACTTGTATGTTTATTCATAATTTTAAGTCATAACATGTCTTTAATACTCAAAACATTATTAAAGTTTGAATGAATGATTTTTGGAATTAGGTGGATGTGAGGCATGGGCTGGCAGAAGATACACTGAAATCACTGATTACAAATGGTGAAGCTTGCAGGTGAAGATGTCAAGCAACATTAAGAACTGAGTAATCAATTGATAATATCGCATTGTGTAATCAATTAATAATATAAGTTTTTTTTTTCTCAATATTACATCAAATTGGGGAAGGGGAGACTCGAACCTTCGACCTCATGGGAAAGGAGCACGTGCCTAACCACTTGAACTATGCTCATGTTGGCATTAATAATATAAGTTTAAAATAGGAAAAGTAACTGAAAGACCGAATGTAAAATTGGTAAACAACAATTTCTGAATTTCATGATTCTCTTAAGAATTGAATTTTAATTTCTAATTCAATATGGAAGACCATAATGATTCTGTTAGATCATGATGTCATAACAATCCCAATATGTTTACCTTGTTGGCTAGGATTGAGATATCATTAATATTGTATAATCTTTTTACTTCATCCTGTAGCCTTTTCCTTTTCAACTAGAATTTGAGATATCATTAATATTGCATGATTCATTTTCTGCTGAAGCAATGAATACCATATAACTCCTTACATATTGTAAACATGTAGTTATGATTTTGCCTTTATTGATGCTGAGAAGAGGATGAATGCGGAATATTTTGAACTGTTACTACAACTGGTAAGTCAAAAACGATTTTCTTCTGCTACAATTTGTTAACTTCAATGCTGTTTACATGGTTTCCGATTTTTTTTTTCTTCCAGGTGAGGGTTGGAGGTGTGATTGTAATTGACAATGTTCTTTGGTATGGAAAAGTCGCTGACCCAACGGTATGCTTGCTTCCAAAGGCGTGTTCCATCATCTACATTTTAATTGAAGTTCACCAATGACCATGGCTTTTGAACAGGTAAATGATGAGAAGACCGCTAGCATTAGGAGATTGAACGAAAAGATTATGGAAGACGATCGAGTCAGTATCAGCATGGTAAGCATTTCAATCCATCTTCTACTATTTTTATGCCTTCATGATACTAATTTCTTGCTATGTTAGGTTCCCATTGGAGATGGCATGACAATTTGCCAAAAGAGATGACTGGTGCCTGTTGAAATGGCTAGAGATGGTTTCTGCTAGAATAGTAGCTGATTCATGATTGAAATTTGAAGCTTGAGGATGGGCATTGACTCAACTGGCTTGACATTTTTTCCCCTTTATCATGTTTTGCATGTGGATCTAAATTGTATATGGCTGTGGTGCTGGAGCATTATAGAAACCATTATGGTCTATGGAAACAAGTTAACATAGAAAAATAGTGGTTTTGTTGGGTGTAAAAGACATGCATAGGGAAGGAAAAAAGTTGAAAAATAACTCAAAAATTAAAAAATATTCCAAAACAAAATAGCAAGAATCTTAACAATAATCAAAACTACTTTACAGATTTAGTTGCCAAATTTGAAAGTTTAAAATCAAAATTCAACCAACTAAGGCCATGATTGTTATTGTGGTTGATACCAAGTATTTAAAAAAAAATCTTAATGGTCTGTTTAATTAAGATGAAGATTTTAAAAGAATTGAGATGAAACTTGACGAGTGTTGGAATAAAAAAAATTACTCTTGAAATTGTAAAAATATAGTAGTGATGTGAGATTAACAATTATAAACGAGATTTTGAGTTTTGAAAATAGCCAATTGTAATAAATAAATAGATCAGAAAAATCAAAGATAGAAAACTTACAGCCAGCTCTAACAACTTATCAGTCTTCAATACACACTGATTCAACTTGCTAGCTCGGGAGCCACCATAGAAAGGAGTTTGATGAAGATGAAAAAAGAAGGAACAAATACAAAATGAATGGGGAATTGAACATATCCATCGCCCAAATAACGGTCCAAAATTGTCCCCCCCCCCCCCCCCCCCCCCCCAAAAAAAATTTACAGTTATGACCACTCTAATATATTGTTTTTTTTTTTTTTTTTTTTTGAAAACTAATATATTGTTAATATATAAAAGAAGGGACGTTTAAGAAACATTAATTTTTATGGTAAAAAAAAAATATTAATTTTTAGAGTATTTTATCTGTACTTTATTTTTTAAAAATTATAAAATGTCATTATATATATTAAATTTACCTTTCATCAAACTTTTAATTTACGAAATATGTCATTACCATTTAATTACCACTTATATATTCATTGTGCAAATTTTATATATTTTTTTTAATTTAATGATCGATTTATCAATAATTCATTAATACAATAAATTATTATCATTCAAATAACATATTATATTCAATACAATTACATTGTTGATACTAATTTGAATTTCATGTAAATTGAAGGTGAAAAATTAAAAATATATTCAAACTTTACAAATATTAAAAACTATATTTGAAATATAGTTATTTACCAAATTTTTATAAACATTTTAATTTTTTCCGTTAATCATTCAAGATGTTAAAAAAAAATAGAATTTGTCTCAAATGGCACGTGTAACAACCTATTACCAGGTAGGACTATACAAAAATGAAAATTAATATTATTTTCTAAAAAAATGATATTAATAAGGTTAGATTGATAAATTGGATGAGAAATTACTCGTTATCTCGTAAGGGTATTTTGATAATTTCTTAAAACTCAAAATTAAAATCACAAGTTTAATGTAAAAAATTTGAATGATGTTGGTCGTCTCGTTATTACGAGTCCGACACATCTGACGGATCATCGTTTTGAGTCCAGGTGAATGAGTTATGACCGTTTTAGTTTAGTGGTATTGTCGTAATTAATGGAATTCGGGATTAAGCCGTAATACCATATCCTTCTTCTTCCAAATTTCGAAAAACGGACCCCTCTCATGAAGTTTTCTCCTATTTTCGCCACAATATAATCTCATAGGGTATTTTCACCATAACTCCTTCATTCGAACTCCGATTTGCGTAAGTTAGATGTCTATTCTCATCAGTTTTTCATTATCTTTCCATTAATATTAATTTCATAGCAATCTCAATACTATAGAAAAAAGTTATGGGTGATTTACCATGCCAATGTGCTATGTTATTCGTCGTTTCTTGCTCATTTGCATCAAATTCTATGCGTTAGATGTAGGTTCATAACGTGCTTGTGAATAGAGGTCATTGAGAGATCATGACAATGTTTTTTCAAGATTCGAGAGAGGGTAAGAATATTTTCTCATTAAAAATTAATATTTGTTAAATTATAATAGTTTTCTTTATGTTCATCGCGTTAATTTCATTAATTCATTCTCGAAAACCAAAACCCCTAATTCAATCATTTCTCGATCAAAGCCCTAAACTCCTAAGCCAATCGAAAACGATAATCGATCTCGAAGTTTTACGACCTTTATCGATACCCATTTGCGTAGTTACTTTTAATAATTAGTTAGAGTAGTTTTATTAATTGTTTAGGTAATATTTTCAGGTTTTGTGTGTTTAAGGAAAAATTTGAAATTTAGATCAAAGTTTCAAGGTGAATGATAACTCTATAAAATAGAGTTATTTGGTCCTATTTTAATGCCTAAGTGATAATGATTTGATTGAAATTTGCTTATATTTTGTGCACTTTGAACTCATTTAGAATCATTCTTTATTAAAGTGTATTTTGGAAAAAATTCGGGTTTTTAGCACTTTAAAGTATATTTAGGATTGTTCTTGGCTCTTGGTATTTAATTTTGTCAATTTGAATGAAAGAAAGTCCTAAAAGAATTGCAAATTTCATGCAGGAAATAGGAAAAAAAGTGCAGAATTTTGAAAAGTGCTGTGGCAGTGCTGCAGCACACTGCAGCAGAATTTTAAAAGACAGCAGTACACAGTCACGATTTTTGGCCCAAAAAGTCCTTTTTGGGCCCGTTTCAGCCCAAAAACGTGAGGAAAAATTAGGCAAGCCTTGGGATCCATCAAAGAGCATATTTTGGATAGTTTTAATGAAGCCCAACCCGAATCTTGAAGGGAAGTTATCATAAAAAGAGAAAAGAAAAGAAAGAAACCCCAGTTCTTCATTGGAGGCAAAAATCTGAAAGAGGGAGGAAGATGTAGCAGCCATGGGAGAGGAGAAAAGCTTCGATTCTTGGAAACTCGGATTTGATTCTTTTCCCTCTTCTCTTTATGTTTTATTTTATATTTTCTTTTTCTTCTTCTTCTTAGTTTCCAAACTCCATTGTTGAACTCAAGTTATGTTAGGCTTACTTTTTATTTTGTTAAACTCTTTTGTTAATTTAGGTTTTGTTATGAACTAAATTTTATTTGGTTGGAATTGATTGATGAACCCTAAAAGGGATTAGTTTTCACAAGCTTTAATAAATTCAGTTTTTATGTTCAATCAATAGTTTGATATTTCTATCTATTTGCTTATGCTTGATCAACTTAGGTGAATTGTTTAGTTTAATTTTAATTCTGAAAAGGTTAAAATTGAATGGAAGAATATTGATTGATAGGGGTTAACGATTCTAGAAATTGTTTTTGGTAATGCATAGACATATGTGTTTACACCTTAAGGCTTAAACCGGAACATTGAAAACATATTTCTTAATCTAATTTTACCTAGACATAGGATTAAAATTGGATTAGGAATTAGAATCATTTAGGCTTGACGAAGTCACTTGAACAATAGGGTTTGCTTGCATAAAAAGTGTCTCTATTAATGCAGTTTGCTGCAGCACAGCCACAGCACCGCTGCAGCATTTGTGAATTCTAAGACTTTTTAGGGGGATTCTTGACTTTCCAACCGTTTGTCTCTACATAGTTTCATCACTTTATTATTCTTGCATATTTTAGGAGTAATTTAATCCACTTTAGACCATCACATTTATTTTCCATATTTAATTTAGAATTTAGTCATTTAGTTTTGCATAATTTCACAATTTAAATTCTTTAGTTTCATAAATCACATCATCCCAATTTATCATTGTCTTTATTTTCTTTAAATTATTTGTTAAACACCTACTTAATCTACTAATCCTCGTGGGAACGATATCTTTCTCATCACTTTATTACTTGTTAGACTGCGTGCACTTGCGTATCACAATTTCACACAACAGTGAGTAAAATATTTTACAAAGGTTAACAATGAATTGGAGAAACCCAAATTCATCAATATTTTGGTGAATTAAGATTGAGATAATATGACACTTTTGGATGATTTTATGTTCTATTTGATAAGAGTTGCTGGAATTTTATATAAATTGTTTAATAATGCTAGATTGAATTTGGAATTGTGCTAGTTTTGTTATAGACCTTTGTAAGAATCTTGTATTAAGAGTTTAGAATCATTTTGGGAGTTTAGGTAGACTTTTTAGATTGATTTAAAGATGGTGGTTTATTATTTTTCCAAATTTAATAAGTTTAGATTTTTAGTTGTAAAGTTATGAGTTTTACCGAAAAATAGACATAGTTTCAATTTTGATGTTTTCATAAAATCGATATTGTATGTGAATGACTGTGTGAGAGGTTCGTATTAATTGTTGCGTTAATCAATAGTAAATACATTGTAGGTTCTCTTTAAATAGAGTCATGCTTCATGAAGAATATGTCGTAAATATTGTTTGTGATGCATTGCATAAATAATCTTTTTACTGGACATGTTCATTTCGTATATGTAATATGTGAAAAAGAATATATTTGTAGGTTCAATTTATATAATAGCTATACATAAAAGAGAATATTACGAAATGTTGTTTGGTAATTTATTACTAGGAATATTATTAGTAGGTTCGCTCAATATTTGCGGGTACTGAGAAGAATACCAAGTGTTTGTGTTTATGAAATGTTGAATTATAACTTAAGGGTTATGAAATGTTGATATATAATTTGATAGTTATGAATTGTTGAATGATAATTTGAGAGATATGAACAGTTTGAGTAATAATTTATGGGTTGTAAGTAGTTCGAATGACACATGTGAGATGAGTTTAGTTGATTAATATAACTCAAGACTTGTATGTTTTTGGTAGATATAGAATTGAGTTGAGAGTTCATAAGTAAACTATGACTTTGATTGTGAGATGAGTTTATTTGGACTTAACGAAGTTTTGGGCGTACACAAGGCATTGTTAAATTTTGTAAAATATTTATTCACTGGGCGTTAGACTCATGATGATACACTAATTTTTTTTAGGTACAAAGGGAAATGAGGTGGCAAGCGATGAGGCGTTCGAGAGATGGCTTGTGTTAGACTATTTCTAACGTTGAGTCCATGTTTTGATTTATGGAATTCATTTTAATAAAGTGGAGTCAATTTATTTGTTTTGGACTTATTTTATAGTATTTGTGTTGTTTTCTACTTGAAACTATTTCATTATTTTAATTTGACTATTTTGTTTTAATGACTTGTTCTGGAATGATTTATTATGTTTTGATGAATTTTATTTAAATAAAAAAGTCAATTGTTGATTTTATTTTCTGCTGTGTTATTATTTGTATTTAAAAAGCCGTGATGTTACATCATGAATCTACATACTAATTACTAAAATGTTAGAACTTTTTAAAAATTACTCGAAAGCATAAGTACAGTTCAATAAATAATTGAACTAATACTTTGTTATTTTTCATGTGTATTTTCAATGAATTTATATGTTTTTTGGTTTTTTAAGTTCAGGTTCAATAATTTATCGAACTATTTGATTATTTTTCATTATTATTTTCAAGGAAATTGTTGATTTTTTACTTTTTTTTTAGTTCAATAAATAATTGAACTATAATTATGCTATTTGAGTAATTTTAATATGTTATTTTAATAATCGTCCCTAAAAACATCCCTATATTACTATTTATTTGTTCTTTTACTTCAAATTAAATAATTTTTTTTATTTGAATAAAAAATAATATAAAATCATTTTCAAAATCATTTTTTATAAATTTTAAATAAAGAAACGTGCGTAGTTTGCCCTTTAAATTTGTTGTTTTTTGTTTTTATAACAAAACAAACAAGAATGAAATTAAAAACGAATAAAGAATGAGCAAAAACAAAATTGAAATGAGGATAATTATTTAAAGGGTAAAATGCAAATGAGACCCCTGTGGTTTTTTTAAATGCATAAACACCTTTGTGGTTTGAAAATGGTAAATCACACCCTTGTGGTTCAAAAAAATTTCAATTAGACTCTTCCCCTTCAATGTCATTAGTATTCTTTTAATCATAACTTATTCGTTTGAACTCCGATTTGGATGATTCAGGATATTTTAGAATCCACCTCTCGGTTTATACGCTATGGTCACTTCAAAACTTCTAATCATCAATAACCAAAAGAGTTAATGGTGTCAATCATATTTAGTATTTTGATATTGATAAACTCTTTTATTTATTAATCATTTCAAAGTTTGGAAATGACTATTATGTAGAGCCTAAAATGAGGATTCCAAAACATCTTTAATCATCCAAATCAGAGTTCAAACGAAGAAGTTATGGCTAAAAGAAATTAATTGGCATTGAAAGAGAGAGATCTGATTGAAAAAAAATTTAGAACCACAAAGGTGTGATTTGCCATTTTCAAACCATGGGGGGTGTTCATGCATTTGGAAAAAACCACAGAGGTCTCATTTGCATTTTTACCTTTATTTAAATTTGTTGTTAGATTAAAATAACTTTTACAATATATTTAACTTATTATAAATTGTTTTATGTAAATTAAAATAATATTAAAAATATGATTAATTTTTCTAAGAAATTAAATCTATTCTAAATATTTCATAAATGTTGAAAAAAATAAAAGTTAAAACTTCAAACGTATATTTAAATTTTAATAAATTGAAAAGAAATACATGTGCGTTGCACGTGGTATGAATCTTAATAAATAAGTAGTTGATGTTCCATATTTGCCATTGCCACCAACCAACCCCTTATTTTTTGGGTAATTATTGAAATAATATATTTTTACATACTCATAACTGAAATGCTAGAACTTTTTAAAAATTACTAAAATAGCATAATTATAGTTCAATAATTTAATGAAATATAATTCAATAATTTATTGGACTAAAAAAAGTAAAAAAAAAAAAACAAATTCATTGAACATAATAATGAAAGATAATCAAATAGCTCAATAATTTATTGAACTTGCACTTAAAAAGGTCAAAAAAACATACAAATTCATTAAATACCATGAAAAATAGTTCAATGATTTATTGAACTATACTTCAATAATTTGATGAATTATAATTATGCTATTTGAGTAATTTTTAAAAATTTCTGACATTTTATTAATTAGTATCAAAATTATGATATTTGAGATAATATCTATATTCTTTTTGGGATAATTTCAGTAATAACTATTTAGTAAATAAAAATTTCATGAAAACCGTATCTTTTATATATATATATATATCAAAACTACCCAAAAACTGCCATCGGTGAAATTAAATTACATTGTGAAAAGATAAAACATACCCCGATTTAAATTTTTTTTAATTTGTGCAAAATTTAAGGAAATTTTTAAAATTCCTTAAATTTTACAAAATTAATGGAAAAATTAAATCTAAACAAAAATAAAACTATAACAAATAGTAAATGAAAAAATAAATCTAAAAAATATAAAAATACAAGAAAACAAAATCTTCATGCTTCTAACTTTCTTCCAAGAAATATCGAATTGTTTTCTTCTTTGATCATCCTCTAGCCGTCATTGTGTATAATTGATAAACAAATAAAAATTAATAAGTATTTATTTTCTTTAACAAAAGTAGAACAAAAGTAAACTAAATTCAAATGTTAAATTGAAAAAAAGAACATAAAAAAACATTTTTGAAAAAAAAAATCATAAATCGTTAAACATGTTTAGATTTGATAAACATTGTATAATTGAAAAAACAATCAGTAAAACCGCCATGGAAACTGTATATATTTAATAAACAGTTTATTATTGATAAACAAACATATAACAGCAACCATTAACATTGTAGCAGATAGCAACAGCCATATATAAAAAACGTTTATATTTAATAAATAGTTTACTATATATCAACAAACATGTAGCAGCCATGAATAACAAGCAGTGAAAGTCAATCTTGGGCAATTTATGTGCAATGAAGAAAACGGAAAAGGGAAAACTAAGGAGGAGGAAGAAGAGAAAGAATTTGGATGCAATTCCAGAGAAAGAATCGAAAGAATGAAGTAGATCTTAAGCACTAATCGAATCCAAAAAAGGCATGAGCATAAATCGAAAAATGATGGTACCGATTTGAGCTTAGACTGGCAGGAGATCTCTGCTATACGAATGAATTTGAATTTGGGCGTTTTCTGGCAATGAAGAAAACGGTGGAAAACGTATGAGGAAGAAGGAGAATAATCTAATTCAGGTTAGAGTTTATTATCCTTAATTAGTGATTCCCAAAATCAAGGAGATTGATTTTCAAAATTAAAAAAATAAAATTATAAATTAAATGATATGTAATTAATAAGATATGATTATCAGGAGAGATAAAAGGGTAAATAGTAAACTATCAAATTGAAAACCACCAGATCACCACCATAAATGGTGGTTATTGGGTGATTCTGAAATAAAAAACAAACAACCCTAAAAAATGGATTTAGGTGAATTAATGTGGTCCTGGGTGCAATTATTTCTTTTTTTTTAAGCAATTTTAAATCTATATTAGAGATAATAATATGTCAATTAGTAATTGTTAATTAATTGACAATATCATGTTTGATAATTTAATAATTAATTAGAGAAATGATATTTAAAATTTAAATAATTAATGTGTCGGTAGTAAATAAATGATAATGACATATAATGTAAATTAATTTTTTTTGATAAAACTTAAAATTGTATAAAAATGATTCATAAACATCACCTCTTTTATATATTAAAAATTAGGGAAAAAGACAATTTTGGTCCTTGAGTTTTCATTTTGTTTTCTATTTGGTCCCTATGTTTTAAAAATTGACATTTTAGCCCCTGAGTTTCGATCTAGCTTACCATTTGGTCCCTCTGTTAAGTTTCTGTCAAATACTTGACAGAAGGTGACGTGGCATATAAATATTTATTTTATATTTACTTTATTGTTGACATGACACATTTTAATTGATGTGACATTTATTTATTTATTTATTATTTCTTTCTCCTCCATGTCTCTATCCCTTTCTCTCTCCTCACTTCATCTTCTTCCCACCAACTTCCCAGATCCCCTTTCACTCTCTCAACAACCTGCAAAATCCAAGCCCCATCCATGGCCAAACTATTTTCTGATGATGGAAATGGGGATTAAGATTTGATTTTTTTCAATTGAAAGAATGGTGAAGGATGATTTATGGATCATAATGAATGGGATTCGATGTCCGATTTCGTTAGATGTGATGAAATCCTTTGTGATCTTATGTACCAGATATGATTATTCCATCATCCAACGCCTCATTCAAATACACCTCATCGTTCAACTCATTTACATCCCATAAACTGGAAATCTCGAAATCGCATTTTGAACTTCAATTTCTCAAAACCAAAGCCAAAACCTGCAATTTCTCAAACCATCAGGAATTTTTCATTTTTCCACTTCCTCCTTTAGATCAATATAAACCCATCTACCTCCATGAATATGTGTCTTTCACTTAAATAAGCATATGGGTTTTTATTTATTTCCATTAATTTCTCTTTGTTGCTTATAAAGTAAATCAAGCTTTGATTTTTATTGAAAAATAGATAGAGATGGCTGATGGGGTTATTGAAAATGAAAATGGAAATGGGTTTTTATTTATTTCTCTGATGGTTTGATTTTTCATTTCAATATGTTTTATTTGTTTACTTTGATTTTAGCTGCACGAAGAAGAAGAAGAAGATGGTGAGAAGTTTTCACTCTGTTGCGTCAGAGACGGAGAAGAAGCAATGAAATAATATTTTAATTTTATTTTATTGCTTAGGTGGAAGGTTTTAAATTATGTGGTGAATATATTATTGTTAGATTAATAATTTTTTAATATAAAAATTATACATATACTCTCTCATCTCCATTTCTCTCTCCACTCTCATCCCCTTCTTCGTCTTCCCGTTTCCCGTCTCCATTGTTTCTCAGCAAGCCAAGTTGTTTGCTTCTTTTTAGGCAACTATTCATTGGATCATTGGGACTAACTCCATCACAACAAACCAAGAGAGTGAGTCCCCCTATCTCTCAACAAATCAAATAACGAAGAATGATCCATGGAAGCGTCAAAATCATCTTCAGTTCTTCACATATCTAAAATTAATTTCTGGGTTTACTCATTTCAGATTTTTAATTTTAGATCTTGAATCTCAATTTTTCATGTCCACAAAATCCTCCTAGATCTTGAATTATTCCATATTTGAAAAGGAGAGGCATGAATAGATATCCATGTTAAATGATCTTGAAGCATGAATCTCATTTCCTTCATCAACGGTTCCACGATTTTGAATTGAGAGGAAGAAGACAGAAATGGAGAAGAAGATCTGGGTAGAAGATGATGATAAGAGGAAAGGGAAAGAGAAAGAGATGGAGAGAGAGTAATGAAGAGAGATACTTATTTAAAAATATAAAAATATAAAATATTAATATAAAACTAATTAAATATGTCACATCATTTGAAAGTTGCCACATAAGACAATATAATATATATAAAATTAATAAAATAATGCCACATCACCTTTCTGTCAAGTACTTAACAGAATTTTAACAGCAGAGACTAGGGGTGAAAGAAAAAACCGAAAAACCGAAAACCGGAAAAATAAACCGGGCCGAAACCGTAAAAAAACCGAACCGTCCCGGTTTCCATTATTCAAAAACCGAACCGGCTTCGAAAAAACAAGTAAAAATCCCATACCCCTTCCCTATTTCCCCCTAATTTTTATTTATTTGCTTTATTTTATATATTTATTTATCACTTTATTTTAATTTATATTTTATATATTTATTAATCTAATTTTTTCAACTAAGTTATTGTTTATGTTTGATTTTTTTTTGTTTCATCCTTCAATGTTGGAGGATTTTTTTTAAAACTAAATGCAAATGGCCTATACTAGAAAAACCGAAAACCGAACCGGTAAAAACCGGGTCGATTCCTATTATAAACCGAACCGGTCCGGTTTTTAAAATTAATTGAAAAACCGGACCGAACCGAACCGAACCGGTTTCACCCCTAGCAGAGACTAAATGGTAAGCTAAATCGAAACTCAGGGCTAAAATGTTAGTTTTTAAAACATAGAGACCAAATAGAAAACAAAATGAAAACTCAGTGATCAAAAGTATATTTTTCCCAAAAAATTAAATGTATATATTTTTTCCTTACAAATATCTATCTTTTTACTTTTAATTGCATAAAATATCGCCCGGCTCCTCCAGTCCTTGTTTATATCCCATTCCCAACCCCTGGCCTTTGCTGCTTCCATAGCAATAACATGCATTTTGCTGACTTGAAATTGAATACCCATTAAAAAAAGCTTTTGAACCATCATTTCTCAATCTCGGAGCTTCCATTCACGACTGTTAATAATGGCGGATCGTCGTGAAGGCGGGAGCTTCTTCAAGGAGGAGGTGCTAACTTACGCTTATCTTCTTCTTTACATTGCTCTCTCCAGTGGTCAGATCTTCTTTAACAAGGTACTCATACTCCTAGATCTAAGGATCCATGGTTGAATTTCACGACATGATTATGTAATTCTTGGTTTTGTTTCTGCAGTGGGTTTTGTCTTCTAAGGAAATCAATTTCCCTTATCCTCTTGCATTGACTCTCCTTCACATGATCTTCTCATCCGTTTTATGTTTCTTTCTCATCAAAGTGTTTAAGGTAATGTAATTTTGGATTATTGATTTTGAGGAACCTGAATTTCAAGTAAAGAAATAGCCTTTTTTTTATATGTTTTTAATTATGGATTGTATATATGAAATTAATATAATCCAAAATTACATTATTTATTGCAGGTTCTGAAGATCGAGGAAGGTATGAATGCAGAAATGTATGTATGATTTGTGGATATTTATTTGATACCAAATATTTCAAAGTTGTTCTGTTTTTTATGTAATAGTTATTATAATGAATGGATTGAGATGAATTTTATCGATATCCTTCGTTTATAAGATCACCGACATTTGAAGTTTTTTTTTTAAGTAACAATTCTATCCAAGGCTAGTGAGGATGATGAACAATTTGATTGTTGGTTCTAGACTTAAACATTTTTTTTTTAACTTAGCTTTTCATGTGGTGGCCAAAAATCTAATTAAGCGTTCATGATTTAGCTATGTGGCATCAGTAGTGCCTATTGGTGCAACCTTTGCGATGACTCTTTGGCTGGGAAACACTGCTTACCTGTATATATCTGTTGCATTTGCACAAATGCTGAAAGCGATCAGTAAGTTTTAGTGTCTTCTTTCCTTTCATCCCTTTCTATCTCCAAATCTATTACATATTTTCTGGCATTCTTGATATATTTTAAATAACCGAGTCTAATGTGTTTGGTAGCACCCGTTGATTCATATTTCTTAGTAGTAGAATGATTCATTTTCATTATCATGATAACCATTTCATTCCATTTCAAACGTCTTCTTTTGCAGTGCCAGTTGCTGTTTTTATACTAGGAGTAGCAGCAGGTCTTGAATTAATGAGCTGTAGAATGTTACTCATCATGTCGGTGATAAGTTTTGGTGTTCTAGTGGCTTCCTATGGAGAAATAAACATCAATTGGATCGGTGTTGTTTATCAGATGGGTGGTGTTGTTGGAGAAGCTCTAAGACTAATTTTCATGGAGATTTTTGTTAAAAGGAAGGGCCTCAAGTTAAATCCTATATCTATCATGTACTATGTCAGTCCTTGCAGGCATGAACTCTACATCTATTCTCTATCTTGTAAACTTCGACACTGTTGAAACCTTTTTTTTAACCACATACAGAGTCATGCTTGTTTACACCAAGTGTTGAATTTCTGTAGTGCGCTTTGCCTGCTCATTCCTTGGATCTTTCTGGAGAAACCAAAGATGGACGCACGTGAATCATGGAATTTTCCTCCTGTTGTACTGGTGCTGAATTCTCTGTGTACTTTTGCCCTCAATCTCTCAGTTTTCCTCGTTATCACACATACGAGCGCTTTGACAATTCGTGTTGCTGGAGTTGTCAAGGACTGGATTGTTGTCTTATTATCGGCTCTTTTATTTGCGGATGCTAAGTTGACAATCATCAATCTCTTTGGATATGGCATTGGTAAGTACTAAGTATATGACAAGCGTTTTTTTCATTTTGATTAGATGATTTCCCTCTATCAATTGTTTTTCATATCTTAATCTAATGAGCTGACTTCTTATTATCTGCTAAAGCGAGATGTATCATAGTCTACACATGACTAATGTCCACAAATTTCCCTTTTCTATTAAAATTTTGCCCCAGTTGAGTGTTGCTCTGGAGAATATTCTTAGATTCCTATTTAAATCATCATCGTCCTGCAAAGTTTCATCCTTTCTAGTTTCTTTTTCTTTTGATATTCTTGTTTGGCGTTATGGGAAATTTTCTGCTAGACAATTTTCGTTGTTGTAAGCTCCTGTTAGCTGGATTTGATATTTTAGAATAAGAACCTGTTTTGTTGATGGTTTTTTCTTTCTTTAAGCAATCTAAAGGTTATCATTAAGAGCTTAAGCACTTATATCTAAAATCTAAGTTTAGAAGGTCAGATTACCATATCACATTAACAAAAACTGACACTTGACACAGCCATTGCTGGGGTTGTGGCATACAATAATCACAAGTTGAAAAAGGAAGCTTCCCGAGGAGGCTCTGGTGATTTAGAACAGTCTGAATCCGTGCCTATGGTCACTTCCTCATCGAGCAACAAATAGTTATTTTGTATGGGAAGTTCAATGAAGTAATCATGAGGTATGTACTTGCACTCGTCTTCTTCTCCCGGTTTTCGTTTTTTTAGAGAGCATCAGACTTCATCTCTGTCAAAATAAATTATTTGAAAGGGAATCAGATGTGAAAAACACATGCCAAAAGAAATGCAAAAGGTTTCATCTCTATACTTCATGCCTTGTGTTTAATGTATTTTGTGCATTGTTTGGCACAGCTGCTCCCACAGTTGCTACTTTTGACAATGGTATGGATGGACACAGAAGTATAGAGATGAGTTATTGACAGTAATATCTTTACGAGTTACTGAAGATTTCGACCTCGATCTACTTTAGATGGAAGAAGATTATGATTCGTTGTGGGCAGTTGCGGAACTAAAAGTTAAAAAATGACGGCAATTCTTCGACTTTTTCCTTTTTCCTTCCGATTTGGAACCACAGCCTATGAGCTGATGACAGACGACTTTGACTTCATATAGGGAATGTAGAGATGAAAACACAGGTGAAAACATACTATGTTATGCCAAATTTTAGGTTAGGATGAAAGAAAGATCTTATTTGTAGATTTATTCAATTTTTTCAACCTATGGTATCAAAATTAAACTCTGATATTGTACTGTTGTGACTCTCAATGATTTTTACTTTCTTTCCTTTGATTGCAGTCAAGTTGATTAAATCATAGTTCTTACGACTTGAATATAAATTATTTTTAAAAAAAAAAACAATTGCCAGTATAACTTTTTTTTAGAAACATTTTGATTAACAATTAAAAAAAATCATATCAAACTTCATTATTTTGCTCAAAACGTTAACCTCTAACCTTCCCTCCATCTCATTTTACTTCCACCATCTTCTATCTCTCAACATCTCAATGTCCGTCCATGGCCGTCGTCACATAATGATAAAGATAATATTTAATTTGTACATTTTATAATCCTTTAATTACTCTAGTCTAGCCTTCTACTCTTGAGCTCTTCCATGCCTTTTAATGATGTTTTTGTACGTAAGGTTAAGTCAATCCAAGGGCCATCATGTGAGTTGTTTTCTCCTTTTAATCGTTTATATAAATAGTATATGTTGCTCTTGCTAACTCATGAAGTGTAGCAGAGTTTTTTCCATCACAGTCACCTACTGTCTTTCCTATCTTTTCACAAACTTTTTCATAATCTTCATAGATTTACAATAATCGTCTCCCACCCTTCATTCTACACTTATATCATGCAACAGTGGCTTGACTTCCAATCTTTTGAAATAGTTATGATTAAGTGCAAAACTGAGAAACCGAACCGAAATATATAAAACCAAACCAAATTGAATTTAATCGGTTTCTTAAAATTTTAGAACCAAACGGTTCATGATTTTTTAAAACCGAAGAATATGGTTCGGTTGACGGTTAGCCCAAAACCAAACCAAACCGAATTGTGCTCACCCCTAATACAAACAATAAAAAGATGAAAATAAACCTAAACTCATTTATGAAAATAAATATCTAAAATCTACAACATTGAGATAATTTAGGTATTTTTTTACTACTTTCTATATTAATTATTCTTAAATAATTATTAATTTTATTTTAAATATAATTATTTAAATTAGAAAAATAATAGAGAATATATTTAAATGATGAAAATTTGCAACATATGATATTATTTTTATTAATAATTTCAAAATCACAAATGATATTTTCTCATACTGAAATTCAGATAAGACCAAACTCGGTGGATCTAGAAATGTCATTTTAAATTTTTTACCATTTTTAAAAATATCAATTTTTAAAATGTGATTGTTGATAAAAAAAAATATAGGAAAAAAATAATCCAAATCCAAAGACACAATAAAAAATGGATAAGAGAATTGTTTTGTACTTGGCAATAATTATCCAAAATAAATAAATAAAATAAAACGCGTTAAAAAGACAATTCCGTTTTAATTTTCTCCCTTTTTATGGTTAGATTAGAAGAAGGAACGCCACGCTAGAAAGGGAGGGAAAGAAAGAAAGAAAGAAAGAGAGGGAAAGGGAAAAAAAGCTATGCGATTACGGTGGTGGCGGAGTTGCCGGCGGCGAGATTTTGGTACAGAAACGGCGGCGGTATCAAATGCTTATCAGAAAGCAAGTGAAGAAGGTCGTTAATGGCCTTTCAATTACAGATGAATTGGCTACCAAATTTACTCAGTCAAAAGCGGAAAAATGGCCCTCCTCTCGGTCTAAAAAACCTAGGCAATTCTTGCTATCTCAACAGCGTTCTTCAATGTCTTACTTATACTCCTCCTCTAGCCAATTTCTGTCTCCGGAATCAACACTCTTCTCTCTGTCAGTATTATAATAATCTTCTCTATTTTTTCATTTCAATTTCTGTTTTTTTTGCCCTAATTTCTGTCCATTTTCTTCTGTTTTAGGCGATTCTGCTTCTTCCGATGCCGATAGGAAGCGTGAATGTCCGTTTTGTATTCTCGAAAGGCGGATTGTTAGGTCTTTGAGTTTAGATCTAGCTTTGGATTCTCCTCTCAAGATCATAAACTGTCTCAGGATTTTCGCTGAGAATTTTCGATTTGGACGTCAGGAAGATGCTCATGAGTTTCTTCGTTATGTTATTGATGCTTGTCATAATACTTGTCTCCGGTTGAAGAAATTGCGTCGTAATGGCTTTGGAGGTTCGACAGTGGTGAAGGAGATATTCGGCGGTGCTTTGCAAAGCCAGGTGAAGTGTTTGTCTTGTGGAAATGACTCCAATAAGGTTGATGAGATAATGGATATTAGTCTTGATATTTTGCATAGTAGTTCTATTAAAGAAGCATTGCAGAAGTTTTTTCAGCTGGAAGTTTTGGATGGAAGTAATAAATACAAGTGTGATAAGTAAGCTAGCTTATTTCTCCTCTGGTTTTGTAAGTTTCGTTTGCTCGGTTCGATTCTGATTTGGAATATTTTATTTCTTTTTTTATAGTTGTAAGAAGTTGGTCGTGGCGAGGAAGCAGATGTCTATACTTCAAGCACCAAATATTCTTGTCATCCAGTTCAAGGTTGTTGTCTTTAACTTAGGTTATTAGTTTTTTTTCCCTCCTGTTCAATTCACTTTTGTTTGTTCGAGTCTGTAGTGTTGCTGCTTTCAAGTAAAGGCATTATTCTTGGATGGGTTTGGCAGAGATTTGAAGGTATATATGGTGGTAAGATAGATAAGGCCATTGCATTTGAGGAGAACTTACTGCTTTCAAACTTCATGTGCAAAGCAAGCCAGGTGCGTTTGTGTTTAGCAGAAAGATGATGTTGGTTTTATGCTTGTTTGTTGTTAAGTTTCACTTCTTTAGAGATTCAAACTTGTCAATGCATATCAACATGTCCATTGAACTAATGAAACATGGAAAAATTTATGAGTACGAGTTACAAAGACAATCAATTATGAATATTCAGCTGGCATACAATTTTGTATCATGAAATTTTCAGCCTAGATCAGCTCTTAATGAATTATGTCAGATTCAAAATTTTCAGAAACTTGAGGACGCTTCTTGCTAATTGAGAATTTTGTTAGCTTTTCAGTAATAAAAGAACCCTTTTAACTCTTTTTTGTAAGTTAAAAGTACCATAGAGGTTAGAAAGCCAACCTAGTCAAGGAGATTACAAAAAGACATTCCAATTGGTGAAAACAGTGAGAGATTTGTAGCCCGGAGTTACAAAAAGAATTAGTGCGATTTTTTTTTGGTTTTATGGCTTTTTTTCAATCCATAATTTCCTTCAAGTAGCAAGAACTGCATTAGATTAAAGGATGAGAGCCTTCCTCTTCCAAAAAGAGCCACCAAGGAGTTGTAAGAGGGCCTTTGAAGTTGAGTTGGGAAAACATCGACTTAGATTGAAAGCTTGGAGAAGTAAACTGTTAATATGCCGACTAAAACAACTATGGGATGATCACTGTTTTTCTCACTACTTTTGCATAAAACACACCAATTTGTTGTGGTGTTAAGAAAGGCTGTGGTGGAAACAAAAAATCTAACTTTTTAGGAGCTTTAGCTTTCTAAATGGTGTTCAGAGAAGAAGGGTTAAGATAAAGATGTTGTTGTTTGAGACCGGTGTAGTGATTGAAAAAGGTTTTGGGGAGAAGTCACCAACTCTTTAAAAGCTCCAGAAAATTGAGTCTAAAAATTACCAGGCCAGACATTACTGTGGAAAGATGAGAGGTTTCACCATTCTAACAACTCTTTTCATTGAGCCTTCTTCTGAAGAGGAGATTCCAACCAGAGTGATGGAATAGGTGTTGGAATGAGCAAAGATCCAGAAAAAGTTGTCAAGGCGCACTAGGCGCTTGCTTAGGCAAGAGGCACGGTATGGCGCATGCTTCGCTTCAGTGACATCCCTTGCGAGCACCTTCTATAAGGTGGTCCCCATATGTGCTTTTTTGTTGCCATGAACTTATGTTTGTAGTGACAAACGCACTTGCCTTTTTGAAGGGAAGACAACCTTTGCTGAATTCCTTCGCCCACTGTTTCTCCCTCTCTAGGTTTAGTGTAGAGAGGAAAACGAATGAAGGATTACAATAAACCTTGGAAGTTTTTCCTTGAATTGATAGACTTTCACGCGTTGGCTCTTACCTTGGAAGTTTTTCCTTTTCATTCTTTAATTCTTCGACAAGATTCAACAGGTATATTCTTTGGCCATTTATATTTCTTCAATTTTCTTCTTCAATTCTCTTCCGCTGTTCTTCTTCTTCTTCAGTCAAGTTGTGCTCCCCCCACTCATATCAATCTATTTCATTTTTTCCAGCTATTAATTGCTCTCTCTATCTCCCTCTTGTATCATGTCTTCTTTTAAACCTATTATTTTTCTGTGTGTTCAACATTCAAGCCTGAGTTGCACTTTTTTTATTTTTTTGCAGTATCACTAAGTTAGTGCTAGTCATATGATTATTTTTTTAGAAATATAATGGTTCTGTCAGCATTTTTGTGTCTTAATATTGAAATATTAATTTATTTTCTATAAATTATTGCTATATGTAAATTTAATAATTGTTTTATTAAATGCAAACGGGGCCTTTTAGTCGCCTCTCGCCTTTAAAACAATCAAGGACTTGTTGTCTTGATGTGCGCCTTGTATTTTGAATACACTGGATTGAATCTTGGGAAAAGATGCCTGGAGAGGAGCAGTAGTGAGCCTAGGGTGAATCGAAAAAAGAATTTTTTGCCCATTTCCAAGTTTGAATTTACAAGGATACAACAACTTCTTACCGTGGGTAATGAAGCTCCAAGGTCTTTTCCTGCTAAGGTTGTTAGATTTGATGGTGAACCAATTACCAGGAGAAGACTCATATTTGCTATTGATAATAGAATGCCAAAAAGAGTCAGATTCATTGATTAACATACTGATCCACTTAGATATATATAAGCGCCAAGTTTCTAATTTTGATATTACTTTTGCAAAGGAAACACGTAACTTCTCATTGGGTGTATGAATAGATAGTAGACCTCTAAGAGACTTGGATTTGCAAATTTTACTATTCTTGCCTTTGGAAGCCAAAGGAAAGTCCCCAATCATCTCAATAATGAGGCAACTTTGTTGGGGATTTTAAAGTGAGATGAAGTAAGAAGGGAGGGATGATAGGATTGATTCCACTATAGTAAGTTTCTCACCTTCAGAAAACGTGAAGTGGCTCCGTTTAGAGAAGTTTTTATCCATTCTCTCAATCATATTAGTCCAAAAATTGGGGCTGATACGATTAGTGTTTCCAAAGCGCAAGGCGCACATCACATGACAAGTCCTTGATTGCCTAAGAGGCAACAAAAAGGCGTCGCCTGAGTGAAGTAAGGCGCACATGAACATGAAAATAAAATAATGAAAAATTAAAGAAATGAGAACTATTTTTTAGATGTTTAAAATTAAAGACATCAAACTATTTTTTTCTATTTTCCTACTATAACATGTAGGAAAATGGAATAACCCTCGGCTTTCTCTCATTTGTAGGGGCCTTCCAGTAGGTGAACATGTAATGGCCCGATTCCAAAGTATTAACTTGAAATAAAGAAAAATAAATCTCTTCTCATGAAATGGCTTTGGAGGCTGCCAGAAGAAGGCAATTCTCTTTGGGCTATCACTGTTAAGTCCATTCATAACGTGACTAATTCAGGTTGGCATTCGATCCCTAATCACATCTCCTCTTTTAGGAGTCCTTGGAAAGCTATAGCCAGACTTCACCCGATGCTTGATGAGAAGTCCATTTTTAAGTTGGGAAATGGCCAGAACATTAGATTTTGGTTGGATAATTGGACTCCTATTAATTGCTCTCTTGCCTTGGCTTTTCCTTCCATTTCGAATTTAGCCATTAACCCCTCTGTTCTTATAGCTGATGTGTGGGATGCTCAGACTTCGTCGTGGAATTTTAGTCTTAGAAGAAACTTAAAGGAGCAGGAAGTGGAAGCTTTCACTAATTTGTTGGATACCATTCATAATGTTAGGCCTAGGATTGAGCAGGATGCTAGAGTCTGGATTGGTGGTGGAGGGGATAAATACTCCTGTAAGTATGCCTATAAATCTCTATTCTTTGGTTCCTCTCTTCCTATGGAGATTATTCATGCAATTTGGAAGGATAGCTACCCCAAAAAAGTCAAGGTGTTTTTGTGGACGGTGTTTATGGGAGGTTTGAATACGAACGATAAATTGCAACGAAGATTCCCGTTTTTGACTATTAGTCCAAATTGCTGTGTGTTATGTTATTCTAATGCTGAAGACCCGTACCATCTTTTCTGGGCCTGCCCCTTTGCTTCTTCTCTCTGGGACAAGCTGTTCACTATGTTTAAGTTCCATGGCCCTCATCCGGAAAAGCTTTTTGATCTCCTCCTTGGCTTGCTTTGTGGTTTCAGCATCAACAAGAAAGCCCGTGTTCTTTGGCGCAACGCGATTCGTGCTATTACTTGGCTGATTTGGTGGGAAAGGAACAACCGGGTGTTTAAGGATGCCTCTCTTGACGTGAACTCCTTGTGGGACATGGTGGTTAGGTTTAGCTCCTTGTGGGCTGCTAAACATAAATTGTTTTGTAATTATTCGCCTTCGATTATTGCCCCCAACTGGAGTAATTTTTTGTAATCCTTGGGGTTTTTTTTTGTACTTCTTTCATTTATCAATGAAAAGTCTCTTATCCAAAAAAATAAAGAATAACAACGGAAGACTTGAAAATCTCGATACATCAAAGTAAAAACGAAATTAAATATTTTACTGAAAAATCAAATCTCATAACAACACTGGCCAATAGTTAAAACTAAACATAAAATGATAAGAAAAATAGAAAAATTCCACCATTTGACACTTTTTGAATTGATATTTTCAAAAATAACAAAAATTTTGAAAATTTGCGAATATGGCTTTTTTTTACCATCATTAATTTAATTAATTGTTTTCATGAATAAAATTATTTTTTTCATTAAAATATAATTAATCATAAAAAAAAAATTCATTAATTTTTTCTCTTGTATTATTGAATGATCAATATTATTATTGTATTTTATGTTTCTAACTGGGATGTTTTAAATTAAATTCAATAATTTTTCTAATTATGTTAGTTTTTATGATTTTGAAACTTCCACTAAAATAATGAAAGTTCTTGCTATTTTTGAAATTTACAATTCAAAAAATGCCTTTTTTTTTAAAATGCCCCTAAGAAATAACTCAAAAGGAAATACTTGATATGACTAACTGGGCTCAACCAAAAACAATAATCATCGGAAAACATGTAAAATAATCAAAAATCATATCCTATGGACCACATTGCACAGCTCCCTATTCTCAAGCAGCATGTTCATGCTACTGTCTTCTTTTGTGATGTTTATAATGATTTGGCTTGTTGCTCTTTTGCATTGTGCCACTGGTCCTTGTAACTGTGTTTTAGTCTTTCTCGTTTCGATGTGTTTGATGTATTTTTCTTTTGGTCATGTTTTATTTAGTTCTTAAATGATGATGCAGGATCCACGTCCAGAATACAAGCTATTTGGTACCATAGTGCATTCAGGCTTCTCAGCAGAATCTGGACATTATTATGCATATATCAAGGTATTTGTGGGCCAAATTTATATGAATTATACAGAACCTCAATAACAATACCAGATCCTTACAAAGTTCTCTTTTTAGCAGGATGCAATGGGTAGGTGGTATTGCTGCAATGACTCATTTGTTACGCTTTCAACTCTGCAGGAGGTCTTGTCTGAAAAGGTTTATATTCTCTTTTTCTCTCGTACTAACCAAAGGCCAGTATCTGCTAGCTCCGCTCTTGCTTCCAACGGTATAAAATCTCATGAATGTAATGGCAGTGAAGCATCCAAAACAACAAAATCACCCGTTGTATTGAAAACGGCACAGACAAGATCACATGTTGAACAATCCTCCCGTAAGGACTCTACAAGTTTATTTAAGGTAGATAAACAACCTTTCAGCCTACGAGGAAAGTCTAATATGAATGGAAATTCTGACTCCATACGAGCTCCTAACACCATTAATGGAAAACTTGTTCTTGAGAAGGATCATCAATCCATAAAAAAGAATGAGAATTTGAACAACTCGCTGCATGTAGAAAATGGTGTGAGACATAAATCATCTCTCGTGAATGGGAATGGCATCAAACATAATGATGCTGCTGATGATATCACTGATAGGGAGCAGTCACCTGTGTTAATGAATGGACATGGTAATACAGAGGGTGTGGATGTGAAGGCAGCTAAACAAGAGTTTTGTGATCTTAATACTGTGTGTTTCAAGGTCACTGCATCTGGTCATGATGAACTGGATAATGCAGGCAGCTGCACATCTGAGATCAGAAGGTCCAAAAGGAAATCAGACTTCTGTATTTTGCTTCAACAGGATGCTCAAGCCCGGGATAAAGTTGAAGAACTGAAAGAAGTGTATGTTAAACATTGTTTCAATCTCCTCCAAAATGTTTACCTCGTGAATCTTATAAACTTGAAAGTCTAGTTTTTTCATTACGATCTTTGGTGGTGGTTTAAGATTAATAGGATTTTTAAGTTCTGTCCCTGACTACGTTTCATGCATCAACCTGCATCATAATATGATATCCAGCTTGGAAAACCATTGTGGAACTAGGCTTCAATAACAACAAAGCAATTAATGTAGATATACTAGATCTGTGTTTGAATCACCTAGTTTTTGTCATCAACCACTTTAAACAAGTTATGTATGTGGTGACTTTGGTTAACCCATTGCCGTTATCTATTTTCCCATTGCATATTTCCTTACCATGCCTTTTTTTTGTGTTTCACTTTTAAATTGTATTATTTTTATTATAAGGTTACTCACGGTCCACTGTAATTTGTTTCTTGTGTACTTCCTCTTCTTTTTTAAGCAATCTTTTTTTGGTCTCTGACAACTTTTTGTATCTGTCTGTTAGTCTCACGAGAGAAGGTTCTTCCGTTTTAAGATCAAGTGGTTGGTCAGAAGAGGTTTTAAGTTTCATGCGTTCAAGGAAGAGGTTATGTTCACGAGAAATGTGCGGCACTCCATCAAGTAGCAATGATTTAAAGTACGTCTTATTTTGTATCTACAGACAAATTTATGTTCTAGTCATTTTGGTTCCTTTATTAGTTATGATTTGGACTTTTACTCATTTTCTTATGGAAACTTTCTCACTGTTTTTGGTTGACCATTTTGTTATAAAATTTTGTGATTTGTACCAACTGATTAGGAATCACCACAGGTGGATAGAGTAATTATTCTGGATAAACTATAGCAGTTGAATTATAAATTTTTAAAGGGAATTGTTTGTACCTCTAATGTTAGTTCTTTATATAACGAACTCTATATATTTAGTAATATTTAGATTTGTATATACTGTTCTATGAACTCTCTTCGTTATAATTTTTTTCAGCATGCTTTAGGTTGATTAGTTTATATTTGTTGCCATGGGTGATCATCAAGTACATTTTTAATTTTCAATTCCTATCAATATACAGGAGCAATCTTTTGAAAGTTTAGAGCTTGAGAATTAAATGAGATTTGCATATGTTTTATTTATTATCCGATAAATTGGATTGTTTGTGTTCTTGCGTAAATATATTGAGTTGTATTGTTAAATTTTTTAATGAGTTTCTTGGCTTGGTTTTTTTTTTACCCAAAAACTATTTATTATCAATATGATTCAAAGTTTCTTTTGCTTGTTTCCACATTATTCTATTTTGTACATGTGATATGTATGGTACTTTCATTTATATTTTTAAACTACAGTTTCTTCCAGTCTTTAACTAAAATATTTTCTTAATGTCTTGTAAATTTACTTACCATTTTGTTTCTATTTAGATTTCCATATCTTGCCGACAATTCATTTTCCTTATCATTTAGCTTTATATTTATGGATTACTGTCCTCTAGCAGATTACTTATATGAGGATGTGCCTCTTTTGACATTTTTAGATTTTGCATAATGCTTATTAACACATGACATAATGTTGGTTAACCATTCTCACTTTAAGTGCGTTTTTCCTGCTCTTCAATTTGATGGTAATAGTTCTGTGTCATGGTGAATTATGTCATTCATTTTGTTTGGAGCGTATTAGAAGTGAGTTTTTCGTTTTTCTTCTTCTTTTGAAGTATCGCTTATCATTGACAGGGGTAGGCTGAGTCCTTTTTATTTGTTTTGTTAGTTGGTTTTTAGCAATGAAGGTCGTTTTGAAGTATCGCTTATCATCGACAGGGGTAGGCTGAGTCCTTTTTATTTGTTTTGTTAGTTGGTTTTAAGCAATGAAGATCATTAGAATATTTGACTTGATACTCGTGAATTAGTTCATTGAACTTGTAAACTGTCATTGCTTGACTTGGGACCTACTCATGACAGTTTTAGCATAATCTTGAGCATTGGTCTCTCTCACACCACACATACACACGCTCATGCACACACTCATTCATCGAATGTTTAAAACTTCAATATTTTTCTTTGGATCAAGAACAGAATGTTTGGAACTTCATTATAATCTTCTTTGTGGTTCTTTTATTTTTTTTATTTCCCTTCTTTTATCATATATTGTTTACTCACCATAGAGATTTTCTATAGCTCGTTTGAAGATGTTGTAATTTACTAATTAACTGACATGAATGCAGGAAATTGCTGATTGCGGATGCCCGACCAAAGTTTATTTCATGTATACCAGAATCTTTAAAAGAGGACCTCATTAAAAAGCTTAAACAATTCAGCACAGGAGATAAGTGACCCTTGGTTGAGTCCCTTGTAGTAGATATCCTATATGGTGGCAGTGTCATTGCAATCATTAACAACATTCATTCCTTAATAGTTATTTCCATTGATGGGAATGCCCTGGTGATGATATGAAAATATGTTCAAAACGTTGTTGAAGCAAAGCATTGGTATTATCAGGAATTTTTGTTCTCTTTCCAGCATCCTGAAGTGGATTTCTAGTGGTCGTTTAAAAATCAAGATCACTTATGTGAGTCGTTGAAATTTCTTTGTTCCCCGAGATTGAATGACCGGTCACAGCTGAGAAGGTTTAAGAATTTTATTCGTTTTGTATAATATCCTTTTTGTAGCATCTGTAGCTTACAATTATTATGGGGGGGATGCATTACAATTTTTCTTAAAAAAAAAGTATAGCCAAACAGCGTGAGATAAACACATTCTCTGTACATCGAGTTAGCAATTTTACTCTGAAGTTTTGCTCTTTAGTAATCTATGGCAACCTGAATTTGATCTGATTTCGCTTTCTTAGTGTGATGTAATAACCTGTAGGTAAATGCAGCATGCGGTAGGGGGAAACATTTCTGGTGACTCTGCTTCTAAGGGTCGATGGTTTTTACCGAGTTCTCACCGTCATTTATTTCATCTAGTTTCTTCAATGCTTCTCAATTTTACTTTCCTCTGCTTCTCAAGGTGGATGGTTTTTTTTCTCTCCCCAATTTCATTTCTCATGCTTTGAAGATGAGTTGGGTAAGTGTTTCCGTATGATATTTTGTACTGTTTCCATGGGACTGGAAGAGTCTCAATTCAATAGACAATAGATATTGGTGGTGGGGTTTTACAGTTTGTAGAAATTCATTACCTGATTCAACCCACCAAGAGAGAGGTACTGCAGAGCTGTTGGCTCAGGTCTGTGGCTGTGGCTGTGTTTCAGTATATGATATTTCGTCATTTTGTGCATTGAACTGTCAACCTCTTAATAACTCTTAAATCTTATTGATTAAAAAATAATTTAATATTTTGAAAACCAAAATAATTTAATAAAAATAGTTTAGATAAATAATTAAATTAAAAAACTTGTATTGATTTATTATTATATTCATGCTATTAAAAAATAACTAAAATGAAGGGTAAAAATAACCAATGAGGATGGTTATTATCAAAACCCATAAAAATGGAAGATATACCTGATGTTGGGAATATGTTATTCCCGGGAATACCCTTTAAGCATACTAACCGGACATGATATTAGAAAACCTATTCCCACCCATTAAATCCTGTCATTGTTAATTCAAATTATGCTTTTCTACGAAAGTGAAGAAGAATATAATATTATTTTCATTGAGTTTCATTTTCGTCTCTAGACTATTAAAAGTGGCAGTTTGGTCCTTCCAACTTTGATAAACCTACTTTTTTAGTACCGCTGTTAAGTTTTTTTTTTGTTAGTTATCATCATTGATGTGATTTTTTTATGATGTGGCATGTTGACGTGTCAAATTTTAAATGAGATAGCATGTTTTGTATGTTTATATCAATATTTTTTTTTCTCACGTGGCATTGAACATTAATCTTATTGATACCTTCTAGAATACATGGGTTTATGTTCTTTCAAATACAAATCAAAGCAAACAAATACATGAAGGGGAACAACAAAAAGAGTATGATGAGAGAAATAAAGACAAACCCACTTCACAAACAGAGATTGAAAGCTTGAGATTACTATTGAACATTCAGTTGGAGGAAATTTTTTTAAAGAAATCCAAGTTGTTAGAATATTTACAGAGGAAAATTATTAAAATATATATACTTTAGTCACTAGTGAGAGCTTGCCAAACTCGTGTCAAACTTTTCATTGTAAACTCTTTTGGTCGGAAGCTATACAGAGAAAACCATTTTTTCATAAGCAGGGACAGAGCATCCATTTCTCAAAAAGTCAGAGAGAGAAATATTCATTTTGAATTTCAGGATGATTTGGAAAAAACCCAGGTTGTATAAACTTATAAAAATCTAATTTTTTAAAAGGGTTTGTTTTGGTTTGAAAGTAAGATATGGAATTGATAAAGAAGAAGAAGAATGAGTAACTGTGGAAGAAATGGAAGTGTTAGATGGTGTATAAACCTTCTTAATTTTCTACCACAGTCATTTTCTAGGATTTAAATGGAGGTGAAGAAGAAACTATAGGGGAAGAAATCATGGAACGGGAATGGATGAAAAGGAGGGTGGGCCGGGGTGGAAGAATGAAAAGATAAGTATAAAACTAATATCAAATGTCACATAAGAAAAAAGACTATTGATATAAAAATACTAAACATACTACCTCATTTAAAATTTGACACGCCAATATGTCACATCATAATAAAATACCACATCAATGAGTGACTGACTGTCAATTAATTGAAAATTTAATAAAAGGTCAAAATAAGTGGATTTCTCAAAATTAAGGGACCAAAAACACTATTTTTAAAAGTGTAGGGACGAAAAATGAAACTTGAGTGAAGTGTAGGTTATAAAATGATATTTTACCCTAAAAAGTGACTGGTTACTCTAACTTTTTCAAACATGATCATCTATCATTTTGACACCTCTAAAGTGACTAGTTTGATTTACGAAACATTTTTTTTTTTTTGCAATTTTGTCATTGTTACCTTTTTATCTTTACTAGTCAGAGTTTATGTGCATTGCATGTGTTTTTAAAATCATTAACCGATCATTATAAATATTATTCAATCATATAGAAAAGAATAATACATTAATTTTTATCATTATATAAATAATTGATTTTTTCAAAGAAGAATTATATTATTTATCGAATTTAACTTATTCTAAGAAAGAGAATAAAATAATATTATTATTAAGATGGATACTTAATTTATCTAAAACTAAATTAAAAAATTATTGGAAAAAAAATTAAAAAGGAAAAGAAAAAAAAAATCCCTAACACACTTTTTCTTTGATTTCATCATCTTAAATATATATTACATTATCTAAATAAAAAAAAAATACAAAATACCCACTCATATAACCAAGATTTTAGGAATCTACTCAACAACTAAATTGATTAATTCTAATTTACAAATACACAAAAGTAAAATGATAATAACTAATAAATCAAAATTTTAAAACTTAGGAATCCAACATTTATTCTCCCACCTTGAAGATCATTTTCATAGATGTCATGGTTTACAATGGCCTCAATTTTGTATGAATTGAATATCTCAAAGATTTTATCAAATGAATGGTACATTAATCTGATATCATAGAGACCCTTCACTAGTAACATTTGGTTGATAAACCAATTCTTCTCTCTTTTAAAATGTCCTAGGCTTTTTAAAAGAAATTGGCTGTCAAAGCAATTTATATATGAAATGGATACATGTATTCCAAATAAGTATTTTATCCCATTCAAAGAATCTTGAAAGGTTTTTAAACCCCAAGTAAATCATATTAAATATATTGTGATAATTAAGATATACAATAAATATTTTTAAAAAAAAAAAACTAAAAAAATAAAATTTGAAACAAAAAATACTCCCAAAATCTCCACTTCATGTTGTGTTTAGAAAAATGGTTTTTTTAAAACTAATTCATTAAATGATTAAATATTAATTTGAAATTGAAATTGAAAAACAAATATTAAAAATTAGTATTTTATCCCATTCAAAGCATTTTAAAAGGTGTTTAAACCCCAAGTAAATCATATTAAATATATTGTGATAATCAAGATATACCATAAATATCTTTTTTTTTTAAATATAAAAAAATAAATTTGAAACAAAAAATAGTTTAGAAATATGATTTTTTTTAAACTAATTCATTAAATGATTAATATTAATTTGAAATTGAAAAACAAAAATTAAAGTAAAGGGTAAACTTCCTCCCATGTTCAATTGATCACCTTTTAATCTTCCTCTTATTAGATTCAACACTAAAATGCACCAATGACCCCTGCACTTTTAAGGTTTTTTAATTTACACCCCTACACTATCAATTTAGTTTTTTTCCAACCCCTACACTTTAAGTAATCCAACTTCCATCCAATTGGAAGGCATCAATTTTTTTCCCTTTTTATAATTTATCTGATTTGTGAAATGACCAATTTCCCCCAATTTTAACCTTAGTAACAAAAGTAACTCATTCAAAATTCTTCTCCCTCTCTCTCTCACATAAGAAAAAATAAATTAGGGTTGTCTCCTTCTCTTCTCCTTCGTTAATCACCATTGAAGACTTGTATCTTCTCATTCGTCAGTCGCCATTGAAGACATGTATCTTCTCGTTCATCAGTCGCCATTGGAAAAAAAAAATTGCTTATTAAATGATCCTCAAGATTTCTTCTGCTATAATTATCTCTCAATTTATCTCCTTTGAATACAAGCAAAGTCAGACCCTTTTTTCTATCACTAGCTTTCTTGTAAATATTAGAATTTAGTGAATCCCATTACATCTTTTTTTCAAGGGTCCGACCAATTTTTAGAAACAATTGTAAATATTCACAAGAAATAGAAAAAAAAAATCAAGAGATGGAGCAGGGCAAATCTCCCATTTTTTATTTTTTTTACGTGAGAGAGGGAGAGGGATTTTGAATGAGTTAGTTTTGTTACTAAGGTCAAAATTGGGATAAATTGGTCATTTCACAAATCAGATAGATTATAGAAAAAGCAAAAAATTGATGGCTGTTATAATTAACCTTCCAATTGGATGGAAGTTAGATTACTTAAAGTGTAGGGGTGAAAAAAGCCAAATTGATAGTGTAGGGTGTAAATTAAAAAACATTGAAAGTGTTGGGGGTCATTGGTGCATTTTACCCTAGATTCAATAGATCCATTAGTGTATTGGTAATAAATTACTCTAATATTTAAATTTTAAAAAAATAATAGAGTACAAAAATTCAGTATAAATCTAGATTATTGTATATCAAAATTATGAAAAGGTCAATAAAATTAAAGTAGCAATGAGAGTATAATTCAATAATCCAAATTATATTTAAAAAAAATATTCATATTGTCATTAATTTCGAAAAGATAAAGAAAATTTTAAATTTTGATAGAAAAATAAAACCAGACAAATGTTTAATAAAGTCAAATATGTAATGATATTCCTTTGTTTTGATTTGAATCAAAACAATTTTAAACCAAAAATAATTATGTGGATGATGTAAATCATTAAATTGAAGTCTATTTCATTTATCAAGAAACATAGTAAAATAATTAACTAAAATTAATTACGCATATTGAAAACAAAATGTTAAAATTTGTAACCTTTCAATGAAATAATATTAAACTAATTAAATATATATTAAAATAAATAATAAACAAAACAGCAAAAGACGAAATCAAATGTTTCTTCCCTTCAACTCCTTTTAGGGTAATATAGATTTATTTATTTAATTTTACAAGAGTGGTTTTTTATTTTTCAATATAAAGAATGAATGCTAACCTACTTCCATTTTTGACTCGCAATCGCAAGAGCCTTCACGAAGAATCATGAGATACCTTTCCCACCTCCAACGAATAACCTAGAAGGAGAAGAGATAAATCACGATGACCTGTATTAAAAGAAAACTTGTTCATTTAAAAAAAAATCATTTTAAAACAAGTTAATATAAAGCATTTGATAAATCACATCAAGAATTCTAGAATTGAACATAACCTGCTGAAATATCTTGTATAATATTTACACAATTGTTTTGACAATTTCATTTGACAACAACTTATTTTATATTTAAAATAAAATAATTTTTTATTCATAATCTAATTTCTCTTAATCCTTAGCTTACTCATGGATCTTAATTGAACACTTAATTTGATAGGTGGGGACAGTTAAAATTGATATTGTGCCAACTTTCAAATGGTAACTTTAATGTTACAATACAACAATAATTGACAGTTGTTTCAATTGTTAACTTTTCTTATTTTGATACTTCAAAATTCAAAATTCAAATTCAAATTCAAATTCAAATTCAAATTTAATTTGATTAAATTTATTTATTTATTTCAATAATCTCAATAATAATGTTTGATAGCTTAGTGACCGTTGTTATAGTCTTTTAAGACTTTTTTTTTTTGCAATAAAACGCCTTTTTTTTCGTAATTGGTGGCTCTTACATGGAAAGATTATAATCATTGTTAAAATTTACCAAACCTTGTTAGCATATACTCTCACTTTGTTAATTCTTCGAGATGGAAAACAAGTCATCTTACTCGCATACATCAAAGAAGAAAGTTTAGGGCCAGTTTAACAACTTTTCTCGTTTCCATTTCTTGTTTCTTATTTCTATTTCTTGTTTTTTGTTCTTGTTTTTTTATAAAAAGAGAAACAAAAACACGTTTGATAATTATTTCTTATTTATTGTTTCTAGAAGGAAAAAAAAAAACAGAAATGTGTTTGGTAACTATTTTTTGTTGTTGTTTCTCATATAAAAAAATAAATTCTTTTTCAAAATATTACAATTTTAAATGACATATTTAAAAATATTATATCAATATAATTTTTGAATATTTATAATATATTTTATAAGTCAAAACATGACAACATAATAATTTATTAATGTGTTGAAAATTTTAGAAACAATAAAGAGAAATAAAAAACTAAAATTTGTTGTTTCTAAAATTTCTACACAATTTTGGGAAGGTTTTTTTTAAAAAAAGAAAAACAAGCAACAAGAAAAATTATCAAACAATTTCATTTCTTAAAAAATGAAAAATAGAAACACGGATCGATCCAAATTCAGAGAAGAAGCTTGTGACATGATAATGAAGCGAAAATGAGTTTCTTGAATCAAATTATCATAAGAGGAGTGTGAAGAAATCCATAAAACGAGAAAATACTTGGAAGGAGCATTACAAAGAAATTAGAAAAAGATAATTTTTTTTTTTTAATTTAATCTATGTCTTTTAATTATGTTTCCCTTTTATACAATCGTAACTGATTTTTTAGATGATTCAAGATTATTTTCCTTCACGTTTTTCCTCATGTCTGTCTACCCTTCCCCCCCCCCCGTTACTTACTACTTCTGCCCTTGCATCAATAATTATAACAGTGAACCGTAACGTTGCTCCAAGTTTGGGTCCGTGAGTTAAATATTTAAATTATATAATTTATTGATTTGTTTTATCAAACAAAGTTTTTTGATAAATTAAAATAACTTTATCTAATTATAAAAAAAATATTAATATGACATAAAAATTAAAATCCATAAAATAAAAATAACTTTATCTAACTATAATATTAATAATAATTTAATTAACATAAATTATTAATTGATCATTTATTCAAATTCAATACTCAATGTGATGAAATAAAAATTATAAAGTTAAATAGTTGCAAAAATAAAGCAAAAATTGATAACTTAATTAAATACTCAAGTAAAAATGATTTTTTTTCAACTTTTATTGATTTTTTTTCCTTTTCTGTCTATAAGAAAAACTTAACCGCTCACAGATTTTAGGGGACCGTTTGGTAGGTAGGGTTTGATTAGATTGGGTTACGCTTAATTAGTCTAAATCATGTTTATTGAAGTGAGTTAGAGAAATTTGGGTTTAAGTTTTTTAACATAAAGTTTTAGAATAGTAAACTAGGTGGGTTATAAAAAATATCATCATTCAAACATCGAGTTTATTTTATACCTACACTTCAAAAATTCATATTTTGTAATATCTTTACCTTCGTATTAAAACCAGAAATATAAATTTAGACTTTACAATCCTAAAATCAAATTAAACAATAAGAAATTTCAACATATGACACTTTTTTAATAAGTAATTTCAAAATAAAAAATGTTTTGTAATATTTTAAAAATGTTATTTCTCAGTCTGAGATTTGGGATTAGACCAATCTTAATATGAAAAATACTTTTTTTTTGTTATTTAAGAAAATATTAATTTTTAAAATGTCATTTATTAAAATCATTCACAATTCACTTGTCAAACGGTCCTACGACTTGGAGTAGTTAACTGTAGACACGTATTTTATATATATATATATATATCCTTAATATATAAAAGTGGTGATGTTTAAGAAACTTTTTTGGACTACTATACCCTTTTAAAATCTTAAAATTACTAACATGTCATTATATATACCTTTTAAAACCTTCAAATTACTAAAAATGCCATTATTATTTATACTCCACTATCTATTAAATGACTATTTATATTTTTAATAAAATATTTCTCTTTTTTTTATAAATAAAATATTTCTCTTCATTGAATAAGAAATTGTCAATTTTATTAAATAAATTCCTTGGTTTTTTTTATTGTTTTCACAACATCAAATTAAAAAATAATTGGAAAAACAAGTACAACATATGAAAATGAATGTGATATTAAAATGAATTTATTGTTTAGATTTATCACCAATTTATGAAAAATAAATTATATTTAAGTATTCAAATATTAAATGATTTAATAAAGGTGATGGTACTTTAATTTTAAAAAATATTAAAAAAAAAACTTAAATTGTTTAAAAAAATAGTTAAGATTAAAAAAAAAACTACAACAAAATGTAATTTATTGAATTAGTAATGGTATAATATTTTATAATATTTAAATAAATTTAAATATTTTTAATTAAAAATATTTAAAAGTTTAAAAATCAAAGAGAAAAAAATATATAATTTCTTAAATTTTAATTAAAATTAGAAATAAATAATCTATAAATGCAAAAATTAATATAGAACAAACAATTTATTTTTTATTTGGTAGTATAAATTTTAAAAATAAAGATGTTAAAAAAATTGTCTTATATAAAAAGGCATATAATTATGTAAATTAGTAAACTATACGATAATTTAAATATTAAATAGAACATAATAATGTGTTAATAAATTTCTATGTTAGAAAAAATATCACGTGCGACGCACCTGGTAAAAGACTAGTATATATAAAGAGGGGCCAAGTTTTGTCTTGTTCAAAAATTTCACTTCCATTCCAATAGATTCTATAGAAATATACATTTTTGGTTCTTGAGTTTTCACTTTATTTTCGATTTGGTAACTATGTTTTAAAACTCGACATTTTAATCCCCGTGAATTTTGATTTAACAGTCATTTTAGTCCCTACCGTCAAAATTCTGTTAAATACTTGACAAAAATCTCACATGGCCCTATTTTATCTATTTGATATTTATTATATTGCTTACGTGATATAATTTTAAATGATGTGGCAGCATTATTATTTCGGGAGAAAAATCAAACTAATCACTCTTTGTGGCTCATTTTTATAGATAGCTTTCTTTTGAAAAGTGGGAGTATTTAGCCACTTTTTACTATTCAAATTTTAAATATACCAAAGTTGCCCTTTCCGTATATCGAGTATAGGCTGACACTTCTGACATTCAGGTAGGTCTGTATGTTACGTATATCAAACACTTCTGGCATTTTTTATTTCCCAATTTTTAGTATATTTATTATATTGTTCCTTGTTCTTTATTGTATTAATTATATTTTGAGTAAATGTGTTAGATTAAATATTTCAATTTTCATCTGATTTATAGATTTTTTTTAGTATCAATGTTTTCAGTGTTTTTGTGTAAAATATTTTATCTTCTGGTATATTAGGTACCATCGTCCTTCGTTTTGTAAGTGCATTTGAGAAAAATAATAACGTATATGCAATATAAGTAATATACATGCATTAATCTGCAAATGAAAAACAAAAGAATTAATTAATTACACAATACTTAATATATAGAAAAATATTTAATGCTCAAACAGACAAAAAGAAATATATATTATGTATATTACATAATGTACTGATAGCAAAAAAATAGAACAGAAAAGAAGGTGTGTGTACATCAACCCCTCGTCATTTTCGTATATTGCTTATATTACAGAATGTACATTTAGTAAAATAATTAAGCGGACTAAAAAAAACACACAGTTGTGATATTACGGTATATTACATAACTTAAATTTACTATATTGTCGTTTGTGTATATTATATATATTATCAAATATACATTATTTATATCATAACATATATATTACGTCTATAATAAAATATATATTTAGCAAATATGAGACATAATGTATATTACATATAAAACAAAATTACATAACATATTACAGAAAAAAATGAGACACGATGTATATTATGCATATTATAGATACCGCGTTTAGCAAATCTGAACACATAAAAAAAACAAAAAAAAAACAAATTTTTTCTTCAGAATATGTGAAAAGGTTAAAAAAAACTCAAGAGACGTGGAGGAAAATAAATTTAACAAAAAAAAAACCTTTTATGTATTTATTGTTTTGAATCTTCAAGATTAAGAGAGATCTAAGATTTCTATGGAGAAAAACATGGAGGGAAAAGTAATAACAAATTTTTTTTCCAGATCTAAGCTTTTCTTGCTCAAGATCTTCAAAAAAACGCATAGATCTGGAATTTATAGAAAAAAGAAATGGAGAAAAATGGAAAAATAAAACGTTTTTTTGCATGATTTTCATTGGAACAATGCATCTCTTCTATATTTGTGCATTTTTTGAAGCTTTGTGGAGCAAAAATAGAAGAAAAAGGGGTGAAGAAGAAGGTTTTCTGGGAAAAAAAGAGAGAGAAATACGAGTTTAGAAAGAAAGAGAGAGAAAAATTAAAAGAAATGAGAAAGAGAGAAAGTTGGCCGCAGAAAAGAGAGAGAAAAGAGGAGTGCACGTGAAAAAAGAGATGGGGGAGAAATTTTTTAAAAATAAACTTGATTTGATTGGATGAGTATTTAAGTAACTTTTTTATTCAGGTGGCTACCAAATCAACTTTTGAGATATATAACTATTGATTAAAAAATTAGGGGAAAAGGTACTATTGAGATAATTACTCTATTATTTATTTAGATTTTTATTTATTTTATTTGCTTGGGATCTATTTTAAATTTTATTTCCTCTTTCTCTCCCTCCCTCCTCTTTCCTCTTTCCTCACGATTCTAATTCCAGAACAAAGCCTTAACAAAACTTTCCTCCTCATTAGACCACCTCTCCTCGTCGTCTCTATTGACAAACAAGAAACACCATTGAAATCATGAAAGAAGAGACTTATGGAGAATTTTTACTTGTTGACTTATGGAACCAGTAGAATCATGTGCCAATTTTTTTTTTGAAGAGTTTCTTGTTGTTGCGTAAAAATGGATAGCTTCCATGTAAGCAACAAACTGAAAGTATGAGACGAGTCGGATGTAATGCGCTGCACTGGAGGTGCTGCGTAAGTGATATGCTGAGTAGTTGATGAGCACTGTACCTGCATAGGAAATAAAGAGAGCACCGGTGTGGTGCCGGCCTAACACCCTTTGATGCTTAAGTCAGTGCATGCAGAGCTAGTGTGCCAGAGAGAAATGTAGTAGAAATTAGTTACCTAATGAATGAATTTCTTCCTCTATTTATATGAGAGGAGGTTGATGACATCATCGTGCCACGTGTCATATCAGGATTGGGCCACGTGTTGCTTCCCAACGACGTGTCACTTGTTGGTCACGTCACGTGTCATCGTTGGATTGGATATCAATATAATGTAGTTTCTTGGTCTTTGATACGTAGTCTTATTAGATAACGTAGACATAGACTCTCAGGACTATGTAGACGTACCTTCCTAGGCGATGTAGACGTAGCCTTCCAGACGACGTAGACGTAGCCTTATTAGATGACGTAGACGTAGACGTAGCCTCCTAGGTGACGTAGCTTTATCTTTTCAGGTGACGTAGACATACCGATTGTGCATTATTTGAACAAGTTTAGAAATTCCACTTGTACTGATATAATTTCACCCACAACATTTCTTAATGATATAGTAGGCTTTTGGAATCCTTAAGATTTTAACCAGAAATGCATAACCATTACAAATTATTAATATTTGATGAACAACCCATTTAGACCAAAATCCAAACAACCCAGAAATTTAAAAACTTTCCAAACACAAAACCCTTTGTTATAATGTTCTTGTCTTTCTAAAACATAAATTTGGTATTTTTGAAAAACATAAACCGAATTGACGTATTTTCCTTCGATAATGATTTATGTTTTGCAAGCCACAAATCCTTTGATTCGCCATTTTAGAACTTTATGGGGTGTTTGGTTGTCAGGTTTGGGCACTGAGTTGGGGGACCCTAACTTGTGTTTGTTTCTCAGTTTTGAAATTTAATGTGATGAGTTTGTTAACCCCCTTTACAAACCTATTAATTTTCACAATTTCAACACATTTTACACTTAACAAACTCACTGTTTTATACGAATCAAATACAATGTTAACAACTCTCTGCTTAACAACACATTGTTTAAACAACCCAAACATGACAACTAAACGACCTCTTGGAGATCTATAAAATTATGAAAGAGTAAAACGGTGAAGGAGAGAGAAGATGGAGAAGAGGAGGATAATAATATTAAATAATAAAAACCACCTTAATAAAAAAATAAAAATCATAAACATGTTAAAAATAGCGGCTCTTATAAAAATAGTAAAATTAGGTCCAATATTTGTAAAAATAACCGTAAAAAAACACAAATTCACGCATAAAATATTACAAAATCACCACTAGTTTTGCCTGAGTAATTAGTGATTTCCTCACAATTACTGATTTCCACACAAGTAATAACTGATTTTACTGATATCCTGATATTTTGTGCATGAATCACTGATTACCTAATAATTATCACTGATTATCTTTTAAGTTCTCACTGATTTATCTGATTCACATGAATGAGAGTTTTTAAAAAATAGCTATATTTATAATTTATAAATACTTTTTAAAAATGTTATATTTATAAATATTGTAGAAAATTATGCTACCCAATGAAATTTCCCTTAAAAATATGGCACATAAGTAATATATATAATTAACAACCAAATGCCACGTTAGATTCATATAAATGAGAGTTTTGTATAAAAAATGTTATATTTGCAAATACTTTAAAAAATGTTATATTTATAAATATTGCAGAAAATTCTGCTATCCAATGAAATTTCTCTATTTTTTAAGTGTATTTTTTAAACAAAAGGGTAATTTCTTGAAAATTTGTAATTTTTCTAATTAAATGAAAATTTTGAAATAAATTAAAAGATGGATGGTAGAATTGAAACATTTAATACATGAGGGGTAAAATTCAAACTAACTTTATAGATTGAGGATATTTATATAATTTAACCAAATATTTAGGCCCTGTTTGGTATGCAATCTGAAAAGCAGAATTTGAATTTAGTGGATTCTAATGAATTCAGAGTTGTATTCTGTGAATTTATTGGTTCTGAAACTGTGTTTGGTAACAGATTCAGAATTTATAATTGAGATTCAGAAATTTGAAATATGTGTTTGGTTGGTTACTCAAAAAATTTAAAATCAGATTGTGAATCAGAACAGTGTGAAAATAATACTTCCAACTTTAAATCATTCATTTTTAAGTTTGAAAAAACTAATAATTCATAACTTATAAATTGAAAACATCTTTATCCGCATCAACTATAACTATTCTCATTCTTAGGATAGATTTTTCTTTTTAAAAAAATTATAATAAAGATAATAGAAGCATTGCAAGTCTATCAAATAAACTTTTTAGATTAAAACAACTCAGGTTCTTCCAAAAGGAAAACTATACAAGACACAATGAGGTCCATTCTAAAATTCATAAGAACCTAGTGCAACCAAAGAGAGAATTTCTCAATAAAAGAGAATCTGAAAAAATATTTTCACACTGAATGGAGAGACCATTTGGGCATTAAAAACCTCCAATAGCGTTATTCAAATAGTACTACATATATTAGTAAACAAAGCGGAGAAAAATGTGAGCAACAACCTCCAAAACATATATATATATATATATATTATTTTATTTTTTATATTTAAATTAATCTTATATATAATTATAAAAACAAAGTATAAATAAAAAATAGGATATAGTGAAAAAATAAATTAACATTTTTTCCATCACTTTATAATTAAGTTTAAGTTTAAAAAGTTAAAAATCAGCTTAAAAACATGCAATTAAAAATTTAATTAAATAAATAAAAGCTAGAACGGATCGGGTCAACCTCGAAAAACGGGCCCGACCCGACCCAAATCCGGAAAATGGGCCCGACTCGTATTTTTATCTCACGTGTTCAAACCCGTGGATTAAATTGTGTGGGTGAGGTCAATCTGTGTTTTTCAGTTTTTGAGTTGGATATTTTGGATTCTTGTTTTAGTTGAATTCATTTTTCAGCCTAAAAAAGAAATTGAATCCAAATTTCTTTTTTCTGGATTGTAAACCAAACACGAAACAAAACAGATTCATTTTATTCATTCAATCCAGATTCATAAAATTGAATCTGGATTGCAAACCAAACAGGCCCTTATAAACTACTCATTTGGTCCCTGAGTTTTAGAGGTCGTGTCTATTTGGTCCCTACGTTTTTAATTTATGTCAAGTGGTCCCTGAGTTTTGGATATTGTGTCTATTTTGTCCATGCGTTTTAATTTGTGTCTATTTAATCCCTGAGTTTTAAATATTGTGTCTATTTGGTCCCTGAGTTTTCAAGTTTTGTCTAAATGGTCCTTAGATTATAGAAACAAGTTTAATTCTTCCTTAATTTGTTAACTCATTCACATAATATCGACTTAACGATGACATAAAATGTTTAATTGATAAAAATACTAACATGAGAATAATAATTATGTCAAATTTTAGGCTTAGATTGATGAAAGATTTAATCATATCTTCGAATTTTGACCAATTAAACATGTTATGTCAGTGTTAAGTTAATATCTAGTAAGAAGTTAACGAATACGTTAAATTAAAGACCAATTAAACTTATTTATAATAAACCTTGAAAATCTAGGGACCAAATAGACATAATATCCAAAACTCAGGGACCACTTAGACACAAATTGAAAACGCAGAGACCAAATAGACACAACATCTAAAACTCATGGACCACTTAGACACAAATTGAAAACGCAGGGACCAAATAGACATGATCTCTAAAACTCAGGGACCAAAGAGGTACTTTACCTTTAAATCATTTAAGTTAAGATGATGTCAGCAGTGACGTGTTCCTGTTTAAAACAAACATCTTATCATCTTTGCCAAACTTCTAGATTTTCTTTTCAATATTACTATGATGCCGCTCAACCTTGGGAACCTAGTTTTTGAAACTGTTCCCCAAATTGCTTTTTGTTTTTTGTTTTTTGTTTTTTTTCAAAATTCCTTCTTGTTTGCACGCATACTTTCAAACTTAAAAGTAAAAAAAGGTAATAATTTACTTTTAATTGATTCAAAAGTCGTAAAATTTTATCTTTAAAAAATTTCAAAAGTCGTAAAATTTTATCTTTAAAAAATGTAATAATTTATTTCCTTAAATATAAAAAAGGATTATGATTTTAAAATTTATGTTTGCTTATTTATTTATTATTTCATGATTCTTGATGTGGGGTACTCTTAATAATTAAGGGGGTGTTTGGAATGAGCGGAGGGGTAGGGTAGGGTGGGGTGGGGTGGGGTTGTGAAGGTTTAGACAGTCTATGTTTAGATGTGTAGGAGCATGAGTTATATAAACCTCAGTTTATGTAAACTGTGTTTGAATATGGAATGAGGTGAGTTTCTAAAATTTTGAGTTTTAAAATAATTAAATTGATCATTTAAACAAGAAAATAATAATTAATTAATAAAATAATTATTTTAAATTTTAGTTATAATATTAAAACATTAAGTATTATTTAACTAGCTAATTAATAAATAGTAATTAAAAAAAATGATTTTCTTGTATTTATGATGAATTATTTATTCATCACTCTTAATTGATTCATTTATATAAACTCATTTAAATCGTTAAAAGTTATGATAAAATATACATTTTTTAAATAAAAAATATTTTTTTTAAGAAACTCAATATATTTTAGATAATTAAATAAAAAAATATATTCAAAATAATACACTCAGTAGTTTAGATAAATTTTATTTTATAGTACTTTTTTCAAGCTTAATTTCAAATACACAATTTATTTTAAATAACACTTTTTCACTTTTTTAAATTAATAAATTTGTTTTCATTGAATTATTCTCTCATGTCATTATACAATAAAAATCACACTGATATTTTTTTTTTGCAAAAGCATACTGATGTTTCCTATCAAAGTTATTTGGATTTTATTCTAATTTATTAATTTTTCAAATTTTGTTAGAAAAATATCCAAACTTATGAATTATTGAATAAAAAAATCATTTATGAATCACTCTATAATTAAATTATTCATGTATTTATTTAGATTAAAAAACTTAATAGAATTAGTTTTTAGTCAAATATCATAATACTTATCAATTTGGTTTGCAAACTCTCCATTTTTAGTTAAAAGAAAAAAAGGAAAAAAAACTCATTTTTACTATTTAAACCCCATGGATTTAACCAAACCCATGAAGTTTACTATTTAAAATTTAAGGGGTAAGTAAACCCAATCCTAGTATTGATAATCTTTCAACCAAACATGAGTTAGGCTATCTAAGCCAACCTACCCAACCCTAACCCTCGTACCAAACACCCCTTGAAGGGAATGCATGAACTCTGTTTAAATTATTTATAATGATTCATCCTTCATATAGGATATTTTAATCTTTTTAATAAATTTTAGTCATTTCAATTAAAATATTATTATTATTATTATTATTATTTTGTAAGAAAGAGACTTGAAGTTATGACGGTCTGATTTGAAAAAAATTAAAAAAAATTATCACTATTTTGCTCAATAAGATAATTATTATTGTCATTATCTAAAGTTATACAATTAAATTAAAACCATATATTTGTATTAAAAAAAATTTAAGAATGACAACACTTGGGCTAAGGGTGACTCTCAACTAATCAGATATATATTATTTTTTTATAAGTTTGAACGTTTAAATTCCCCTTGATTTAATTTGATGTAATATTTAAAAGAAAAAAAACTTAAGAATGAAGGATAAATTAATTTTTTAGTCCATGATTTTTATAAGTTTCCCCAATTTTTTATTTTTGTGTGTTTCGTCTCTAAATCTTGAAAAATAGATTTATTTAGTCATTGAATTTTCAATTTATGTCTATTTCATTCTAAGTTTTGGAAAGTAAAGTCTTTTTAATTTATAAAATTAATTTTTCAAACATAAGTAAATAAATATTTTACCATAATTAATGAAAAAAAATAACAGCATAGATAAAATTGACTTAACTTTCCAAAATCTAAGAATAAAATAGATAATATGATCTATCATCCAAAAACTAAATAGACACAAACTTTAAAATTTGAAAATAGACACAAACCTCAAAATTCGGAAATAATGACGTTACCGAGGAGGTGAGTCAAAAAGGTTGGAACATTCGAGAAAGCATTTAAAAAGAAAACATATTTTTTTTCCAACAAATCAATGTCCTTCTATAAATAGCTTTATTCTCCATCTTATATATCCCACCCACTCTTCTCTCAGATTCGCCCTGCAACTGAACCGGCGGTTTTCCATTTTCCAATTTTTTTTTTTTTGGAGAAAAGGTTGATAATGGCGGACGAGGTAAAGCTATTGGATTTCTGGCCAAGCATGTTTGGAATGAGAGTTAGAATAGCCTTAGCCGAGAAAGGAGTTAGCTACCAATACGTTGAGGAAGATTTGGCAAACAAGAGTCCTTTGCTTCTACAAGTGAACCCGGTTCACAAGAAGATCCCGGTTCTCCTTCATAATGGAAAACCCATTAACGAATCTCTTATCATTGTTGAATATATTGACGAAGTGTGGAAGGATAAGGCTCCTCTCTTGCCTTCAGATCCTTACGACAGATCTCAGGCTCGATTTTGGGCTGATTTCATTGACAAGAAGGTTTGTTCACTCCTTTCTTTGTTCTGTTCTGTTTTTTGTTTTTTGTTTTCTGTTTTTTGTTTTTTGTTTTTTTTTTTCATTTCATATGGTTTGAGATCTACCTACTTTACTAAGGTTTCAATTTAGTTATGAGTCTCGCTTATAATTTCAAGGGATAGATGCAAATCATATCCCGGTAGTTTGCTTGATTTGCAAATAACAACGGTTGGTTTAAAAGTGGTTTTAAACATTCTGGATATGTGCTTATTCTATATTTGATACATGTTTAATTTTTTTTTATTAAAAATAACCGATTTTTTTTAAAAAAGAGTGGAAATTTATTAAAAAAATTCATTCTTAATAAAAGATTAAATTTAAAATTTGTACACTATGTTGAACTTTTCTGATTTTATTAATGGAATCAGAACAAGAAGTAACTGACGAATTTGTTAAAATTAAGTGATGGAGGGGTGTGATTTATTAATTTACAAATCACTTGGGTGTTTAAAACTCTTTTTAAACCACAAAAGCTGGATTTGCAAATCAAGCAAATCACAATGTATGATTTACATTTATCCCTTCAATTACTCAAATAACGTACTTTTGTTATTAAAAAACTAACGTATTACTTTATGTGTTCATTTTTTTTGACGTCATAAAAATAGATTACGATATGTTGTCGACGAACATGTGAATGTGAGGCTAGTAATGATATGATGTTTATTTAGTTTTTATCAAAGTATTGGAACAGTTGAAAATTTTAAAATCACAGGACTAGGGACTAAATTTATCATTAAATATTTTGTTTGTTAAGGTTTCATTATTTAGACTTGGGGAGGGATGAATTCGTGTTTGTTTTTTTTTTTTTTTTGGGAAATTTTTAATGGAGCCAATTTTATGAAATATACAAAATACAGCTTTATGAAAGTGGAAGAAAGACATGGACAACAAAGGGAGAGGAGCAAGAGGCGGGGATAAAGGACTTCATAGGAATATTGAAGCAATTGGAGGAAGTTTTGGGAGAAAAGACATATTTTGGAGGAGAGAATTTGGGATTTGTGGATGTTGCTTTGATTGGATTTTCATCATGGTTTTATGCATATGAAACATGTGGAAACTTCAGTATAGAAGCAGAGTGTCCAAAGCTAATTAAATGGGTGAAGAGATGCATGGAAAAGGAGAGTGTTTCAAAAACTCTCCCTGATCCTAAGAAGGTTTATGACTTTGTGCTTCAATTGAAGAAGATGCTTGGTATTAACTAGAACAACTGAAATTCTGAAATATGTGATGTTTTAAGTTTATTGAGAGTTTGCATTTTATAGTGTGTTATTTTCTGTTTGAAGACTGAGAAAATGTCTAGTTGTATACTTTGATGTGTACACTGTTGAACATTATTGATGTTATCGACTACTCTAATTGAATAAAATTGAGTAAATTTACATGAATGTCATAGTTAGGTGAAATATTTATAAATTTATTAGAAGAAAAAAAAATACTTACAAAAATGTTAGAATTTTTAAGGGGCAGTTACTTTTCATAGGAAAATGTCATAAATACACTTATTTCATGCAAGTATATCAGTCAATCAACGATAGTTTACTAGTCAATCTATAATAATATATCAGTGATTAATTATTACTGATTTACCATGAAATACTTTGACTATCAATAATATACTACAAATGATAGACTAATAAACTATCACTGATATACTACTAGTTATTAACTGATATACTAATAATCTCATATCTATAAATTGAAGGAGAATAAGGATATCAATAATTCAAAAATACCCTAAATTAATTAACACAAATTGATATGCTAAATATGTCAATATTGCTAACTGATTTACACAAAAATTGAGGAATATATCAATAATACATTGTATATCACTGAACATTAATTGATATACTGAGTATATCAATACTGCTTCACTGATATACACGAAAAAATAATAAGTACATCATTAAACTCAAATCTAATGTATATGTACTAAGTATATCGATATTGCTAATTGATATTCAACAAATAAGAAGCATTCTGACCAAAAATTTCAAATGAAAAGCATATTTGAGTTTTTTTTAACATTTTGTAATTATTTTTTTTGGGCTAACATTTTTGTAAATAGTAAGGTCCATTATAACATATTTGTAAGTAGCATCTCAATGATAAAATATGTCAAAACAATGGTAGATTAGTTGACAATACGATGATAGATCAGTGATAAAATATGACATTATAATGGTAGATCAATGATAAAATATGTCAAAACAATCATAGATCAATGATAGGATATGTTTATAAGGTATATCAATAATAGTATATCATGGTAGATCAAAGATAGTTTGCCATAGTAAATCAGTGATAGTATATCATGGTAAATCAGTGTTAATCAATCAATGATATACTAAGATATACTATCACTGATATACTATTATAGAGATGGTAAATCGACGACTTACTGATTAATTGGTATGAGATAAGGGTATTTATGATAATTTTCTATGAAACAGTAATCGGGTCACTAAAATTCTAATATTTTTGTAAAATTTTAAGGTTAACATATTTGTAAATGCCCCATAAAATGGTTCATGCATTAAAAGGTTTGAATTATGTGCAAAGTTTAAATTGTTTGCTTGAAAATGTTTAAGTTGTTTTAATGCTTTGTTTGTTTAGTTTAAAAATATTAGGCTCAAGTTTCTCTTGTTTATATGATGCTTGAAATGTTTAGTCTTGTCTATTGTGTTGTTTGATTTGATATTTTAAAATGAATGGTTTTCAACTCTTGTTTCTAGTGCTTGAAAATTTTAAATTAAATTCATTATTTTATTGAATTGATATTAAAAGAAGAGGAAAATTTTGCTTTAAAACATTCCTTTCCAAAAAAAAAATTCTTACAAATTGAAATTTGAGAGTACCAGGATGCATTGACCCAAATAAAAATTGGTTTTTTTTTATAAAAAAAAAACAATAAAATATATATATCATTTTCAAAACCTTTCTCTCCAAAAACTTTCCATAAAAAATTTAGAAGTCTCAAATTTCATAAATTGAGAAGTTTTGTGGTTTGATATAAACAAATTTTTAACATTCTAAAAATTGATGTAAAATCTTAAAAAAAAAAATCAATTTATTGAAAGGTAATATACTTTAATATTTTTTTATACATTAATTTTAAACAATCCCCTCACAAACATTAATTTTTAACATTCTCCCCTCTCACAATTTGAGGTAAAATCTAAAAGAAAATTTAAGAATAAAAGGTAAAATACTTTTTTGTCTCTGAGTTTTGAGTTCTTTTATCTATTTGGTTTATCAATTTTCAATTTATGCCTATTTATCTTTGAGTTTTGAGAAATAAGTTTATTTGGTTATTAAGTTTTCAATTTGTGTTAATTTCATTCTCGAGTTTTAAGAAATAAGATGTTTTTTGTCCATAAAGTTAGTTATCCGATTATTAATATATGAATTTATTTACAATATTGAACAGAAAAATTAAAAGTAAAAACGATATTGATGTAATTTCATAAAACTCATAGATAAAATAGATACAAAAGTACCAAATATATACGGAGATAATCCAGTATAAAGCTCAAAATGGCTATACCCTATATTTTTCTAGCCTTTTAAATTTCTTATGTTTGTATAGCCCTTTAAAAGTATGATTTTTTTTATAAATGCCTGATTTGCCCCTTATTTAATTATTTTCCTTATTTTTTTTCCACGTCTCTCTCTCTCTCTCTCTCTCTCTCTCTCTTTCCATTCACCTTCTCTCCTTTTCAAATCAGATCTCCCTGATTTCTTGCATTTTCATTTTGTTTTGCATTTAATTATTTCTTTTCTTTTTTTTTTTATTTATTTCTCTCTCTTTTTTTTAAACGCAAAGTTCCAGATCAAATTCTTTTCTTCCTCATCTATCTCTTTTCTCTTCATCAAATTCCATGGTGTGAGATAAAAAACATGATGGCGGATCTGGATTCAAATTCTATTCTCTTCCTCATCTCTCTCTTTTCTCTTCTATTTTCTTCCTCATCTCTCTCTCTTCTCTTATATTCTCCGACATCTAAGTTTTGAAATCGAGATCTGATGGCGGATCTGGAATAGAAACGGAAGCATAAACAAAAAGAATGAGCGTCATTGGATCTCGAACAGAGGTCATGATGCAAAACTCATTATCCATCGAAGAAGACAATCTTTTTCGAAGCCCAGATTGCTAAAGTACAATATTGAATCTTATTCTGTACATTTTCATCTTTTTCATTCATCTAACCATGTCTTACCTCTTTTCATGTACTCTACATAAATATATAATATTATGTACAATATATTATATTACTTTATTACATCTTTTTTCGTACTGTGCATTAATATATTATATTATGTACAATATATATCACTTTATTACATCTTTTTCATACTGTACATAAATATATAATATTATGTATATTATATATTATTACTTTATTGTATCTTTTTCGTACCGTACATAAATATATAATATTATGTACAGTATATTATATTATTTTATTACACTTTTTTCGTATTGTACATAAATATATTATATTATATTATACTGTACATTATAATACTGGATGTGCGTACAGTATCACCATATATAATGTACATTGAAAGAGTTTTTTTGAAGATTCTGGGGAAAAATTAGTTATCAGTTTTGAAAAGTTAGATTTTTTTTTTAATTTCTAATTTTCTCTCTTATTTTCTTATATGGTTTTTTCATATTTAATGTTTCCTTGATTTAAGCATCTTCAAATCTTATTCTCTTTCTTCTTTATTTTTTCCTTAATTTTAGTAAGGGTGTTTTTTGTATCTTCTCTTTCCAATAGACTATTTTGTTTTTTTTTTTAAGGTCATTTTACTTAAAAATATCTAATTTTGAGCTATATATCAAGATAACCCATAGATACGAGCCTTCAAATCTAAGTGTGGAAAAAAGGAGGAGTGGAATAACATTTGAACCCCAATACCGAAGACGTGTCAGTCGGAACATTCGAGGGAGCATTTTAAAGAAAACATATTTTCTTGAACTGCAAATTTCCTTCCGTAAATATCTTCATTCATTCATTCTCCAACTCTTACATTTGCCCTGCAACTGAACCGGCAGTTTCAATTTTTCAATTTCTCTGGAGAAAAGCTTGATAATGGCGGACGAAGTAAAACTATTGGATTGCCGGGAAAGCATGTTTGGAATGAGAGTTAGAATAGCCTTGTCCGAGAAAGGAGTTAGCTACCAATACGTTGAGGAAGAGTCCTTTGCTTCTACAAATGAACCCGGTTCACAAGAAGATCCCGGTTCTCATTCACAATGGAAAGCCCATTAACGAATCTCTTATCATCGTTGAGTATATCGATCAAGTGTGGAATGATAAAGCTCCTCTATTACCGTCAGATCCTTATGAGAGGGCTCAGGCTAGATTCTGGGCTGATTTCATCGACAAGAAGGTATATTTATTTGGGTTCGATAACGAATTTAGTTCATATGGTTTAAGATCTACCTTACTTTACTAAGGTTTCAATTTAGTAAAATTGTAAATCTCATCTCACTCAATGTTAAGTTAGATACATGCTCCAATTCTAATAAAAATGCTCGACTAACTAATTTTGGATATGTGCTTATTTTATATGATGCGTGTTATAATTCCATTAAAGATAATAAAAATATCCTGAATTTTGGATATGTAAGTGAGAGAGAAAGTTATAAATCAAATGGGTGTTTAAAACCATTTTTAAACCACAAGAGTTAGATTTCCAAATCAAGCAAATCACAAAGTATGATTTACATTTATTCTTAATTTTAAAAGTTTCAATTTATTCTTATGATTTGATAAAAACTCAAATAAAACCTGTGAATATGAGAGATTGGTAATGATTACTTCGTTTATTGACTTTTTACCAAAATTATACCGACAACTGAAAATTCAATTTTTTTTTTTTAATAGAACCATTTTTGAAAATACAAAATGCAGGTTTATGAAAGTGGGAGAAAGACATGGAGCACAATAGGAGAGGAGCAAGAGGCAGGGAAGAGGGATTTTATAGGAACTCTGAAGCAATTGGAAGAAGTTTTGGGAGAAAAGACATACTTTGGAGGAGAGAATTTGGGATTTGTGGATATTGCTTTGATTGGATTTTCATCATGGTTTTATACATATGAAACATGTGGGAATTTCAGTATAGAAGCAGAGTGTCCAAAGCTAATTGAATGGGTGAATAGATGCATGGAAAAGGAGAGTGTTTCAAAGGCTCTTCCTGACCCTAACAATGTCTATGAAGCCATTCTTCGATTCAAGAAGATACTTGGTATTGATTAGAACAACTCCAGTTTTTAGGATTGGAATGAGAAATCTATCTGCATTTTTTTCTGTTTGGATTCTAAGAAAATGTTTCAGTTTAACATTTTGAAGTTTACTGAGTGATTGAATAATAAAATTCACTTTTCTCTCCGTGATCATAACTATGACTATGAGAGGGCTTATGACTTTTATTTGCTCCTATTGAAGAAGATGCTTGGTATTAACTAGAACAACTGAAACTCTAAAATCTGTAATGTTTTAAAGGGGTTGTGTATTGAGAATCTGCATTTTCTAGTGTTTGTTTTTTTTGTAGTGTGTTGTTTTCTGTTTGGATTCCGAGAAAATGTTCGGTTGTACACACTTTGTTGTGTACTATGTCGAACACTATCGACGTTATTGAGTACTCTGATTGAATAAGATTGACTATGGTTTCTACCTTACAAGGTTTTTAGTGCAATGATTTTTAATGAGAAAGAGGGAAAAGTGAATGACAGAGAGAGGAAAAGTGAGAACCTAGAGAGGAAGGGATTACGGCTGTCTTAGAGAAATTTTTCTTGTTTTTTATTTTGCAATTGTTCAAAGGGGAACTGCCAAAAAAAATAAAAAATATATATATAGATGACATTCTTTAAATAGCTATATAAAAAATAGTTAATGGTTAAGTTTTTTAAACTGTATTTTCTTAGAGGTGTGGGTGAGTTTGATAACTCGTATTTACGCGTATTTATAAGTGATAATATCTCCAAAATAATTAAAATATGAATGTTAGTTGATAAATGTCCACAATATTGTTAATCGTTGAATTTCATGAATATAGGCGAAAACGGCGCTCAAATCGGACTTAAAACGAACAAGTTATGCCCATTTTAGTGTTGAAAAAAACCCATCGCCGCGTTCTGCAGAAAAATCAAATTCCGGGTCAAAAACCCGAGAGTGGTCGCTGCGGTGACGAGAAAAAGAAAAAATAATGAATAATGGTTGTGCTGACGTCATCACCAAGAAGGAAAAGGTGTGCGCTCTGAGCGCGTACCATGAGGGACTAGCGACGCGTCGTTCATTAGCAAGCGACACGTCGCTTGCTTTATCTCCAGCGTTCGGCTCAACTCGCGGACGGCTCCAGGCACAGATCCGGACGACTGGAGGCGGCTTGACTATGCTGGAGGCTTGGCTTACGCAGCTTGGAGCAAATTAAGGAGCAAATTTGTATCTGATTTTGGCCTAATTTTGCCTATTTAAAGCTCCAATTGTACCCTCATTCAAGAATCCCTTCTCCCCCTATTTTTCTTAAGACTTTTACATAGTTTTTAATATGTTTTCTAGCTAAATTATTTATTCCAACTAGAGGATTATCGTGGTTTGGTTCATAATTTTGTGAGGTTTTGCTCTTAATTTTATTCCTATTTTCTCTTTATTCATGTTTTCTCTTTGCATATTTTATTGTTGATTAATTATTGTGCAAATTGGCCACTTGTTATTTGATTAATTTTCATATTGCTAGTTAGAACGTTGAATCCGTAATTATTTAATTGTTCTAATACAAGTAGCATAATAACATAAATTGATCAGAGATATTTCTTTGATCGTGTTATGAGAATTTATGATCTAACTTAAATGAATCGGTCGTACTGTGTTTGTTAGTTAGAATTGAGTTATTCTCTTCTTAATGTTGTTAATGGGTTAAATCTTATTATCGTATTCTAAGGTTATCCGTTAATTAGAGAAATAGTCAATGATCATATCTTGATTATCGAAAAGTTAAGGAATAGCACTTATAAGTTGTTGATTGGTTTTGATGACTTCCAACCAATTTAGAGAAGAATTTAGGAATGCATGTTTAGTAATCGATGATCAAATTAATGAACCATAACCGAGATTAACCTTTAGTTGGAAGCTTTTCTCTATTGATTTCTTATTCTTTTTATTTTATTTTGTTTTCCGTTTTATTTCCAAAATTCAAAACCCCATTTTTAGTTAACTTTAATTTGATTCCCTTTTCCCTGTGAAGATCGACCTTACTCACCACTACAACACTACTATAGATTTCTAAATCCCGAGAGTAAGTGATTATTTTTGGTGGTTTCGTCACCCATCAGAGTTTCACACTTGCTTCGAGTCAAGGATGAAAACGAAACTATATATTCTTAGAAGTTTTCAAATTTTTTATAGTTTAGGTCTTATAATTTAAACATGTTAGTTATGTCTTTTGCTAGTCTAAGAATGGGTAGTTTTAATTTTAAGTTTACACATGTTTTTGTTGTTTACTTGAAAATGTTAAAATTGTTAGGATCTAAGGCAACCCTAGAGGGGGGGTGAATAGGGTTTATTAAAAATTTATAAAACTTTTTCAATCAATTCAAAATTTAAGATTAACAAAACAATTACACTTTTTAAATTTAATCAATATAAATAAATTTTATACTTAGAATTCTTTTTAGCAAAGTAAACAAATATGATAAATACTTGGAAATATTAAATCACAATTAATTTCTAACAACCAATAATTTCTCAATTTAATTCAAAATATGTCAAACATAAATTTAATTTCCAATTATTGTTATTCAATGATCCCTAATAAAGATGCACAATAAATATTTAGCAATTTATATTAGTGCAATAAGTAAAGAGGATAGGGTTAGAGAAATGACACCAAGATGTATAGTGGTTCGGCCAAAATCCCGCTAGTCCACTCCCCAGCGCCTCTCGGGAATTTATTACTTTTTCCTGGGAGCAAAGTAGAACCCAATCCTTTTACGGGATCAAGATCAAACCCGAACAACGACCCTTTCCACCGAGCAAGGACAACCGTTATCTATCACTCTTTTTACTAAGGTTTAAGAGTTAAACCTTTTACAATGGTAAATCCTCACAAAGGATAGATATTACAAGAATTTTGCTTCACAAATTAGCCCTTAACAATGGCTAGTAATTCACAAATTTTTTGCTCACAGAAATGCTCACAAAGAGATAAAAAAGAGAGCTTTAGAATTTATCAAGTAAGAAAGATAGCTTCTAATTTTTTTTGGTGTGTTGAATATGTCATTTTCGAGCTCCTTTTATAGGTAAAAAAAAAGTTACTATTCCATCCACCTTCATAAATATTATTTGACTTCAATGTGTGAAATGAAGAAGAAATGGGCTCCATTTTTGTCAAAAAGGAGGAAGAAAATAGCCATTTTTGGTGCTGAAAAATTCCAGAAGTGTGGTTGGAGAAGAAGGGTACGAAATGACGAATATAGCCTTTGAGTCTTCAAGGAAAATCAAATCTGTGAAGGGCATAAGAGTAATCTCCCATAATAAAGTAATAATTGCTTCAGCAAAGTCAATAGTGGGATCCACGTGTCAAAACGTCATTGGCTGTAGCAAATCTGATTTTGAATTTAATAATAATAATAATATTAATAGAAATCCGGGCAGCAGGGGTAAATTGGGCAGATGACCGTTGTGAGAGGCTTCAAAAATCGGTCAGGGAAGTTAAATAACAATGGTCAGGACATAGATGAGAATAGACCAAAAGATGAGGGCAAGACGGACAATTCGCGTTAATCAGAAAAAGCAAATCTGATAGTGGAGAAGATAGTGCGCCACGTGTCGAAAGAAGAGAGGCTGAGAGCTGTTTAGTGGGGGACAGCTGGGGCCCGCGGACAGCAGACGACGTCAGCGCGCAGCAGCGCTTGGGCGACGTGGACGATTGTCAGCCGTGGATGCGAGGCGGTGGCGTGATCGTGCGGCTCCGGTTTTTCCTCCCTTTTTTTTTTTTTTTTTTTTTTTCTGAAATTATATATATATATATATATAATGACGAACGATATCCGTTGGATGATGACTTCAAGCGATCGAACGGATGAGAATAAATCTGACATTTTTCTTTTTCTTTAATTCAAAAACATGAATTAATCTGGGCCATTGATTTTGAATTTCTTCTGATCTGACGGATGAGATATTGAGCGCATAATAAATATAATGAGCTTGCCGCATACGATCCGAATGAAATAATTAATTTTAATTCCAATCTTCTAAAATCAATATCTCGCTCGTTTGAAGTCCGATTGAGTCGATTCCAATTGCGTTGGACTCGTTATATTTTTCTCTACGCAGTGGATTATCAAAACACAGAAAATTGATTAGTAACAAAAACACGTTTGTTATCATCAAAATAAGAATAAGATTAATTGGCTTAGAAAGTCAACAAAAATTTTTTCAAAGGTTTGTCTGTTATTGTTAAGTTTAAAAATGAATAGGCTCAAGTTTCTCTCTGTTTTTTTTTTTTTAGTTTCTCTTGTTAGATGCTTGAAATGATTAGGCTTGTTCTATTGTGTTCTTTGATTTGATATTTTAAAATGAATAGTTTTCAACTCGTTTCCAGTGCTAAACATTCTTTTTCAAAAAAAATTCTTACCGTTGAAATTTAGGAAATAGAGCATGGATCCAAAATTTCAAAATTCAGATTTTTTTTGGGTTTTTGATAAAAAAATAAAAAGAAAAAACTCCTTATAAAAACTTTTCTCTCCAAAAACTTCCCATGATGATATTTCAGAGTCCCAAATTTCATAGATTGAGAAGTTTTGTGATTTGATATAAACCAATTTTGTAACATTCTTGATTTATTTCACAATTTGTGCCTCAATTATCACAATGTTTCTTTTTTCAAAATAAAAATAAATATGTAAAGCAAATCCCCCATAGTGTTTTTCTAAAAGATCCTTCGTAGACCCAAAATTCTTAGCCAAATCCCAAAATTCAAAGCGAGTCGAAACACATAGAGGTAAAAGGTTGTTGGTTGGAAAAGTCATGTTAACAATAGCTTGGTTTATCATTATCAAACCTGTCCAAAGTTTAAAACCAAACAAAGTTTGGTGGCTGGATTGACACGTCAATATACTAGATAGCTAAGTATAATAACCAAGGTGGAGATTGTTCAATTGGATATTATAATTAGTTATAGTTTATCTATAATTGGGTTAGTAATAGGTGGTTATTGTATTTTGATATTTGTATTTACCATTGTTTATATAAAGTGAGATAAGTGAGTTAGATGAATCTATCATTATCATCATGTGAGGGTGTGAAAGGGTGTAAATGAGTTCTTGGTGAGAGTGCCCATAGCCATGCATTGTATTTTTCTCTTTGTTGTCTCATTTGTAATCAAACGATATCTAGTGGATTGTTGGGGACAATTCGACAACTGGACTAGGATCCTTAGTGATCCGAACCCGTATGCTTCTTTGTGTAAAATTCCCTTCTCGTTGACGATTTTGATAGCGAGAATCACAACAGTTAAAATGTCGAGTTTTAAAACAAAATCACCAAACAGAAAGCTAAGTGAAAACTCATGAACCAAAAATGTATTTTTCCCTAATGAAATAACATTAACGACGACATGTCGATCAAAAAAATTGGAATATTCGAGAAAGCATTTTCAAGAACACATTTTCCCCCTCTTTTTTTATAACAGCAAATTTCCTTTTATAAATATAGCTTCATTCTCCATCTTAACCCACTCATCTCATACATTTGCCCTGAACCTGAACCGGCGGTTTCCCATTTAGGAGAAAAGCTTGATAATGGCGGAAGAAGTAAAACTGTTGGATTTCTGGCCAAGCATGATTGGAATGAGAGTTAGAATAGCCTTGGCCGAGAAAGGAGTTAGCTACCAATACATTGAGGAAGATTTGGCAAACAAGAGTCCTTTGCTTCTCCAAATGAACCCGGTTCACAAGCAGATCCCGGTTCTCATTCACAATGGAAAGCCCATTAACGAATCTCTTATCATTGTTGAGTATATTGACGAAGTGTGGAAGGATAAGGCTTCTTTGTTGCCTTCAGATCCTTATGAGAGAGCTCAGGCTAGATTTTGGGCTGATTTCATCAACAAGAAGGTTTGCTCACTCCTTTGTTTGTTTGTTTTTTCCGATTTGTTTAAGGTTTGATATTAAATTTAGTTCATATGGTTTGAGATCTACCTTATTTCACTAAGGTTTGAATTTAAAGGGATAAATGCCAATTGTATCGTAATGGTTTGTGTTTGATTTGCAAATTGGTGGCTTAAAAATGGTTTTAAATTCTTATATGCTTTGTAAAACGACTAACTAATCTTGGATATGTCCCTATTGTACATTTGATACATGTTCCCATTCTATTAAAACTAATAGAAATTTAAGAAAATTGCACAAACCACCTCTGAACTATAGAATTTGTTACACTTACATCATTAAATTTTTAATTTGAGCAATTGGCCCCTGAACTATGTAAAGTGTTAAGATTAGACTCAAGAAAATTTATTTTGTCAAATTATCCCCTTAAAATTATTAATTTACTAATAATTATTATAAGGGCTATTATCACATATACCCAATATCGAGTCTCAGTTTTCAAAAAAACCACAAACATTGAAAAATATCAAAATTACCCAACACATAATTAACCCATGATTTTTTTATGAAAATTTGATTATAATTGATATATTATTTTTGTAAATTTATATTATTGATATAAATTTAATACTATAATTTACATTACTGATAAATTATTGTTGTAAAATTACATCAATGATATATCATTAAATTAATAGAATATATAAAAATGGGTAAATCTGATATAAACATGAAAGTGTGGCATATGTGAAAACAAAACTCAAAAGTTGGCTACCAGGCATAATTTTCCTTATTATAAAATCTCTATAGGGTCGTGTTCTCGAGGGTTACCGTCCCATTCCGACCTCGTCCATGACCCCAAACGCAAAACCCTTTCGAGGGTCGAGAATGAGAATTCTTCTCGGATCTCACCTCTCCCTGCCCCAATGACCTTAGCAAAGTTCAGGGGTCCAATTGCTCAAATTGAAAGTTTAAGGATGTAAGTATTACAACTTCTATAGTTAAGGGGCAGTTTGTGCAATTTTCCCTATAATTTTTTTAATAGAAGTGCGCAATTTATAGAAGATGTCATTGTTAGTAGAAAGTAAAATTTAAAATTATTACGCATGTGTTGTACTTTTCTGACTGGTTTAATGGAATTAGAACAATTAACGAACGTATAGTAAACATGTATCCCAAATTTATCTAAGCTAAATGATAGAGGGGTGTGATTTGTACAAACCACATAGGTGTTTTAACATTATTTTTAAACCACGAGGGGTTGATTTGCAAATGAAGCGAATAACATAGTATGGTTTACATATTATCCCTATTTAAAAGTTCAATTTTATTCTTTTATGATTTGATAAAAACTCAAATAACGGACTTTTGTTACCAAATAGCTAACATATTACTGTGTTCTTTTTTTTTTTTTTTTTTTACCCGTTAGAAATAGATTACAATATGTTGTTAACTAACCTGTGAATATAAGGCTGGTAGTGATATGACATTTAAAAAAAATAAAAATCAAAGTATAGGATGAATTGAAAATTTTAAAGTCATAGGACTATATTGTAACATATACCTTAAACTAGACTAAATTTGTAATTATATTTTTTGTTAGTTTTCAATAGATATTTTTTTTTTTTTTGGAAAATGTAAATGGCAGCTCTATGAAAGTGGGAGAAAGACATGGAGCACAAAGGGAGAGGAGCAAGAGGCAGGGAAGAGGGATTTTATAAGAATATTGAAGCAAATGGAGGAGGTTTTAGGAGAAAAGGCATACTTTGGAGGAGAGAACTTGGGATTTGTGGATATTGCTTTGATTGGATTTTCATCATGGTTTTATGCATATGAAACATGTGGAAACTTCAGTATAGAAGCAGAGTGTCCAAAGCTTATTAAATGGGTGAAGAGATGCATGGTAAACATAGGGGCACGTTTAAAAAAAAAAAAAAAAAAAGTCAACAAAATTTGCGTTGCATTCAAGAATGGATCTCCAGTTTTCATTGTATAAATTCAGTGATCTATTACAGCTGAATTTTAGGTTTCCATTTTTCAATATCTAAGGGAGAAAAGCTTTGAAGGGTGTGTGGAAAAATGGGGGAGGAAGTGAAAGAAACTGTTGGATTGCTGGGCTAGCACGTGTGGGATGACAGTTCGAATCGCATTGGCTGAGAAGGGAGTAAGCTATGAATACGTTGAGGATAATTTGGCAAACAAGAGTCCTTTGCTTCTGCAAATGAACCCGGTGCACAAGAGGATTCCAGTTCTAATTCACAATGGAAACCCGATAATCGAATCTCTCATCATCGTCGAATATATCGATGAAATTTGGAAAGATAAAGCTCCTTTGTTGCCATCGGATCCTTACGAGAGGGCTCAGGCCAGATTCTGGGCTCATTTCATTGACAACAAGGTTTGCTCATGAACATGATCAATTTTTTTTATTTGTGTGTGGAAATATAAATTAAATAAAAAAACAAATGCAGCTTCATGAGACAGGGAGAAAGGCATGGGCTACAAAGGGAGAGGAGGAAGAGGCAGGGAAGAAAGAATTTATAGGAATGTTGAAGAAATTTTTTGGAGGGGAGAATTTGGGAATTGTTGATGTTGCTTTGATTGGATACTCATGCTGGTTTTATGCATGTGAAACATATGGAAACTTTAGTATTGAAGTTGAGTGTCCAAAGCTAATTGAATGGGTTAAGAGATGCATGGAAAAAGAGAGTGTTTCAAAGTCTCTCCCTGATCCTAACAAGATCTATCAATTTATGCTTCAATGGCAGAAGAAGCTTGGTATTCTCTAGGGGGGATGTTTTTTTTTTTTTTTTTAAAGGGTTCTTGTTGAGAATCTGCATTTTCTTGTGTTATTTTCTGTTTGGATTATGAGAAAATTTTCAGGTCAAACACTTTGATGTGTGCTGTGGTGAACAAATATCATCCATGTATTGAATAAAATTGGATTAAGTTTCTACGTGCAATGATTCTTCAGGTGCAATAGATTTTAGATATGTATTTCTATTTATGTTTTTATTTTTAGCTTCTTGAAATCAAGGCAATGGGTAATTGAAGGTAGATATAGATTATATTTTAATTAAGTGAGAATTGTAGTTCTTAACAACTTATTTAAATGATAATTATTTAAGTCAAATAAAGTTAAAATGGTTACATATTAAAAAAATAAAGTACTTTCTTTTATGGATACTATGTAGTCGTATTATCCTTGTTTTAAGAATGGAAAACAAACACAAGAGATTATGGATCAAAGATAATTCAAGGATTGAAAGAAATTGAAGATGACAAATCATAGAACAAAGAATAAACACTTTTAGTTTTATTGATTTCAAGTAGAAGTTTACAATGAATTGCTTAGATTGAAAAATTCCAAGAATCAACTTTTATGCCCAAGCTTTACATGAACTAAAATAAAAACAGAATTAACGAACTGAAATTTTCAAATTGCCAACTTAGCAAAGTTGATGTCTTCGAGGATTTTCTTGCCAACTTTCTCTTCTTCTTATGAAATCTCCAATTCATATACAAGTTTGCTGATATTGAAGCTCAATCACGTCACAATTGGAATGCCACACTTGTCTATAATAAAACTTTATATCGCAAATTACATTTATAAAGGCTGTTTGGTAACATTCCTGTTCCTATTTCCCATTTAAAAAAAAAAACATAAACATGTTTATCATTTCTTGTTTCTCGTTTTTTTTAATACAATTTGTTTTGAAAATTAAAATTTTAAATAATTATTTTAAAATATTTTATCAATTGTATTTTTGAATATTTATGATACAAATTATAAGTCAAAAGAAGATAAAGTAATAATTTTATTAATGTATTGAAATAAATTAGAAAAGGGAAAAGAAATAACAAGTAACCAAAATATTCGCGCTTCTTAAAATTTCTACACAATTTTAAGAAATTTTATTAAAAATTAAGAAACCAGGGAACAATTACCAAACTCACCTGATTCTCAAAATTTAGAAATCAAAACAAAAATATAAAACGAGAATATTATCAAACGACCCTAAATAACCGAAACTCCCCTTTCATTTGACATCTAATGATTCTAGCAGAGGTTGGGGACTCCCACCATTCTGAGATAATTTTGAGTACTTTGGTTATACCAAAATTTTTCAATAGTTATTCCATTCGTTGTATGTCACACATATTTAATGTCAATAACAAATAAACAATGATGTTCACAATTTTTAACGTCCTCCCAATGTCTTATTTGAATAGTCTAAGTAGGTACACTTACTCATGCCTAGTCTTTTGCATAAGCCTTCTGGATTTGAGAAATGGTCTATTGAAAGAGAAGTTTAGTTCTTTGTTTTTTTATTCTTGAATCTCTTGGCTTTAATTTGTAACAATCTATATGATATATTTTCCCAAAAAATTAATGAATTAATTACATTTTGAACGCAAAGGCCGGGCATGCACATGACTAAAAAGTCAAACAATTTGCGTTGCAATTCAAGAATAGATCTTGAGGAAACTTTCCCCCTTTTTTTTTTAAATCCCAAATTTTCCTTCTATTAAATATTTTCATTATTCATCTTGTTAGTCATCACTGAATTTGAGGTTTCCATTGTTTTAACTTCTTGAAAAAAAAGGCGCAAAAATGGCTGAGGATGTCAAATGTTGGATTGCTCAGTGAACATGTTTTTCCCCCTACTCTATCAATTTAGTATCCGTTTGAAATAGTTTTTAGAAGAGTTTAAAAATGTTTTTGAATAAAGAAAGTGTTTTTCATAACCATTAAAAACAATTTTAAACACTTTTAAAATCTATCCCAAGTAGGTCCTTAGTCTGGAAGTTTTTATAGGGTTCGTATGTAGAATCTGTACCATTTTAAAGTGTTTTGTAGTGTGTTATTTTCTATTTAAGTTGAACACTTTGATGTGAACCAATTTTTGCTGAACAATGAGGGAAAGAGAGGAAGTGAGTGTTTAGAGAATTCCAATTATATTTAATTAATAAATTTAGAAAAAGGAAAAGAAAAACACCCCCGAATTATATAGGTTGTGACTAATACCTTCAAGAACTTTTTTTTAAGTAAATCCTCCATGAATTTTGTGAACTGTTATATGTACCACTAAGACTATTTATTTTAAGCAATACCCCTAAATTGTCATAACCGTTCAAAACAAACTCTTATATTACACCCGTTTAATTTTTTCATTTTTCTTATTACACGTGTGACCTGACACATGCAAAATTATTTCTTCTTCGTTGAAATTTAGTTTTTGAGCGTGACTTCTAGTTTGTAGAAGAAATTTACGATTTGTAGAGGTGGAGAGCTGAAACTCGTGTGACTCGTCTGTCTTGAGATAGATTTTCAATGCTAAACCGAAACTTTTATAGAATATGACATCCAAATCTCACATAGGTCACATGTGTTAAATTATTAAAACAAAAAATTTAATGGTTGTAAATGAAGGGTTTATATTAAACACTTAGAAAAATTTTAGGGAGGGGTATTTTCTATAAAAAAAAAAAAATAGTTTGAGGGGTACTTGTGACATCCCACATAGTTCAGGGATATTTGCTAAAAAAATAGTTTAAATGGGTATTTGCTTAAAAATAATAATTTTAGGGGGTATTTTGCTTAAAAATGGTTTACAAAGGTATTTGCTTTAAAAAATAATTTAAGAGGATATTTATCACAATATGCATAGTTCAGTGGTGATTTTTAGTTCTTCTTTTTTTTCTCATAAATTTAATATAAATGATTTTTAAAGTCCATTCCACGTAATAATAATAGTTAACATGAGTTCAACTAATAAATTTTAGAAATCACTAAATATTTAAAATTATTTTAAAAACACATAGGTATACTTTATAAATTGAGTTAACTATATGGGTTAGATTTACAATTATCCTAAAAAAATAATTCCAAGAGTAGAATTGCACATGATCTAATTTGGTACCTCAAGACCAAACATCTCAATCACCTTTTATTACCCTACATCTATCCATCCACGAGATTCATGCCATATGCCACCCCCATCCACAATTGTTTTGCATTATTAAAAAAAAACACTTGCTTACAATTCGAACAAGATTCATGAGCTAGAAAGGAAAAACAATGACTAATTCATAGAAATTATTGAAGCTTTGTCTGGATTCTCCTAATCTTTATCATTTGATTCTCTTCTCTCAACTTCTGAACTCATTTTATAGAGTTGAAAATGGTTGATCAAGTAAAGCTATTGGATTTCTGGCCAAGTATGTTTGGGATGAGGGTTAGAGTAGCCTTGGCAGAGAAGGGTATTAGCTATGAAAGTGTTGAGGAGGATTTGGCAAACAAGAGTCCTTTGCTTTTAGAGATGAACCCGGTTCATAAGAAGATTCCAGTTCTCATCCACAACGGAAAACCGATTGGCGAATCTCTGATTATCGTCGAATATATCGATGAAGTTTGGAAGGATAAAGCCCCTTTGTTTTCTTCAGATCCTTATGAGAAGGCTCAGGCAAGATTCTGGGCTGATTTCATTGATAAGAAGGTATTTTAGTCTTTTCCTTCTTTCTCCCTCCTTATGAAATGAAAAACATAAGGTAAAAGAACATGTAACTTTATCCTAAACTGACAAAAAAAAAAAAAAACTTTGAAAGATTTCGAGGGAATTTAAAAATTAAGAATGTTTTGAAATTTAGATGCTTTGATATTTGAATGTCTGGAAATGAAAACAAATTGTGTTGTTTTTTTTTTTATCTATATCTATGAATTTTCTTAAAATGTCTGAAAATAAAAGATATTTATATTTTATTTTGTATGATTCATTGATGGGAAATTGTAATGTAATTTATATAGTATTTATAAATATAATAATTTTTTACTGTGTTAATCAATATTTAACATTGATTATTATGTAAAATAGCGATTAACTTACTGTAAAAATATATAATTCAATATTAATCATTAATTGACTTGCTCAAAATTTACTATAGTTATAAATATTTTTAAAAGATGCTCTTTTTATAAATATTATGGAAAATTTTCCTACCAATCATCTCATTAAACAATATGCCCATTTATTAATGGTTAATGAATACTATATTAAAGAATATTAAATTAATTAACTTGTTATATATTATTCTATAAATAAACTTTTTTAATCTATTATTTTTCAATTTTCAATTATTCTATACCCTATTAAATAGTAAGTTTTTATGAAAACAATGTAGCTATTTGATGCTGGGACTAAGGTATGGTCCTTAAAGGGAAAGGAGCAAGAAGAAGGCAAGAAGGAATTGATTGGGAGTCTAAAGCAATTGGAGCAAACTCTTGGAGAAAAGCCTTACTTTGGAGGTGAAAGTTTTGGGTTTGTAGACATTGCCTTAGTTGGATTCTCATCTTGGTTTCATACATACGAAAGCTGTGGAAATTTCTACATTGAAGCCGAATGTCCCAAGATCATAGAATGGGCAAAGAGGTGTCTTCAAAAGGAGAGTGTCTCAATCTCTCTCCCTCATCCCAATAAGGTCTATGATTTTCTACTTCAAGTAAAGAGAAAGTATGGCATTGACTAGGAGAATCACATAAAAAAAAAACAATAATTTAGACTCTTGTGATTTTGGAAAATGCATGGTTTGAGAAATCTACAAAATTATGCATGTTTGTTAAATATTTTAGTTATTTAAAATCGATTTATTTTAATTGTGTCTCGTGTATTAATTCTGTATAGAGTTTAGCGCCTCTAGGAATATAATTTACATATTTTATAATTTAGATGTAGGAGTGCATAAAATTATTTTAAAAATGTATGATTAATGCATGATTTACCATTTATCTCTTCATTGTGTGGGAGTTTAATAGCTTGTGCATTCTGTGAATTTTTCTAGCATTGTTTGGTTGAGGTTATGTTATATTGGTGTTTTTTTTTCTTTTGATACAATATAGGAGTATGAATTGAACCTCTATCTTGGAAGTGGAAGCACTACTCATATATTAAGATTGTATTTTCTTGAAAATGGGTTTGGTGGCAAAATTTGAAAACTAAACATTGAATTCAATAAATGAAAATTTGTGTTTGATATGAATTTGGAAAACAAAAAAGAATAGAATACCTAATTTTTAAATATGTTAAATCATCAATAGACCCAAAAGTTTAAGTTAATGGGTAAATGTAAATTAAATCATATATCTCAACACTCTCTCACATTTTGTGGACTTGGATATTTACACAAAACCTAAAACATGTGGTTTTTTTTATGAATAGGGAGGAAACATCATCACAAGGGTTCAAACTCAAAATCTGTTGCTCTGATACCATATTAAATATGCTAAATCATCACTAGACATAAAAACTTAAGCTAATGAGGTGAAGGTAAATTTAATCATATATTTTAATACTTTTAAGAGGAAAAAAAATAGAGAGAAGATGCCTAGAAAGAGAAAAGATGTTGAGAGGGAGAGAAGTGAGTTAAAACTTAAAAAAGACAACGGGATGCGTAGGGTGAGAATAGAGAGAAACAAAATTGTTGAGAGAGGAGATGCCATAAAAAAACACATGGTACCATTTTTATGAAAAAATTTCTAAGAATGTTTGGTAGGAAAAATTGTTAAATTCGAGTTTGTGTAGTTTGGGGTTGTGAAGCCCGAATTTATGTAGCTTGTATTTGGATGTGTTGAGCTATAAGTTAAACCTAAGTTTATGTGTAACCTGTGTTTGGTAGATGAGTTTTAACATAGTTTTGTGTTGTTTAAATTCTTATGAGAGTGTTTTAGGAACTTTTTATAGTTTAAAACCCATGGTTTAAGAAAGTCAAACTCGGGGTAACTAGTTCTACCTAATAAACATGGGTTCGATTAATAAACCCCACCCGACCCATTCTACCCAAACACCCCTTGTGATTTTGCATTTTTAAAATATTGAATTTAAATTAAGATACTCGTGGATTTTGCATCCTCCATTTAAGTACAAATCAAACATGGTAAAGATGTTAGGTACCTAGTGTTAGCGGAAAAACTACATTGCATTGAATTGTGTGTACATGAGTAGTTTAAATAGAAAAACTAATCTAGACAAATAAGATAAACGAGCTAATTAAGCAAATCAGAGACAATTACGAATGTAAAAAATGAAATTACAAATCATCATAATGGTGTCAGCCTAATATACTTTAACACCTAGAAAATTTATAATATTCCGGTTATAGATATTTCTCTTACTTACTCATAATAAGTCATGTGAAAGTGTTTAAAAATAGTAGCTCCACTATTTATTTATTATTGGTAATAAAACCACAGGAAATATCATCATAGGAAGGAATATGAAAACTAGTACTCAAAATTTTCCCTTAATGGCTTATTCCCATATTGTTTTTTTTTTTTTTTTTTTTTTTTACCAAATGTGAATTTAAGGTACTCATATTATCATCGTTATAAAAAAATTAAAAAGAACGGAAAAAACAAATGGAGCTGGTATGGTATAGAAAACGTTTTGCTTTATGAACAAATGGCGAAAAAAAACGTTTTTTGAAAAGGGGTCAAACAAAATTCTAGAAAAAAACCCATTAATTGAACTTGGATTTTCCCACAGATATGAGCTAATGAAAGAGTGACAGCCAACAAAACCCACATTGCCATTTATACACTGCAGAATCATCAAAACACTTTTCAAAAATCTCACATCTCAAACATTTCCTTACACGTGTACGGTTGTAGTTTTTTCTAGTAAAAATTCAATAGTTTTGATAAATTTTTACACTTTGAAGAAGTTTGACTTTAATCTAAATAATATAGAAGAGAGTTTATGACCAAGTAATTTTAAAAATAATATTTATCAAACTGTGATTTTCACCGATCTAAAGTACGAAATTGGTGAATTTCAGTTTAAAAAATATTATTTCTAAAAATTTAAATTTTTTTATTATTTTTGAAAATATCAATTTTTAAAAAGTCGGCATAAAATATTCGTACATGTATATATATATATATATATAAATGAATTTGTGAAAGAGATATTTCATTGACACAGCCTTTTTCCAGCTTTAATCAGTCTCTCTTTGAGCTAGTGTTGGATGCATAAAAATGGTGGAAGAAGTGAAATTGCTAGGGTTCTGGACGAGCATGTTTGCGATTAGAGTTAAAATAGCATTGGCTGAGAAGGGAATTAGCTACGAATATGTAGAGGAAGATTTGGCAAATGCAAACAAGAGTCCTTTGCTTTTGGAGATGAACCCGGTTCATAAGAAGATTCCGGTTCTCATTCATAATGGAAAACCGATTTCTGAATCTATGATTATTGTTGAATATATTGATCAAGTTTGGAACAATAATGGGGTTTCTCTATTGCCATCCGATCCTTATCATAGGGCTCAGGCCAGGTTTTGGGCTGATTTCATCGATCAAAAGGTTCTCTCTCTCTCTCAATTTTTACTTTCACTTTTTGTTTTTAAGGCGAATCTTAGAAGTGGTTTGTGAAGTGTTTTCCTAAAGAAATCAAATGGGTCGGGTCCACCCGTTAACCCACCACGTGAAATTACTCTCTCTCTCTTTTTTTTAGATTTACTTATATAGCTTAAAAAATATATGTATAATTACTCATATAACGATAACTAAATTACTGAACTGTTTATTTTGTAACATTTTTTCAATGAATATGAATTTAATTACAAATGGTGATATTTCAGAGAGAATTAAACTTTTTATAACCAGAAGGGTAAATTGAGAACTAATATATAGGCTTATAAATTATTATAGCCACTTGAGGCCCTGAGGGGTGGGTTTTTAAGCTAATATCCATATTTTGAAAAAGTAAAGAGTTAATTGAGCTAATGGCCACCTTTTAGACACTAAGTTCGGTATATAGCCAGGGTACTTGGATTTAAAGCAGATGGCCCGTGTTTGGAGTTGTTGTCTAATTAGCTTCCCTTTTTGCCCTCCTTCGAACCGTACATGAGGCTGAAAGCAGACCCTGACGTGATGTTGCTACAGTGATGGAAGGTGAGGTTCACGGTTTTTAAGGACTGCTCGATGACGATTTGATCTTCCCAAATTTTTCCTCTTTTCCAAAATATTTTCAATCATGTTTCCCTCCACTTTTCCATATCCACGTTTTATATACATAAAATACATTTTTATAATCGGACCATTTGCTCTTCCAAATTAGTACTGTTAGCCTCATGAAATCTCTCCCTATTGGTATGTATACATATCATTCATTGACCATTTTTTTCAAATCAAGTTCCTTGCCTGAAGTTGAAGTTGTGTGTCCGAGGTGTATCAATGGGGGTATCCCCATCAAGTATCTTGGTTTATGGAACACTGGACGAAGAGTACGTTGATTTTTCTTTTTTGATAGTTGACATTAATGATTTTTTTGGCTACGAAAACTTTGTGGACTACATTGAAGATCGAGCGTCTATCCTTGAAGGGATAAACGTGTTCCTGGATGTTTATTGGAATAAATCGATTTTGATGTTGTAAAGTATTTGCCATTCGATGGTGACGATGTTTTTAAGTATCTACTAGGGTGCGTAAATTCAAAAGGCTTCTCATGTGCTATTATTGTTGAGCACGGGCCTAGCGAGGCTATTGTGGATCAACCTCATGGTTCTAATCTTGATGTTGTGGGCGCATATGGTATGGAGATAGAAGGTATGGAGATAGAAGGTTGTGTCTCTGCATATGTTGAGTTTGAATCTCAAACCTTGGGTGATAGTGGCATGGAGATTGATCAAATCATTAACAAAGTACAACGTACTCCGACGTTACCAACCATACCCGAAGTATCAGAAACTATTTCTGGAAAATGCGACGATGTGTGTGGGTTTGAAGGATCCAGCTCTAAAGATTTGGGTGACAACGACATGGAGATTGTATGTCGTGTTCAAGACGTGGTTGTGGCCGAAAAGGATACATTTGTGCAAAATATACCTGAAGTACTATATATACCACCCGAACACACCGTATTCAGAGTACCTGACAATGTGTTCGAACCAGACGTGTATTCAGATTCAGATGTGGATGTGGGTGGGTTTAATTCCGAGGACGTTGATGGGGATGACATGGAAGTTGACGTGGAAGGAGTGGAACATGACGGTAGCTTTGATGTCGACCTTCCCGACGCTGAATACAAAAATGTTACTGATGTTGTACACATTCCCGATGGGTTTAGGTTCGTTGATTGTCTCGACTTACATGAGTATCGTTCAAAATTCAATGTATATGTGAACGATGTTTATGCAACCAAGAAGTTATTAAAGATGGCTGTAAAAGTATTCGCCGTGAAAAACAACTTTCAGTTTAATGTTGTCCGCTCGAATAGTTATAGAGTTTACCTTGCGTGTTCTTACGAATCATGTGGTTGGTATTTACGTGCATCACGATTTCAGATGTCGAATGCCTTTCTTGTACACACCATAAATGAGTCTCACTCCTCGTCCACCTTGATTTTGTTCGAAATGACCATAAACAAGCGGCGTCGGACGTTGTTGTTGAATTTGTCAAACACTTTTATCCCCCAGTCCGTGGCGTTGTAATAAAACCTCAAGACATAATTGAGATGCTTCGATGTAACCATGGTATTTCAGTTAGCTATGCCAAAGCCCAGGATGGCTAGGGAGATGATAATGAATGAGTTGCGTGGAAGTCCTGAATCTAGCTATCTTTATCTCACCAGGTTCCGAATGAGGTGTGCGAGAAGAATCCTGGACGTTATGTACCATTTTATATTTTGTACGTCTTAGACATTCCTTACATGATACTAATAAGTCGATTGGCATTCAACAGGAACATACATAGAGTACATGCATGATGAAGAGTATCGTTTTAAATACATGTTCATGGCGCTGGACGTATCTATCAAGGGATTTGAACATTGTAGGCCCGTGTTATCGGTTGATGGTACTTTCTTAAAGAACAAGTTTGGCGGAACTATGCTTGCCGCCGTTAGTATGGATGCTAACAACCAAATATTTCCAATTGCCATTGCTATTGTAGACTCTGAGAATGACTTGTCATGGGAGTGGTTCTTCAGTCACCTTAAGAAGGCGTTAGGGGAGGTAGTCGGTCGGTTGTGCATCATTTCTGATAGGCATGGGAGCATTCGGAAAGCAGTGGAGAAGGTGTTTCCTAAAGCTGATCATGGGGTGTGTATGAATCATCTATCGACTAATATAAAGTCTCGTTTTAGGAAAAAGGGGTTATGCGATGTATTCAAACGTGCTGCCCGTGCTTTCTCGCTTGAAGAGTTTAATAAACATAGGGATGAAATGTTCATGATGGAGCCACGCTTGGAATCCTATCTGGAGGGTGTTGGGTTGTCAAAGTGGGCCCGTGCCTATTTTGAAGGTTTTCGTTTTAATATAATGACAACCAACATCTCCGAGAGCTTCAACAATGCTATGACACCGTATAGAGAATTCCCTATCCAATCATTTCTCGAGGAAGCACTTTTGAAGCTGCAGACATGGTTTAATGAACGTAGGGCTCTTTCTAACGAGGGTAAGGACACATTATCCAAATGGGTCGCTAGGGAACTTAGCAATCGTGTTAATTCGGGAGGCGTCACGAAGGTACACGTAAAGCCACGGCTTGTACCGTTTATATATTTTCTATAGATTACAATGTTTTGCTTTATGATTTAGCTCGTTTGTTTCTCATTAGGTTCATGTTTCCGATCTTGCAAAATACATGGTGAGTGATATGCACAAGGATTTTTTCGTAGATGCGGTGAAACGCGAATGCTCGTGTCGTCGGTGGCGGATGGAGTTATTCCCTTGCGAGCATGCTTGCACTTTCTTAATAAGAATAATATTCCTACGGTTTCATATGTCGACTACCTGTACACCAGAGATGCATGGCGTAACGCGTACCTGGGTCCGTTTTTCCCGTAGGTCCGAGAAGTAGTTGGAGTACAGAGAATATGGATTTGTACATTCACATGCTCCCACCGAATACATTGCGTCGGCACTGGTAGGCCAAGGAAACGTCCAGGATTCGCTCACTGGTGAGGTCAAGAAGGTGCTTAAGTGTGGTCGATGTAACCGTTTAGGACATAATCCGAAGACGTGTCGAACCCACTCGATTCGGTAACATGTTCTTTCAGAAATAAGAAGTAAGTGTGGGACACATATTTTTGAAGTTCAACCCGGAACGTGCTTCTATTACGTTATGCGTTGTAGGTTGAACTTTGGTATCAAAATTCTTGAATTTGGTGGTGAACCGTTTTGTTAAATTTTGTGTTGACATGATGTAGTTGTTTGTTTATATAGTAGAATTGATATTTCTTTTTGGTATGTAAATGCTAAGTTAAAGATTGATGTATGTACATTCACGATGATATCTGAAGGATATTTTTGTTGTGCGAAGGAACGTCGAATGAAACCAGTAGTACTTGAATGAAACTCATAGTACTTGAACTTAGACTTATACGAATGACACAATACGTACCACATGAATCAACAGCAGCAATGAAGATAGTATATTGCGTACTTTTGTACTTTACAACAGCAGCAATGTTGATTGATGTGTGACACAATGCGAACCACATCGCGAAAGAATGAAGATAGTATATTTCAAGTATGTAAAGTACTGCATATATAAAGTACTTGAATTATCTTTATACAGCGAGTACCGCGAAACGTTTTTTATTTCGATTGTCATGAGGTGTGCTACTAATTGCTGTGGTACTCATAGTACATGAACATACACTTATATAAAGTACAGGAAGGATCTTTATACAGCGAGTACCGTGAAACGTTTTTATTTCGATTGTCATGAGGTGTGTTACTGATTGTTGTGGTACTCATAGTACCTGAACGTACACTTATATAAAGTACAGGAATGATCTTTATACAGCGAGTACCGCGAAACGTTTTTATTTAGATAGTCATGAGGTGTGTTACTGATTGTTGTGGTACTCATAGTACGTGAACTTACACTTATACGAATGACACAATGCGTACCACATCAATTAACAGGAGCAATGAAGATAGTATATTTCAAGTAGGAGGTCGAATTTCATAACGCGTATATAAAGTACACGAATTATCTTTATACAGCGAGTATCGCGAAACGTTTGTATTTAGATTGTCACGGGTGTGCTACTGATTGATGTGGTACTCATAGTACTTGAACTTACACTTATACGAATGACACAATGCGTACCACATAAATCAACAAAGACGAATGAAGATAGTATATTGCGTACTTTTGTACAACGAGTACCGCGCGAACAATGCGTACCACATAAATCATTCATAATTAAAAGCATCCATGGCAACAAAGCATACACTCAATACATAATTCATCCATGGCAAACATAAACCATTCATAAGTAAAATCTAAACCAGAATTAATGTTATTAAACGGTAAGTAAAGTTTAACACTGTGTCATTGTTCGTCAAGAAAAGTTCAACCATAATTCCAACATGCATCACCGTTTTCGCTTTTTCCTTGTGGACGCTCCTGCCCCTTCCCCGTTTTGCCGGTGGCTGGTATGTATTTGTGTACGGTTCTTTACCATAGACACCAGGTTTTATACTACGGGGTGGCCTCGTATTCAATTCCTGTTTACAATGTGATTTTTAAAAATGGCACGATGTCAAACGATGTACACCAAGATATCCGAGCATTAATCTACATATAATTTTGTAAAGTATTACCTCGTGTGGCTCATGAGATACATCTTCTTCACGGGCAATGGTCTCTTGTCCTTCTGTTTGGGTTGTAGTGTGGATGGAAGGCTGAACGTGAAATAAGAAATAGAAACATTAACATTGTACTTTTAATTTACACAATTATACTTTTTACATTGTTTATATGAAATACCTCCAGGTCTGGCGGTGAATATGATTCGGAAGGCTGATGTTCTGATTGGTTAGATAAATCTTTAGGACCACCCTCAGTTCGTTGCCCTTCCTTCTATTAATAGTACCGAAACTCACGTTACGAAGTTCTAGTGTGGGAGGTATACGAGTACTGTATGGGTTATTATCAAACGCAATAAAATATTTTAATATTTTTACCTCACTGTCAACAACATCATCATCAACGCCTTTCCCCTCGCTGACTACTCTGTCCCCCGATCTTTCTTGAACCCCCTCTGGTGCCTTTGGCTGCATAGAATATACACAGTACATATTTACAAATATACAGTCAGTACGAAATGTATAATATTTTGTGATATTATTTACAAGTTGAAACGTGTGTACCACCTGTTTATCAATGTCTGGACACCTCTCCAAATGTGTGTCTAGTTTTGCACTTATTTCTCTCATTTTCTCGATCATTGATGCGAAACCTCCAACGAGGAGCGCCGAATCTCACGCAGCGGCGGATTCCTTATCCACATGCGTCGAAGGAGCCGCTCGTTTGTTGAACGACCGCTTCTAGACCTCCCCTCATTGTCTATGTTACGTTCGTCATCCTCCTCATGTCCATAAAGGTCCTCATCCTGCACCTTACCCTTACCCGCCTCTTCATGCATCTCTTGTGTTGAGGCTATGTAAGCTATTTCATCTTCATTTGGTTCCATGGGCACAACCTCAATCTGTATAATGAGTACAAATTACGATACATTACATACGAAATACTCACCACAATGATTTCGGTTTAGAAAATCTACCTTGTCATTGAATATATCCCGTTCTAGCTTCCTCCAGTCTGGTGATACTATATATATCCCAATTCATAATCCTCGGTATGCCATTCCCTATCCTCTTTCCGTATCGTTCATTTTCCGATAACCTCGGGATTATTTCATAAGCCCAATAAATCAAAGCATAGGCAAACCCGCCACTGTCATTGAAGTGGACATTTGGTCATTAATGAGTTTTCGATACCCTGCACCAAATGGTTGAATGCCACTCGCCCCCCAAGGATATGACTCAAACATAGACGAGTCCTCTACCAAACGTAAATGAAGTGTGTCCATCTTATTACCCGGGAGTCGTGCCACGATAATGCTTTCAAGAATAGACAGCTTTGCTATTTTAAGGGATAGTGAGTCATCACTGAAGTCATATTCTTCTATCTTATCCTTAAGGTTTGAAAATTTGGGTGACCGGTAATTTTTTAAGAGTCCTGTTTCCAATGTACTCCTAGGAAGCTTATCTATGTTCACATACCTAACCTCACCACAGTTAAGACCTGTTAACAATTCAAAGTCCTGAATTGTAAACTCGACCACTCTCCCCTCAAGGTTGAATTTAAGCACTCTTTTGTTGTTGCTCCGACCCGTCGTCGAGAGCAATCAAGTAGTAATTGGGTGGGGAAATTCTTGGTCTGGTAGGTTAATGAAATTGTTCACGAATGAATCCTCTAGTATCTCCTTCACGTTTGTCATTTTTCCGCATAAGGGTTTCTAATATTTTTGTTTTACGGTGGATGTTTACTCTCTGATCACGTAACCAATCATCCTTTGGGAGGATTAGAGCAGGCCCCTATAAGGAATAGTACACAAGAATGTAAACAGTCTAAGTAGTATACATAAATATACCATCAGTACGAATTATATAATTTCAGCAACCAGGTGGATAGATAAGAACTGTATACTAAGTTGTATACAAAATTATACCTAAAGTACGACAGATGTAATTTATACAAAACCGTAGAGGGTAGATCAATCTAATATACATTAGTGTACACATTAGAGGTCAATTATTTACCGAACTCGATGCCCCTGTTCCAATAGGGTCTGGAGTCTTGGTAGGCTTTCCTCTCCCTTTCCCCTTTACAGCGAGATGCTTAACACGACGTTCTCGGGGAGTCGTGCATCCTGCTGGGTCCTTTTCAGAGACAACAGAACTCATTTGTACTTTGTTGATTTCTAAGCAAGAAAGTGTTAGATGAAAAATAAAATAAAAGGGAAGGTCAACCGTACCTCGACTGCATCTTCATCTTCAATCGGTGTTTGGTTTGATTTATCCCCTGAGTTGGCCATTTTTAATCTTTGCTGATCCAATACGAATGAAGGAATGATTAAAATAACGAAGTAAGGAACAACTAATAAACTCATTAAAATAACACATGCACGTACCAACCTGTCTTTTGGAAGAAGAACGTGAGACGGAGAAGAACGGTTTGACGAACACGGTTTTGAAAGAAGAAGAAATTTCAAGTTTCACAATTTCAAATTTTGGATAAGAATGGATGGCCAAACACGATTTTGGAAAAGAACCCAATTTCAAATTTCACTCATGAAGAAGAAGGGGGAAACCGAAATGAAGGGGTGTTCTTTGTCATTGATGGGACGTGATTACGGCGGTTTCTTTCCCCCAAAACTGGAAATGATAGCCTGCAAATATTGATAGTCCATACGCACGTGGGCACAACCGCTTACATGGGCATTTGCGTAATTTCGTGTTAAATGGCTATTGAAGTTGGGCTATGCACTCTAATTTTCAATGGGCTGGCTATGTAGTCTTATTTCATATCTGAAGGGGCTATATGGCTTGTTAACCCAAAAGTAAATCATCTAGTCACATTTTATTTTTAAAAAATCTGATTTGATGTGGTGATTTGACATAAGGGCAATTTAGTATTTTACTTTTTTTCTTATGGCTATTTACACAAAATTCAATTGAGGTGGACATTTGTTAAAAAGAGAGAGGAAATGTGACTATATATATTTAACCTTAATATATATATACTTGAAAACCAATATTATATATATATTTAAGCCATATGTAAATAATAACCATGAACTCTTATATTTTTTACAGGACAATATTTAGGTTTACCGGAGAGAAGTTATCTTTACATTTCATTATTATAATTTAACCATAATTTCACTTGGGTTATTTTTCAAAATTTTCAATTTCTTCTGTATTTATTTTTTGTATTTTAACTAAGTATTATTGTTTTTTATATTTGAGTGTTAGACAGCCGCTAATCTATCAAAAACAACTATTAAAATTAATTTTCCGGTACTTACTACCAAATAATTTTACATTTGAGAGATGATTAGTAAGTTCTTGGTCCATAATTGGTAAGTCCTTTTTTTTTTAATAAATTTGTCCCACCTTTATCATTTTCTTTTTAAAACCTTTTATCTTAAAAATACATATTATTACAACTTAATAAAAAAAAAAGTTTACTTTGGTTTTACTTCTTCTCACTTATAAACTTATGATCTTCCCCGACTTGTATCTCACCCTTTTCGAAACTAAATTTGAAAACTTCAGCTTAACAATGTGGGTAGAAAAACATGGATGTTTAAGGGAGAGGAGCAAGAGGCAGGGAAAAAAGGAGTGATAGAAATTCTGAAGCAAATGGAACAAGTTCTTGGAGAGAAGGCTTATTTTGGAGGTGAAAATTTTGGATTTGTAGATATTGCTTTGATCGGTTTCTCTTGCTGGTTTCATACCTATGAAAGTTTTGGAAATTACTTCAGTATCGAGGCTGAGTGTCCTAAGCTAATTGCTTGGGTGAAGAGATGCCTGCAAAAGGAGAGTGTTTCAAAATCTCTCCCCGACCCCAACAAGCTCTATGACTTTATCAGTCAGTGGAAGAAAACTAGCATTTATCAGTAACAAAATTTAATGCTTCTTCTGCAAAAGGTTTTTCTATGGATATTATGGGTATGGTATGAGTAATGTTTAAGTTGGATTTTTTCTTTCTTTCTTTTTCTATCAGATCTTCTCAACTATTCTTCCATTTGAACTGAGTGAACATAAAAAGAACTCTCTGATTTTACATTTTTATGTAGAACTCACATATTTGACAACATTAATTGTTAAAGTCAACAACAAAACATATTTGTTCCAATCTTCACGTGTTGGGAGTGAACAAAATCTCACATTGGTTAGGAAAGAGAATGATTGATAACTCATCAATTACACGTATTTATTAGTTGTTTTATCTCCAAAATAATTAAAATATGAATGTTAATTGATTTAAATGTCCATAATATTATTAATCGTTGAATTTCATGAAGGTAGGCAAAAACGACGCTCAAATCGGACTTAAAACGAAGAAGTTATGACCATTTTAGTGTTGAAAAGGCCCATCGCCACAGCAACGAGAAAAATAAAACATAAAAAAACAAGATTTTTTAGATGGCTTATGTGGCTGGAAGAGATAAAGGATCAAATTTGCACGAAAATATCATTTTTTGCCTATTTAAACACCCTTTTGAACCCTAATTCAATATCCTTTCCCCTCCTATTTTTCTTCTAGCTAATTTCTTTATTCCAATTAGAGAATTATCGAGGTTTGGTTTATAAATTTGTGAGATTTTTCTCTTAATTTTATTCCTATTTACTCTTTATTCATGCTTTCTCTTTGCATATTTTATTGTTAGTTAATTCTTGTATAATAGGGCCCGTTGTTCATTGATTAATTTTACATATCGCTAGTTAGAATGTTGAATCCGTAATTGTTTAATTGTTCTAATATAAGTAGCATAATAGCATAAATTGATTAGGATACTTTTTGATTTATGTTATGGGAATTTATGATCTAACTTAAATGAATCGGTCGTACCGTGTTTGTTAGTTAGAATTGAGTTCTTCTCTTCTTAATGTTGTTAATGGGTTAAATCTTATTATCATATTCTAGGGTTATTCGTTAATTAGGGAATAATCAATGATCATATCTTGGTTATCGAAAAATTAAGGAAGAATACCTATAAGTTGTCGATTGGTTTTGACGACTTCCAACCAATTTAGAGAAGAATTTAGGAATGCATGTTTAGTAATCGATGATCAAAATGGACCATAACCGAGATTAACCTTTAGTTGGAAGCTTTCTCTATTGATTTCTTATTCTTTTTAATTTTATTTTATTTTTCGTTTTATAAACAACAACTCAAAACCCCCTTTTTTAGTTAACTTTAATTTAATTCCCTTTTTCCTGTGGAGATCGACCTTACTCACCACCACTACAGATTTTTAAATTCCAAGAGTAAGCTTATTATTTTTAGTGGTTTTGACACCCATCAATGATCATGTATGTATATAAAGGAAGAGGCACATATCTATTGGTATAAGGCTTTTTAGGTGAAACCAAAAGCAAAGTCACAAGGGCTTAGGCTAAAAGTAGACAATATCATATCAATGTAGAGATTGTGGAGACCCGCTGTCCCTTAACAAGTAGTATCAGAGTCATGCACCGATCCTAACTATATGGATGAAATCATTGGGTGCCGAACAAATGGGAGTCTTGGAAACCCGATCTGTGGTGTGCTCTATCAGATATGCGGTGTGCTTTAGAGAAAGCGAGTTGGTCTGGATAGAGTTGACAAATGGAGGGAAGGCTTAGTAGTTCTTTGTTAGAGGGGGAGATTATTGGGTGTGAACAAAATCTCGCATTGGTTAGGAGAGGGGATGATCATGGGTATATAAAGGAAGAGCCACATCTCCATTGGTATGAGAAATTTTGGGTGAAACAAAAAACAAAGTCATGCGGGCTAGGCCCAAAGCGGACAATATCATACTAATGTGGAAATTGTGGAGCCCTGAGTCTTAAATTGTTTCGATCCCAATATTGTTTGTGTTGGTCTTTAATACAAGTCCTATAAACTTGACGTTATGATACAAGTTGTTGAGAATTTGAAGGATTGTAAATCATTAAACTCCCTAACTCAAAACAAAAGTAATGCAACAAAAAATAAATAATAAGTCAAGAGATAAAATGATTCCAGAATTTATATAGGTTCTTAATTGATAGACGAAAAATAAAGAGTGTATAACCTTCGAAAATCTCCGTGAACAAACCCTAAAACCCATTTGAAAAGCCGCTCACCGCGTGACGAAGAGAACTTCTCTTTCTCTCATATGTGTTGAAGGAAGTAGCCGCTACCACTTTTTCATACACACAAACCAACCCTCCATCTTATTTTATATGGATGGAAACCAAGGCCACCGCCTAATGTAATTTCCTTGGAGAAAAAGCAGCTTGTAATTACCTTTACTAAATTCCACGATAACGCCAAAACTCACTAAGTTGGTCTTTTTTTACCAAATTAGTCAAATGGGTCCAGAGTACCACAATTTGACTAAATCCAAAAAACACCACCATATTATTATATCGGATTTTAATAAATATTAGATTTGGGCTTTTGTTTTATGATTTGATTTGGGTGCACCAAACTTAACAGATCAGTCAGTGGCGGAGTAAGAAAATTTAATAAGGGTGCAAACATATATATTAGGGGTGAAAGAAAAAACCGAAAAACCGAAAACCAGAAAAATAAATCTGGCCAAAACCGTAAAAAACCGAACCGTCCCGGTTTTCATTATTCAAAAACCGAACCGGCTAAAACCGGAACCGAACCGGCTTCTAAAAAACAAGTTAAAATCCCATACCCCTTCCTTATTTCCCCCTAATTTTTATTTATTTGTTTTATTTTATATATTTATTTATCACTTTATTTTAATTTATATTTTATATATTTATTAATCTAATTTTTTCAACTAAGTTATTGTTTATGTTTGATTTTTTTTTGTTTCATCCTTCAATGTTGGAGGATTTTTTTTAAAACTAAATGCAAATGATCTATACTAGAAAAATCGGAAAAAACCGAAAACCGAACCGGTAAAAACCGGGCCGATTCCTATTATAAACCGAACCGGTCCGGTTTTTAAAATTAATTGAAAAACCGGACCGAACCGAACCGGTTTCACCCCTAATATAGATAAGATAAAGATTAATTACACATATGTTATATAAATTGTTAAAGAAATGGATTTCACCGGTAATACCAAATGCCTTGTACTTAATTTTCTTTTTTTAAATCGCCTTCGATTTACTGAAAAAAAATTTGATTTCGCAAGCAATACCTTTGCGTTGGGCTTTTTTTTTTTTTTTTTTTTTTTTTTTTTAAATCATCTTGGAATTGCTGGTGATTTTTTTTTTTACTGGCGAAAAGTTATTTGCTGGCAGCATTCCGCCGGTAAAATCTCTTTTTTTTTTTTTTTTATAGTGAGTCTAGGTTTCACCGATGGTCATTTATCGAGGATTTTTCTGATGAAATTATTTCGCTGGTAAAGCACCCTTCGTTTGTAGTGATTGAAGTAATTTTTTATTATTATAATTTGATTGTGATTAAATACTTCCTATACATATTAAAATTTTCTGTATTTAATAAAAAATAATTTTTTTTATTATAAATTACTTGCTTTATTAATGGATGACCATAATAAAATAAAGTTACTAAATTGACATTTAAACTTTATTCATTCTCCCTCAGATTTGTCATACTAATCCAACATCCAAACTCCTAAGGATAGGATTTGGTTCAATTGCGATTTGTTTATTATTGGGTTGTTTGATTGGCGTGGGATTTGGATAAGTGTGTTTTATACCCACTTGTTATATATCTTTATTTTTAATTGTATATAATTTTTGGGACTTTAATTAACTTATTTTCTAATTTTATTTATTTTGTAGGTTAATGAAGAAAAGAGAAATTTCTTACACAAAAGTTTGAAGATTTAAAAGGGAAGAAAATGATGAAAAAAAAAAAGATGAAGAGAATAGACAAAAATAAGATGCTAGCAAAAATATGGTCAAGCGATGGCTTGCTTGACTATCCAGCGACTCATTACTTAGACATCAGTGAGGCGCCGTTTATCCGTTTAATTAAAGGCCAGACTCAAACTAATTGAGCCATCGCTTGGACAAGAGCGAGGCATCGCTCGAGCCCTTTCTCACCCACCGACTTTAGATGCTTATTTAAAGAGGGTTGAACCTTATTTTCACTACTCTTGAGGTGCGAGAGAGCAGATTTTGACAGAATTCAGTGATTTTTTAAGGTTTCAAAAGTTGGAAAGTTTGGGAGCATCAAGAATTTCTCCAATTCTTTCTGTTTGTCTATATATGTATTTTAGAATCATATTTTTATTTAATTTTATGGATTGTTAGTATACTTTTTCTGGGGAATTGATGTAGGTACTCTATGTTTATGTTTTAATTTATTTAATTTAGTTTTAAATACAATTTAATTATTTTATTTATTTTCTTATATGCTTAATGCCCTTGATCTACTGGCCATAGATTAATTGATTTCAATCCTGAAATCTAACATTCGGGAGAGGTAGTTTTGGGATAGAACTTAGTAACATATAACTGAGAGAAAATTAAAGTTGAGAAACTTGTTTTTTTTCTTTAAAGTCTAAAAAGAATTTGTGATTAATACACTTCTAATTACTGAGATTGAATAGGAATATTGGTTTCTTAATTAGGAGTGAACCTTGATTTGACGCTCGGTAGAGGTAACTAAGAATTTATGTGTTCTTGACTTGTAGAATGTTATTTTTTACTGAATTAATATTTTATTCCATAAACTAGAGTAGTAAAATCATTCCTTAGGGTTCGTCTCCATCACTTTTCTATTTTTTTTTGTTACTTAGTTTTCTTTATTTTATTAGTTTAATTAAATATCATTAAATTTCGATTTCTAGATAAAGTTTGATTAATAATAGAACGGTACTCACTTGTTAATAAAAATACCATTCCTAGAGGATGACTACTTTTTTCATATCATTATATTAAAACTTGACTCCGTACGCTTGCGGGTAATTGATAATTTCGTCAACATTAACATACTCAGTTTAATGATTGATTCCATTTATTTTATTATTGATTAGGTTATAATTTTGTCATGTTTATTATTGAGATCAACATCTCTCACACACTCACATTATTTATACTATTCATGACCATTACTATATAATCCAAAAAAATCTATCAATTCTCATCTAGCTCATTTTCATCCAATTCATTCTTAGACTACACATTCTCATTTCCATACACAAAACTACTTTTAAATTAATGGAATTATTGGGGACCTCTCATCCTCTCATTTATTATCCATAATATTTTTCTTTGACAAATGGTAAGAAGCCCGTTTTTTTTTTCAACGGGCCAATCAAATATCTAGAAAAAAATCAATTTATTTCATTTGGATACATTTCCACATATATGAGCTAATGAATGATGTCACTTTATAAAAATTAAAGTGTATGGGCGGCCATTCTTAAATTTGGATGAAAGTATTGAGACCATTCTTATATTTTACGATTTAATTTAATACATTAATTAATTTAAATTCATCAATTATATTAAAATATAAGTATGTATAAAAAAATGATAATATAACAAAAAATAAAGAAAAAGGAAAGGTAGAAAAACATAGAAATTTTAAAATCCCACAAATTTGAAATAGTATATAAATACAGATAAAATGTTTACCTAAATATGACACAAGTGGTTAGATATAGTACAACACAGCAGATTTAAGATCAGAGTCTTCTTTCTTATAATTTAATATAATATATAATTAAAAAAAACTATGGACAGACAAAATCCTTAATTGGAGTCTCACTGCATTAAAAAAAAAAACCATGTAATATGTTATCCTTATCAAGAAAACAGGTGAAATCAATTTTTCGTTAAAGTAATTAATTACAAGGGTGAGATTGATGAAAATGTGAGTAACAAAATTACAACTTTAAAAAATGTAAGGTTCTAAATTAGAATTTTTCTAAAGTTAAAAATTAAAGTAAAGCTAAGGTTAAAGGTAAATATTAAGGACCAAATATATATTTTAACCATTATTTTTTTTACTGAATTGATTTGTTAATAAAGAAAATTAAATATTAATTAAACGTACTTAGAGCTAATTAATCCATCCATTTATACACATGTAACTTATTTATATTAAGGTAAAATACAAATAACACTCCTGTGGTTTTGATCAAATGCACACACTCCCGCTATGCCGTCAATTTTCTTTTACCCATAACTTTTTCGTTTGTTTCGGGCTCTACGTTATAGTCACTAAAAACATCTAAATCTTCAGTATATAAAAGTTTTTGTGACTACAACCTGATATAATATTTTGATGATTGTAACTCTTTTATATACTGATGATTTCTATTTTTTTTATTTATATAATGTAAAGCTTAAAACAAGGATTCAAGAATATTTTGAATCATTAGTAGGAGTTCAAATGAAAAAAAGCTTTGGCTAAAATTAACAGCTTAGTGGGAATTGGTCAATTTCTACAATTTTGAAATTATAGGGTTAGAAATATCCATTTTTAAACAATAGGGAATATGTTTACATTTGACGAAAATCACACGGGTGTTATTTATGTTTTGCCGTTTATATTATTATTATTATATTTTTTAAATATTGGTTTTGATAAGAACTTTGACTAGAAGTTTGACAAAGCTTATAAAACGAATCTCTGAAAAATTGAAAACTCATTCCAAAGACCCATCTCAGTTTCAGGTGCAAAAATGGCGGACGAAGTGAAACTTCTGGATTTATGGGCAAGCATGTTTGGGATGAGAGTTCGAATAGCGTTGGCTGAAAAGGGAATTAGATATGAATATTTGGAAGAAGATTTGGGAAATAAAAGTCCCCTGCTTCTAGAGATGAATCCAGTTCACAAGAAAATCCCAGTTCTCATCCATAATGGAAAACCCATCTGTGAATCTCTCAATATTATTGAATATATTGATCAAGTTTGGAAAGAAAAGGCTCCTAATTTGCTTCCTTCTGATCCTTACGAAAGGGCTCAGGCTAGATTCTGGGCTGATTTCATTGATCAAAAGGTTTGCTCTGCCTCATCATCACCTCTTTCTTACTTTGAATTGTATTTTTTTCATTTAAATACTTGCCGATAAGCAGGAACTATTCCTTACGTTCTTTTATATATATATGTTTGATTTCTGTTAGATTATAATAGTTTTTTTTTTTTAAAAAATGACAGTTTAAGAATTGGTATTATAAAAGTAATAAAAGTTCTAAATTTTTTCAAAAATAACATTTCTTATAGTGAGATCTATAATCTATTTGGTCTAGTGTCAGAATCTTAGGGTAAGAAATGTTATTTTTAAAATATTTTATATTTATTAAGTTACTCATAAAAAAATGTATCCGGTGAAATTTCTCTCATAAAAATTAGTCTAATCTATATATTTATTAAATACACGAATATATAATATAAATAGATCAAGAAAAATGGAAAGAATGAGGAGCTCATTTTTACTGGTGAGAAAACAAATATTTTCTGTATTTTTTTTAAAATCTATACTAAAACAAAACTCAATTCAAACACGTCAGGCTAACAAAGCTGGGAGAAAGATATGGACCTCAAAGACAAAAGGAGAGGAGCAAGAGGAAGGGAAGAAGGAATTGATAGAAATTATGAAGAAATTGGAGGAAGTTCTTGGAGAGAAGGCTTATTTTGGAGGTGAAAGTTTTGGATTTGTAGATATTGCTTTAATTGGATTCTCTTCATGGTTTTATACCTATGAAAACTGTGGAAATTACTTTAGTGTTGAGGTTGAGTTTCCCAAGCTAATTGAATGGGTCAAGAGATGCTTGCAAAAGGAAAGTGTTTCAAAGTCTCTTCCTGATCCTAAGAAGGTCTATGATTTCGTGATCGACTTTAGGAAGAATGCTGGGATTGATTGATAACAAGATTCAGGTTTTGTTCACAAATTCAATGGTTATTTTGTAATGTTTATGTTGGATTTGTGTGTGGGGGTGTGTTTTTTTTTTTTCATTTTCTGTTTGGATACTGAGGAAATGTGTTTAGTTGGACACTTTATCAATGATATATAACATTGTACTTCATAAATAATGGAATAAAATGGCTTTTGATCAGTTCAAAATTGTGATCTTTATTTGGATTTAACTGAATAAATTCTCTAATTGAAATGATGCCAAATAATCCTTTAAAACATTATGACTACTGATTTTTTTAATCTCCAATTTATTGGAATCACTAAAATCAATTATATATCTAGCTCTTGCTGGTTCGAAATATTTTTTAATTTTTGTTGATCACACTCCCTCTATTAGTTAATCATCAAATGAAAAGGTCCCTTAACATCATCTGATCTTAGTAACAAATGATCCTCCAAATTATAAAGGGAGGTCGTGAGTTTCAAACTCCTGCATTGTTGTTTTCTCCTCATTTGCGAAGTTTTAGAAGAGTAACGGTAGAATGACTCTCAATGATAATCAAATTCTTTATTGAAAATATCAGTGAATAGGTAAAGCCTATTTATAGGAGAGATGACTTTACATCCGTTGGGGAAAACCAAAAAAGTGAAATTAAACTTATTAACAACTTAAGCTTAACCTCTCGATATATATATATAGATTATTTCTCACCCTTTCAGACGAATAAATCAATGAGAATGATTCTCAAATTTAATGTGTGACACATAATTTATGAATCATCCCCTTTCCAAGCCAAAAGTGGATTTTTTTTTGTGGTTCTACCAAAAAGAACGTATACAAATGGAGATGTTTTCATCACATTACTCCCGAAAAAATTACCTATAAACCTCTCCTTCAACTAAATAATCCATTCATCCACACTATTGCATTGAGAGCCTATTCGTATCTATATCGACTATACAATTCTTTGTGTTGGGTTTTTTTTTAAGACAAATTAAAAGGCAAGCCCACATTGTTTTAGTCAAAGCCCATTTTTAACTTTGCATTGATTTTTGTTTATCAGCCGTATAAGTCAAAGAAAGAAACAATTAGCAATTGTGTGGGCCAAGCTTGCACGGAGAAGCGTGATTTTTATATATATCAAATATAGGGTTGCACTTGGTGGATTCCTATTGGCTGTTGAGTAATATATATAACTAATGTTTTTGTTTGTGAGGCGGTGGCTTGAGAGCTGCAGCCGAAAATTCTTAGACAACAAAAGTGACTATTTTCTTTTGTTTCGTGTAAGAGAGTTGAGCAGCAGTGTTCGTGAGATTTTGAGAGAAATATTGTAAAAGAATTTCTTGAGGATTTTTGAGCGTAATACACAGTTTAGTGTATTGGATATTTTTCCATTGTAACTCTGTTTCATCATAGTGAATTCCGCAGCGGTAGCAACTGGACGTAGCCAATTTGGGTGAACCAGTATAAATTCTTGTGTCTTCTCTGATTGTGTTTAATTCTTCAATTTCTAGATTATTTTTTTATTCCTAACGGTGAACGTGAGAAGGTGAATTTTTCCCAACACTTTGCAACACCACTATCTGTTTGATAGCGTAGAATCATAGATCCACATGGAATATATACTTATTATTTTTTGGGCACGTACTTAACAATTCTCTCCTCGAACAAAGAACCACAAACCGAGCCTCCTCTCAAACAATTCTTTTATTAGAGCACTACCTAACTGAATAGAGTTAATTTATATCACAAATTACTAAATATTCAGGGCTCACTAGTTCCTTTGACATTTTGATGATTGTATGGAAATGCTAAAATAAAAATTAACAAGTAAGCGAACATTATGGATCACGATATTAAATTAAAAAGAAACTAACATAATTTAAATATATAAAAAAAACCATTGAACTAATGACAGTTGAACGTAGATCCCGCAACAAACACATGTGCCAAAAAATAATCAATAACAATTAGCCTTCCCTTGAAGAATTTTTCCTCCAATTTTCCTTGTATAAATGGGTTCAGTCTCCATCTTCATCTGTTACAGCTTGAAAGGTGTGGAAAATGGCGGTGGAAGTGAAACTATTGAATCACTGGGTGAGCATGTTTGGAATGAGAGTTCAAATAGCCTTGGCCGAGAAGGGAGTTAGCTACGAATACTGTAATGAGGATTTTAGGAACAAGAGTCCTTTGCTTCTACAAATGAACCCGGTTTACAAGAGGGTTCCGGTTCTCATTCACAATGGAAACTCCATTGTCGAATCTCGGATCATTGTTGAGTATATTGATCAAGTGTGGACCGATAAAGCTCCATTGTTGCCGTCCGATCCTTATGAGAGGGCTCAGGCCAGATTCTGGGCTGATTACATTGACAAGACGGTTGGTTTTGCTCAATCTCAATCCCTTTCCTATCTTTTAATTTATTTATTTTAATGAATCACGGAAGTTAAAGTTTTTGTGGAAAATACTATAGTTATAAATATGGAAAATTTCATTGGGTAGCAGAATTTTTAGCAATATTTATAAATATAGCAGTTTTAAAAAGTATTTGCAAATATAGCAGATTTTTAAAAACCCTCATTCATGTTATCAGAGATATCAGTGATAACTTATAAAATAATCAGTGGTAGTCAGTGATTACTGCACAAAATATCAGGATATCAATAATCAGTGATTACTAATCACTGATTACTAGTGGCAATTTTGTAATTTTTTAGATGTGAATTAAATTTTTCTGCTATTTTTGCAAATGTGTTTTTTTCCTGCTATTTTTACAAATATTGAACCTATTTTTGCTATTTTCGCAAGAGCCCCTATAAATATCGTATAAAATTCTGCAACTTAATAAAAAATTTTTTTTTTTTTTTTTTTGGAAATATAAATGGCAGCTTTATGATAGTGGGAAAAAGATATGGGCAACAAAGGGAGAGGAGCAAGAGGCAGGGAAGAGGGATTTTATAGGAATTTTGAAGCAATTGGAAGAAGTTTTGGGAGAAAAGACATACTTTGGAGGAGAGAAATTGGGATATGTGGATATTGCTTTGATTGGATTTTCATCATGGTTTTATAAACATGTCGGAATTTCAATATAGAAGCAGAGTGTCCAAAGCTAATTGAATGGGTGAAGAGATGCATGGAAAAGGAGAGTGTTTCAAAGGCTCTTCCTGACCCTAACAATGTCTATGAAGCCATACTTCGATTCAAGAAGATACTTGGTATTGATTAGAACAACTCCAGTTTTTAGGATTGGAATGAGAAATCTATCTGAATTTGTGTTCTTTTCTGTTTGGATTCTAAGAAAATGTTCAGTTTAACACTTTGAAGTTTACTCAGTGATGGAATAATAAAATGGATTCTCTTTTATTTTTAGCATGTTAAAAATCATTTTGTGTTAAGCCTTTATCGAAGCTTTTTTACTCACATGTTATGCATGACCAATGAATTTCTGGGGACCATAATTGCAGTGGAGCCCTTTTGTTAAGTGTGGCCGTAACCGTGAGTGGAGAAAAATAAAAAGGCTTAAGCTCAACAATGTTCCATAGGTAAGAACTAGAATATGCGAGAGAAGCGTTGGAAATTAAATATGAGAGGGGAAATTAATAAATACAAAATTTGGTAGAAAGAAGAAAATAAAACAAGGTGTAGAGGGAATCGTGGGAAGAGTGACTTCCAAGGGATGATTTTTTTTAGGAGGGTTAGGGTGGGTTGGGTGGAGTAGGGTGCGGTAGGCTTAGATGGGCTAACTTATGTTTAGTAGGACGAATTATACAACACTTGAGTTATAGATTTTTACCCTTTGATTTCAAATAGCCAAACTCATAGGTTTGGTTAAAACCATGGGGGTTAAATAGTAAAAACGAGTTCTACAAAATAATAATAAAAATGGGAATGTAGAAGGTAAAAATCATTCATCAAAGAAGGGTTAGCACGCTGAGACGGTTTCGAAGTACTTTCGACCCAAACATCCTAATGAGTACAATATTATTAAGGAATGCCCAGGTATAGCCCATGAAATCAAGTATAGTCTAGACTAACAAGGTTAAAAATCCCACGATCAAACTAAACGGCTATATAAGGCAAGAAAATTCACCCAACGAACTATGCACTAAAACAAAGACCTAAATTTGTTAATGTACCATTTCCAATTCTGAATATACTCCATAGTAGCACTACAAGAAAAAAGACTATTAGCGTCCCAATATTTGCGATGAAACTTTGGGACGTTAATTTAGAGACGTAATTAGTCTCTAAATCAGACGTTTGACTTTCAGCGATCAATTTCGTCGCTAAATTACATTTCTAATATTAGAGACGTATTTTGACTCTAAAATAGAGACAAACTTGGCCTCTAATATGAAAAGTAAAACTATCTCCTTGCCTAGAGACACATGTCGTCGCTAAAATATTGCGGGAATTTTTCCCTCCATTTTAATAAGGCGGGAAATGTTCCTGCCAGAACAGAGACTCATTTGGACTCTAAAATAGAGACGAAATGCGCCTCAAAATTGAAATTTTAGTCCATAATAATTACCTCCTTATTCAGAGACGTAGTCCGTTTCAGGGAAGAAATGTCTTACTTGATTTAGAGACCAATTCAATCGCTAATAGTGGCGGGAAATTTTCCCTCCAATTTTTTGTGGAGGGAAGGGTTCCCGCCTAATTAGAGACATATTTTGTCTCTAAAAGAGACAGAAGAAATATTATAAATAGGTGTGTTGAGAATGACTTTGAATATAAAGAAATTACGTTATAAAATTTTCTTGAGTGAGAGAAAATGCGTGAGTGGATGTATGTCTGTTTGCTTGAAGGGTTTCTCAACGACCAATTTGTAGCCGGGGTCGAAGAGTTTGTTGAGTTCTGTCAATCTACCGTGATTTTTCATAACAACAGACAGAAGATACGATGTCCATGTAAAAAGTGTAAGAATAAAAAGATATTACCGACAGATGATGTGAAGTTACACTTGTATAGTCGGGGTTTCGTTGATAATTATTATCAATGGGTTTATCAAGGAGAATCTGAAGAAATGTTCAATGCAGCGAGGGGGGAGTCATGTTGAAATGAAGGAAGCAGTTCGCAGTTCAATTTGAATGTGAATGAAAGTTCTGAAAATGTTGAACATCACTACGATCAGCTAGAATTGATGGTTTATGATGGATGCGGTTATCAAGGTGATGGTCCTCAAAATTTATTAAATGAAGATTTAAATCAGGATGCACAAAGAATGTTTAAGATGATAGAATCAGCGAGTAGGCCGTTGTACGATGGTTATGATGTCACGCAACTTACAGCTGCTACCGAGTTATTGAATATAAAGGCAGAATTTCACATTCCCGAAAGACGATACAACTCAATTTCACAATGGTTTCATCGTTGTGCTCTAGCGAACAACACGTTGCCACAGAGACTGTACGATACGAAGAAATTAGTGGAGGGTCTCGGTTTACCCGTGGAGAAGATCGATTGTTGCCCAAACGGATGTATGATATATTGGGGTGCAGATGCAAATCTTCATATGTGTAAAATGTGCAATCATACGAGATACAAACAAGGTAAAAAACTCTTATTCCACATACTCGCATATTTTATCTACCGATCATGCAACGACTGCAACGGTTATACGCGTCAAAAGTCACTGCCCTCACATAAGGTGGCATCACGAGCACTCGCAAGATGAAGGAGTAATGAGACACCCTTCTGATGCTGAGGCGTGGAAACATTTAAATCGTTGTCATCCAGAATTTGCACGCGAAATCCGAAACATTCGATTGGGTTTATGTACTGACAGGTTTAACCCTTTTGGGGCTTCAGGAGCTCAATATTCAATGTGGCCAGTTATGGTGACGTCGTATAACTTGCCTCCATCGATGTGCATGAAAGATCCTATGATTTTCTTAATGGTCATTGTACCAGGGCCAAAAAGTTCAAAGCAGAAGTTGGATGTCTACCTTCAACCATTAATTGTTGAGCTTTGTGGTTTATGGAACGAAGGCGTTGTGACGTATGATGTTTCACAGAAACAAGACTTCGTGATGCGAGCAGCGGTTATTTGGACGATAAGTGACTTTCCGGCATATTCAATGTTATCAGGTACGTTTGTAAAATAATTCGTTCATAATTATATTGAATTTAAAATTTTATCATTGTTTAGATTAGATTAAAATTTATGTTTTTGCGCACAAAATGTAAGGAATATACTACCCTAACTAAATTCGTTAGGGTGGAGCACTTCGGGAAAGTTTGTATGCCCTCATTGCATGGACGATACCGGTACATTCTCGTTGGTGCATGGTCGCAGAACGTGTTGGTTTGACTGCCATAGAAGGTTCTTACCGCTCAATCATTCATTTTGATCGAATAGAACTGATTGATATAAAGGGAGGAGTGTACGGAACGAAGGCCCTCCTGAAATTATAAATGGATACCAAATTCTGCAACGGTTAGATGCGCTTGAGATGCGAAGTGTTACAGAGATTGGTGGTGAGGCTTGGAATAAGACTGCGGGAAAAAATACAGGTTGGAAGAAAAGAAGTATTTTTTGGGAGCTACCATATTGAGAAGACTTAATGATCAGACATAACTTAGATGTCATGCATATCGAGAAGAACGTTTTCGATAATGTCTTCAACACGGTTCTAAAGATTCATAAAAAAATGAAAGACAATCTAAGATCACGTTACGACATTCGAGAAATCGTTCATCGGCCAGAGTTAGAGCCGGATGAAAGTGGAAAAAAGTACGCGAAGGCAAAGTACATGCTAACAGCGGACCAGAAGAAAACGTTGTTCGAGTGGATGCGATCGATTAAAAATTCTGGACGGATATGTATCAAATCTGAGCAAGTGCATTGACGTGCACAGTCATACTGTGTTTGGAATGAAAAGTCATGATTGTCATGAATTCATGCAACGACTCATGCCTGCTGCATTCAGACCATTTCTTGAGCAAAAACATTGGGAACCGTTGGCACAATTGGGCGTTTTCTTCAAAGAGTTAACATGTACAGAGCTGTCCCAAGCCACTATCGAGTCATTGAGCAGTGAGATTGCTATCATCATTTGCAAGTTAGAGAGAATGTTTCCATCATCTTTTTTCGACTCTATGGAGCATCTACCAGTCATCTACCTTACGAGGCATATCTAGGAGGTCCAGTTCAATACTGATGGATGTACCCTGTTTGAAAGATACATATTTTGATTGTTGTATATTAAATTTTTTAAAGGTACTGTTTGTAATTGATAGATTTTTATGTCAGATACTTTCATAGGCTAAAAAGAACAGTAGGAAACAAGTCTAGAGTGGAAGGATCTATATGCAATGCATACCTAATACATGAGATGACCACGTTCTGTTCATATTACTTTGATCAACGAATTACAGAACAATATCGAACCGTGAAGCGAAATTTTGAGCAAGATTCACTTCCATTTGGAGTCGATCCAAATGATTTGTCTATTTTTACAGTATTTGGGAGACCTATTGGAAAGCCCATGCGGAGACCTTTAAATGAGAAAGAGTTTCACATCGCACAGACGTACGTGTTGTGTAATTGTCTAGAGGTGGAGCCATATATTGAGTAAGGATGAACTAAATTAATCAATGAAACGTTTATATTATTAATTTATTTTCATGTTCATAATATGTTAATTTGAATAATAGGTTATTCGTTGAGTTATTTGTACGACCGGCTAATCCTGAACTAAACGCGGCCGGGGAGGGGATCATAATTGACAGAGACTTCCGTTCATGGTTTTATGCTTTTGTTAGTATGATTACGTGTTATTATTGTTCATATGATATGCAATAGTGTAATTACACAACGTAAGTTCACGGTTGTTCAGGTTGATTCACCCACTGCACCAGTTACAAACAATCACATAATAATGTTGGCAAAAGGACCTGCTAGAATTGCCAAATCATACTCTGGTTATCTAGGGAAGGGCTACAAATTTTAAACAAAATCTCATTCACAGAGCAGAGCAACCGATAGCAGCGGCGTTTGCATCAAGGGTCAAGTGTTCAGAAACAGTGAAGAGGATTTCTTTGGAGTCATTGATGAAATTATTGAGCTTGAATATGCAGGAGGGAGTTAAAACGTACCGTATTATTTAACTGTACGTGGTTTGAGACAATGCGGCGAGGTGGGATGCGGAAGATACTACATTTGTAGATTTTAGAGGTGAATAAGAGAAAGCACATGTGCACAAATGATCGATTTGTATTGGCACAACAAGCGATTCAATCGTATTTCCTGCCTTATCCATCTTCTAGACAATTGAATGATTGGTTAGTGGTTTGCAAAGTCAAACTGTATCACATTGAAGAAAGTCTCACAGATAAAGATAGCGAGGAATTTGTAGCTTTCCAAGAAGAAGAGGTTCAGAGTTGTCAAATAGGTGAAGGAATAAACTCTGAAACTGCTCGACCGTTGAATGACGAAACAGAAACATTGTTTGATCCCGACGGCTTATATATTGAACTTCCTTTCATTGATGATTCATCCCCTAAACCTTCAGAGGAGGAAGAAGAAGATACTGAGGACAACAGTTCTACATCAAACAGCGATGATCGTGAAGATGATGTATTGTTAAACAGAAGGAAACAGATTTAAAAAACCAACAACTTCTTAGTTGTTAATGCTCTGTCATAAATTTCAATACTTTTTCTTGATCATTATTCCTTCTCTGTGTTATTAATTAAATTAAATTAGGAGAGGTCAGACTCAAATCTTCAATGTAACGGGAAGTTGGACATTTATCTAATCATTTGAACATTCGACAAATTCAAATCTTCGTTAAGAGAAGCCCGTTTTAATTTTTATTTTAATTTATCTTATTTTTATTATATTATAAAAAAATAAAACATATAAGAAAGAAAAGAGAAATTACACACTGATCATATTTTATTATCTCATCTAATCACACACTGATTTGAATATTAGAATCATATTAGTGTGTTTAGTGATTTAAAATAGTTTTTTCATATTTGAATGATTAAAATAAAAGAAAAATTAAAATGTATAAAAAAAAAAGAAAAGAAAGAGGATTCCTTTTTAATACTAACCAATTACATTTTTAAAGTGAAATATCTATTGGAAACAGAGGCACAATTCGTCTCTAATGGAGATATGATTCCAGAAAATTCAATAAACAGAGACACAATTCGTCTCTAATGGGGAAATCATTAGCTCAACGGATATTTTTCCATATAGAGACGCGTTTTGTCTCTATTGGGAAATCAAATTCTTCACCAGATATTTTAAATAAATAGAGACACATTCCGTCTCTAAATGAAATAGGAAGGCGCGTATGTTAAAATTTTCACTTTACTTAGCGACATAATTTATCGCTACTAGTGAAAATTTTGGCGGTTTATTAAATTTTTCATAATTGTTAGAGACATAGTTCGTCTCTAATTCATTAATGGTGTATGACGTGGCAAGTGCTTTGAAACTCTCTCCTACTTTTCGTTTCCTGTTAGCGACTGAATTGGTCGCTAAAAGCAAATTAAAGGGGGTCAATAGACCCTTTCCCCTCATTTCCCCGATCTTTCTTCTTCCCTTCTCTGTTTTTCTTTTTCTCCCTCACCTAGCCACCACCACCACTACCTCACCCCCTCTCTGGTTTCATAAAAGAAGAAGCGTCGAGTCCACCACCCCCTCAATTTCTCTGATTTCTCCTCTCACAATTCTGTAAATCTTCGATTCTCTCTCAGTTTTTTACTTTTTTTTTGCCATTCTTTGATTTCAACTTATATATTTGTCTCTCTTTTCAATTGAATTGCTTATATTTTTTTTTTTGTTCCCTTTGTAATCTGCTCAAAAAAGTTTTTGGCTTCTAATTGGGTATTTAGAATGTGTTTTTAAATATTATAAATATTATTTATATTATGGAAGCTAAATCCAAGAACAAAATATGTTTAAGAAACTATTAGAAATTGCTAATACGGTGGTTTCAGACATAGAAGGTAAAACTTGTATTTTTTATAATTTTTTTTTATAATTTTTATAATTTTTAACAAATTTAAGACTTTCTTATTTTTCCAGACACACTTTACGATCCCTCCAGAGCTCACCGATGAGATTACTTACAAACCCTGAAGCAAAATGGCAGGGAAACGTTATAGAGACACCATCTACAAGGCAAAGGGTAAACCAGCTGAAAAGCTTTTGTGGATGACAGAGGAGGCTCGTATGAAGCTACTGGCGGATGCTTATACTGAGGAGGAGTTGCGCATCTCTAAAATCAACTCAGCCAATCGACTGGCCAATCCATTTTTGCACACAGGTGGGACTCGTAGTCACGACGAGCATTACGAGATCTTGGTAAGTCATTGTACTATTTCGTTTATATCTTTAATATTCTCAATTTATGTTTAACTAATCTCTTATTTTTCTTCTTTTCATCTTAACAGACTCGGGATGGACGTGAGGTACCCCCGATTAAGTTGTTCCTCCATCTACATACAAAGGGCCACTATGGGGTTACTTATGTAGATGATTGAGCTCGAGACATACATGTTAGTTTCGTCTTTTTCGTGCTTTCTAATTTAGTTAAAAATATTTATTTTTTTAACCTCATATATGTTTATGGTTATTTTTTGTAGGAAAATGTTAACGATAAGCTCGAGTCGTTATTGCCCACTCCTGAGTCTCAACCTACTCAGGAGAACCATCGTGATGCTTTCCTTCTGGCAGTTGGTGGTGTGAAGCCTGTGAAGGGATGATTTACTAAATTAGCGGAATTTTATTTAGTAAACTTATTAACATTTAATAACGGATCTATTAACATCATGCAATTTGTGAAAGACATGTAGATTCATGCTTATATTTTCGAAAATTAAAATCAAACCGGAACTTACATTGAGTAAAATCGGAGAATTGGTTGGAGGTTTCTTTACAGCATCAATCCTCAGCAACACCGGATCTTCTATGCTATATCCCGATCGATCAAACGAAATTCGATTGTGGGATCGAACTTTAGAAGAAATTGGGAAGAAGAAAAAAATATTTTTCTTCCCAACACTATGGAAAAATCGGCCAAGGGAAGGAGAAGGGAGGAAGAGAGATTTTCAATTTCCAAAGAATTGAATTGTGTGATTTATGAATGACCCAACCCTCCTATTTATAGAAAAATATGAATCCTAATCACATTAGGATTAATCTATAGAGATAAACACAAAAAGAAAAAAGATAATCTCTTTTCTTTATCTAGCAATTTCGAAAATGCCAATGAAAAATAGGAGATTATTTTATTTTCTTTATTTTTATTTATCTTGGGTAAATAAATCTATGTAGTTATTTTAGGATATAATTCAAGCAATTATCTCTTCCCAAAAATACATATATGGCCGAAATTATGATGTATTAATTAATAAATAATTCTAATTTATTTAATTAATTATTTTGGGCCAATTCCAATTGGGTTCATTAATCCAATTGGGCTAAAACTCTCTCTTAAATTAATAAGTCCAACTTAATTAATTTATTTATTAATTACCATTTAAATAAAATATTTTATTTAAACAATTAATAATATTAATATTTTCTCCTGACTAAATATTATCAAATTTATATTTAATTATTAATTTCCATTTAAATAATTTTCATTATTTAAATAATTAATAATAAATATTATAATTATTAATTTCCATTAAATAAACTCATTATTTAATTAATAATTTTATTGACAATATTTTATTATTAATTAATTAATTTTAATTATTAATTTCGTTCAAATAAAATTATTTAAACAATTAATAATTGTCAATTAATTTCAAATTATTAATTACCATTTAAATATACTCAATATTTAAATAATTAATAATATCTAATTAATAATATTTCATTATTAATTTCATGTTTAAATAAACTCATTATTTAAACAATTAATAATGTTTATATTAATTACCGCTTAAATATACTCAATATTTAAATAATTAATATTGCCTATTTTAAGTAATTCACTTCACTTAAAATTTCCATTTCTTCTACTTGATTTCGCGACTACGATATTTGGGCTAGCATAGGGACCCGATGGACCTATAGATCATGGGCTTAATAATTAGTCAATTAATTGATTAACACATAATCAGTTAATTACTTATTATCTAACTATGAATAATTCCACTATAGATTCATAGCTGAACTCCCCTCACTATAGATGAGTTATGTCCATTTAGTTTATCTTTTATTTATATCTCGTGATATTATCCTTCACGTGGAACCCTCATAATTACAAGGAGGATAAATTTACCGTTTTGCCCCTGTAATTACCGCTTTATCCTTGTGTTCCCGCCGATTCTCCAATGAACTTTATCTTTAGTCGAACTAGAGATAAGATACTTCGTGATCAATAGAAGTCGTGACGTCACTTGTTCATGTCTCGAATCGAGACATCAAGGAGTTTCCTAAAGTTCCTAAAATGTGTAGGTATCGCACCGATACCGGTTAATTTATAGGAAAGTTATGAATTCCATCTCGTGAAAATGAGTTCCCAGCTACTTATCTAGTCATGTTCCCAAAACAGAGTGTATTGAGCGTTCTTACGGATCGCTCTCAACTATGTGAATCAAAGAACATAACTCCACAAATAGGAGTCCGCATTTCACTCAGGATTGAGATCTATCACGGTTGATAAACTTAGTTTGATATTCGATTATTTCTCGTAAACCTGGTACTAATGAGAAATTTGATCGAACATCGTGGTCCTGTCTTATTCAATCAACATTGAATATGATACTTCCATTTCATGTCTCCCACATGAATGATCAGGATTCGATCATTTGTCTATAAACAAAATGCGAAGCTATCAACAGTGTTACCAGGATAAGGTTCCCAAACGTTATCCGTTTACTGTAGACACGTTTAAGTTACTCATCTCGACTTTAATCCTCTTGTATGACTCACATACTAAGTCGTGATTTCATAAGAGTAACTTAGGGTTTACTATTTGAATGTTTTGATATTTATATATTTCCATATATTCCTAATATCGTTAATTGAATCAATCTAGATTATATAAAGAACTTATGTTTATTTATTTAATTTATTCGAAATAAATTATTATAATTAAATAATTACAAGTTCTAGGACACCATTCCTAACAATCTCCCACTTGTCCTAGATCTTTGGAGATTTGACTTGTAATTCCAGTCCAACTGGATGACTATCAACTACTTAGCCATGGTAGTCATTTTAATGCTTTATCAGTAACGTTTTCATCTGTTTAGTATGTATTCTTTTGTCTGAAGTTAGTTTCATTAAGTGTAATAGATTCCATATTTTATCGCCATAAAATAAACTCTATTAACTATTGATTTGAAACTATCATGTTCAACCACCTTTCATTTACTAACAACTTAGTAATAACGCGAATTTAGAGTTTAGTCAGTAAAAACTCATTTTACTTATACTCAACTCATTTGATGTTTAATTCGCAAAGGTCTTTTGTCGAATTCTTACATGGAAGTAAATTCATGTTCGAATTTGAGCCCGTGCAACTCATAAAATCTCCCATTTTATCTATGTGCACTAACATACTATTTGTAAATTTTATTTTAGTCACATTGGTTCTAGGATTCTCGAAATTCTTAAGCTCCCACTACAAAGTAATTCTCCATTACTTTCATTTGTTTAATGATTACAATTCTATACTTCTTATTATTTCCAAAAAATAATGTATAAGTATAAGTGACCCTTTTCAACTCAACTATTGAAAATTCATGTCATTTTTATTTCACTTATTTTGAACTTTATTCATTGATTTTGAAGTCAATGAGTTTCTCTTGGACTTCGAAAGTCCTTTGGTTCGTATTATGACGCTCCCACTCAAATAAAGTTCTACAAGTAGTTTAACAATTTAAACTTTTAAATAACTACTTGTTTTTATTGTGAAATAAAATCATTGTAATTCTTTTATATCTTAATTAAGGTTTAAAACTTTCAAGATCACCGATTTATGAACTTTTCCTTAATAATTTGTGAATTCAATAATTCACTAATTATTACTTTCAATTTCTATATTGTTTATTCCATATCGGTAAGTGCTCCTTTAAAACATCCTTTTAAATAACTGAATGTTTGGAATACTAGAAATTGATTCTTTGTTCATTTTTCACTTAAGTTTAACATCTAAGTGTTGAACTTTAGTGATTTTAAGTCCAGATTATCTTTGATAAATCAAAGATGCTCAATTTCACTTATTTCTTTAAGTTTGTAGATCAACATGGTTATCATCTCAAATTCTTTGAGAACCATCTTTAAGAGGTTAATCCTTTAACTTATTTAAGTGATTTTAGACTTAAACATTTAAACATTTTTAAACCTTCATAACTTGTTTAGATATTTAGTAGTTTAGAATTTGGATTTGGAATTTATTTGTTTTATTCTAAGTATTTTGAATAACCATCCAATCACACTTTGGAACGTTGTAATAAAATTGCAAAGGAATATTTAACTAAACGACTTTTATTAAAATATTCCTAATTTGATTCTTATAGGGTGAGAATCAATTTTTATTACATAATTCAAAATTTAAAACAAAATCTAAAACTAAACTAAACTAGAAATATGAAAAATTAAAGACCGAAAACGAGAAATCCAATCTACTTCTATCTTGAGTCATCTTCAAACCAAGAAGTGTTGAAGAATCAAGTCGCACTGTAAAGTTTAAAAAACTTTGTGTTAGTGACTATTGAATCAACCATTCAAAATAAATTTCTCAAATTTTTCACTAAGTAAATCTAATTTACCTTCTTTCCCCTTTCTCTTTTCTTCGAGATATTTGGGGCAATTTCTCTTCCAATGTCCATCTATGTTGCAATGAAAACATTTCCCCTTAGCCTCTTTGGTCTCAACCTTAAATGCTTTCTTCTTAGCATTGAGCTTGGTCTTTTTAGCGAGAGAGCTCTTTTTCTTCTTAGAAGCATTGAAGACAACATTTGCTTCTCCCGACTTCTTGTTTTCCTTTTTCATTGCTTGAAGGTTTGAAGTTCGTTTAGCAATTGAGTAAGGGAGTAGCTCAGTTTGTTCATGACCAAATTGCTTTTAAAACTGAAAAAACTCGGTGGGAGAGATTCCAATATAAAGCTTATCTGGGACTCGTCATCAATCATGGCCCCGTTCGTTTCAGCTACGTTAAAGTAGTTCATCATTGTCAAAACATGATCACGAACAGATGTGCCTTCTTTCATTTGAGTGTTATAAACTGACTTTATAGCATCATGACGTGCTTGTTTTGATGGTTGGCCAAACATGCCCTGCACGAAATCAGCTATTTCCAAAGCCGTTTCCATTGGTTCATGTTTCTTGGCTAAGACGTCACTCATCCCAGCCATCAAATAAACACGGGCCTTTTCATTGGCCCGGACCCAGCGCTCGTATGCATCCTTTACAGCTTTAGGAGCATTGGTAGCAGGTGTGTCAGGTTTAAGTTCACTAAGAACGAATTTCAAGTCTTCTACCACGAGAATGGTGTTCATTTCATTTTTCCAGGAGGTGTAGTTATCTCCATTTAGTTTGTTCTTTCCAAGGATTGTGACTAAAGCAGATGCCATTTTACTGAAAATTTAAATAAACCTTATCTTAGTAATCTAACATGCTTTCAACATTCAAATACTCAAAGTTTCGACATATAATTAAATATGATGCATGAATGCGAACATATTAATGAACAGAAAAAGCCCTAAAACATGTTACTATGTCACGATATTTTAATGATACCAGGTGAAGTCGGTCGAATGATAGGTCAGTTACCATCATTAAAACGAGATGCCACTCGAACAATTGACAACTCCAGAATAACTCATATTCCTATGTCATTGTTTACCGTGTATTTGGTCCAGAGTTTTGACAACACAATTTATCAAATTTCTTTTAAGTGTGACCCACTAATTTAGTCTTTTAAATAAAATTGAAGAGTGTCTACGAAGTGTAGATTCAGTCTTCAATCAATCTCATTTAAAATTCTTTATCCCTTTCGGGAGACCCAACTTGATATTGATTTATACAATAAACCTTCCTATGGGAATGAACACCTGCAGCAGTGTTACAGAGGCCATGTATAAATCTCACATTTCGAGCCCATTAGTGGAGACCATAGGATTCATTGACATGTTTCCTTCTCCCACTTAATATTTTGAGTTAGGGTTTCATAACTTAGACTAATTCAGGCTAACTCATTAATCTAAGTTTTAATTAACCTAATCAACTTTAACTCTTAAATTGGTTAGATTAATTTTATAAAGTGATTGTTCAAGTTTTCCTAATTTAAACTAATCACATTATGCGCCGTCTTAATAATTTTGATTTATTAATTTGAACTTTTCTCCCAGGATCGCTCCCGCTAGAGGCGCTCCGTGTTAGGGGAACTTTATGAAACCTCATCGCCTGGCAGCTTTCCGCCGAGATCCGTTCAATTTAATTAATCTCAATTATTAATTTTTAATTAACCCTTAATTAAAAGTTTCTATTTGTTTATCTTATATGGATTTTGGCCCAATTGTTTAAACAATAATTCCATATTACAAATAATTCATTTAGTTTCTATTCAACTTTTAAACTAGATTTAACTTTTGAATTTTAACTAAATAAGCATGCTTTTAATTCTAAAACAATTAGAATATAATTATCAATAATAACATTTATAAAATAAAATTATAGCATGCTTCACATACATTAGCATATAATAACACATATTATATCATGATGCATGTAGGTACAATTAATTAAAATCATACAACCTATGGTGGGATTTTCTACATGACATACTCTTATGCATGAATATTATTTAAAAACAATTATATCATACATATAAACAATTTAAATAATAAATAGCTAAATTGACCGGTATTCTTGGCACTATTTCTAAAACGGAAAATTAAATTACAACTTAATTTAAATCTTCCATTGTAGAATTTTGAGGCTTCAACTTTCTCTCTCCTCCATGGTGTAGGCGTGGGATGGGTATTTATGGGGCAAATATTATCTCCTTAATATTTCCATAAATACTTGTTTTAAAATAATTATCTTTTAATTAAATGGAAAAAATAAAAAAAATATTTTCCATGTAATCTTATATCAATTTCTAAATTCATAATTCAAGATAGGGATATAATCTTTAAAAAGATTTTATCCTTATCTTAAATATTTAAATTTTTAAATTGAGATAACAAGATAATTATGTTAAAATATCTTACCATGTCTTACCTTTTCTCTCTCCTTGGGCGTGGACCTCATGGAATGGTGGAGAAAAATTTTCTTCTTCCTCCCCTTTGGTGTAGCCGATTTTTGCCTCCTTTGATATGGGAAAATTACAACTTTTTCCTATACCCTAAAATTAGGGTTTACAAATTTTCTACTAAAATTTAAAATCCTAAGTGCCTCAAGAATACCTAAACAGTCAATTAGCAAACCTCCACAATTTATATAGCACAATTTATATAAACATACATAAAACGATTTTTATGCAACCCACCAAATTTTTCGAAAAATCACAAATTTAGCATGATAATTAAAATTAGCTCTGATACCAATTGAAGGGATGATTTACTAAATTAGCGGAATTTTATTTAGTAAACTTATTAACATTTAATAACGGATCTATTAACATCATGCAATTTGTGAAAGACATGTAGATTCATGCTTATATTTTCGAAAATTAAAATCAAACCGGAACTTACATTGAGTAAAATCGGAGAATTGGTTGGAGGTTTCTTTCTACAGATCAATCCTCAAGAACACCTGGATCTTCTATGCTATATCCCGATCGATCAAACGAAATTCGATTGTGGGATCGAACTTTAGAAGAAATTGGGAAGAAGAAAAAAATATTTTTCTTCCCAACACTATGGAAAAATCGGCCAAGGGAAGGAGAAGGGAGGAAGAGAGATTTTCAATTTCCAAAGAATTGAATTGTGTGATTTATGAATGACCCAACCCTCCTATTTATAGAAAAATATGAATCCTAATCACATTAGGATTAATCTATAGAGATAAACACAAAAAGAAAAAAGATAATCTCTTTTCTTTATCTAGCAATTTCGAAAATGCCAATGAAAAATAGGAGATTATTTTATTTTCTTTATTTTTATTTATCTTGGGTAAATAAATCTATGTAGTTATTTTAGGATATAATTCAAGCAATTATCTCTTCCCAAAAATACATATATGGCCGAAATTATGATGTATTAATTAATAAATAATTCTAATTTATTTAATTAATTATTTTGGGCCAATTCCAATTGGGTTCATTAATCCAATTGGGCTAGAAACTCTCTCTTAAATTAATAAGTCCAACTTAATTAATTTATTTATTAATTACCATTTAAATAAAATATTTTATTTAAACAATTAATAATATTAATATTTTCTCCCGACTAAATATTATCAAATTTATATTTAATTATTAATTTCCATTTAAATAATTTTCATTATTTAAATAATTAATAATAAATATTATAATTATTAATTTCCATTAAATAAACTCATTATTTAATTAATAATTTTATTGACAATATTTTATTATTAATTAATTAATTTTAATTATTAATTTCCGTTCAAATAAAATTATTTAAACAATTAATAATTGTCAATTAATTTCAAATTATTAATTACCATTTAAATATACTCAATATTTAAATAATTAATAATATCTAATTAATAATATTTCATTATTAATTTCATGTTTAAATAAACTCATTATTTAAACAATTAATAATGTTTATATTAATTACCGCTTAAATATACTCAATATTTAAATAATTAATATTGCCTATTTTAAGTAATTCACTTCACTTAAAATTTCCATTTCTTCTACTTGATTTCGCGACTACGATATTTGGGCTAGCATAGGGACCCGATGGACCTATAGATCATGGGCTTAATAATTAGTCAATTAATTGATTAACACATAATCGGTTAATTACTTATTATCTAACTATGAATAATTCCACTATAGATTCATAGTGAACTCCCCTCACTATAGATGAGTTATGTCCATTTAGTTTATCTTTTATTTATATCTCGTGATATTATCCTTCACGTGGAACCCTCATAATTACAAAGGATAAATTTACCGTTTTGCCCCTGTAATTACCGCTTTATCCTTGTGTTCCCACTGATTCTCCAATGAACTTTATCTTTAGTCGAACTAGAGATAAGATACTTCGTGATCAATAGAAGTCGTGACGTCACTTGTTCATGTCTCGAATCGAGACATCAAGGAGTTTCCTAAAGTTCCTAAAATGTGTAGGTATCGCACCGATACTGGTTAATTTATAGGAAAGTTATGAATTCCATCTCGTGAAAATGAGTTCCCAGCTACTTATCTAGTCATGTTCCCAAAACAGAGTGTATTGAGCGTTCTTACAGATCGCTCTCAACTATGTGAATCAAAGAACATAACTCCACAAATAGGAGTCCGCATTTCACTCGGGATTGAGATCTATCACGGTTGATAAACTTAGTTTGATATTCGATTATTTCTCGTAAACTGGTACTAATGAGAAATTTGATCGAACATCGTGGTCCTGTCTTATTCAATCAACATTGAATATGATACTTCCATTTCATGTCTCCCACATGAATGATCAGGATTCGATCATTTGTCTATAAACAAAATGCGAAGCTATCAACAGTGTTACCAGGATAAGGTTCCCAAACGTTATCCGTTTACTGTAGACACGTTTAAGTTACTCATCTCGACTTTAATCCTCTTGTATGACTCACATACTAAGTCGTGATTTCATAAGAGTAACTTAGGGTTTACTATTTGAATGTTTTGATATTTATATATTTCCATATATTCCTAATATCGTTAATTGAATCAATCTAGATTATATAAAGAACTTATGTTTATTTATTTAATTTATTCGAAATAAATTATTATAATTAAATAATTACAAGTTCTAGGACACCATTCCTAACAGCCTGATGGTTCAGTCCCGGGTCTTGGCGCTTATGGGAGGGAGCTTTATGCAGACCAACCGCGTCCTTCGATTTCTGTACGTGCTGAGACGGAGGCTTTGAGGAAAGAGAACGAATCATTGCGTCTGCAGATTCAAGGTAATGAGATCCTCTTTCAGGCCCGTACAGACGATCTTCAGGCTCAATGTAATAATATAGTGGCTCAAATGCAAGCATTTATGCTTCAACATATGGCTCCTGGTTCCGGGTCTACTTCTTATCGTTCAGATGACGATAACACGAGCGCTACTTAGTTCTTTGTTTTTTGGGATAATTTAAATTGCTTTTGGATATATTTTTCTTGGATATGGAAACATTTAATTGGTTTTGGATATTTTATTTTGGATGGAAATATTTATTTCATTTTGTTTTAATTTAAAAAAATTAATTTTAATTATTAAATATTTAAAATTAATTTTTAAATATTAATTTTTTTAAAATTTACATGCAGAAATAGCGACACAATGTGTCTCTAAATGTTTCAAATACAATTTTATTAACTTTATTTAGCGATAACGTTCGTCTCTAGAGTCAAACAGTTGACTTTTAATAGAGACGTATTGCGTCTCTATTTTAGAGATGTAATGTGTCGCTAATATTAGAGACAAACTCTTACTCTCAATATAGCGACACATTGAGTCTCTAATATTGAGACGTAATATTATATCGTGTCCCTATTTTTAGCGATATATTGCGTCTCTAATGGTCAACATTTATTAGCATCCCAATATATTTCTTGTCTCTAATAGCGATACATTTCGTCGCTATTATGAAGAAGCGACACCATTTTCAGAGATGGACTGTTTCGTCTCTAATTTCGTCGCTATTTTTAATTAGAGACGAAATTCGTCTCTATACCCGGGTCTCAAAATGCAGCTTTTCTTGTAGTGTAGATTAACTTGATCGTCTAAGATTTCTTGGATGGTACTCTAACCGGTGCCTTCCTATGTTTTCACACTTCAAATATTCAGATTAGGAAGAAGAAACTGTCACAGGTTCAATTGTGGAATTCATCTTTCTTAGGGAGTTAGCAAACCAAATTGATGAAGTATTATGATAATGATTAAAAAGTGATTTTATTGAGTTTTTGTAATCTAAATAAGTATATAAATAATTTAGTTCATTAAATAATTCATTATATATAAAATTGTTTCTACTTTTTTAACTTCATAATATTAAAACCCACATCACTACACATTCAAACATAGGTTCAGGTTTTACAACCAAGAGACTACCTAACCCCGCCCCCACCCCGTAACCCTCCTACCAAACACCTCTAAATTAGTAGTATGAAATGGAGGGTTCTCCCTCTCAAGAAGGAGAAATTATTCAGAGAGGCCGCCTCATTGGGGCGGCCTCCTGAATGAGCGACACGTGTTCATTTATAAAAATCCTACATTAATTCCGTCAGCCAAGTTGTTTGTGGTTTTTTTTTTCCTTTTCCAGTTTCCTTTCCTCCTGTCAGAATGGTAACTTTTCGTTTTTTTTTTTGTTTTTGTTTTTTTGAGAACATTTTCTTTTTTTAATTCATATCATGCAACTCTTACAAAACTGACATATTTTTTAATTTTTTTAAAGCTAGTCATTTCCCCAATCTATTTTATTTCAAGTTTAATTTAAAATTACTTGTTAACTAACTTTTAGAATTAGAAAATATTAAAATACCCTAAATAATTTCGAAAAATATATTAAATTCTACTCTATATCATATTTTAATAAATATTAAATAATAAATCATTAATAACATAGGAAAATGGTTTATATGTAATTTTTTTTTTAAAATTACATCAGTTGGATTATAAATATATTGTAAATTTAAAAAAAATGTTTGATCAAATAATAAGTTGAATACTTTATTAATGTAATAAAATGTATATTATAGATATACAAAAGGTTAATACACTTTTACTAATTTGTAATTATAATATCAAATTTTACTATTTATTTATTGAAAATCTTAAAATTATTTTATGTTAAAATATAAAGAATTTGCCTCAAATAGTATAAATCTGCATACTAATTATTAAAATGTCAGAACTTCATAAAAATTATTCAAATAGCATAATTTTAGTTCAATAAATTTATTGAACTATTTTTCATGAGTATTTTTTTAATGACTTTGTTTTTTTTTTTTAAGTTCAAGTTCAATAATTTATCGAACTATTTGATTATTTTCAATAAATTTAATATTTTTTTTACTTTTTTATTTCAATAAATTTATTGAACTATAATTATGCTATTTGAGTAATTTTTGAAAAGTTCTAACATTTAAGTAATTAATGTATAAAATATGTTATTTCAATAATTGTGTCATATATTTTCTTTTTAATCTTATACATAATTTTATTTTTAGTCTAACTACTTTTCAATACTTCTGGTTCAATTTGGTGAATTATATAGAAGTGAGTTAGGCTAATAAAAATGATAAATATAAAGAAAAAAATGATAACTTTTCAATGTTTCCTAAAAAAAATTAAGCCTAGTTAGTTTAGGCTTAAATTTTTTTAATTTCTCAAACTAAGACTGTTTGCCTCCGCTACCTGGGCTAATGAAATTTATGAAAGATGACATGTGTCGCTCATTTTTGTAAGACATGCATGAAAAAAATTTACCATCTTGACGGTAGTAGGGAAGGGACAGGGAAAAAAAAAAAGAATTAATTACATTAATAACCACTTTAATTCACCTTATTTCAGTTTTAATGGTGGTTTCATATTAATAACAGATTTACCCATAAAACACCATTTATGGTGGCGATTCTGTTGGACTCCAATTTTAGTATTACTTTATTACCCTTTTATCTCTCCTAATAATTATATCTCATTAATTACATATCGGGGTTATGTTTTGTCTTTTCACAATATACTTTAAATTGACTAGTGGTTTTTTTGGGTAGTTTTGATATATATACAAGAGATTGTGTTTTTTTGAAATAAACAATAATAATTTGTCTATTACTGAAATTAACCCAAAAAGAAAATAAAAGAAAAGGAAAAAAACACAAACGTTTCCGTCCGTTAGTTTGGCTGAAGGAATTAAGGTAGGATTTTTTTTAAATGGACATGTGTCGCTCATTCAGGAGGCGGCCTCTCTGAATAATTTCTCCTCGAGAAGGTAAGTTTTGCCCCCTTTCACACATGTTAGCTAATGAGAGAAGAAAGCAAGGCAACAAACCAAATGCCATATTAGTAATTGCAGAATTATCGAAAAACGTGCCTTTCTAAATGAATAATTAAATATTAGAAACTCTTAACACACATCACAAAGTTTGCCTTACACATGTACAGTTGTAGTTTTGTCTACACTTACAGCTAAATAAATGATTCTCCAATCATCTGAAAAACATAATTCCTTCCATCTTTAAATCAATAATATTAGTTTTCGAGCTGGGTTTTGCATGTTTAAAAATGGCGGAGGAAGAAGTGAAATTGTTGGATGTGTGGGCAAGCATGTTTGGGATTAGAGTCAGAATAGCTTTGGCTGAGAAGGGAATCACCTATCAAAATATTGAAGAGGATTTAGCCAACAAGAGTCCTTTGCTTCTGGAAATGAACCCAATTCATAAAATGATTCCAGTTCTCATTCATAATGGAAAACCGATTTGTGAATCTATGATTATTGTTGAATACATTGATCAAGTTTGGAACAATAATGGGGTTTCTCTCTTACCGTCTCATCCTTACGACAGGGCTCAGGCAAGGTTTTGGGCTGATTTCATTGATAAAAAGGTTCTCTCTCCATTCTCTCTCTTATTTGTATATTTTTTTAGTAATTGTATAATTTTACTTTTAATAATAGAAATTCTATTAAAGTAATGAGATCTCGGTCAAAATTTCTATATTGATATGATATTGTTTATTTTATCCCTAAATTTTTGTTTATCATCAACACATATCAAAAAGTGAGTTTGAGAATTGATATTTTAAAAAAATTGACATTTCTTATACTAAAATCTAAGTGGAATCTAGTTTTTAAAATATTTTAAAACATTTACTATTTTTTGAAATTACTCATAAAAAATATCATCGGTTCAAATTATTAATAATGTGGGCATCCATCTCAAAACCAATTGGTAATGAGAGGAGTGACCCTTAGAGTTTATAAATGTTATAAGTTCCCTACATCTTTCCGATGTGGGATTCTCAACATGCCCCCTCAAGATGGTGTCTCTTTTGGGCTCACCATTCTTGGGTCGAATCCCATTTTTGGATTGAATGCCCGTTTGGGCTTGTTGGGCTCTGATACCATATTAATAATGTGGGCATCCATCTCAAAACCAATTGGTAATGAGAGGAGTGACCCTTAGAGTTTATAAATGTTATAAGTTCCCTACATCTTTCCGATGTGGGATTCTCAACATGCCCCCTCAAGATGGTGTCTCTTTTGGGCTCACCATTCTTGGGTCGAATCCCATTTTTGGATCGAATGCCCGTTTGGGCTTGTTGGGCTCTGATACCATATTAATAATGTGGGCATCCATCTCAAAACCAATTGGTAATGAGAGGATTGGCCCTTAGAGTTTATAAATGTTATGAGTTCCCTACATCTTTCCGACGTGGGATTCTCAACACAAATTTCTCTAAAAAAAATGGTAATGGATAACATTTTCAAAAGCATTTTTTTTTCCAAATTAAATCTAAAGCATATATTAAAAAATAGTTAAATTTTTGTCCCTAATCGATATTAATCCAAAGACTTATTTATTTATTTTTATAATTTGGCCATCTATATCATTTTCTTTTTTAAACTTATTTTACCTCAAATATTCATCCGAGACTAGAATAAAGGTTCACTTTTGGTTTTACTACCCAAAGAGTAGATGTTCTCACTCACATGTAAACCCAATGATCTTCACTTCTTATTTTTGAGCATTAACAAAACTAAATGTGAAAACTACAGCTTGACAATGTGGGAAGAAAGACATGGATGTCAAAGGGAGAAGAGCAAGAGGCCGGGAAGAAAGGGGTGATAGAAATTCTAAAGCAAATGGAACAAGTTCTTGGAGAGAAGGCTTATTTTGGAGGCGACAATTTCGGATTTGTCGATATTGCTTTGATTGGATTCTCTTGCTGGTTTCATAGCTATCAAAATTTTGGAAATTATTTCAGTGTTGAGGCTGAGTTTCCTAAGCTAATGGCTTGGGTTAAAAGGTGTATGCAAAGGGAGAGTGTTTCCAAGTCTGTCCCTGACCCCAACAAAATCTATGACTTTGTCATTCATTTAAGGAAGAAACTTGGCATTGATCATTAACAAAATTCAAAGGTTTTTCTTTAGTTATTGTGGGCATGGGGTAGTGTTTAAGGTTTTTCTTTTTCTGTTTGGATTTTGAGAATGTGTTTAGTTGGACACTTGCTGAATGATATATAGCATTTGCTTTGTATAAAATTGAATAAAATGGCTGAACATTTCAAAATTGCAATTATCTAATAGATGTGTTTTTTTTCTTTTTCTTAAATCAAATGTTTAATAATTAAAAGTGTTTCTGATTTAATTGATTGTAAAAGCCTAAATCTGTAACGGAAATTTACTTGGATCTCATAATCAGATGAAATATTTACAGATTTGTTAGAAAAAAAATATTTACAAAATGTTAGAATTTCCAAGAGTGGTTACTGTTCATAGAAAAATGTCATAAATATTCTTATTTTATACCAGTATATCAGTTAATGAATGATAGTATATCAGTGATAATTTATCAATCAATCCATTATAATATATCATGGTATAGCAGTGATTAAATCACTGATTTACCATGATATACTAAATGATATACTACTAATGATAGACTGATAAATTATCAATGATATACTATTAGGTATTTATCGATATACTAATAGTGATGGACTGATATACTATTAGATGATATACTTGTATTGTATCATCGATAGTTTATCAGTCAATCTATGATAGTATATCAGTGATAGTATATCATGATATATCAATGATTAATTACCAATTATTTACCATGATATACAATCAGTGTTTGACTATCAATGATATACTATCACTGATACACTATCAATTATTGACTGATATATCAATGATTAATTACCAATTATTTACCATGATATACAATCAGTGTTTGACTATCAATGATATACTATCACTGATACACTATCAATTATTGACTGATATATCAATGATTAATTATCAATTATTTACCATGATATACAATCAGTATTTGACTATCAATGATATACTATCACTGATACACTATCACTTATTGACTGATATACTAATAGTGATGAATTTATACACTATTAGCTTATATATTTATACTGAAACAAAGGTATTTTTATGACATTTTTCTAGATCAGTAATCGCCCTTTTAAAATTCTAACATTTTTATAAATAATTTTTTTTTCTAATAAATTTATAAATATTAGTCGCAGTTTTGACCTATTTTAAATTGCCCTAATGTTTAAGCTAGGAGGGAATACTAGAAGTTCCCAAATGGCACCTAACTCAAAAGGTTAAGAGAAGATCACTCATTAAATTTACATTTTTTTTACATTTATCCATTATATTTAGATGCATGCTAATTGGACGTAATTTCACGTATTCCAATTCCATTAAAAATATCAAATTTTTTATTAAATGAATACAATTTTTAGAAATTTTTAACAAAGCGTTAAATAAAAAATTTGCACACATATATCAAAATTTTATGATTAATTGAACGAAATTAATTAGAACTTGTGACAAGAATGGAATAAGCACGTGTTCGAAATTTTGATAAACTAACTGATAAAGGGGGTGTGTTTTATAATTTACAAAACCATAAAGGTATATTTAAAAAAAAAATTCAACTACAGCTAAGCGATTTGTAACACTACAAGAAAAGCTGCATTTCCCGGGTATAGAGACGAATTTCGTCTCTAATTTAAAATAGCGACGAAATTAGAGACGAAAAAGTCCATCTCTGAAAATGGCGCCGCTTCTTCATAATAGCGACAAAATGTATCGCTATTAGAGACAAAATAAATATTGGGACGCTAATAAATGTTGACCATTTAGAGACAAAATACATCTCTGAAAATAGGGACACAATATAATATTACGTCTCAATATTAGAGACTCAATGTGTCGCTATATTGAGAGTGAGAGTTTGTCTCTAATATTAGCGACACATTTCATCTCTAAAACAGAGACGTATTGAGTCTCTAATAAAGTGACTTTAGAGACGAAAGTTATCGCTAAAAAAAGTTGATAAAACTGTATTTGAAATATTTAGAGACACATTGTGTCGCTATTTCCGCATTTAAATTTTAAAAAAAATAATATTTAAAAATTAAATATTTAAAATTAATTTTTAAATATTAATTTTTTTTAAATTAAAACAAAATGAAATAAATATTTCCATCCAAAATAAAATATCCAAAACAAATTAAATGTTTCCATCCAAAAAAAATCCAAAAGCAATTTAAATTAGCAATTTAATCCCTAAACACATAACCAATAGCAATTGAACAATTAGCAATTTAATCCCTAAATTTGAATAATAAACACACTAAATCAAATTAGCAATTCTTAAGCTAATCCTTAATCCCTAAACAGGGATTCAATTAACACTAGAATTTGAAATTGAACCTAATTAAGTATAATTAAAATTTGAACAATTAACATATATACTAATGAAATTAAAGAATCATATATTTAGCAATTTAATCCCTAATCACATAACCCATTAGCAATTTAACATTTAGCAATTTAATCCCAAAATTTGAACCTAATCTAAAAACACATTCTAAATAGCAATTGAATCCATGTTACTTAAATACCCAATTAGCAATTTAATCCCTAAATTGAACCTAATCTAAAAACACATTCTAAATAGCAATTTAATCCCTAAATTGAACCCAATCTAAAAACACATTCTATATAGCAATTTAATCCCTAAATTGAACTCAATCTAAAAACACATTAGCAATTTCTAATAGCTTCTTAAACATATTTTGTTCTTGGATTTAGCTTCCATAATATGAATAATATTTATAATATTTAAAAACACATTCTAAATACCCAATTAGAAGAAAAAAAAACTCATTTCTCAGCAGATTACAAAGGGAACAAAAAATAAAAATAATATAAGCAATCCAATCGAAAATAAAGATAAATAAATATGTTGAAATCAAAGAATGAAAAAAAAAGTAAAAAAATGAGAGAGAATCGAAGATTTACGGAATTGTGAGAGGAGAAATCAGAGAAATTGACGGGGTGGTGGACTCGACGCTTCTTCTTCTCAACGAAATCAGAGAGGGGGTGAGGGAGTGGTGGTGGTGGCTGGGTGAGGGAGTGGTGGCTGTGTGGGGGAGAAAAAGAAAAACAGAGAGGGGAAGGAAGAAGAAAGGTCGGGGAAATGAGGGGAAGGGGTCTGTTGACCCCTTTTAATTCGCTTTTAGAGACCAATTCCGTCGCTAAGGGGAAAAGAAAGAAGGCGAGCATTTCAAAGCACTTGCCACGTCATACACCATTAATAAATTAGAGACGAACTTTTTTCTCTAATAATTCTTAAAATTTTAATAAACCGCCAAATTTTTCACTATTGCGCCTTCCTATTTCATTTAGAGACTGAATGTGTCTCTATTTATTTAAAATATCTGGTGAAGTATTTGATTTTCAAATAGAGACGAAACGCGTCTCTATATGGAAAATATCCGTTGAACTAATGATTTCCCCATTAGAGACGAATTGTGTCTCTGTTTATTGAATGTTCTGGAATCATATCTCCATTAGAGACGAATTGTGTCTCTATTTATTATGGAATCCTATCTCCATTAGAGACGAATTGTGTCTCTGTTTATTCAATGTTATGGAATCTTATCTCTATTAGAGACGAATTGTGTCTCTGTTTCCAATAAATATTTCATTTTAAAAATGTAATTGATTAGTATTAAAAAGAAATCCTCTTTCTTTTCTTTTTTTTTTTATACATTTTAATTTTTCTTTTATTTTAATCACTCAAATATGAAAAAACTATTTTAAATCACTAAACACACTAATATTTTTCTTTTCTTTCTTATATGTCTTATTTTTTTATAATATAATAAAAATAAGATAAATAAAAATTTAAACGAGCTTCTCTTAACGAAGGTTTGAATTTGTCGAATGTTCAAATGATTAGATAAAAGTCCAATTTCCCGTTACATTGAAGATTTGAGTCTGACCTCTCCTAATTTAACTTAATTAATAACACAGAGAATGAATAATGATCAAGAAAAAGTATTGAAATTTATGACAGAGCATCAACACCTAAGAAGTTGATTTTTTAAATCTGTTTCCTTCTGTTTAACAATACATCATCTTCACGATCATCGCTGTTTGATGTAGAACTGTTGTCCTCAGTATCTTCTTCTTCCTCCCTTGAAGGTTTAAGGGATGAATCATCAATGAAAGGAAGTTCAATATATAAACCGTCGGGATCAAACAATGTTTCTATTATGTCATTCAACTGGTCGGCGCGTTTGAGTTTATTCCTTCATCTATTTGACGACTCTAAACCTCTTCTTCTTGGAAAGCTACAAATCCCTTGCTATCTTTATCTGGGAGACTTTCTTCAATGTGACACGGTCTGACTTTGCAAACCACTAACCAATCATTCAATTGTCTAGAAGATGGATAAGGCAGGAAATACGATTGAATCGCTTGTTGTGCCAATACAAATCGATCATTTGTACGCATGTGCTTTCTCTTATTCACCTCTAAAATATGCAAATATGGTATCTTCCGCATCCCACCTCATCGTATTGTCTCAAACCACGTATAGTTAAACAATACGGTACGTTTTACACTCCCTCCTGCATATTCAAGCTCAATAATTTCATCAATGACTCGAAAGAAATCCTCTTCACTGTTTCCGAACACTTGACCCTTGATGCAAACGCCACTGCTATCGGTTGCTCTGCTATGTGAATGAGATTTTGTTTGAAATTTGTAGCCCTTCCCTAGATAACCAGAGTATGATCTGGCAATTCTAGCAGGTCCTTTTGCCAACATTATTATGTGATAGAATTGGTCTCTAAATCAAGAGAGACGTTTCTTCCCTGAAACGGACTACGTCTCTGAATAAGGAGGTTATTATTATGGACTAAAATTTCATTTTTGAGGCGCATTTCGTCTCTATTTTAGAGTCCAAATAAGTCTCTATTCTGACGGGAACATTTCCCACCTTATTAAAATGGAGGGAAAAACTCCCACAATATTTTAGAGACGACATGTGTCTCTAGGCAAGAAGATAGTTTTACTTTTCATATTAGAGGCCAAGTTCGTCTTTATTTTAGAGTCCAAATGAGTCTCTATTCTGGCGGGAACATTTCCCGCCTTATTAAAATGGAGGAAAAAATTCCCACAATATTTTTAGCGACGACATGTGTCTCTAGTCAAGAAGATAGTTTTACTTTTCATATTAGAGGCCAAGTTCGTCTCTAATATTAGAAATGTAATTTAGAGACGAAAGTGATGGCTGAAAGTCAAACGTTTGATTTAGAGACGAATTACGTCTCTAAATTAGCGTCCCAAAGTTTTCGTCTCTAATATTTGGACGCTAATAGTCTTTTTTCTTGTAGTGTAAATTGGGCAAACCACATTAGTGTACTTTGTCATTATTCATATATATAATAAAAAGATGAGGAAACGAAAAAAGGGTTTTTTTTAATTGCATTTTAAGATTGATATTTTCAAAAATAATATTTCTCAACTGAGATCCACCAATCTCAATCTGAGATTGATCTAATGTCTTACTGAGATTGGTAAAATTTCATTCTGAGAAAAATCATTTTCGAAATATTTTAAAACATTGGCTATTTAATTTTAATATTACTCATAAAAAATGTGTCATCTATTAAAAATTTTGGGAAAAAAAGTCAGACTTGGTATGCTAAGAAGGATAATTTTATTTAGATCTCTTTCGGAAAAATGTGCGGTCTTGGCTCTTTCACTCAAAAATCAAAGGGGCGATTACTGAAATAGCATATTTTTGCATACTAATTACTAAAATGTTTAAACTTTTCAAAAATTACTCAAATAGCATAATTATAGTTCAATAATTTATTGAACTAAAAAAATTAATTTTTTTAACAAATTCATTGAAAATAATAATAAAAAATTATCAAATAGTTCAATAAACTATTGACCTTGAACTTAAAAAACCAATTAGCAAAAAAATTCGTTAAAAATACCTATGAAAAATAGTTCAATAATTAATTGAATTATAGTTCAATAATTTATTGAACTATAATTATGAGATTTGAGTAATTTTTAAAAAGTTATGACATTTTAGTAATTAGTACGCAAATTTATGCTATTTGAGACAAATTCTTAAAATTTAAAAGCAACCCTAAAAAACAAAGTGAAATGGGTTCTAAAAAATAATGTGTTTAGCCCATGTTTGGTCGCTATAATCTAAGATAGCACAAATAATCTAATATCTAAGAATCAGATGCTAGAGTATTTGATTATTGAGAATCTTAGATTACTTGTTTTTTTAACTTAATAATAATATGAGGACGCCTAGTAATTTGAACTTACACAACTTCACACAATGATTCGTTTATATAATATGTTACATAATCTATCCACAATTAAATTCAATCATAAAGAAAATGTAAAAATAAAAAATATCTTGCAATGCCAATAATATTAAGGTTCGACTCAAAGAAAATTGGAGGTTTATCTAATGTATGGAGAAGAAATCAAAATATCATAGAATTAAAACCCCCATAGACAACAAAACAAAACACACACACACAAAATCTAACTTGTTGAGAAATGATCTTGATCAAACCTATTGTATAAAAAGAGAGAAGATTGATTAATAATACAAATAGAAAAGCTCGAAAAACCATAGAATTGTGAAGAATAAGTTGAAACATGAGTGTAGAGTTCTTTTCTTAAATTTTTTTTGACAACGTTTCCTAATTAAATAGGGTTAAAATTGTAAAAAAAAAATATTACATTCTCGTGGGAATCATAGAACGCACCCGAATTCAAAGGTAATCAAATACACTATATTTGAGAAAATCTAGATTTTAGGAATTTTATATTACCAAGATATTTTTAAATAACCTAAAAAAAATAATGGAATTAGATGTCATTTATAAGGGAATCTTAGATTACCCTGAACCAAACGAGGGCTTAGGTTAAAATTTGATATGACCCACTCTTTGGCAGCTTACTCCCCCTCACCTTACTTCTCGTGGCCATTATGGCATTTCCTTATTTTGAATTATTTGGTTATTTCACTTGGAAAAAAAAAGGATATGGCCCCTTTAAAAAAAATGCTAGACACGCACGCGCGCACACACATATATATATATATTATCTTAAATGGTAGATTTTTTATTTTTATTTTCATTTATGTTAATACTTTTGGTATTTATTTAAATACCAAATTTATTATTCAATAATTTATTTAAATCAAAGGAATAATTTATTGAAACTAGGATTAAACTATCAAATTAAACTAACAAATAATTCATGTTAAGGATCCCCACATCAGAAAAATGAAGAAACCTAACAATGTTTATGAATTCTAAATGTCACTTCTCTCAGTACCAATTAGTTTTGAGATTAAAACTCATAATTATTAAGATTATATAGAGCCCAAACTAGCTCAATTGCTTCTGTCATTGTCACTTGGTTTTGAGTTTGAATCTCATAATTATTAAGAACTCAAATAAAATGAGAATTTTAGTTTCTAAAAAAGTTTATTTCGATGACAAGTATTCATCTCCAAATGAAAGTTCTAATTTATTGAATTGAACATTAAATATTATTTATTAAATTAGAAACAATATGTTATTTTAGTAAATTTTTAAAAATTGAGTTATATAAGTAATTACATATTTTTTCTGCTATTTTTTATAAAAAAATTTTAGATGAAAAATATTTATCAAATTTTGATAATCTTCTTTTTTTTTCAATGGATAATAGTATTAATACGTCTAATCTTTTATGTGATAGATCATTTTATCAAATTAAAAAATGAGGTTGGTTTTAGAAGTTCTTCTCGTTTGTTAGACCTACTTTAATGCATATTTTACAAACAAGTCAATAACTTTCAAACTAACTTCATTTTTTAAGCATAGTTTTCAAACTGTTTTTTTTTTAATTAATAATTTTTCAAACTGTTTTTCAAAAACAACTTTATTCTCAATTCTGGATTCTTCCAATTAAACATTATTAAAGGATATGTCAATTTTCTTTAACGTCAGCAGTGACAATTAATACAAGCTACCCCAAATTGAATTCTTTTCAAATTGACTAGTATTCAAACACTACTTTTAATTTGATTTGAATTGAATTGAATTTTTTTCTTTTACAAATTCTTCTATAAGCAAGTCCCAGTTTTGATACACAAAGGAAAACCTATTATTGAATCTTTGATAATAGCTGAATATATTGATGAGGTTTGGAATGAAGGACCTTCCTTGCATCCTTCTGATCCTTATGACAAAGCCCAAGCTAGGTTTTGGGCTGACTATGTGAACCAAAAGGTATGTTTCTTTGCTTGGTTTTTCCCTTTGTCAATAAAGTATATCTTTATTTTTATATGGAAAATATTTACATACTCACTGACGAGTATGAACTCATATTCACCGACATAGGTATTATATTTTTATGAGACATATACAAATCTAGCAAATTATTTGATAATATTTATAAAAATAGAAACTCTTAAAAATATTTGTAAATATAGAAAATTTTTGATCGGTTGAATCGGTAATAAACATTGAATTACATATTTTTACACTAAGTATATCACTTGATACAAAAATTAATCACCGGTGAATACACAAATTAATCACTTGCATCAAAATCTACTACCCAGTGAAATTTCCTCTTTTTTATTAGAAATTTTTTACTCATATGAACTAGTAAAAAAGCAAATGATTATGTATAAAGGTGTACTAGTGATTACGTACGTGGAATACTAATTAATATTGTGAATCAGTAAAATCATTGATTACGTAAATGGTTAATTCAATGATTGCATGTGTGAAATTAATGACTATATGTTGAAACTAATGACAATTTTATAATGATACATTCATGAATTTAACCTTTATACTATATTTGCATACAAGCTTTTAGACTGTTATTTTTACATAAACTAGACCTAGTTCCCCTATATGTGCAAGGGCCATTTATTGAAAACTATATATATGTGTTACATCAAGATTATTACATTTACCATGGTGACTAAAATTAAAAATAATAGTTTAATAAAAATTAGAAGATAAAGATTATTTAAAAGATATAGTGAACCAAAGTGGAAAATAAATTAAAATCTGAGCAACAGAATCAAAGTTACAAAAAATTATGGACCAACCTAGAAACTTCATAAAGTTATTGACAAAAAGCTTGCTACAACCATCTATCTAATATATAGATTAATTTTAATTTAGTTTAATTCTTATAAATTGTTTATAAGATAAAACAAATATTATGCATAAAATCTCACTATAACTTTAATGACTATTAGATCTATCCCATTGGAAGTAAATTATGGATTAGTAAGAAAGAAGAAGAGAAAGAAGCAGCAGTAAAGGAACTATTGAAGTCCTTGAAAGAGCTAGAAGGAGAGCTTGGAGAAAAGACATATTTTGGAGGTGAGAAATTTGGGATTGTTTTGGAGGTGAGAAATTTGGGATTGTAGACATTGCACTAATCCCATTCTATAGCATGTTTCTTTCATTCAACAAATTTGGAAACCTCAACTTAGAAGCTCAATGCCCTAAACTCTTTGAATGGGTCAAAAGGTGTATCCAAAGAGAGAGTGTGGCAAAGAATTTACCTGATCAACAAGAGGTTTATGATTACATTTACAATTATTACATTTTAGGTAATCATTGATCAATGCTTCTCTAAGGACTATGTACTATTTCAAATATCTAGTAGGATAAGACATGTTGTCATGCAATTTTTTTTTGGGGGGGGGGGGAGAATATTAATAGTGAGGTATTTAGAGTGTGTTTCACTATAATTATATTCATGGTAATCTTGTGGAGACACTTTGATATATAAGAATTGTTGTGTTTATTTTGATGTATTTAATTCAATTGATGTTATGCTATATGTCTACTTGAAATATATATATATATATATTTTGTTTTTATTAAAAAATTCTATCAATGAAAGTGCTAAGTAAATTCAAATTTGACCAAGACTTTTTCTTAGCAAAAATTTAACTAAGACCTAGAATATTGTGGAAAAGAAAATAATACACTAAATTAAAGGTATATATAATTGGGTTAATTTCAGTAATAACCATTTAATAAATGAAAATTTCAAGAAAACCATATCTTTTATATATATATCAAAACTACCCAAAAACCGCCGCCGGCCAAATTAAATTACATTGTGAAAAGACAAACATAGCCCCGATTTAATTTTTCCTTAATTTGTGCAAAATTTAAAGAAATTTTTAAAATCCCTTAAATTTTACAAAATTAATGGAAAAATCAAATCTAAACAGAAATAAAACTATAACAAAAAGTAAATGAAAAATTAAATCTAAAAAATATAAAATACAAGAAAACAAAATCTTCAAGCTTCTAACTTTCTTTCAAGAAATATCGAATTGCTTTCTTCTTCGATCATCCTCTAGCCGTCACTGTGTATAATTGTTAAAAAAAATTAATAAGTATTTATTTTCTTTAAAAAAAGTAGAACAAAAGTAAACCAAATACAAATGTTAAATTGAAAAAAAGAACATAAAAAAACAATTTTGAAAAACAAAATCACAAATCGTTAAACATGTTTATATTTGATAAATATTGTATAATTGAAAAAACAATCAGTAAAACCGTCATGGAAACTGTATATATTTAATAAACAGTTTATTATTGATAAACAAACATATAGCAAACCTGTAACAGCCATGAATAACAAGCGGTGAAAGTTGATCTTGGGCAATTTCTGTGCAACGACGAATCTTCCTGACCAGATCAATAAATGTAGTATTTTGAACATACTTCATGGTTGTTAGTTCATAACTCTCATACATGTGAGCTTCGTTCCAGCATCCATCGTAAATGATGTAGATCGAAGTAGATCTCATTTCAACAGAAAACGTGATAGACAAAAAGACCAAAAAAATTAAAAACACAGAGACATAAAAATCAAACAAACTCCCAGAATTTCGCAAAAAATACAACAAAATGGATAAACGAAGAAGAAGACGAGAGAATTAGGAACCAATCACGAGATGTTAAGATTCAAAAACATGTTAAGATTCAAAAACACGCTGTTACAAATCCCATAATTTAAGGGTAATTAATCATTAAATCAAAAAATTTTAAAAAAGCAATAAATATAAAGATCTCGTCCTACGTAGTTGAGAGATTCAATGAGGGTAAAATAGTAACCTTAGGTTTTATTAGCAACCGTCTGATCCGCTGAAATTGGTGGTTAATGGGTAGATTTGAAATATAAAAGAAAACACATGAAAAGTGGAATTATGTGAATTAATGTGGTTATAGGTGCAATTATTTCTATATAATTAATATGCGGTTTATTATTTTTATCCACGGAGATGGTCGTTGGTCAAGGGAGGACTAAAAAAAATGTAAGTTTTCAAAGGCCAAACTATATGAAATTGTAAGGTATCAAAAAGAATTTTGGGACAATTGAAAATGTAGCAAAAACTTATAAAAATAATATTTTCAAAAATATAATTGCAAATTTAGTAAGTAATTTTTAGAAAATATTTACAAATATATGGTAAATTTTGAACTCTTCCATATAAATATTGATTTAAATATTTTTAAAATAAGTTAATAATTAATTCACTATAATATATGCTAGCAACTTCACATATAATCATTGATTTCTATATTTTAATAAATTATTTCGAGGCTCTTGCAAAAATAGCAAAAATAGGTTCAATATTTATAAAAATAGCAGTAAAAAATTTATTTGAAAAAATAGCAGAAAAATTAAATTCGTGTCTAAAAATTACAAAATTGCCACTAGTAGTCAGTGATATCTTCACAAGTAATCACTGATAAGTAATCACTGATTTACTGATATTCTGATATTTTGTGCAGGAATCACTGATTACCAGATAGTAATCACTGATTACCTGATAGTTATCACTGATTTCTCTGATCATATGAGGGATTTTAAAAATCTGCTATATTTGCAAATACTTTTTAAAAATGCTATATTTTTAAATATTGTTAAAAACTCCACTACCCAATGAAATTTCCCAATTATTTAACGTGTTACATTAATTAACAATAATCAATATTAATATTATGGCATTTGTTATATAATTTGAAGCAAAACAAATGAAATTGGGCTAAGCCCATTAGTCATAATGGTGGTCTTTATCCTACCTGATGGATTTTGTAAATTACAAGACTTCGTGAAGCGTTATTTAAATATAAGGCATAACTAGTTAATTTAATTTGGTAGAGACATATATTGAAAGTTTCAGCCAATTGAGAGTAAAACAAAGAAAGTGTCACTTTGTTTTTTTCCCCCTTTTGTCTGTGAGGCTTTTCTTTCCTGAGAGATTAATATGAGAAATATTGTAAACAAATATATTTTTTCTTCAGTGTTTTTAAGTGCATAATACACTATAGATAGAATGTATTGAATATTTGTCTATTGTAAACTCTTTGATTCATCATATGAAATCTACAGCGTAGCAACTGGATGTAGCCCAACGTTCAGGTGAATTAATATAAATTTTGGTGTCGTATCTCTTCCCTTTTACTTTTATTTATTATTCTATTTTATCGTTTTTATGTGAATTTTAGGTCTCGCGAAGCTGTCATTCCTTAACATGCATGCCCCCAACAACCCCATTCTTTTTCAAAATTTTAGTATACATAAACATAAATTGTTAAAAAGAAACTTTTATTCAAAGTTCAAATATGAGATTTATTTCCAAAAAAAATGGATAAATAAAAATAAGCATTGAACCAGAGAAAGAGAAGGATCTTATCTCTCTTTCAAATGGTCCCTCTTACTATGCGCCATTAATTAATATTTGTCCTCTATACGGTGCCGTGTTGCTGCAAGCGAGTGTGCTATCCACACTTCAAAAGGTACCATAAAAGCTCAAAACTCAATTAAAAAAAAAATCTATTGCAGGTTAGATATTATATCAAATTGAGAGATTTTAAATCTCATAGAAGGGATTATTGATATCTAATCATTAATGAGTTTTTTTCGTTACACTTACCCCTCTCACCTAAATTAATAAAAAAATAATTAGCCAAATATCGATTTTTACTGGCCAAATTATGTTCTAAATAAATTACATTTTATTTTAAAGTATCATTACTATTTTTTTTTATAAATAATATTTTCTTATTTAGATATATATTAATTTTACCATTTTAACTTTATTTAGTTTAACATTTTATCTCTTGTTCTTTTTTCAATGTTAGTCGTTAGATACATAATGGTCTTGGAAGACAAACTTGAAGAAGTTTTTTTTTTTTTTGCAATTTAAAGAAGATTTTCATCCCATAATAGATAATACTTTAGACTTAGAGTGTGTTTTATTCGTTTGTTAACACTCTATTTACATTATATAAAATAATGAGTTTGTTAAGTTTTAATTAGTATAAAATGCGTTGAAATTGTGAAAATAAATGTGTTTATTAAGTAAGGGGGTTAAGAACTCTCATCCTAGTTTTTAAAAGTGGAAAATAAATACCGGTTAGACTTGTATAACCCCCAACTCCTTACCCTAATTGACGAACCAAACACACTCTTTTAATGGGTAAGATAGTTGTATTTTGACTCTTTTAAAGTTGAATTCCTATTCATTAGCATTCTTAGAGAGAAAACCAATAAACTTGTTATGATTCTCGCTACCGAAATCGTTAATGGGGAGGGAATTTTACACATAGATGTATACTGGTTCGGATCACTAAGGATCCTAGTCCAGTTGTCGGAGTGACAATCCACTAGATATCGGTTTGATCACAAATGAGACAATCAAAAGATAATACAATGTATAGCCACGAGAACTCTCACCAAGAACCCATTTACACCCTTTCACACCCTCACATAATAGTAATGAATAGTCTCTAACTCACTTATCTCACTTTATATAAATAATGGTAAATAACAATACCAAATACAATAACCACCTATTAATTAAACTCAATTAATAGATAAATTACAACTAATTATAATAACCAATTTAACATAAACTAAACGAAAACACATAGTGTTCTAGTGTTTTGGATGTAAATTCTTTTTTAGATATATGGATGGATAGTGACAACACAGATTGAAATGTTAGCAGAAAAGAAAAGCACATCAACCCCACATGCCAACCAACCATTTTAAAAAGTCACTTTTTCTCTTTAATTCACTCCAAAAATCTCTATACCTTATTCTTCACTATAAATTTAGAATAAATTCCTCTTATAGATGGCAATCCATTTCCTCCCATTCCCCTCCTCCCCATTTCATTTCTTATACCATAAATTTTTTCAATGTGTGAAGTCACGAAATTGCCGGCGTGGATGACCACAGAAGTGGTTCCACCGCCGCTCATCGCTGCCTCAACAAAGTGTCGATTGACATCGATTTTGGATACCATTTTTGAGAATGAAGTCCTTTTTGGAGGTGTTAAGGATGAGATCAATGTTGTTTGTGTTTCATCGCAAATCTGTACGAGTTGTCTTCGTCGACATAGTATGTTTGTCAATGAAGATTGAAGCTGTCCTAATTCTGAAAACAAGACACTAGTTTTTGTTATTAAGATGAGATCATCTTCTGGCGGCATACGTATTTCAAAGGAAAATAAAAATAAAAAGAGTAGTTTGAAATGGAAGAAGAAAGATTAGGGGAAGAAAACATTGTAGTAGTTTTATAATATACGATGAGGTTATTCCCCTTGTCTTAATTTAATTATGTCTTTTTTTAGGAGGGAATTGCATCCAAACCATTATTTTAGTGTTGGATTTGGAAGTGTTGTTTTCTATCGTATTTGATTTGATTCATGATTTAAGGTGGATGAAAATATTAACATTCTATTTCATCTTTAATTAGTTGCTTTAAATGTTTCGATATCTTAATATTCTTAGTTTAGACCTCATTTTTGGATCGAATATTTGTTTAAATTTATTCGATTATGATACTATCTTAATATTCATGAGGTTTTCATCTCAAAATCAGTTGATGATAAAAAAAAAAAAAAAAAAGTAGCTCGTGATATTAAAATACATTGTTAAGTTTATTTCTCTTTTCGATATAAAATCTTTAATAGTGTACTTTTTATTATGACTAGCGAGGAGAACAAACCTTCAAAATTCTACACTTTTATATAATTTATTATCCTCTTTGGACTTGGTTCTACCTAACTACTATAAGACTTGTTTCATTCTTACCATTTTATTTTTTTATATGAAACAGTTCTAGTTGAAGAATATGAGAGGGAAAAAAGTAGTAAAAAAAAGTACTAGCTTAGAAAAACCATCGAAATTATCTATAGGTGATTGCCTCAAGTAGCAAAAATCTAATTGGATTATAGTTTTTATGGAGATTTAAATTTGAGTAGATGTTGATAAGAGACCAAGCAAAATATTAAATAAACTACTCGTAGATAGTGACGGGTCCAGAACTCAAGTCTAAGAGGGGTATAAGATGAATGATAGTATACAAAATATAATCAATCAGAATATTAATATTTTTATGCATATCTTGAGTTTTATTTTATTTTTTGAAAATATGAATCATTTTTTGGAAAAATATCATTTTGGTCCCTGAATTTTCTCTCTGATTTCCTTTTCGTCCCTAAATTTTTAAAAGTTACATTTTTCATCCCTAACCTTTACAATTTGTTTCGTTTTAGTCCTTTCATTTGTGTTTTTCTGTCAGTGTACTAATGGAGGGCTTATGTGGAATGTAATTGATGATGTGACATTATATAAATATACAGTGATGTTAAATAACATGGAAAAATGAATATACAATGAGATTAATCTCATCATTTTCTTCTTAATTACAGTCTTAAAGCTCACTATATATTCATTTTTCCACGTCATGCATTTAACCTCATTATATATTTATATAATATCACATCATCAATTACATGTCATCATATAAGCCCTTCGATAGTGTCACAGACGGAATGACTTAAAACGAAACAAATCGAAAAGTTCAGGAATAAAAAATATCACTTTTGAAAGTTTAGGGACGAAAATGAAACTTGAGTGAAAGTTCAGAGACTAAAATAGTATTTTACCCATCATTTTTATAATAAAAGTAATACAGAATTACACATTTTAAAAACTTAATCAATCTAGTTGGTATTGTTCTTATTCACTTTTGACTTATACACAATATCATTATAAATAACAATAAAACAATATCATGTTGATCAATAGATATAACGAGTAGGTGATCTTGAGTTTTATTTGAAAAATATGAAACTAAGTAAATAAAATGATCGTTATAAAAATAATAATTAAATCAAATTTTTAGGTTACTCATTTTATTTTCTAGTCTTAAACTATTATATATGGTTTATATTAATTATATATTTGGGTAAAATGCAAATAACACCCCTGTGGTATTTTCAAAATGCATGAACACCCCATGTACTTTGAAAATGGCAAATCGCACCCATGTGATTCCAATTTTTTCAATCGGACCCTAAATGCGATGTCAATAATTTTCTTTTAGTCATAACTCTTCGTTTGAACTCCGATTTGGATGATTCAAGATGTTTTGGAATCTTCATTTCCGGCTTTACATAATTGTCACTTCAAAACTTTGAAATCATCAATAACCAAAAGAGTTAACGATGTCAATCATACCTAGTGTTTCGATGTTAGTAAAATCTTTTATTTATTAATGATTTTAAAGTTTCGTAGTGACATTTATGTAGAGCCTAAAATGAGGATTCCAAAACATCTTGAATCGTCCAAATCGGAGTTCAAACGAAGAAGTTGTGGCTAAAAGAAAATTATTGACATTAAGAGAGAGGTCGATTGAAAAAAATGGACCACAGTGCGATTCCATTTTCAAAGATGCAGGATGTTAAATGCATTTTAAAAGACACTAAGGTCTTATTTGCATTTTACCCTATATATTTTAACCTTTTCAATGAAAAAACTATTATTTAATTACATTAATCGAAACTCCAGCTGTAGAAAGGTCACTAACAGTCAATAGAGAGTCCAATTCCCAAGGTTTTAATGAATTCAAGGAAGAACAAATTTTAGCCAACCCCATGAAGTTAAAACGAATGAATCCTCAACCGGAATCGAAGGCCATCGTGACTAATGCTGATGCTAGAAGCATGGGCCTTGTGTCTGAGTAGATGGGCTAAAACCATTGGTGCTGCCTTGTAAATAGATGGGCTTTATGTTTAGGCCATTTGATTCCAGCAAGCCATTGGTGTTCCCTTGTCATTTACTTTACTTATTTGAGATATTATATCAAATCGGGGAGACTCGAACTTTCGACTTCATAGAAAAGGAGTAGGTGTCCTGACCAGTTGAGTTAAGTTCTGATTGGCTATGTGAAGTCTATATAATGAAATGAGTTTCTGTATTATAAAAAAATGGAATGGGTTAATAGTACTTGCGTGCAAAATGAATATATATATATATAGATTGAAAAATTACATTTATAGCTTTTAAAAATCATTGAAGGTATAAGAAAAATTTATGAAAATTAATTTGTAAAATAAAGAAATTATTAAGATAAGATATTTTTTTTAACATTGTAATCTTATATTCTCTACAATATGATTACCATGTATTCTAGATACCTAACAATTTAGATTACATGGTATCTGAGATAACAGGAAATGAACGACCCTTAAAATATTAAAACAAACTTTATTAGTTTTTTCCACACTTTATTTCTCTTACTCATCTCTGTTGGAAAAAATTTAATATATGGGACCACACATGTAATTATTAAATGTGTATGCTATCTTTTAATTAGCCAAATCAAAGTGATATATTAAAGTTTTATTATTGGCTTAAGAGTAATTACATAATATCATGGATTATATAAGCATAGATACCATTTGTAGTTTCTTATTTGATGAGGGGCCAAATAGGAAATTAAATAACTTGATAACTGACCAAGCAGTTATTTTGGACAGTTTTAAGGAAGGGGTTATGGTCCCCATATCTCTGTAACTTTCACGTAACTTCTTCCCCTTCTGAGAAGTCTAATGACAGTGAGTTTACAGAAGGAATTGGAAGATCCAAACCCGTATGGTAATCACTTCCGTTCATGAAATAAGGTACGCTTCCGCATTCGGTGTTCTTTCGTTTCTCTTGAATTCAGTCATGAGCTATTTTAGAATTCTCCCAACAATCTCTATATACATTATCTGATTTGAATATTTTTTTTTGTCTAATACACCTAGAGATAAATATATTTTATGAAGTAATTCTTTTAAATTAATAATTATTCTTATAAATAATTTGTTAAACGAATAAGGTAATATGATATCTTGGTGATAACATTCTAGTAATATTGTATTCCAATATCTTGGGAATAATATATTCAATGGAAACAAATTGCTCCTTAATTTATAGTTGGTGACTAATGACCAAGTTTTGGAGGCGGGTCATTAATAGGTAGATTGAGCTTAATTTGCCTAATTTATATTTATTAGGTAGGTTGAACAATTTTAGGTTTTAGTCTTCCTGTAAACTCATGAGTATTCAATGGAGAAGATCTGTCGAGTCAACGAAGAGAAAAGTCTATCTATCTTATTAAGTTATTCAGTTAAATCACTGATTCATTATTGTAACAGATAGTAACAATGATATCATCCAGCATGCGTAGTTTTTATTTTCCAATTGATTTACATCTTTCATTAATGGACATTTTTTGATGTAGTGAGTAATAATTTTGGTTGTTCGTTGTTCAAGAATTCTTTCATAAACTTAGACTTAATAATTTCTCCTACTCGACACTTCCTTTTTTAATATTAAATACCCTCATATTTTCTTTTCCATTTTATATTATTATGTTAACATTAACGGAAGTTAAGAAAAGAGATAAAACAGAAGGTGCAAATTATCAAATAAAATTCACCACTAAACTCAAACTAATCAAGATTTTCACTCCAAAATTGAAGTTTCTACATATTATATAGCAAAGGGACCAAAATTAAAAATCCAAAATGTAAATTCTTTGTATAAAATATACAGTGTCTCACACTAAATTAAAATAATTTTAAAAAAAAACTATTAAATTTTCTCTTCTCTTAACCCAATTTACTTTTGGCATTATAATGATAATAATTACTATTAGTCTGAGGTTTACTAAACTTCCGTTCCGTTATCATAGGTATGAACTGACTAATCTTCTTCCAACTCCACCACCCTCGCCGCCGCTTCTGGTGGAGGACGGCGCTCACGTGAGATCTAGTTTTCTTCATCAACCCACGTACCTCCGGCGGCCGATACGTACGGATCAACGGCCACTTTATCCCGTTGAAAAACGGATGCCGTTTAATATCCGTCGCCCCTTTCTCAGATCCCAATCTTCTCCTCGGATCCTTTACCAACAATCTCTCTATCAGATCCCTTGCCTCCGCCATTCCCTCTTCTCCGCCGCCGTCCACCGCCGTTCCAAACTTCACCCCTTTCGTCGACGCTATATTTCTAAGCGTACCCTCTTTGTTTCCTCCCTTAAACGGCGTCGACCCATGAAGCAATTCGTAAATAAACACACCAAACGCCCACCAATCAACGCCGTTTCCATGTCCGGCGCCGGTGACCAACTCCGGCGCAAGGTATTCGTGGGTCCCAACGCAGGATTTTGAAAACGCAGTCGTGGGTTCTGCCACAAACTCCGCCACCAACTCCTCACTTTCCCTCGTCGGGGATCCAAAACAGCTGAAGTAGCAGCTCCGGCTGCGATCGGAATCCGCCGGAGCCCGCGGTCGTGTTTGGAAAGTGGGGACCACGTCAGCTTTAAAACACAAGTCGAAATCCGACAGCATGATATGTCCGTCTTCTCTTAAAAGTACATTCTCAGGTTTCAAATCACGGTACACGACGCCGAGTGCGTGTAAGTATTCGAGCGCCACCAAAACCTCGGCAGCAAAATATTTAACAGTATTAGCGGAGAAACGGTGACCGGGTTGTTTACGAAGGAGAGAATGGAGGTCTCCACCGGGGCAGTAATCAATTAAAAGACAAGTATAATGAGAAACCTCAAGATGGGCATAGAGTGTCGGAAGAAAAGGGTGGTCCAACATGGAAAGAATCTCGGCCTCCGTTTCAACATGTGAAAGCTTCTTGTTACTCAAAGCTTCTTTATCGACAACCTTAAGAGCGAAATGAGCATGGTCGTTAACGTTATCTCGTAAATGGCAGAGAAATACACGGCCTAAGTTGCCAGTACCGAGGTGGCGGATGAGTTTAAGGTGGCGGAGACGGAGGTTGCCGTCGGAGGAGAGAGTGGTGGCGGCTTTGATAGCAGACCAATGAGGATCAGTCTGGCGATGGGGACGGAGATTGAGAGAAGAAGAAGAAGAAGAAGAAGAGAGAAGGGATTCATTGAAGCTAAGAGTTAAGCTGGTACGAGCTAAACTAGTACGAGCACTGGAAGAAGTGAAAGTGGTGGCGGTGGAAGTGGAAGTGGAGCTGGTGAAGCTGAAATCGAGATCGGAATCGGGAAACATGGATTCATCCTCCATTGATAGGAAATGAGAAAGGAGATTGATTGATTTAGTGAATATGGAAAATGGGGTGATGAGGTTATTTATTTTTATACCAAAAGGAGAAGGGGAAGGGGAGTGGAAGGTAGTGGGGGTCTCTTTCTCTATTTCTGTGATGCCATTAAAGAACTTGTTTGGTTGACTCATAGGAGATGGAGGGTGGAGAGAGAGGAGTTATGTTAGGTTGACCAAGTTGGATTATTGATTAATTTCCTTTAATTAATTAGTTTAAATAATACGATCAATTATTTATTTATGTTCAATGGATAGAAAATTATTTTCTTTTCTTTTTATAATTTTATTAGGTATCAGAATTTTCATCAATATTCGTAATTATAACATTTTAAAAATGCATTTACAAATGAATCAGTCTTTAAAATGACAATGATAATATTCTGGAAACAAAATATGGTAATTTTATAATATTATATACACATATTTACACTTATTGTTATATTTATAAATATGTTCTTTTTCAAATATTTTTTTTGTAAATATTGACTATAATCCTGGTATATATGTAAGACTCTTTTATATTTTTTTTCGGGACATTTGCAAGTCTAGCAAATTTTTAGGTAATATTTGTATAAATAGAAGCTAAAAAAAAAACATTTGTAAATATAGTAAATTTTGATCAGTGAATTAATGATAAACATTAAATTACATATTTTTACACTAAGTTTATCACTGATACACACTAAGGATTAATATAATAAAAATTACTATATTTAAAAATACTTTTTTAAGTTACTATTTTTATAAATACTACATCAAAATCTTCTGCTCAATAAAATTTCTCTTTGATTTACGTCCATTGATTATTATATATTCAGTCCGAAATATGATTGGTTGTTTTCTTTTGATACTTTATTTTATACCTCGAATCCACTTATTTTTGTTATTACATATAAAATGATTGTATCATAATTCATAACTACTTTTGTGACTTTTATTTCATAATTTTTATTTTTTCTAAAATGATCATTTAAAAAAAAATTGTTCATTATTTCTCCTGTTTTCTGTTTCAATAACTTTAGCCTATTCTAAGATTAAAATAAAATACAACTCTATTCAAAGCTTTTCTTTTTGTCTTAAAAACAACTTTTAAAATAGTTTTGGATAGTTTAGATTCTTGTTCGTTAAATTTACTATTTACAAACTGTTAGGGGACTACCGGGCCATCACAACTCTACATTGGTATGATATTGTCCACTTTGGGCCTAGGCCCGCATGACTTTATTTTTAGTTTCACCCAAAAGGTCTCATACCAATGGAGATGTGTTTTTCTCCTTATACACTCATGATCATCTCCTTCCCTAACCGATGTGGGAATTTGTTCGCACTCTAACAACCTCCCCTCGCACAAATCCACCGAGCCTCCCCTCCATCCGTCCACTCTATCCAGGCCAACCTCTTTTCTCCGGAGCACACCGCCTGTCGGATAGAGCCCACCATGGATCAGGTTTCCGAGGCTCCTCACTTTGTTCGGCATCTGAGGATTCCATTCACATCGTTAGGATTGGGGCATGGCTCTGATACCACTTGTTACCGGGTCACCACAACTCCATATTGGTATGATATGTCCACTTTGGGCCTAGGCCCGTATGGCTTTGCTTTTGGTTTCACCCAAAAGGCTTCATACCAATGGAGATGTGCTCTTCCCCTTATACACCCATGATCATCTCCTTCCCTAACCAATGTGGGAATTTGTTCGCATTCTAACACAAACTTTACTAAAAAAAATATAGTTTCAATTACTCTGAAAAAAATCATAAATTAAATAAACTTTTGAAAAATCACTTTTAAAATTAGTCTAAATATGTTTTTACTGATTTTTTATTTATAAAAGGAGAAAGTCTCTTTTGAAAATAATAGTCCAAAAACATGAAGTGAGATTTTAATAAAGACTATTTTAAACTTTAAATTTAGCTAAAAAAATTTAAATGAATATGGATTTTTTTTTCCTTTCAAATATAGTAAATTTTGATAGCAGTGATAAATATTATATTACGTATTTTTACATTAACTTCATCACTGATACACACATTAATCACTGATTAACGTAGTAAAAATTATTATATTTACAAATAGTTTTTGAAGTTGCTATTTTTATAAATATTGTATCAAAATCTACTACCCAATAAAATTTCCTTTTTTTATGGTTGAAAATGACAATACATATATCTTCAATTAATAATTAATTCTTGTAAATAAAGATTAGGTTATAGTTAATTTCATTTATGAAGAGTTAAAAAAAAAATTAAAGGAGGAGAATTTGGCGGGAATCGGAAGAGCATGGGCGGTTCGAAGAATTGAATGAAGTCGACCGTCAATTAAGAATTGAGATTATTATTTTTATATTTTTTATGTTTAATGGATAGAAATATCAATTATTTTATTGATTTTATGTTCAAATTGATAGAAAAATATTATTTTATTAATTTTGTGTTTCAACCAACTTTAATATATTCAATTGGAACTTTGATTGGTGGGTTTTATTTATCCTTTTCAAACCATGCATAAATCCACATATTTTTATAGGGAAAAATTGAGGGATAACTGTTAACTTTTTTTTTTTTTGGGAAATTGAAAAAATTAAAAGAAATATAAACAAAGATTAAACTAATAGACTTACCTACGTCTCATGCGACTGATAATTAATCGTGGAGAGTTGAACCTTGCTTCTAGGGATGGCAACAGAACGGGGTGGGGTCAGTGATACAGTTCTCAATATTCTACCCTATCCCCTAATCAAAAAATTGATGGCGGGTTCGGGGATTGAGTTTTCCGTGGGAACATTTTCTTTTTTATTTAAAAGAGATATAAAAATGAAATATATATTTTCAAGACAAAAAAAAAAACATAATACTAAACATTTTATAATTTATTAGTTAATATATATATATATATATATATATATATATATATGTATGTATGTATGTATGTATGTATATATATATGTATGTATGTATGTATGTATATATATGTATGTATGTATGTATGTATTAATAAATAAAGATAAAATTAAACAAAATATATAATATATTATTAAAATATTGGGTTCAAAGTCTGGGGCGGACGGAGAATGTATTCTCATCCACGTACCCTAAAATAAATCGGGAAAATTTTTCCTCTAAGCTTAACCCTAAACCCTATAAAACGGGAATTCGCCTCTATAGGGGTTGGCTCCCGAGGAATTTTACCATCCCTAAGTGCTTCCCAGATAATAAGTGTTTGTGGTTATTATTTTAACCTTCAATTTTATGGAAGAGATTATTAATGTCTAATTAATTAAATTAGACAGTTGATTTTCATAAACTCTTTTCACGGCTTTTATTCATTAATTTTTTTGTTTTAAATAATATAACTTCTATAGTTTATGCTTTCCGTTTAGAAAACTTTACTCAATCCTGAAAAAGAAAATAAGAGTTTGTTAAGGCCCTGTTTGGTATGCAATCTGAAAAGCAGAATTTGAATTTAGTGGATTCTAATGAATTTAGAGTTGTATTCTGTGAATTTGTTGGTTCTGAAACTGTGTTTGGTAACAGATTCAATTTATAATTGAGATTCAGAAAATTAAAATATGTGTTTGGTTGGTTATTCAAAAATTCATAAATGAGATTGTAACACAAAACATATGTTTGGTTCAAAATCCATATCTCAGGGTCCAACTATATTCATGTTTTTTTTAATAAAAAAAATCCATATATTAAATTATGAAATGTATCTCAATAATATTAATATTTCCCTAATAACCTTGACCAATAAAGTGATTAAAAATTTAAAATAAAATTATGATGTGATACTAAAAAAATATCGTATTTCCAATTGCGCATTCATACCAATATTGATTTCCTCTTTCTTTTTTCTTTTTTTTTTTTAAACTAAAAATGGTCTATAAATTTTTGTGATATTACTCTATAATTTTTTTTGGATAGATTTATCCGGTAAGGTGCCTGATTAACTTTTAAATTATCCAATTCTAAAAAGCGATATTTTTTGAAAATCAAAAGTTTTTTTTTATCAACTTATAAATTATAAATGTCTTACTCGCAACATCAAACTTTATATTAAACACTACATTTTAAGTTTGAAAATCCAATTTCTTTTTAACCGAGTGACCTTCAATTGAAGTGAAACAATCCATTTCGATAAAAAAAAAATAACAACAGCCACAAATTTCTATCACAGCTTTCATATTCAGTATGATTAATCCATATTTACAATTACATAATCTTTAGGCTTTTTATGTTCACTTATAGTCAAACAATATATCATTCATAAGCATATATGTTCCTTCGACATACAAACCCAGATATGAGATGGGAAATAATGAAACTAATGGTAAAAGGAATTTATCCTACAAATAGACCCAACTCACTAAAACAACAGTTTATTTCCTTCTAGTTTTGCATTAATTAAAAAGCCTAAATTTTTATTATCCTTGATCAAAGTAAAATAAAAAAATAAAAATAAAAAATAGGGCCATAGACCAAAAAGGTGACTTTAATATCCACAAAGTGACAAGAACGAGCAAGTTTGAGCTCATTCCAACTCAATAAACCAGAACAAAGCCAGTTTCAAGATTAGTTTGCCATTTCCAGTTCATTCACTAACATAAATTCTAATAAAGCAGAGATTGTCATGGGGGAAAGAAATTAACTTAAAAAATTACCTTTATATGATTAAACAATAGATCAAATTTTTAGGGAGAATTTATGAGGAAGGTAAACTTAAAGGAAGAACAAAAATGGAAGAGGCTCTATGGTTTATTACCAATTTGACTAAGAGAAGACAAGTTTGAGGAGAAATCTATCAACAACCAAAAATATTTAGACGAATCGAATGCGAGAGTTGCTACAGTCAATAGAATTGATGATGAAGAAGAACCCAAACTTGTACGAATTTTGTCTACTCAAAGAGAAAATGAAGATGGAAAAGGTCATCTGCGAATTCGTAGAGTAGTACAATTAGGTTTCAAGACCAACAAATTGAAAGCAAAATCAGAGAGAGAGGGTAGTCTGAAGGCAGGTTTGCGAATTGAATGCAAAATCAGAGTTGCGTTGACGGGATTGAAGTTTATGAAGAAGAAGCCCTAGCGTTTGCGAGGAAGAAGGCCTTGACGTTTTGCAAAATTACGAGTTGACGGGATTGCACGAGTAGTGTTTGCAATCCCGTGTATTCAATTTTTTGAGTTAAGTGGATGAAATATTTGGGATTCTTATTTTTGATGAATTTGGATTTTGGGCTAAAAAATGAATACTATCCAAATTTTATAGATTTGGATTGTAAACCAAACACCTAAAAATTTCAATCCCTTTTATTTTTGCAATCCAGATTCATAAAATTGAATCTGGATTGCAAACCAAACGGGCCCTAAGTTTTTTTTTTTTTTTTTTTGCAATGAAGTTACTATTCACAATTTCATATGAAAAAATATTGCTTAAAAAAACTATTGAAAAATCAGAGAAAACAATATCTTGAGAGAAAAAACGGTGTCATTAAATTTATGCTCTAAAGAGTACAAAATTATTTTTTATTCTAACAAAGTTAAGTTTTAAAGTATTTTAAAATTAGCAAAAATTTAAAAAAGTTAAAGGTAAATTGATTCAAAAAGGAGAATAAAATAAAATAAAAAAATGTCTAATATCTTTTTACTAAATCTAATAAATAAAGATTAGGTTATAGTTAGATTTCATTTAATGAAGAATAAACAAAAGAAAAATGTTTAAAAGGAGGAGAATTTGGCGGGGAAGGGTTAGAGCAAGGGCGGTTGGGAGAATTGAATGAAGGAAAGTGGCAGTCACAGTCTAATCTATAATCTGCTCATATTATAATATGTATTGGGAACTGTGAAGAACTAAAATGATATTTAAATAATTATTTTTTAAAGTTAAATTATACAAAATGCCTCAAAAACCTATAAGATTTGTTTCAATTTTACCCTAAAATTTTAAAAGTTTTCATTTTACCCTCAATCTCTTAGCTTGTTTTAAAAATACACTTTGCCAGAAATTTTCATTCATATTTACGGAAATTTAAACGTGAGAGACTAAATATATTAAATGTAGTATGTTTTAATTTTTGTCCCTGAATGTTTTAATTTTTTTCATAACGCTTAAATTTCTGTAGAATTTAATAAAAATTCCTGATGAAAGGGTATTTTTAGAACAAATTAAAATATTAAAGATAAAATTGATTGAAATATTAAAGGTAAAATCGAAATAAACTTTATAGCTTCGACGCATTTTTTATAATTTTTTATGACTTTTTGGAATATATAAGATTGGAGATTACGACTAGTCGGCCAGCCTCGCTAACCTGTCCCTGTGTAGTTTTCAAAATTTCATTGCTTTTGCTGTATCCCACAAAGAAAATAGCTACTTATTAATTTCTTTGCTTATCAAATTTCTTTGGAAAACTTATGGTTTTTGTTTGATAATGGATTTTAAAACAATTCTTTTTTTTTTAAAAAAAAAAAAAAACAGTAATGACACGAGATACATTCGATACGCGTCTAATAGGATTTTTTTAAAACAAAAATCTGAATGCAATCCAAAAATCATGCAAATAATTGAAAATGTGTCTAAATTATTTTTATAAAGCAATTTTGTTTTCTTCGTTTTTGAAAGTTTGTTATCAATTTATCAACTAAAAGTGCAATTAAATTTTAATAATTTTTTGTTGTAGTTTTGAAATTTTAGTTAGGATTTTAAAAAAGTTCTTATAAAAACTGTATTTCAAAACAAGAAAATTGTCAATAAAATATAATTGATTTTTAAAATGGTCACTTGTTAATTTTAATTATGAAATCAACTCTCTTAGTAAAAAAAATATAAATTCATTTTATTTGATGATTTGATTGAAAATAAACGAACATATATCTTTTTTCAATCCTTAAGGGGCAGTTCACTTATAGGAAATCCAGATGTCCGACATCTTTAGATATCCAGAAATCTAGTTGCATGAGTATTGCAATGCCTGAGAATCAAGATTGATGTGTTTTACATTTATTTGACATAATTTATCATATGAGTGTACTATATAGAATTTTTTTTATAATATATATAATTTTTTAATATTACCCTTCAATTATAAATAATCAATTAATATAATATATACATATACTTAAATTATTTTATAATATTTCATATTAATTTAACTATCAATTTTTTATAGGCTAATTTTATTTATAAAATATTTATATAGTGATTTGTTATAGTTTTGTTAGTATATTATTTACCATTTTTAGTTTAAATATCAATAAAGATATATTAATTTTTATGTAAATTTAAATTAATTTATTATATATATATATATATACACACACACTATTAATTTACATAAAATTTTGTATACTCATGGTATTTTGTAATATATTAAGATATTATCATTTAAATTGATATATTATTTTGTAGTATTTAGTTTAAACATTAATCAAGATTTTTTAATTTTACTTTTTAACCTAAATTAATATTATTTAATATAACTTTAATTTAAATGATCATGTTATACACCATTATTGAAAGAAAAAAATTATGTACAAAATATAATACTAACTAAATAAATAAAATAAGAGATATTTAGAGAAAATTATAGTCTTTTTTTTTTCAAATCCTACAAATAGTTTTGTATTCAGACCCACCTATTTTGGTGGGATTTGAAATGAATTATTTTTGGCCTGTATGGGCAACTAGATATGCCAGAGTTTAATTTCAAACTTAGGCATATTTGGATTACCATCGACTAAACATGGTAATCCAGATGCCTATTCTCGGGTTTAAAATGATTCTCGTTAAGTGAACACCCTCTAAGGGTTGTTTGTGTGTGAGAATTCTAGATGTCAATCCCTCAAACATCTGAATTCCTATGTTTTTTGTTTTTTTTTACAAAGATAGACTTTCAATAGAAGATTAAAGGAGAATGCAAAAGTTATAAGTCCTTCTAGCAAGGATATGAGTTTCATGGTTTAGCCCCCTACTAATAAAAGAAAGAACAACAAGATCAAAGCAAGTACTATAATGATTAAATTCTTCTAAAATTCATGAAAAATTAGAGGGACAATAAGAGCCCTACTTGAAAATGTCGATCACCAGCTTTGCATCTAAAAGAATTTTGATTTTATATGAAACCACTAGCTGCAATGATACATAAACCTTCAGCATGGAGAGCAGACAAACAATGAGGACCAATAATGCATAAGGAAGAAAGAAGCAGGTTATCAGAGCCGGCCAAAACCTGAATTAAAATTTCAACACTCCAATTAGCATCACAATTAATAATCGATCCATCAAATCTATTATCCAAGGAGCCCAAGGAAGGAGATGAAAATTTTGAAGAAACAATAGAAAAGGAAGAAAATTCCAAAAAGTCTGCATTGGCTTGATCAATACCTTTAATGATATTATTCTCAATACCTATTAAATGCCTTTCATTTCGCATCTTCCAAAATCTCCAAGCACCAAACATAATTTTTTTTTTTAGCAAATCTCTATCTCCAGAATTGATAATAAGCAGCAGGGCCGTCGTTGGCATAGTGCAACTGGTGCGACCGAACAGGGCCCCCGAGCTTTGGGGGCCCCAAATATTCAATTAAAAATTTAGCATTAATAATATATAAATGAAAATTTATTCTAAGTCGTTTTGGCTAACTTTCTTCCTAATCTTTATATGTTCTCCGCCATTATGAGTTAAGTTCAATCCCAACATAAGTTTAAAGTTCAATTTTTATATTTTTTTTATACTACTTTGATAATTTTATGCTATTTTTTTATTATATTATTTTATTGATATTGTGTTTTAGTAAAAATAATTTTTTTTATATATATTTTTATAGTTTTTTCATATTAAAGATTATATGATCGAAGGCCCAAATTTATATATTGCACTGGGCCTTTATTTTTGTAAGAACGGCCCTGATAAGCAGAGGACATAAAATATTCAAACTTTCACGAAAGGTACAATTATCAAAACAACTTACATTAAGAGCAATAGAAGAGGTAAACCAGAAATGCTTGGCCACATCACAGGATTAAAGAATATGAGAGATGGATTCAATTTTATGAGTGTAAAGATCACAGTAATGATTTATAGGCATTCCTCTTTTGGAAAGATTTAAATTAGAAGCAATGTGGTCTTGGCAAACTTTTCAAAAAAAAACTTTAAGTTTTTGAGGAACATTTGCTTTCCAAATAAAAGGCCAACTTTTCCTATTCAAAGAGTGATCACTGCTTTCATCTATCTGAAGGGATTTTGAACTATGAACATTTAATAAATTCAAAACTGATTTGTATCCAGATTTAATTGAATAAATACCAAAAAAGTTAAAATACCAAATTAATTTATCAGGCAAATTGAACTTAACAGGATTGAAAGAAGATTGTACTAAATTGACAGTCCAACTTTTCAAATCAGAGTTGAGAAAATCAGCAACAAAAGAATCATTACCATTTGAATTTGAAATTGGTAAAAAAGGGAAGGATGAGGCAATCAAGGATCTTTCCATATATGAATAGAGCGGCCATTATTCAAATAAGATATTTATGAAAACCCACTTTTTTTTAATTCCCAAATAGAATGGAGGTTTGTAAGATTCTCATGGGATGACAATGCTTCATTTTCCCTCTAACACACAAAACAAATTACATTGTTAAATATTAAGTAATTGAAGTATTATTTTTCATTTTTTGATATATTTAATTATGAAGTTTAAAAAAAAAAATCTCATTTTAGACTCTAATATAATTTTTCTAATCAATTTATTTCTCTCTTTTTTTCCCCATAATTTAATATAATCTTTATAAATAAGATAAACCTGGTAAACATATAATAAATTAAAAAACTTCAATATTTTTTTATTCCATGAGAACTAAATTATAAATAAATAATAAATTTTCATTTGGTAAAGTACTATGTATCCGATGTTTGTTTAATTTAATTTAATTCTATATATGTAATGAATTATCAATAAGGTAAGCATAGAAACATAAAAAAAATTGGATTTTTTTTTTTTTTTTGAGTGGGAGGGAGGTATTCTTGTTAGGAACCCCAATCCCAACTTATCATATAGCACTAAAAAAAATATAAATTTAAAATATACATGGGATCTTCCCACTTTGAATTCTAGAATAGTAATGGTGATGAAATTTCAAAATGAATCGCGTCGAGGCAGCCGACACCTATCCTCTTGATCATATAGCTATTTGTAAGAAAATAACTGAAATTAAAAAATATGGTATCAAAATTGAAATTAGAAAAAAATATTTAATCAATCCGTTGGAAATTAATATTAAATAAATAATAGTGATGGGCCAAGACGACCACTTGATACTAGGATTGGGACCCATGTGGATGCTGTCTGCCACGTGGTCAACACCGGCCCTACATTGTCGGTTAGCTTAGCTCCATTTCCATTCCATAATTCAATTCGTTGTGCTTATGCCTCTTGTTTAATTTATTAATTAACTGTCCAATCATAATTTCATCAAATTTATAAAAATAAGTATTGTTATTTATTAATTGATGTTGAATTTGATAGTTAATGGGAGACTGGAGAACGACAATAATAATAATTATAATAATGGGATTTGAAAATAGTAATATTAATAGTAGTAAAGAGCCTTGATCTACGAACAAAATACATATTCTCTAAAAAAAAAAAAGGTAAACGAGGATAAAGAAAGACTCAAAATTACACGAAACACAAAACTGATTGAGCCAAGCTAAATTTAATAACAAAATTAAAATTTCTTCCCCATCCCACATCACAAAGTTCAACGCTATCAATGCCCACATCATAAAAGAATTATCCAGAAACTATCTTAGAACTAGAAAATCAAAGCATATTTTTATATTTCTTCTAATCCCTCGATGAGCTCATATGTTATATCATCAAATATATCCAAAAACTTAATTTATGGACTAAAATATATTTAATGATTTATATATTCTCAACTTGTACCAGATCCAATCACATAAAATTTTAATAAATGAGGAGGAAATATTATCACATAGGTTAAACTTGAAAAATATATTTTGATACTATGTTAAATCACCAATAGATAAAAAAACTCGATGATTGAGTCAATGCAAATTTAATCATTAATATATATTCTCAACGCACTAACTTTTCACCAATTTAATGCTATTTTCATTTCCATTTTTTTTTTTTGATAATTTTATTTCATTGATCGTAGATATATAATTTGATTCTCAAGATATTGGTGGAAAATCCCACCACTAACATTATATTAAAAAAGGTTTGATTTATCACTTAATAGAATTTCTCTATTTTGTTCATAAGAAAACTATATTTAATTTTTTATTTAAAAATTTTAAGCTATGTAGTGATTCAAAACATACAAGTATTCCAACTATTTAAAAAATATTATACTTCAAAATTATTTTATTTTTAAAATATGTATCACATATAAAATAGAAAACTATTGTTCCTAGTCAATGATTTAATGGTGTGAAGTACCAAATAGGCAGGAAAAAAAATTATAATACTTACATGGTACAGCTTTTGAAATTTACTAAAATAACATATTTTTTATGTATTAATTAATTAAATAAATGAATAATTGACCTTTATAATTTGTTATTTCAATTTTTGTACTTTATTGAATAACTGACATCTAAATTAATTAATTATTAAAAGTAAACTCTTAATTTAATTTTTAAACTATTTTTAGTTTTAATCATTTCCTACTTTGAATTTAATAAATCATTGTAAAACAAATATACTTTTTAATTTATAAAAAAATAATGACATAAATGAAAAATATTAATAAAACATATCATTTGAGACAATGTTTTGTTTTATAAAACTCACTAGGAAAACTGGTATGCTATATATATAGTTTATGTGTAGGATTATTCTCACAGTTGAGCACGTGAGGATACGTGCTAGGTTCCGGTGGCTCTGCTTAACTGAAAAGGGAAAAGAACGGTCAAAAGGTATCAGTGTGATACCGGCCAAGGATCCTCCAACGATCAAGTTAGTTGGTGAATAATTATAAGCCACCCAAGAAAAATTAAGTCTACGTGTTTGTGCACTTACTTGATTTGATGACTTGGCTGCTCTTATATACCTCTTGAGTCGTGGGCTTGTTTAGATTTGCTAGTCAGAACTAGGCTTTATTAAGCCTCAATTGTAATTGGTTAATCCTTACACTGACTTATCAGATCTGAGCCCTTTCGAATTCACTCAGTTTGCCTGGCTCTTAGACGGGCGATTTTTACCCTTTACAGTTTCCATTTATGATTCAAATTATTAAAATACCCTAACTTTTATCTTCATAAAAAATATATGGATTTTGATAATTAATTTAAAAACTAAAAATTTATTGTGAATGATTTATAATTATCACTAAATTAAGACAAAAACTTATGTGCGCCTCTATATACTTATAATTTGATAACTATGAGTTAGTATCAGTTAATAAATATAGTCTAATAAATAAATATATAGATACCAAACTATTGTTCATATCAAATTATTATATCATAACAACCCAGAAATATATGTAATTGATAAACATGATATTTTATAAATAATATGTCTTCGAACTTCTTTATCCTTTGAATTAATAATTTGATCCTTAAAATAAAGAAAATGGAAATAATGAATCTGTCTTTTTCTTGTGATCTATGGAGCTTTTGGCCCCGAGTGGTTCTACTAGGGTTATTTTATTGGTTTCAGTTAATACTTTAATCAATGCATTATTTAGGAACTTGAAAGAATCCAATGAGGTCAGAGAATATTACATATGCAATTTATCAATTGCAAAAAATAGAAATACATGTTCTAGAAACATATTGATCCAATTTTAATTGATTATTGCTAATCACAAGTGATTATCGTGATTAAAAAATTGTCACAACCACATCAACTTATGTACAGGAAAGGATTCAAATCCAACTCTTGGGTCACGGTACTACGTTATAAAATATATGAGTGAAAGTTGAAATCCACATTGATGAAATTGAATAACCGATATCAATCGATTGGAAGAGGATCGGTAGATGATCCTATCGATTTCTAGGGGTGTTAAAATCTGACTATATTGGGTTAAAAAAACTTGTTTTGGGTCGAATTGATTATATTTTAGGATCTATTGGGTTGATTTTTTTCCCAAACCTGAAATTTTAAGAGTTGAATTGGTTTGAATTTTAAAAATATTGGGTCAACTCAACCTTGCCCGATTTCAATACTTAATAACTTAAAAAAAATGAAAATATCAATTTATTTTAAATGTTAAGAGATATTCGTTGCTTAAAAAATATGTTAAATACTATTTTAAGTATGATTTTGTAATTTATGAGTTAATTATTATTTTATGTATGATTGAACCTAAATTATGAATTTCATAATTAAATAAGTTCCATGATAAAATATATATATATATGTACTATTTTTATATATATTTAAATACTATAAGCCAACCAGATAACCTTAAACTCAAACCAAAATTTAAAAATTGTGTTTGATTATAAATTTGGACTGCTTGGGTTGGGTTCATGATAAACATGAACTTAAAGTTGGGTTAATAAAACTTTAGACAAAATACAGTTTTTGTTTCTACGTTTTGCACATGCTACACTTTTAGTTCTAAATTTAATTTAACCGTTAGAAATGTAACGAAAGTATAACGTGGAAATAAATTAAAAGATAAAAATAACACATGCACAATTAAAAAGGGATTTACTTTAAAAATTGTTAGACCTAATTCTTAGTGTAATTCCAATTAATTTCGTTATTGAGGCAATTTAAGACAATCATACAGTTCCACTTTACAATACTGATTTAGTCCACTGATTTCACTGTTTCAACGCTTAATGCCACGACAGAAACAAAAAAGACATAATTATAAAAAGAAAGGAGAGAAATTAACACGAAAAAATGATTAATGTGAGAAACCTCCAACTTGTAAAAACTCACGGGCATAGGCCATAAAAAAATCCATTACACTACAAAAAAACTGTCAAAATGCGACCAGAAATTTGTGACAAAAAAAAAGTGGCAGTTTTTTGGTGACCACTTGGTCACTTTCTTTGAAGGTTGACTCTAAGTGACCATGTGGTCACTTTTGTTGCACTTGATTACGACCAAAAGCGAAGTAGTCATAAAAAATGGCGCGAAATTATGGCGCGAAAGAAGCGACTAATTAGTCACCTAAAAAAACGACCAGTTGGTCGCATTTATGTGACTAAAATATGCCTTGGTAGCAAAAAATGGCGCGTAATTTTGGAGGGAAAAAAACTACCAAGTGGTCACAATTAAAAGTGACTACCTGGTCGCAATTTTTGTGACCTTTATTGAGCAGTGGTAGCTTAAAATTGGAGGGAAAAAAGCTACCAAGTGGTCAGAATTAAAAGTGACTACCTGGTCGCAATTTTTGTGACCTTTATTGAGCAGTGGTAGCTTAAAATTGGAGGGAAAAAAGCTACAAGCTACCAAGTGGTCACAATTAAAAGTGACTAACTGGTCGCAATTTTTGTGACCTTTATTGAGCAGTGGTAGCTTAAAATTTTGGCGGGAATTAAGCTACCACATGGTCACATTAGGAAGTGACCGGATGGTCGCAAATTCTGTGATTTTATATGACCAATAATTTATAAATAACTAGTTTTTTAACACGTGCGATGCACGTGGAATTTTTAGTCTTATTTTACAATTCAATTTTATATTTTAAGAGTTTTATGTGTATTAGTTAAATGTTTGTTAATCAATTTTTAAATTATATTTATTTTATGAACAAATAAAATCTTTAATGATTGTTGATTTTTTCCCACTGTATTTATGGGGTAAAATAGATAAAGTAAAAGGAAAATTACATTATAAACTTACGAAAGAAAAAATAAAAATAAGAATAGATGATTGAAAAAATTACCAATAATTCCAAAATTTCAAGATGTGGTTAATTTTATTGATTACATTTCTAACAATAATAATAATGTCAATTAAATAAAAATTATTCACTTTCAATTAATATAAAACTCTTGAAGATCAAGAAGCTATCTAAACGCCTTTAGAATTTTCTAAAATTTGTGTAGAGTAAATAATAATATTTAACCTCGTCTTGAAATATCTGAATTTCATACAAAGAGAGAACAATAATATTGTACAGAGAAGAATTATATTTTCCTTAAACCTCTAGTTGAATCTAGTCCTTTTGACTCTTTTTTGTTCAAGTAAACCATTTACAATTATGAATAAAGCAATAGACCAAACTTAAAATCAAAAGATGATGAAATACGATGAAAATGAAATTAACTTTTTTTTTTTATTATAAGAAAGATTCCTCTTGATTTCAACTTTGACATGTTTATATCGAATTCTGCAGTGGAATTGCTTCAAATGAATATGTGGATGCAAATTATATATAAATATGTACATCTTCAATAGTCTATTTGGTTCCCTTCTAGCACTTTCTATCTTGAAAAGCAAGAATAAAATTATCTATATCTATTAAAAAAAACTCTTAAATAGAATCAAATAGTTCCAAATCAAGAATTACAAAAATTTATCTCGAAAATCATGAAGAAAAATATCAATAAATATAACAACATGGAAACAAGAGTTCCCTTCATATGTAAATATCAGAAAGTAACCCAATATAAAAAAAAAGTATATAAATATTAATATTTGCGACCAGGTGGTCGCAATTTCACACAAAAGGTGACCACATGGTAGTAATTTAGAAGGGAAAGGCGACCAAATGGTCGCATTTTAGGGTTTAAGGTTTAGGGTTTTTTAGGGTTTAGGGTAGTAATTTTGGAGAGAAAGGCGACCAAATGGTCGCATTTTTGGAAAAGTATAATTATATTTTTTTTTAAAATATAAGTGAAATTGCGACCATATGGTCGCAAATCTGGGCGGTAAATTTAAATTTTCATGAAATTTATGGCGGTGAATTTAAACAATACGACCATCTGGTCGCAATATTTGATGGGACTCGTGATATGACAGCTGTTCTTGATAATGGTAACTGGGCGACCAAATAGTCGCTTTTTCAATAAATGCTACCAGTTGGTCGCAAATATCTCTGAAAATGCGACCATATGGTCGCATTTTCCCCAGCACGCGCAACCTTTCGTTTCTGTTCATTATTACATATTTGCGACCAGTTGGTCGCAAATTATGATTTAAATTCCCATCAGTTTTCCTTTCCCCCGTTTCTTCTTTTCTTCCCCCGTTTCTTCTTTTCTTCCTTTCTCTTTTTCTTCCTCTCTTTTTGTTCTTTTCTCTCTTTCCCCTCTCCCGTTCCCTGTTATTTCTTCCCGTTCCCGTTCCCGTTCTTACCTTAAACCTAAACCCTCAACCCCCAATCCCGGTTTCTATTACGAGGTTAGTTTTCGTATAAAATTGAAGTTTAGTTTAAGAATTTAGTTTACTTAGTTTTAGTTTTTAGTTTTCAATTAAGTAGTTTAGTTTTGTTTTGTTAATTTAATTAGTTTTAGTTTAATGAATCTAAATTTGTGTAATCAATTACTTAGTTTACTTTTGTTTAATTCATAGCATTTTAGTTTACATTAACTAATTAATTAGTTTAGTTTAATTTTGTTTTTAAGTAATTTTAGTTTAATTAATCTAACTTAGTTTACTTTAATTCAATTTAAGTAGTAATTAATTTAATTACTTAATCTAATTTAGTTTAATTACTTATTTAGTTTATTTAAGATAGTTTACTTTAATTTAATAAAATTAAACTAAATTAATTTGTAATTACACTAGTTTAACTTTTAATTTTAGTTTAATTAATGTAATTTAGATTACTTTAATTAAATCAATTAATTTAAAGTAGGGTAATTAATTCAAATAGTTTAACTTCAATTATACTTAAGTAGTTTAAATTAATGAATTACACTAATTTAATTAATTAATTTTAGTTAAATTATTAAATAAAAATTGTTTAATTACTTAATTTTAGTTAAATGTGATTAAAGTAAAGTACAATTAGATTAATTAATTAGAATAATTTTGTTTAAGTATTCTAATCAATTAATTTGAAATAAAGTAAATTAAAATTAGATTAATTGAAACTAAAATTAATTCAATTAAACTTATGATTGATTAATTAAAACTAACATAAACTAATCATTTAATTTGAATTAAAGTAAATTAAAATTAGATTAATTGAAACTAAAATTAATTCAATTAAATTTAAGATTAATTAATTACAACTAAAATAAACTAATCAATTAATTTGAATAAAAGTAGATTAAAATTAGATTAATTGAACTAAAATTAATTCAATTAAACTTAAGATTAATTAATTAAAACTAAAATAAACTAATCAATTAATTTGAATTAAAGTAAATTAAAATTAGATTAATTGAAACTAAAATTAATTGAATTAAATTAATTTTAGTTTAATTCAATTAATTTTAGTTCAATTAATCTAATTTTACTTTACTTTATTTCAAATTAAATGATTAGTTTATTTTAGTTTTAATTAATTAATCTTAAGTTTAATTGAATTAATTTTAGTTCAATTAATCTAATTTTAATTTACTTTTATTCAAATTAATTTGATTAGTTTATTTTAAATTATTTACTTAATTAATGTTAGTTTAATTTACATTATTTCATTAATTAATTAATTTAATTTATTTCAATATTTTACTTACGTAATTAGTATTAAATTAGTTTATTTTGGTTGTAGGATTATGACGGGCAGACGACGTCCTCCTCAGTTAGACGAGCCTGACGACGTGGGTGACCAGGGGTCTCCGCAGACGCCTACTGCCGCTGCCCCTGATGCGGACCTGACTACGGAGGAGTTGGACATCCTCTTTAGTTACGAGACGGGACTTGCTGCCACGCTCGATGATGCGGTCCCGAGGCCACGCGACACCACGATCGCCGCAGGACTCCCTGGCCACGACTCCTGGCTTAGCATCAGGGTCCGCATCGGGGGTATGCGTCCTGGTCCGCATCGGGGCCGGATCCACTGGCCCCTCCACTTCATGCACGCACCGTCTCGGGCATGGACTCTACCCTTCCGATTGAAGGGGATACGTAAGTAATTTTGTTTATTATTTTTCAAAGTGTTTTTTATTCCTGTTAACTAATAGTTTCTAATAAGACAATAATTTTTTATGATTTTGCGGAGTATCAATGCATACAACCGTTTCAAAACGGTTTGCAGAGGTCCTCCAGAGCATGCCTCTACCCAGCTGACCTTGACGGCGGAAGATTCCGACGACGGAGAAACGCTCGGATGTACGACAATTGGAAGGTACAAAACATCATTTATTTTCATAATTAATTAATTTTGAAATTTATAGAAATAAATTTATTACTTTAACAATTTTTTATTTCATTTTTTTCAGGGCAAGTTTCCTGTTATCGATCCCGATATCACTGACGGTAGATTGTTCCCCGTATGGGACAGTCACGTCCGGGATCGATTCAAGGACCTCATGTACCGGGCGCGCAGAAAGCAAGCAGCAAACCGCCCCGTGTGGATGAGCCCGGAGGACCACGCGCGGCTTCTCGCGAGCTTGAGCACTCCTGAGGGCAAGGCAGTGTCAAGTAGGAATAAGGCCAACCGCGCGAAGAATCCCACCAAACACACAGCGGGGGCGCGGACCCACGACGAGCACCATCGTCGATTGGTATGTTTTTTTTTCCGTCGTTTTCTTACTTACGTACTTTTTTCTCGTTTTCTTACTTACGTACTTTTTTCTCGTTTTCTTTTTTCAATTACCTATTAATTTATTATGTTTTAATCTTCACTCTTTAATTTTTTAGGAAGCGAAGCACGGGCGCCTCGTCTCGCCCGATGAGCTGCACCCCGTTCTTCACACGAAGAAGGACGGGACGTTCGTCGACAATAAGGCGAAAGCAGTTCATGTATTTAATAATTTTTTCAATTATTATTTTTTCTTTAAAATTTTTCCTACCTTATATATTAACCATTTTATTTTCTGAATTTTAAATGTTTAGGAACGTTTCACGGAGTCCTTGACTCGGCGGTTGCCCACACCAGACTCGCAACCGACTCAGGAGGACCGTAGAAAGTCGTTCTTGGAGGTTGCTGGAGGGGTTCGGCCTGATGGGTCAGTTCCTGGGCTCGGCTCGTACGGGCGACGCCTTTATGCAGAAGTGCCTCGGCCTCAACGGAGCGGAGCAAGCACTAGCTCCGGCCCTTCTTCGGTTGAGCAGCAGCTGCTCGCGGACATGGAGGCTATGCGCGAGGACTTCGTTACTCAAGTCGCTGCTATTGAGGCCGACATGTAGGCACGAGTCGAGGCTCAGGTCGCATCCGCTTTGGCCGCGTACTTCAGATCTCTAGGCGGCGGCCCTTCATCATCGACGCCTCCTCCCCCACCCCCCGCCCCTCCGCAGTAGTTCTAGGATTCTTTCGACTGTATAAAACGTTTTTTGAATATTTGATATATATTTTTTATTTTAATTCCAATTTTTTTTATTAAATTTTAATATTAATTAAATTAATAATTAATTAATAATTAATAATTAATTAACTAATTATTGAAATTTAAATTTTTAAAAAAAATTCTTGAATGCGACCAGATGGTCACTTTTAAAGCGACCATCTGGTCGCATTTTTACTTAGTCTAAAAGTGACCATTTGGTCACACAACATACGACCATTTGGTCACTTTTGTATGTGACCAATTGGTCACTTATTTTTCACATAAATTACGACCAGATGGTCACTTTTTAGGCGACCATCTGGTCGTATTTTAACTGAGTCTAAAAGTGACCATTTGGTCACATAAAATACGACCATTTGGTCACTTTTTTATGTGACCAATTGGTCACTTTTAAGATGACCATATGGTCGTATTTTCAAAAGGTTGACTTTTTTGCGACCAAAAATTTTTGGTCGTATATTTGTGACTATCCAATCGCACAAATTCTGGACCGACCAGCTTTTTGGCCACCACTTATTTTGTAGCTTTTTTGGTCGCATTTTAGGCAAAAAACGACCATTTGGTCGCAATTTTGTGGTCGCAAATTGACAGTTTTTTTTGTAGTGTTAGAATCGCTAGACAAGAAAGAAAACCTAACCCTAGATAAGTAAGGAAAAGATAAACCTAAAAGGAAAAGATAATTGACAGATTTTCTGCCGAACCGTTGCCGCGGCCACGAACCCTCGTCTCCACGGCATCGTTCATCATCAAATCTCTATACTAGTCGTTCAATACAAGAAATTAAAGCAATAAGGCACACAAAAAAACTCCCTTTTTTCTTTGTCTTCTTTTGCTATTTGCAACGACACCTTCTTCGATGGATTCGATCACAAGCTCCCCTGGTTTCAATTTGAATCAAGAACCTCCCATTCTTGTTTTGATCATACCACAAGCTCCCCTTGTAGATTTGGAACATGGAAATCCCTTCTTTGATGTGTGAGCAAGATGACTTTTTCTTCCCGAAAAATCAAATGACTCTCCAAGCAATTACAATATAAAGTATTGAAATAATAAACCTAACAAAAATAAATGCACTCTCACATAAATATTATAATAAGCACAATAGGCTGATAAAAGAGTAAGAGAGATAAATGATCAAAAGCTTGGGTGAACAAGCTAAAAGAAAAACATTCATCTTATATGTAAAATGAAGAAGACTCTAAATCTGTCAAAATACATTCTGCCAGCTAGAGCCGTTACAACAGCCTTCCTCGGATGACAGCAAGGTAATAAACAACTTTCCTTGAAAAAATAATCAATATGAAATTTGAAATATTTTTTCCTTATACAAAACTTGAAATCCGAAAATTAAATATTCTAAATTGAATTGGCTGATATTAAACAATAATGGAGTGATTGGAAAAAGTTGTCAAAATGTCCATTTAAAAAGCTTCCATAAACTGAAATAAATTACACAATTAAGATCCACAATTTGCTCAAACTTCCCACAATCAAATTATCTTTCAATCCATTAATGTTCAAAATAAATTAATCAGTGCCAACTAATCAATGATGAAGCAAAAGGAAATAATCCTTTAATAAAAATATGTATGCACAAATTAAAGAATTATTAATATTTTTTTTGTCAAAATAAAATGCCAAAATAAATATTAAATATAAAACAAATATTACAACAAAAACTAAAGGCTTAAAAAAAGTAAATCCCCTTTTATCTTTTAACAAATTTGTGGGGTTTTCAGGACTTGAGTAGTATAAGACCGGGATTAAATTTGTAGATTTTCAAAACGTAGAAACTAAAATTATTAGTAATATAAAACGTAAGGATCAAAACTGTATTTTACCTTAAAACTTTTCAACACGACCTATGAATACCCCTTGGCCAACAGGAGGCTCCCCCCTTTGCATGCTTCCATATTTGAGGGCCGAATCCTATTTTTCAATCTATTCATGTTGGCTGCCCCCCTTTTAAGATCACGTCAGTCCCTTTGTTCAGTCATATGTTGTCATAGATCACATTCATTTTCAGCGTCCATTCTCTATCTATGAAACCTACTGACTGATGTCTGCTGGTCAGTTGGTTTTCACTCCCGCTAGAAGATTGAGTTGGTCGGTTTTGGGCATCCTCTCCTCATGATCAGAAATCGACTTTACACTTAAATATAATAATATTTGAGAGCCAGGAAGAAATTTTACTCTATAACAAATTTTTGATACAATATTTATAGATATATTATTAGTTAATGTATGAATAAATGATTCATTTATTATTAAAATAAGTAGTTCAATGTTAATCATTGATTGATCATCTCAAAATTTTCTATATTTATAAGTATTTTTAAACAGTGATACTTTTATAAATATTATATAAAAATTTACTAGATTTATAATCAGCAAAATAACGAGATGTTGAAGAAACAAAAAATTTATTGACATTGAGGTATTGACATCTCAAATACATCCTAAATAATTTTTAATTTGAGTAACTCAAATACTTCCTCCTAAAAAAAAATACTAAATATATAACTTTACAAAGATCAAAGTATTCAACATTCATGCCAACAAATATGAAAACATGTCATATCAATTTTTTATTATGAAATATAAAAATAAGGATAAGAAAATAAAGTTAATTAAAATCGGATCAAATCATTTTAAAAATATGAGAGTAAATTATTTATAAAAAAAATATGAGAGATTAAATTAAAACTTTAAAAAGTAAATTAGAAGTTGGGTCTCTTAGACAGGTTCTATTCACGTGATTGACACTCGACTTATTTACCTAGATCAGTTTGTGCTAAATTAGAACTTGGAGTTTTTGTCTTGCTTCGATAAGTCTTTCTAGTTTTTTATTTTTATTTTTGTAGTTTGGAGGTTATATATATATATATATATATATATATATATATATATATATATACACACACATGTTACCCCGATGTACAAGAAATATTTTCAGAGAGAGACAAACGATTTTAGAAGATGATGAATGATGAATGATGAAAGAGAAAGAGAAAATAGGAGAGAGATTAAAAATATCCACTTAAGCATTAAAAATTACAATGAATTAAAATTATATTAAAATATGGCCACATCAGCTCATCAAAAAATTTCACGTCAGCAAGTTATTAACGATCAACAAACAGAAAATTTAATAGAAGAATTAAAAATGTAGGTTTACAGAAGTCGAGGGACAAATATTACCAATTTTATAATTACAGAGACTGAAATAAAATCCAAACTCAAATTATAGGTTCTTAAAATAGTATTTTATCCTAAAATTAAGTATAGATTTAGAAGAGATGGTCAAATGGCAAAGTCACGTGTCACCAGCCTGGTTGTGATTAATCCCTAATTCCATCTCTTTAATCTCTATCATCAACTGAGGCAATTGCAGAGTGGGAGTTGTTTTTCTAAGTAAATCCTCAAACCTTGACACGTGTTATGTTCATGGCCATGACCCCCACCTAATTAACAACTCCATTTAACAGTCCGATTAACGTATGGGAAAAAAAATAAACTATATAAATAAAATAAACTATATTTCATAAGTCAGAATAATGTATGAAAAAAAAAAAGCATAGTGTATATATAAAATAAAACAAACTCTATATTATGTGTTTAATAAGTATATTAGGTTAGTTATTAATGATTTATAATTGCCATATTTGCCTTTGTTACATTTCCGCTAACATTGTATCAACGTTTGAAATTTTTCTGTTGCCTGCTAATATTCATTCTTTATCTGCTTCATCAGATCCGACGAATTTGATCTCTAAAACTTCTTACATATAGAGTAGATTTAGGGCCTTCAATAAGCTAGCCTTTTCCCTAAATTCTCATTTTTTTTATACGTTTTTTCGAACATTTACGCATCTCCATGGGAGAACTTTTCCTCACAAAAATTGATTGGTTTGTAATAATTCCCGTAGGATTTGAACTTTTTTTACTTATTTATCCCTAATCTGTTATTATAAATCTTCAAATATATTAAATATTTTAATTATATTTTTAATACATATTTATTCTTACAAAATAAAGTAATATATATATTCAATTCTCATAACTTATTCTTACATATATTAAAAAATTGAATATATGAGTATGATTTATAGATTTTACATCTTATTAACAAACCAATTTATTCTACAAATTCTACTAATTTATCAAAATTTTATGTTATTTTTAATAAAATTAGAACACATAACATGTATAAAATATGTATGTATCTTAATTTTGGGTGTTATCTACAATTTTGTAGAGGTTTTCGTTTTTCAAACGTAGAGGTATGATTTTGTAATAATCAAAAGTGTATGAGTGTATTTTATATAAAAAAAATTTATATTAATAAATATTATATTTTTTTTATATAAGATACATTGGACGAGTAGAATTCATGGTACTAAGTAGACGAAAATATATTTGGTGTTATTTTTTAGAGTAGTGTTGAGAAAGTTCTTTATTTGTATTGTCTTGTTTGTCATCATATACAACGATTGTATAAAATAAGTTGTAGCTCATTCAAAAGGTGAATATGTAAAAGTTATATATATTTCTCACTTTTCTACTTTACTATTATAATTATTTTCATCTCAGTTGGTAAAATTTGAGATTTTTTATGGTTTGAATATTAAGGGTACAATCAAACTCTCACATCCACAAAGATCGTAAATTTATAAATGAGAATAATATCTCTATTAATATGAGATTATTTGAGTAAAATCAACACTAAATTTATGTTAGGACAGCATGTTAAATATAAAAAAATAAAAGGGCAAAATTCAAATAATACTCCTATAGTTTTGGTCAAATGTAAACACACTCATTATAGTTAGAAAAATGAATATTATACATGTATATCTTTAAAATTATGCAATTTGATCTCTCCCTACTAACGTTGTAAACTTGTTTTAGACATAACTTCTTCGTTTGAACTCTGATTTGGATGATTCAAAATGTTTTGATATTTTTGTTTTGATATCTACGTTATGATTTCTTCAAAACTTATAAATCAAGAATAAATAGAGTTATTATCATCAAAATATTAGGTATAGTTGAAGTCATAAACTCTTTTATTTACCGATAATTTAGAAGTTTTGAAGTGATCATTACGTAAATCGCGAAACAAGAATTCCAGAACATCAGCTTGAATCATCCAATTAGAGTTCAAATGAAAAAATTATGACTAAAAGAAGTTGACAACATTAGTGGGAAGAGGTCAAATTACATGATTTTATAATTATGAGGATATAAATATTTATTTTTGAACTATAATGGTGTATTTGTATTCGACCAAGATCACATAAATGTTATTTGCATTTTGGGCATAATAAAATTAAAAAACATCATAAGGTGCATGAATGAAACCAATATCTTTTCATTTATGTTAAGCAAAGAGAAGCATTCAAAACCTGCTAGCAGACCCATCTTCCCCTCAATTCTCATTGTTCAGATGCATTGTATTTAATCCAATCCATACTCTCTATGGTTATAACTGACAAATAATTGAATTACAAATTCAAATCAAACTATATATTTTATATTTATAATTCTTCAATTTCTCTTTCTCTCTCATATAGAGAGTGTATATTTAGAGAAAAGAAGACCTCAATGTCTTCTTCAGACACTAACATTATCACATGCATACATAAGACATTATAGTTTGTCTTCTTTATTTAAGAAAATTTCAATCATTAACTTAGATCCCACACAAATCAATTATTAACTTAAATTCTACTAATAAATTGGACCTTTATATTCTATATTTCATGTCCATGTTATAAATCCTGATCTACTATTTACTTGTTAAATGGGCATAGGTTAAGGTTATGTTCGAATATATTTTTTTAGGAAAAAAACTAACTTGAATCAATTAGGTCTGTTTGTCTATAAGAAAATCTAGATGTTTGATATTTAAATACCTAATATTTTTAGATTCATAGTATCTTCTTGAGGCGGATCCACTTAGATGAGGGGGGCACCCCGGGCTAAAATTTTGATTTTTTTTTTTTTTTTTTTGTGTGTAAAAATGATAGAATTTAAGTAATTATTTGAATTTTTAATGTATTTTATCAAAATTTGAAATTTTAATATATTTGATCTCTTTTGTCCCCATTATTTATTAAAAATAGTTTTATATAGTTTTTGCCCCTAAAAAAACTTTTGATCCTCCACTAGTATCTTTAGATAGTAATGTTTGGTTTTGGAATACATTTTTGGGTGGATGATTGAGAATATTGAACAACTGTGTTTGTTTTACAAGATGTGGAAGAGAATATGTTAAAATGATGTATTTTCCAACTACGCCCTCGATGTAATCAATAAATTACTTAATATAATTATTCTAACGTTTATTTTCATATAATAATAATAAATAATATATTTCGATTTTTAAATTAAAAAGAATTATAATCCACAATTTTTTATATTCATAATAAAAACACATTAACAGAAACAAACTCATAGGTTAGAGGTATTTTATATAATTTAACCTTAATTTTAAGAATAAAATAAAAACTCTCACTATGATAGAAAAATATCACCAAATTTTGTAAGGTTTATGATAAGAGCGAGGAATCTTTCAACCTCGCCTATGCATATGATACTCGAATAATGTTTACATATTCAAAGAATTTTAAGTTGTTTTGATTTTAAAGAAATTGTTTGAAAACCATTAAAAAGACATAACTCTTTATTTGATAATTGTTTTTTTTCAAGTTTTAAGAATTAAATTTGGTTTATTGTTCATTTCTTTAAAGAATAATTTTCTTTTTTAGGATATTTTCCACAATCTCATAGTCAATTTTTTTTTAAATTGTTTCTGATTAAAAAAAATGACTAAAATTTCAAATGTAATTTTAAAAATGAAAAACAAAACAAATATTGGATGATAAATAAATTTTAATTTCATAAAAACATTATATGGGTCTTGGACATTAATCTTTCACGCGCCTTCTAATTAATTGTCAATATCTCATTGAAAGATCTTGATGTCTCAAATTAGAGATCATATTGTTGTTTTCACTATATATTAAATCACATGTGGTGTGCTTCCTACCTAATTAATTAACATAATTTATATCAAATGTAATTTTAAAAATAAATATATACATTTCTAATTAAAAAAAAAAAACACAGACATGGTAATCCATCAACAGCTTGCACTTAGAAATTCTATAATTTAGAAAACAAAACGAGATCAAGTTGTCTCTCACAACAACAAAGATTCCCAAACTCAAAACCATTTTGAAGTGGAAAAAATGTAATAATTTTGGGCTGCAAATCAGCTGGTATTGTGGCAATGGCCTTCATTGTCAGGTTTCTAGCATTTAGCTAGCATTCATTTAACCAAATATTTGAGCTTTGGAAGGAAGCAAAGCAATTATTTATGTTTTGAAAAAAATAGGTAGCTAAAGATATTAGGGTGGTTACAGCTAAAATTGACTTTAATCGATTATATATTATATTATAATTTCAAAAATATAAATCTTCTAATATTCAAAATTAGTTTATTATACTTCTTGAAAGTGGGGCTGCAATTTAAGATCGTCAAACCGATTGAATCGATCGAAATCGAATCGAGTTGATCGGTGTGGTCGTTTTCAGTTCAATATTTGTTTTTACATAAGAAATATTGATTGTTTGGTTTTTGTTTTTTAATTAAAGATTGAACCAAACCGAACCAAATCTATTTGTTAATAAATAGTAATAAAATACCTTTTAATTAAAACCGAAACGAAACCAACCAAAATCTATATTGATAGATCCTTTGAACTGCTTATGCATGAAAACGACTCTGTTTAGCTCAATTTTGGTTTTTAAAAAATCCTATTCAAATCGGTTCTATATCGATTTTGTCCAAAATCGATGTAAACCAAACCGACCAACACTCCCAGTAACGATTTTTTTAATATTATTTTATTTAATATAAAGCATTTAATTTATTTAATTTTAGAGTTAAATTAATTTAATTTAGTTAAAATTAGCATTTAGATATTTTATACATTCATTTAGTAATTTATACCTTTGAAGTGTTACTTAAAATTTTGTGGATTAAATATCATTAATAGGTCAATTAATGACATTTAATCACCTTCTAGCTAACTTAATGGTGCTTATTTAATTTTAAGAGTAGTTGGTGTTTTCAAATGCTGGGTCATTTTTAAAGGGAATAGGAAAGTAGGAGGCCTTTTTGCAAGAAACTTGTTACTCATCCAAAATCATTGAGTTCTTTCATCTCCCTCATTTGAACAAAAACACACAAATCACCCCCTTCCCACTCCTTGGTTGACGCCCTATCACCACCTCTACAATAGTGGGTTTCGTTTCTCATCCATTTGCTCTGAATCTTAGTGCGTTGGAAAGTTCTCATCACAAGTTTCATATTCATCTAACTTTTGAAGTATTCCCTCCATCTTCAAGAAGCTTCAAATTAAGGTTTTTCTTTTTTCTTTTTATGGGGTTCTATTTCTTTTTCTTCTTACATGAAATCTTGAGTTGAAATATTCAATTTCATTTCATGGAATCTGAAGATTTCTAAATTGGAAATTCATTTAAGAGGTTTCTTGGTGTTCTTCTAGTCCTAGACACAAAAGAATAAAAAACACCAACACCCATTTCTTTCCTCAAAACCGTGGTTGCCTTATTGCTTTTCCCCTTGATTAATTTGTATTTTTCTTTGTTTTTGAGAGGTAAAACTATGTCCAAATGCCCTAAACTAATTTACCCATTGATAGATATCACCAAAAAACTACCCAAAACCAACCCAGATCGCCTCTAAATCGCCCAAAAGCCGAAAAAACACCCTCTTCATAACAGCCCTTGTTCAGTCGAACCTACGGGTGTGGATTTACCGGGCAGTTTTTCTTATTTCTTTAATCTACATGTCGTTCATTGCTTTTATGGTTTAACTAATATAATTTAGTCATAATTAATTGTAGGTAGTGTGATATTGTCCACTTGACGACTCGTTTGATTGATTATTGTTGCTTAGTTGTAAGGTGAGGATAAATAGAGTTTAACGTAAATTTAAGAACCAAATTGGTTGAAAGATTCGTATGATCGGGAGATATGTAAAACTTGGAAATTAATTAAGAGATTATAAGCATGCCCATTAAATGATTAGAATTTGGGACTTAGCTGTCTTTTGGAAGAATTTTGATTTCTTTTGGCTATGTTTAGTTTACTCTGCGAATTTTTTATCTTTCCTACTCTTAGGATTTTAATGGATTTCCTACTATTATCATTCATTATGATGATTGAAGTTGATATTGGAGATTTATCGTGGGGATTATAAGATTTTGAGATATAAGGAAACTATGACTTGATTATGGAGATCTTGAATGAGTTCTTCCTTGAGAATTGTTATGCATTATGGAACTTGATATTGAATTATATATCTCGCATGTTGGTTAACTTAAGGCCTATAAGGCTTGACTATTGATTTATATATTTCGCATGTTGGTTTGAAAGCCAATAAGGCTTGACTATTGATTTATACATTTCCAATGTTGGTTATCTAAAGGTTTACAAGGTTAGACTTTAATGTTTTCCATGATATGAGATGTAATAGACTGTAAGGGTTATATGTACCTTGCTTGTCAGGATATGAGATGTGACAGACTGTAAGGGCTATATGTACCTTGCTTGTCATGATATGAGATGTAACAGACTGTAAGGGCTATATGTACCTTGTTTATCATGATATGAGATGTAACAGACTGTAAGGACTATATGTACCTTGTTTGTCACTATGGAGATATAGCCGAGTGTAAGGACTATGTATACCTTACTTGTCACTATATAAGATGTAACAGATTGTAAGGGCTATGTGAACATTGCTTGTCATAAAATGAGTGATAAAAGATTGTAGAGCCTATATATGCCTTACTTTTCATTGTCCATATGTTTATGATTGTTGAGCATGCGAGTGTTAGGATGGAACTATAATGTTATGAGATCATGAGTGCTTGAGTGTTTGTTTGTTCTATTTAGAGATTATATCTTTGGGAGTTGTAAGGTTCAATTGTTGTTGTTTGAGTGGTTAAGAGATAGTAGGATTTTTGGTAACCAATTCGGATACAAATTTGGGACTTATACCTTACTTTTTGTTTATCTTCACTAGATTTTTTGCTCATGCAATTACAATATACTTGCAATTCGTGGTCAAGGTCAAGACTGAGGTCGTGGAGTTAGTGCGGCATGATGTCAGATAAGATGTGATGGGATGGAGTAGAGGGTTGTATAGTCCATGGACTTATTCATGTTTTTTTATATACTTGGGTGGTTGAGCTCATGATAGTCTATCTTGACTTATTTGATATATTTTCATGGATTTATATTTTCTTTTTTAAACTTTGAACTGTTAGAATTGATGTTTATAAAAAGGGATGTGCATCCCAAACTTTTAGATTTATTGATAGGTTAACCCACTTTTGAAATGGTTATGGATTTATTCGTTAAAATCGACAGGTTTATCTTTAAAAAAGTCTTCCGCTTGCATTATTATTATTTTATATTTAAAAAAGTAAAGAGTCGGGTCTTTACATGAAGAATTCATGATATGAATTATGTAGCCATGCATTTAAGGAATTCAAGCTTAAAGAGTACATGCATTGATGACAACTCAAGTTGCATTTAATGCACTCAAAATGTATTTATGACAACTCAAGCTTCAAGTGTAGTAGCATTTATGACAATTCAAAGCTTCATTCAAGGGAACTCAAAGCAATATCAAGACAAGCTTTTATGAAGATTTAAAAGCTTAATTTAGAGTTCAAATATCAGTTTCAATTGTAATAGTTGTATTTTAAGTTACAAATTAAATGGTGGAAGATGTAACTTAAGTTTTTGTTTTAAATTCGTAGGTTACATGCTAGGGACTTAATTGGGCTGTTATGGGAGCATTATGAACGAAATTGCATTGTATTTTAAGCCTATAAATAGGCCACGTATCAGCCAATGTAAGGGAGACTTGTAAGATTTGAATGATGAATGAAATGTAGCATTTTTATGCACATGGAGAGCCTTGAGCCTCAACCCTTTGTAATCTTGCTTTAGATTACATGTTTAGAAACATTCAAGAGGGGAGTGATCAACCAACTTGTGGAGTGTTTCGAGTCATGAGATGATGGAATGTAATTGTTTGGGTCCATTTCATGATTTTTAGATCACACAAGGCAATCTGTTTTCTAACCTTTCCTTGGGGTTGTTTCAAATGGCATATGTGGGTTCTTTGGTTGTGATCTTTTTGGGTCCTTAGTTAAGTTTAAGGGTTCTTAAAGCATTTCGAAAGGGTTTTCGTATCAATTCATCTTGCAAACTTAATGATGGGATTGGAGAGGAAGACTTCGAAAAATTAGGAGAAGAAGGAATAAAAAAACTAATTAAGACTAAAAAAACCCTTAGGATGAATATTTTTTTTTTAAGTTCCAACTTTGGTGCCCATGCTCCATCCTGTTTTAGTCATAGACCGAAAGACTAGTTGAAGATTTTAGAAACAAAAAGCTTAGGAAGGATAAAAAAAAACCTAATTAAGATAATAAAAAAAACCCTTAGGATGAAGCCAAAACTAGAACAGTTCCACCTTTACTACTCGGTGCTTGTAGGTCTGACTGGGGCCTTCCCTCTAACAGCCACTTCAATGAATGTGAAATTTTACTACGAGGCTTTTTAGCCCGTTGCTAACTACTTATTAAAAAACTATTAGCCCGCAACTAAGTACTAACAATAAATAACACTATTTAGGAAGGAGAGAGACAAATGATTTTAACGAAAATACTCTTATAAAAGAAGAGAAAGAATGATATTTTGAAAATCAACCTTAAATAAAGGAAAAGTAAATCAAGAAAGCATTTGATACAAAAAAATTATAGGAAAGAAAGAGATAGAATGAGGATTTGAAAAAAATAAAAAATAATAAAAATATACTCTTACTTATCTAAACCAATGAAACTTCCACCGTTTTTTCTAGAGACTCTTCCAATATTTCTTCTCTATAGTCGTATCTTATTTATGATACTGGTGTACATTGTGTACTGCGATAATATACATTCATTATTATATAATACCATATTTTTGTTTCTCCTTTTCTGGCCTCATCAGAGCCTACTGTATGTACATTCAGTAGTGTAATATATCAGATAGAAGTTTTTTCTTCCTTAAGCCTAATCATCGTACTATTTGTACATTAGATACTATACTATACAAGGTTTGAGCTTCTCCTTCGTTCTCTAGCCTCATAAACGTATTGTGTATACATTCGATAATGTACTATATCAGATTTGAGTTTTCTCCATAGTTTTTTAGAATCATCAAACGCACATTCGATATTGTACTATACCGGATTTGAGTTTCTTCTTTGTTCTCCAGCCTCAACAATGTACTATTTAAACATTCAATACTTTTCTATACCAAATCTAAGTTTCTCCTTTGTTCCCACATGAAAACAAATCGGTAGCAAATACTCCCTCCGACTACCACTCATTCACCGTCATGAGGCTGGTGGGGATCTTCACGACAAAACCCTATCACTGCCATCCCTTCCTTTGATCTTCCACACCACCATGATAAAAGCTTCGTTCTTCCACCCATATTTCTTCAGAGAAGGGGGAGGTCGGAATTGTTCAATAGGTGGTCATCGTGAAGGAGATGGTAGGGGGTTTGACTGCTTTTTTTAGAGAAAAAAAAGTGATGAAAAAATTTATTGGAAAAAGAAAAAACGGAGAGAGGAAAAGAAAAATGAATGATCAAGATAAAAAAAAATCAAATTTGAAATGAGATAAATAAAATATATAAAATCAAATTTTTAATTTTTTTTAAATAAAAAAATAAAAAACAATTTTATGTTGTAGGGTATTCTATGAACGTGAGAATGACGATAAGGAAAACAAAGAGGAAATAAAAAAGATAAAAGAACTCAGGAGAATATCATGAGATAAAAGTGGTTTCCTTATATAAAAAAGAGAAAATCATTAATGTGCAAAATCAAATAAATCAATAAATAAAAATAATTAATGTAAAATGAGGGTAAATATGACATAAAATATAGAACAAATTCTAAAAATAGAATAAAAAGTATGAAAAATTTATCAGACCATAAAATGATTGAGACCCAAAACAGGCTATACACATTAACCCCCTACTAATTTCTCATCCCTTCCCTCAGCTTACTCGGTGGAATAACATAGAATTACAAAAATATACAGCCAACAAATTTTAAAATTATAAATATGAAACAAAAAAAACCATTTAATCTTCCAAAAACATGTGAAACATTGAACAATAGATGAAGCTTAAAACATAAGCATTAACTAATAATTAAAAAAAAAAGTAAAATAAGAAGGAAGTAGATGGAGGAAATACAGATTCTTACTTGCCTTCATATTCTGTTATAGATAAGATAAGCACATGAAACATACTATTTCCAAACACAAATTTTGAATTCTATGCATCAGATATTAATACTGAAAGCCAGGAGACAAAAATTCCCTCCTTTTTCTGAGTAAATACAAGAATCAATCAAGTGGATGATACCATCATCCTTGAATATTCACACACACACATACAGTCATAACCTCTACAACTCTAAATGCAAACACAATTAACCATTAATTCTCCCAACTGTTGTTCCAATATTCCAACCCCTTTCCTTTTCTTTTTTATTTTGAGTTTCTTTAGTTCCTTTTCTACCATTGCCCAACAACACCCTGTGTGTCATCCTTCCCCGGTTCCCAATCGATACCCGGACCTTCTCCATCCCCAAATTGATACCTCCTCTCCTCATGTGTTGTTGCATAGGAGACTTCATCTGTATCTTCTTCTGTAGGCTTCGTCTTAACACACTACTCAGCTTCTTACCTCCATATTTTATTTCTTTAGGACTGTCACACTCTGTCTGTTCAGGGAAGCAGTTGGTGTCATATTCATCAGCTTCTTCTTTAATGCCAGCTGGATATGGTGGCAACGGCAACATTGTTGATGGGGGGTGAGTTGAGCTTGGTATATTTCGTAGCGGGATTAGGGAAGTTCTCCTAGGAGCAGGGACCATTGGCACACGTCGAGCCACCGTGCAAATAGAGGCTCTTCCAGTCCTCTTTTGCATGAGAGATTGTTCAGCAGTCTCTGGATCGTTGTTCTCTTTCTCTGAGGAATCAATGTACTTGGTAACAGTATCCAGTGGAGGAAAGGGAAATGACGGTTTGGAGCTGTTGTTCTCAGTTAATGGCCGAATGGTACAAATTTGTTCTTTTCCTAGTATGCTGTTCGATGATCCACTAAGATTTTTTTGACTGCCTGATGTACGATTTGCAAGTTGCGGCCTCGTTGGTTCAGTTTTCATTTGCTGCTGTTGTAGCTGCTCAGCAATTTTAGTGTCAACGTGCTGGCGTGCTAGCTTTCTCTCAATAAGAAGCTGGGCTTCCAGTTCTTTTACCTAGAATTTGCACACAATTAATGCAGGAATATGTTTTGTTACTGGTTTGTATGAATTCAATCAGATAGTCACAAATGTACCTTGTCCTGTAGACTTTTGTTCTTCATATCTTTTTCCTTCATCTTCAAGTCTAATCCATGAATCGCTTCTTCCATCTTTCTAATTTGGAGATCTTTACTCTTCAAATCCTGCTTAGTTTTATCAGCCTACAAGTAATTGAACCCTGGTTGAGGATATATCATAGATAAACTCATACTCACATAAATCAAACACAAAAATACAAAACAGAAAAGTAGCTGTTAAAGAGAGGCACTTGTACCATCTGTTTGCATTTAAGGAATTCGGACATATCAAATTGTCTCTTTGCAGGACCCAGCTCAATTCCTCTCACTCTACTTGCAAAGTTTAATGAGCATAGGGTCTCATTCAAATCATTTTCATTGGGACTGATTTGTAGAAACATTAGTGTCTTCGAATCTCCCCCTAGCAATTTGAACAACACTGATCAGCGAGCAGCTATATATGCATAAGCATGTAATCTAGAATACAATGTACCTAATGAATCTTGAAGCAAGTGTGTGAGCTTAGAGTTCCTGCCAAAAGTGATTACCAATACAATAAAGAGTGATTAATTTGCAAAATCTTGACATAATACAAGTCCAAAAATAATCCAAATCTTTCTAACCTGAAAGGAACGTGAGGGCTTTTGGTTGCGAGAGCCGATATTACATCACCAAGAGCAGAAAGAGATCTGTTAATATTTTGGGTTTCCTTGAGTCGTTCTCCTTGTACTTCTACTTTAGCTATTCGCTCACTTCCTGCCAAGTCTACCAACCATAGCTTGCTACTAGTGCATTCTCCATTCAGCATATTCTCCCCCTTTACCATCACACAGTGTATGCTGTTTGTTAAGAAATAACCAAAATCACTGACTATATATAGCATGCACACATCCCTTTATTATATCAGTTAGTAAAAAAATACGTAAGAGTGATAGGCAGACCAGTGTGATCGGCTGCTGTGCTCATTAGCATTGGTTGAGCCAACAGCCCTTGCGTTACTGCCAGTTTGTAGAACTTCCCAAACTTCACTCATGTCATCTACAGGCGCCTCAACTAGTCCAGGAACATGATGTATTCCGTCACTCACTTGCCTTACTTCAAGCCTGAAAAAAATTATCAAGGTCAGAAGTTTCACCATGTTATTCAGGAACATCAAACTTAGCCATCCTTCCACAGATCATCCCGAAATTTGTCACTGGAAAAATAACTCAACATGTATTCTAAAAATAAGCTCAAGCACACATAACCACAATTCATTGTGCTCATTTTAAAAAATTGAATCATTATGTGGCAGACTGGTTGACAGATTCCGAAAGTCTCGTCATCTTTTCTCATGCGTATTGATAATATGGAGAGAATTAAACTTTGGGGGTATAGCTAAGCATTCCATACCTTTTTGCACCATTCCCTGACTGAGATCCTAGCAAGTCCCGTATTTGTTCATTATAGACTTCCAAGACACTAACGGATACTTTATATCGATTTATCTTTTGGCGCTCCTTTGTTAAGCGAAACAGCTCCTCAAGAATCCTATAATTGACTCCACGAGCTTCTTTAGTTCCCTCCATGGTAAAAGTCTTTCCAGTTCCAGTTTGCCCATATGCAAAAATGCAAACATTGTACCCATCTAAAACGGAAGCTGCAAATGGGGCGGTATCTTCAAACACATCTCCTACAAATGCAGGAACAGAAATAATCAATATATCATCATAAATTGCATCTAAAATGTTTTACTGAATTTTTTTACATTTAATTTTCACCTATGCTCATTTAAATTAGACTCTCATTCATTCAGTACCTTGATTAGCTTGAGGACCAAATACAGCATCAAACTTAAAGATCCTTCTGGGAGCCCCATTTGACTTTACATTTAGCTCACCATCTCTAGCAGATTCGAAATCAACAACCATTGAAGCTCCAGATGCAATTTCTTCTGAATTTAATGGCCTGCACCTACAAAAGACCCTAATGTTTCCTGCAATGAAGAATGACATCATTAACAGTCTTCAGTTTTCCTGACATGATCAACTCCAGATCAAAACTAAAGCTAACCTTTCAACTCCAACATCTTATTATAGAGTTCTTTCCGTTCCTTGGCTCCTTCAATAAATTTAGTCTTCAGGTTTTCTTGCAAATCTAATTGCTGTTTAACTATTGAAAGAAGAGAGAATATCAATACACTCGAATAGTTAATTAGTGATGTAGATCTTTGTAAAAAAATCTAAATGCTAACTTACATGCAGACTGAATTGTAGAAGTCATTTCATTCATATCCACAAGGTACTTCTTGTTTGCCAGTGCCTCTTCTGATAATTTGATGTTTTCCATTTTCATAATCTGAAAGGTGAAACTTCTTAACAACACATTCTTATCTTTCATGGATATCGAATGTTTACTACATACCTTTACTTTTCTGGTAAGGTCCCTCAATGATGAAAACCATTTGCTCTTCTCTTTCACCTGTCCTTCAACAGCAAAAGCTGCAAAGGGAAAAACATCAAAAGTTCATCTTACAATTATTAGAGTAGCTAGAAGGTACAAAAGAGTATATTTATTACCCAGTGATCCAACATGCATTGACTTGCGCATAAGCTCATTTTGTAGTTCATTTAAAGACGTCCATGCCTCTTGACATTCTCTAGTCTTTTGACTGTTTTCCCTTCTAAGTTCCTCCAAATCTCTCTTCGCTGCTGCCAGCTCATTCTTTTTCTGATCAAAATCCTTTTGGAGCTCCAGATACTTGTCTTGGACCATCAAGTCACCACTATCCTACAAAACACAAACTCAATAATTTTATAATGACTTGATGAATTTTTGCATGACAAATTATAATCCTGAACTTGATCAGATTCTGAAAAACTTTACTTTAGGCATCTGCATCTCTGAGTTTTCTAGTTGAGATGATCTTACTTCTTTGAATTCAAGTTCTTCCATATCTGGCATATTCCATTAACAGAAAATTATCATTAACTGTCTGTGCTAAATTTAACAAATATTGACCTATAAAGATATAAAGCTTGGTTAACTTACTTGCTGGAAGAACTTTCCTTATATAAATACCACAAACAATTGGCCTGCCCATTAGTCCTTCAAATCTAATAGTTAAGTCTTGATCATCTACAGAAGCTTTGAGATCAGATACAATGAGAGGCTTATTCCCACCCACACGAGCATATATATCCAGGCAGGAAACAACCTAAAACAAATTTAACAACACACCTACTAAGATTTCTAAAGATTTTCAACAAAAAGCTCAAACTGCTATGTGGGTGAGGTAGGCTATGATGCATTTCGGCAATAAGCGGGTTCTCACCTTCCGGTCTTGTATATAGACATCGAACACCCTAATACCAGGAGGGCCATTGATAAACACAATCTCCGCAAAATGCAGGTCAACAACATAATTCCCAGGTTCCAATGATGAGAAATTATAAGAAAAGTTCCCAAAACGAGCAGTGTGGTATAGAGGATGATCAATTTCATCAGACCTTATGGTGTCACCACCTTTAAACCAATGGTCTTTCACATAATTTATCCCCTCCAAAGTCACAGCATCATGAAAAGATCCTGCATTCACACTAACAACTTGAAGAGGTTCTTCTGATAACAGAACACTGGTAGCTGGTGGAGGAGGCAACTCGAAGGACGATTCCGGATACAGTTCTTCCTCATAGGTTTGGCACGAGTTAGCAAATTTAACAGATGGGGTCCTCGGCTTATAATCAATCTTAGTTCCAGAGAAACTGTTTTCAAAGGAAAGTTCCATGGAAGATTCCATAGGTTTACAACACTTGATGTCTAAGAATTCTGGTGAATTACAGTAATAGTCTCCTGGAATATCAGGAGAACCAGCACAGAGAACTAAATCAGGAGAAGTCGGGGCAAATTCCGGCATGGACCGCCCTGTATTTATCAAGATTAAACCAAAATATGAAAGACAGTAATAACAATTCAACAAAATGGAATATAAAGTAGGTTTCATTCATCATCACTTCAACTGTTTCAAAATTAGATTTTTATAACAACCCACCATTCAATTTTCAACCAATTACACTATTCCATAATCAGCATTGAAATGAAATACAAAAAAAAAAAAAAAAAAAAAAAAAAAAAGGGCAGCATTACCTTCATTAGGGTTGAAACAAGAATCTTGATCTTGCATCGGAATCAAAATTATGTAACCAGTAAAAACAAATTCTTGAGGTAGAAAACGGATGAAAGAATCGAAAAATGAAATATTAATCAGTAGAAAGAAAGGGGGAAAAAAAGCAAAACTTGATGTAATGAATGGAGGAAGAAGATTGAGGAAATTCAAATGGCAGAGGCGGTAAATAACAGAAAGAATAAAAAAGGTGAAAAGGGATTGTAAGTGCTGATGCTTTCTTTCCTTCTTTCTTGCTGGAGAGAGAGAGAGAGAGAGAGAGAGAGAGAGAGAGAGAAGAGAGAAGGGCGTTGATTTCTCGTTAAGTTTAAATCTGCGTTACTCTTTTTAGGACATTAGTCGACCGTTGGTGTTTTGAAATTCGAAATTTTGGACTTACCAAATTTATTTTTAATTGGAAAAAGGAAAAGATATGATTTTGAAATTTGTTTAAATCATCATAATCATGAACAAGCGGGCATGGGCTACCAAGCCCTATTGCTATTGGCTCTTCCTCATATGTTGGACTGGGTCTTGGTTATTTGCATTATTGTATTTTTTTTTCTTGAAAGATTATCATAAATACCCTTTAATTAAGAGTTGTTTTCAAAACTACCCTAATAAAGAAATTAGTTTCTTTTCTACCCTTAATAAGTAGTTTTTGCATAGTTACTTGTAGTATCTCACCAATCACTTGTAGCCACTTGTTAATTTTGGGGTAGTTTTGAAAAGTCTAATGACATTAGGGTAGTTTTGATAACTTAAATTATAAAAGGGGTAGTTATGAAAATTACCCTTTTTTCTTTTAAGGGTAAAATGAAAATAAGACCCCTGTGGTCTTTTCAAAATGCATGAACACCCCCTGTATTGTGAAAATGGCAAATCGCACCCCCGTGATTTCAATTTTTTTCAATCAGACCCCTCCTCTTCAATGTCAATAATTTTCTTTTAGCCATAACTTCTTCGTTTGAACTTCGATTTGGACGATTCAAGATGTTTTGGAATCTTCATTTCCGGCTTTACATAATCGTCGCTTCGAAACTTTGAAATCATCAATAATCAAAAGAATTAACGATGTCAATCATACCTAGTGTTTCGATATTAATAAAATCTTTTATTTGTTAATGATTTCAAATTTTCGAAGTGACATTTATATAGAGCCTAAAATGAGGATTCTAAAACATCTTGAATCATTCAAATCAGAGTTCAAACGAAGAAGTTATGGCTAAAATAAAATTATTGACATTGAAGGGGAGGGGTCTGATTGAAAAAATTGGAACCACAGGGGTGCGATTTGCCATTTTCAAAGTACAGGGGGTGTTCATGCATTTTGAAAAGACCACAGGGGTCTTATTTGCATTTTACCCTTCTTTTAATGAAAAACACTTTTAGAATCGAGTTTTGATTTTACTGTTTATCTGGACTCTGTATTTTGAAACTCAACAAATACATCCATGAGTTTTAATTTAGCTCTTAATTTGACATCTTCTGTTAAAACTCTGTTAAATACTTTTAATAAAAATCTGAGTTGGTATTATTTTAATAATTTCATATTTATTATATTTGTTATATGGTAAATTTTAAATGATGTGATATGATGATTACATTTCTATAATTTAATTGATTTTTTAATAGGGGTATGTATGAGAATAGCCACCAAGAGGGGCCAAATAAAATTATATAGCCATATAGTAAAAAAATAATAGTAAATAGCCACATTTTTAAAATCTAGAGAGAGAGAATATAATGAAATTACCAAAAAAAATCTCAGTAGGCTTAATTAGCTTGACTGTAGGCACATGCATTTATTTCTCCCTCTATTTTAATTTCGTTTTACAATTCTCTCTCTATTTGATTCATCTTCTCTCTCAATTCTTCTCCATTTTCTCTCTACCATGAACGATTTTGGGAAGATTTTTGAAGGAAAAACACAAGAATCTTGAAGATTTGAAGCATAAAAAAAACCTAATATCTATGAAAGATATCTTTTTTTTCATGGATCTTGCAAAAAAATTTGATTTTTTTTATTTATACAGTTTTGTGTTTGATATTCCTGGGTTTTTTTAGTCTCACAATTTTTTCTGGCATTTATTATATTTTTTTTTAGCGGCACATTTATTGTACTTTGATGTATCATGATTAAGCATTTGAAAAAAAAGTGTGTAAATACAAATAGCCATGTTATAAAAACTTTTAATTTGTATGTGATATATTATACGTACAATACAACTTATATATTGATTTACTCCCATAAGTTTTTCTGGTGTTTTTTCGGTCATTTATTGTAATGTGATGTGTTCAGATTAGTATATTTTGTCATTATATACGCGAGGCAAATAACCACCTTTATAAAAATTGTTTCAATTTTTATGGGATATGTTATACATTGTGTACACAATATATATTTTAAAGTTTGTTAATTTTTTTTATAATGTAGATTAAAGGGCAGTTATACTACCGTACATTATGTACCATTTTTTCTCAGATTCAATAACAAAGTGGGGTATGGTTATATTATGTAGAAAAAAAATGTACATAATGTACAAATGTATATATTGAATGAAAATGCAATATAAATTGAAATGAAATTAAAAAACTAAAATAGATAATCATGGAAATTAAAACAAAAATTCCATAAATCATGAGATAACATATAAAAAAAAGAAATCATGGAAAAAAATATGCATTACATTACAAATATAAAAAAACTGTAAAAATGTACAAAATGTAACATATGTATTATAAAATATGGAAATGATGTACTAAAAACGAGAAAGAAAATGACATTTTGGTCTTCTTAAAAAAAAAAGAGAAAAAAATATGATCGATACATTACAAAGATAAAAACTGGGGGTGAAAGCTAAAACCCCGACCTCACTTCCCTACAAACCCACATAATAAACGGGGCGGGGTGGTTCGGGGTAGGGGCGGGGAATTTTTTCCCCCATTTAATAAACAGGGCGGGAGAATTTTTTCCCCCCGTTTATCTACTTTAATTTAATTTTATTTTGGTAATTTAATTTTTCTATGTTTATTTTGATATGGATTATAATGAAGAGTTTTATTTGTTTATTTTTTGCTCTATTATTCACTATTATCGTTGAAAAATTGAATTTTAATTTAAAAAAATATACGAAATCATGCATTTTTAACAGCAGGGCGGGGTCCTGGGTGGGGGATAGAGTTAATTGAGGCGGAGCGGGGTGGGGAAAAAACCTTAAACGGGGCTGAGTTTCCCCGTTTACACTTCGCCCCACCCCACCCCACCCCATTTACACCCCTAGATAAAAATATAAAATCTAAAAATGATGTGTTAAAAACGGTTGAGAAGGTGACGGTTTGGTATCTTAAAAAACAAAAAAAAAATTTAATAATTTTTAAAAATGTGAGAAGTCTAAATAGAAAGAAGGAAAATTAAATTCATAAATAGAAAAAGAAAGAATATGGGAAGTCTCTCTTGGCATTAACAAAAATCTTGGAAGTTACAAAAAACTATGGTGAAACCGATTCGGTTCGGTTCAGTTTTTTAATTAATTTTAAAACGGTTTACAATGGGAACCAGTTCGATTTTGAACGGTTTTTGTCGGGTCAGTTTTGGATTTTTCCAGTTTTTCTAGTAAAAGATACATTTGCATTTAGTTTAAAGATTAAATTCTCTTATATTGAAGAATGAAACAAAACAAAATCAAACATAAATAAAAACTTAGTTGAAAAAATTAGATTAATAAATATACAAAATATAAATTAAAATAAAGTGATAAATAAATATATAAAATAAAATAGATAAATAAAATCTAGGGGAAAATAGGGAAAGGGGTATATGATTTTTACTTGTTTTTTTAGAAGCCGCAAGGTTTTTTAAGAATGAAAACCGGAATAGTTCGGTTTTTTACGGTCGATTTGGTTTATTTTTTCAGTTTTTTCTTTCACCCCTAAAAAAAACAATCATAAATTACAGCTAATGTAATTAATAAAGAAAAAGGGTAGATATGGTATTACGAAAGAATAAGGTGGCTATACACTAAAAAAATTGGTACATATGACATTTTTTGAAAGAGGGTAGTGAAATCTGGCCATTTACTTTATTAACTTTTTTTAATATATATATTTTTAATTATATCTCTTCTTGCTTTCTATCTTATCCTCTCTCTACTCCCTAACTTAACGAAGTGTCATCTGCCCTTTTAGGTGAATACCACAAACTCACAAACAAAATATCATCTTCCACCATGCTGCCACAAAAGAAAAAAAACCCAAATCTTTTCCTTTTCTTCTCGTTACCCCACAAGAAATGATTTTTTTCATTTGTTTGGGTTAAAAAAATGTGGGAAAAATATATTTTTGGTTCATGAGTAACAGAAATTTGACATTAAGGACTAGATAGAACGCTTAACTGAAACACAGGTATATATTTGTCGAGTTTAAAAACATAACGACCAAATAGAAAACAAACTGAAAACTCAAGGATCAAAAGTGTATTTTTCCCAAAAAATTACATGAAGGATGAAAGGAATTTTACTTTCCCATAAAAAATCATCATTGTTTTGCTAGAATTTATATCTTTAGACTGAGGCTTGACAAAATCCAAAGTTTACAATTTGAATTCCTACTATCCGACGTGACATCAAACTTGATGATTTTATTGTTCCGGTAAGAACATAACAAAACTTGAAAACCATCACAAAACTATCAATTTTTCGATTATAATTCATCCCCAAGCTCATATTTGACAAAACCCAAAACTTCAACCTGTTTTTCCCAATTTTCTGACAAGAATTTGAAAATTACCTGCAACACCTCTCCCGACTTTGTAAAGCAATATATCAGTGATAGTAAATCAGTAATAATATATCATGGTAAATAAATGATTGTATATATCTTAATATATCGGTAATGTATCATTGATATACTAAGACATATTATCATTTTAACATATTGGTAAATACCCCAATGTTACTGTAGTTTTTAAGATTTTTGTAAATACTTATTTAGGTTAACAAATTTGTAAATAATAGAGCCAGTTTTAACATATTGGTAAATACCCCAATGTTATTCTTTAAAACATTTCAAAACTTAAACTATTCTTGAAAATATCAATTCACAAAATGGTATGTTTGAAAAGAAAAAAAAAATGGATATGACAAATCATACCAAACACACAATCCCCTCAGTATTCTCTAAGATAAATTCATCAAAATAAAGGGGTTTATATGCATATGTAACCATTCTACAAGTTTCATTTTCAAAAAAATCTAAAGTGTTTCCAAATTTTAAAAATACTCAAAACTGTATTTATTGGCAAAATTTACACACCTCTAAAATAGTTTTACCTTTCTACTCTTTTATATTTATTAGTCTTTTACCACATGCGTTGCACGCAATATTCTTTCTAATAACTTCTATGTGTTTTAAAATCATTTTTAGAAATTATTTATGTTTTATTATTGAACTAAAAAAATGTTAAATTTTGAAATTTATTATTATCATATGTTTTACTATTTTAATGAATTATATGTGATTGATTATTTATTTTTTTAATTATTATAATTCTTTATTTTAAAGATTTATACTACCAAATCAAGTTAATAAACTTTTTGTTCCAACTATCTAGCTATAAATCTTTTTTTAGTCAATTTATTTATTTCTAAATTATTTATTCTAGTTTTAATTATAATTCCAGAAATTATATTTTGTTGAAATAGTGGTGTATATTTGTTTTTGTCATTGAGGTTTTCTATTTGATTTTTTTTTAATTTCTTTATCTTTTTCTTTATAAAAATAATTTTATTTAAATATTATATCCTTACTAATTCAAGAAATTATGTTTTTTTTTTTGTTTTTTTATCTTAACTTTCTTTATATTACAATTTGTGTTTTTTTAGTTATTTTTTGAAATTAAATTATCATCGCCTATTAATAAATCATTTATTTGAAGTATTACCATTGTCGATCCATAATCATTATTGAAGTATTTTTTTCATAAAATTTATTTATTTTTAAACATTAAAAGTATGAAATGATATATCTTTTATAATTTAGAGAAAACACAGAAGACAAAAGCCTAAAAATGGAGAAGCAATACAATCAATTTATAATATTGATTTGTTGTAGTTTTTTTTAAATTGGTTTTAAATATTAAAGTCATGAGTGAAATGTTTTGTAATTTTAAGGATAATATATGAAGGATGAAAAAGGTTTAAAAACTTTTTTTTTCCCAAATTGTTATGATATAACTCTTGAAGCTCTATAAAATTAACATTTGTATTGAAAATAGTTTACTTCTCTCACACTTTTTTAATGAACTATAATGGATTTAAGTTTAATAAGCATATTATTTTTAATAAATAATATTTTATAAATTTACAAAATGTTATTAATTTGGGAAATTTCATTGGGTGACAGATTTCTATGTAATATTTATAAAAACATCAACTCAAAAAAGTATTTGTAAATATAGCAATTTTACAATGTTTATCAATGATAAACGGTGATTTATGTGTTTATCAGTGATAAACTTAGTGTAAAAATATGTAATTCAATGTTTATCACTGATAAACCAAATCAAAATTGTTATATTTACAAATATTTTTTTGAGTTTTTATCTTTATAAATATTACTACAAAAATTGTTAGATTTGCAAATGTCCCTATTAATTTTGTATATATAATTTTAGTTTATTCACTTATTTATAATATAATTTCAATTAACATGAATTTAAAAATAAAATATCCATTTTTTATTTTTAATGAAAGTATTATAATTGTACCTAATAAAAAAATCTCATTTTATTTTTATTAAAAAAAAGTTATAATTGTCTAAAAAATGTAAATATTCATTGAATAGAAAGTGGAATATAAATATGTAATGACATATTTAGTAATTAACGCATTTGAATAGGGTATATATAATGGTATGTTAGTAATTTGAAGATTTTGAAAAAAGGGCATAATAGTCTAAATATGTTTCTCAAACTTCCCTCCTTTTATATATTAAGGATAAGGATAAGGATAAGGTCCTAAGGATTAAAGATATTCAATTAATTTACAAATTTTAATTATTTGCATATTCCCAATGCTCTTTTAGTATTATTTTTTTTTCATTTATCTGATTTTTATAAAAAAAAAAATCAAAATTAAAAAATACGAATATCTTTTTTTATCTTCCCTATACCATATTTTACACCCATTTGTTAAAACCTATATCAATTAAATACATCATACCAGATAATATATAAATTATATACATTGAAAGTGTACTTTTTATTAGTCTACTAATTGATCTGTTCGAAAAATGAAATTTTTTTTTTTTTTTTAATTTTTAAACGAAAAAAATACAATTTTATTATTTTCAATGAACATTTTGTATATCAATTATATACTTCTCAATACACATGTTTATCAATTTCAAACATTAAAAAACTTCTATTTGCATCAAAATGTTACAAAATTTTAGGACTAAAAACAAAACCCTAAACTAATTCATTCATTCATTCATTGACCAAACTTTCTTTTTCTCCCACTAAACTGCCGCCGCCGCCATCATCATCTCTGCCACCATTCTTTTTCATCTTTTCATAACTGTTAATGGCTATTTTCCGTTGATCTTCTCCGTTATTTGTTTGGGTAAGTGTTTCGAACATTGCCCCCCTTTGATTTCTTGCCCATCATCGACTACCAACGATTTTCATCTATAAATTTATTGTGATTTCTGGCATTAAAAGGTTAAGAAGCGATCATTTAAGAGAGAGATAGTAAACATATTTATTTTTCTTCATAAACATCTAATCATCCGAAGTATATAGATTCCTAAATATCTTATTCCTAAGTGTTGAGAATCTCACATCGGAAAGATGTAGGGCTCATAACATTTATAAACTCTAAGGACCACTCCTCTCATTATCAATTGGTTTTGAGATGAATGCCCACATTATTAATACTAAGCAATAAGACTCCAACATATTTTACTTTCAACTAAAGACACAATTTTAATTTTTCATTTTCTGTTTTCATACAGTGAACCAATCTTTAGAATAAACAATTTCAATTTTATAAAAAAAAATTATAAAAAGTAGTGTATATATATATATATAAATAAACTAGTGAAACATTTAAACGTGTTTGGTTGAGAGTATTGAAAGTTTTTGTGTTGCACTTTTTTTTAATCTAAAAAATAACTTCTAAAAAAATCAATATTGGGTCGTTTGGTTGCCAGGTTTGGTTTGCTAAGTAAGATGTTGTTAAACAGGGGTTTTTAAACAGAGAGTTGTTAACACTGTGTTTAGTTTGTACAAAACAACAGTGAGGTTGTTAAGTATAAAATGTGTTGAAATTATGAAAATGGATAAGTTTGTTAAGTGGGGGGTTAACATACTCATCATATTTGATTTGAAAACTGGAAGACAAACACTAGTTAGGGTTGCGTAACCCCAACTAACTACTCAAACCTGACAATCAAACGGCCCTACAAGGTTAACTAGTCACCTCAAAAAAGAAATGAAGCCTATTTGCGTTTGTTAAAACGTGTGAATCAATGAATCCAAAACTACTTAGAAATGAGTGGACATTAATTCATTTAGCAATTAATTTCAACACTTTCCCCACTCCGTTTCATCAATTCCTCCTTTCTTTTCCATTGAATTAACTTGAATACTGCACCTCACCCACCTCTCATTAATGTCATTAATAAGAAGAAGTAGAAGAAAGAAAGAAAGCAGCTTTATAATTGAACTTGGGATCACATTTCCCTTTCACTTTTTCCAAAAACCCTAAAGCCTTTCCTTAAGCTAAAGGAAGAAGATGATGGAGAAGAAAGATTTTTCTAATGGTATTGGTATCGCAACAACCTCGTCGCTTGTCATCGAAACGATGGTGAACGACGATGACAGTTTTACCGGGATTAGGGCTGCCGACACATTACTTCGTGTCGTACCGATGGCTCTTTGCGTAGCTTCGCTTATTGTCATGCTTAAGAATTCTGAGACCAATGATTATGGATCCGTTTCTTACTCTGACCTTGGCGCTTTCAAGTATATGGAAGACTCTTTTCAAACCTTTCCTTTTTTATTTTTATGATCTATGGTTTTTTTTTTTTTTTCAAATTTATGCTGAATTTTCTTTATCTCTATCTGAAAATGGGGTTTTGAAATTTTGATTGATTAGGTATTTGGTGCATGCGAACGGGATCTGTGCAGGATACTCGTTGCTTTCGGCGGCGGCGGTGGCGACGCCTCGTTCATCTACTATGTCTTTAGCCTGGACTTTCTTCTTCCTCGATCAGGTTTGCTTCACAATTTTATGCTTCATAGATCTAAACCCTAAGGCTTGGTTATTGTTTTTTAAAATAACATAATTGATTTATAACGAATGAGTTTTTAAGTTTTCAAATTCTTAATAAAAATATGTTGTTTTTTTAGATTGATAACAATTTTATTTCTTGTTTTTGGTTTTATAACTTGGAAAAAAGGAACAAAATTGTTTAAAAATCAATTAGTTTCTCAATTTTCTCAAAAATTAATAAGAAATAAAATTGTTTAGAGGAACTCTCCTTCTATCTATTGAGGAGAGAAGAAGTTTTATCTCTCTTTTTTTTCCTTTCAATTTCAGGACAGAGATAGGAATTACACTTCTCATCCACTTGAGGCCGCCTCATCTCAGTCTAAAAAATTATATAATTAAAAAATAATTTTTTTTAATTATCATATTTTTATTATTTTAATAATAGTAATCAATTATGAATATCTATGTTTTTGAGTTAAAATTATAAAATATATCACACAACACTAAATTATAATATAATAACAAAACAATTCTACATTTAATTAAAATTAAAAAAAAATTATAAATCATAATAAGTCAGCCTCATTCGTATCTCTGTTTTTTAAACAAGGATTTTAACGGTCATTCTCATCTCTGTTTTTTAAAACAAGGATCTTTAAGATGATGAAATGGTTTAGGGAGCGAGAACGGGAGAAATTATTCAGAGAGGTGGTCTCAAGTGACAAGTATCATTTTAATCTTCTTTTATTCAGTCCATAAACGGAGGGTTAACAAAAACTTGTAGAAAACTGACGATGAAAGTTTATCCTTTTTTTTTTGTCTTCTTCCAACCAACAAAAAGGCAAATATTTTTTTTTTTTCAAAATTTTATTGGGTAACAGATTTGAGTTAATATTTATATATATAGCAACTGTAAAAATTGTTTATAAATATACTAATTTTTACTATATTAATCAGTGATTAATAATGATTAATTTATGTGTTAGTAATAAACTTAGTGTAAAAGTATGTAAATGTTTATATAAATAGCAACTGTAAAAGCTATTTATAAATATATCAAATTTTTCTATATTTACAACTGACACTTTTTTTCCCTCACAATTTGTAAGGCTACAAATTATACATTATAAATTGAAGATAGAATATATTATTTTTTAGTGTTAAATTATTTGAAGATTTTTAGTAAATAAGGGTCCGTTTGGTAACATTTCCAATTTTCATTTCTTGTTTCTCATTCTCCTTTTTTAAGAAATGAAGTTGTTGGGTAAACTCTTCCTGTTTTTTGTTTCTCCTTTTTTTGGAAACTCATCCCAAAATTGTGTAGAAATCTTAGAAACAATAAGTCCTAGTTTCTTGTCTCTAAAATTTTCAACACATTGATAAATTATTACACTGTCTCATTTTGACTCATAAAATATATTGTAAATATCCAAAAAAATTATATTGATATAATATTTTTAAATATTTCATTTAAAATATTTTTATTTTAAAAAATGAGAAACAAAAACAAGAAATAGTTACTAAATACATATATGCTTCTTTTTTTTCCAGAAACAAGAAATAAGAAATAATTATCAATCATATTTCTGTTTCATCTTTTAAAAGAAAAAATAGGAATAAAAAAGAAAAAGAAAAATAAGAAACAAGAAACAAGAAATAGAAACGGGTAAGGTTATGGGACCTAAATATTTTAAATTGATAAGATATTGACAAAATGGTGGAAGCATATTAATTTTTTTTACAACACTATATAACACATTTTTAATTATAAAAATTAGTTGTCCAGTACAAAGACTATATATAAATTTTAAATTAATCTTAAAAAAAATAAATTTAAAAAAAAAACCCAAAAAATATTTTTTTTTCATCGGTGGGAGCATGTAATTTTTTAATACTTATTAAAATAATTTAGTTTAATTTAAATTTTTTAATTTCATTTCATTTCAAATATCGAAGAGTAGAATTAAAAAAAAAAAGTATGCAATTTTTTTAAGGGTTAACGGTAAATAAGACCTCCGTGGTTTTGGTCAAATGCATGAGCACCTCCTGTAGTTAAAAAATAGCAAATCGCACCCCCATAGTTCCAAATTACGCCAATGCGAGCCCTCCCCTCCAACGCTGTTAATTTTCTTTTATCTATAATTTTTTCGTTTCAACTTTGATTTGGATGATTAAAGATGTTTCAGAATTCTCGTTTTGAGCTCTACGTTATGGTCGTCTCAAAACATCTAAATCCTTAGTAAACAAAAGATGGCTTCAATCGTACCTAATATACTTTGCTTGCCCCTTCGCCAGTTTTCTACAAACTTCTGTTAGCCCTCTGTTTCTCGGCTGAATAAAAAAAAGTTAAAGTAACGTTTGTCACTCATTCAGAAGGCTGCCACATTAAGGCAGCTCCTCTGAATAATTTCTCCGAGAATGGGGATTGAGAATATATGGGGCATTTGCAAATCTAGTAATTTTTTAGTAATATTTGTAAAATTAGCCACTCTAAAACACATATTTGTAAATATAGCAAAATTTGATTGGGTGAATTTGTTGTATTACATATTTTTACACTAAGTTTATCACTGATACACACATTATAATCACTGATTAAACATAGTAAAAATTATTATATCTACAAATATTTTTTAGACATTATTTTTATAAATACTGTATCAAAATCTGTTGCCCAATAAAATTTCGACAAATGTAAGGGAGAAGAATTGAGGCTTTATTGGAGGTATACTCATGCCCTTAAGTATGAGTTTGTACCAATTTCCATATATTGAATTTCTTTATTTATGTTGAGAGTTTTCAGTTTCAACTTCTTCTCTTCCCTTTCCGTTTAATATTTCTTACTTTCTTCTCTTCACTTTGCTTCTCCTTCTTCTGTAGTTACTGACCTACGTAGTCCTGGCGGCCGGTGCGGTGTCGAAGGAGGTGCTGTATTTAGCATACAATGGCGACACTGCCGTATCTTGGAGTGCAGCTTGTGGATCGTTTGACATGTTCTGTAGCAAGGTTAAGATATCAGTATCCATCACCTTTGTTGTGGTTGCTTTTTACGCTGTCATTTCCATTCTCTCTTCTTATAAACTCTTCAGCAGATACAGTCCTCCTATGCTGGATCCTCCCAAGGGAATTGAGATTTCATCCCTTTCATAGCTGATCATATATATATGTATTGTTTACTTTCTAGGCTTTTTCTTGTTTTATTATATAATTTCAGCCCTCAATGAAATAATGGTTTAACTTGGGGAAGAGGGTTTGTAAATTTAAAAATGCAAACTTGCATGGTTTATGAAATTTGGAAGCCTTGTTTGAATTTTAAAAATGAACTATTTTATCTGATTTCTTTGTTTTTGTTGGATGTATTGTGTTGATTGAGACAAGGCCATTGATTAACCGTCAACGGATGCAAGTGCAAGGAGTAATTTGACTGTCACCGTTTCGGCTATCGGAAAAAAGTGAAGGAAAAAAATCCAAACCTTCTTATTTGATTATACCCTTTAGCAACCAAACGTGCCTTCTTAATTTAAAACACCTATTTGATTGTTTCAAATTCTTCAAGTCCTTCTTGAGAGGCAAGCTATTGTGAATCGGCTAAATCTCGTGCCAGCTAACATTGCTAATATGCAATTTTAGCACAGTTATCGGAATAACAAACGCTCTACCTCCGCTCAATATCGCAATTAGAATGGCAGCAATCATACTCCTAGACAGAACCAACAAGTCGAACACTATCTAAATTTGGCCAACAGAAAAAACAATCGTTCTAACCGCCCTCAGTGTCAAATCTGCAACGAGTTTCGAACTTCAAATTGTTGGCAGAAGGACAATCCAACTTTCCAATCTCCACAGGCTCAATCCAGTCATGTACACACATCCATCTACCTTCAAATTTTAATCCAATTCCACCTCCAGCTCAACCTCTGCCTTTTACACCTCCAGTTTCTTAACAGTACTCTCACCCTGATATTGAATGGTTCATGGAGCATATCATCACATGACTCTTACCGTGAAAACACTCCGTAACCCGTCTTCTTATTTTGGCAATGATCAGGTTATGGTTGGTAATGGTAAGACAATTCTTATTTCTCACAATTGTACTTGTTCATTTGTACCATTTGGGTTAGGGTAAATCTGAAACAATGGGTATCAGAAGTACCAAATCAGGAAACTGATCAACAAGTTCAATATTGATGATGAAATAGAATGAAAGGGGAAACACATTCTCATGAAAAATCAAAAAGTAAATGTAAAACATAAGCAAGCAAGCACTTGAATATGATCATTATAATTCAACATTAGAGCCGTAAGTGGTTGAAAAGGGAGTGTATACACTCTCCCAAAAAGGAATGGGAACATGTCCTTGCCATGTTAAGTAAATGTTGATGCTTTCGTTCCACTACAAAATTTTGTTTAGGTCTTTCAACATATATTTAAATTGATTCAGCACACCATTGAAGTTGAAAAACTCGGTGAACCGAAGTTCGGGTGCAATTGTCACAACGAAAACATTTAATCCTTTATTGAATTGATTTTCAACAAGTGCAAAAAATGTTTAGAATCTCACAGAAACAACATCATATTTAAATTTAAACGAAAAAAACCTATGTAAAACGAGTGCAAACATCTACAAGAGTGAGAAAAAAAAACTATGACCTTAATATGTTGACTCTTTGTATTATATACCTACTTATTTTAATCAAATCACAAATATTAACTTTAATTATGGTTTATAAATTATAATTTAAGTGTAAAGTAAATTATATTTTAATAATATGATATTTTTATTTCATTTTAATATTGATTATAGTGAATATAAATAAAAATAATTTTAAATCTTAATAATTAATTAATATTTTTCTATCTTAATTCTTAGGTTTATAATAAATCAATAAATATTACAAGTATAAACTAAAATATTGTATATCAATATCAACTATAATTTATAGACAAATTTTTTTTTCCCTTTTCATTAAGAAATGTTTACCTTATCTCAAATCTATAGGTATAAAATAATATTTTTTTGAAGATTCATAAACTATAACTTAAGTTTTTATTATATAGGTTAAAGTAAATTATATTTTAACTATATATTATTTTAATATTGATTATATTTAAAAATAAATTGGCTACAATAATTTTTTTTTTCAGTTATATAAAATTTGTTATAGGTCGTTCAGAGTTGAGTTGTGGGTCGTGCCGAGTCATGGGTCGTTGGTCGTGCCAGGTTGGGTAGTGGGTCAAGCCGTGTTGGGTTATTTTTCATGCCGTGTTCACAGCATGCTGGGTTGAACTTGACACACCGAGTCATCAGAGCCGATCCACTATGACCCACGCCTTCATGAGGTCTTGTCAGGTCAAAGCCACCATTAGACGTGCCAAGTTGGCAAGTTTATGGGTTGACCCGACCCATTTGATATCTCTAAATAAAACTCATGCAATTTTTTATCAAAGGCAAACACACCCCTATACTAAAATATGAAAATTTATACCCTGTAGTTCTAAAATTATTCATTTTGATCACCTCTCCGAACTAACGTTGTTAACTATCTTTTAATCATAACTTATTCGTTTGAACTCTGATTTTGATAATTTAAGATGTTATATAGAATCCTCGTTTCCAGCTCTTCAGAATGCTCACTTCAAAAATTCAAAATATTCAGTAAATAAAAGAGTTGATGACTGCAGTCATACTTAATGTTCAAACTAAGAAATTATAATGAAAATAAAGTTAATGACGTTAATGGTGGGAAGGGGTCAAATTGCATAATTTTATAACTATAAAAACATAAATTTTTATTTTTATCTTTTAATTATAAGGGGTGTATTTGTATTTGGGGAAAAAAAAAAAAAAAAACCCGGTCTTATTTGCGTTTTGTCCAATTAAATAATCGGCCAAAGTTTTAATTTCTCATTAAAAAAAAGTCAAAGTTATTTAATTGGAAGTTACTGCATACTAGTTGGGCTATTCCTATTCCCTATGAAAAAGGGTTTTGGTGGGTTAAAAAAATCTGTCTCTCTACCCTATTGGTTAGGCTGATATGAACCAGGGGCGAGTGGTTGTCAAGTTAAGGTAACTAATTAAGAGTTACACAATACTAATCAGTGTTTCTCAATTTTGAAACCTAATATAATGGGTTTATTAATCCCCTCTTGACAAACTTATTTATTATCACAATTATTTTATACTAAACAACCTCACTATTTTATACAAACTAAATGTTAACAAATCCCTGTTTAACAATTTAAACCTAACAACCAAATGACCCATGATCACTGCCATAACTGTCCTGCAAAAGGTTGAAACTTGACCAACTGATTTCAACTTAATGGAGCTTTGATTAAATGTGGGAAGAAGCCCTAACTACTGTTTATTCATTACTTGGGTCCTCTTGTTTTAACCCTATCGTACTTGGGACATGATAAAGTACATTCTCTTTTCTTCTAAGTCTTGATTATCATTAAATTTTAGTTTAGTTATAAATCCCACCTTTAGGTTTGGGGTCTGATTTGATTTGGTCAGTATGGTTTAAAAAGTTACAATTTATAGTCTTTTTGATTTGAGGTATGTTTCAATTTAATTCCTATTATTTTCAAAGTTTCAATTTAGATCTTATGGCTTTATACAAATTCATGAAATGTCCTTGTCATTATAAAAATGTTTAACGATATGTGTTCTATAATTTATGAATGTGGTAACCACGTGATTAAAATAAATATCAATATAGTGATAACTAATATATAAATATGTAACGGAATAGACGTTTTGTGACTTCTTATCAAATCATAAAGACAAAATTGAAACTTTTAGAATCATGAGAATGAAATTGACACATCTCCAAACCATAAGAACTAAATTGAAACGGACCACCATAGAGAATAAATTAATAATTAAACCTTAAATTTTTTATGTCAAGTTGAATTTGATTATCTTAACATGAAAGCAATTTTTGAACCAAATGTTTTTTTTTATCCAAAAGGAATCACCTTGAAAAACTCTATTTCAACACAATTTCTCAAGAACAAATAACTTATGTTGTGGATTTTGAATCAAATCCATACATGATTAGATTTGTAAGACTTTCATTATACTAAGAGGTTAGTTTCTTTTATTGGAAACCTAACACATAATTAATATACATCCAGTAAATTTAATATATTAACTACAAAAACAAACAAAATAATTAGTCAAAGTATTTCAACATTTATATCTCATATTAAAAGCTCAGCCTTACATTATCTGTTTATGGTCATAACTATGGACAGTAGAAGGACAAAGGAAAGGACAATTGGCAGAGAAAATGATAAAAGAGATCTTTAAATTTCATATTTTATTGAGGTAAAAAAAAAAAAATAAAATAAAACCAAACTCTCTAACCTGTAGCTTTGTGATTGTTTTGGTAGGGGCTGCCCATAAGACATAAACAAAGGGTTATATATTTCACAGAGATTGAGAGAATCTCAACAAGGAGATTTTGTTGGTTCTCTTCAATAATTGAATCAAGATCCACTATTTGTATTTTATTTTTTTGTCCCTTCTGATTTGAATTTAAAATTTCATGAAATGGAGACCAAAGAATAATATGATTGGGAAATTTCAAAAGATGATACTTGTTTATTAGTAATTTTAAAAATAACAAATGTTTTGAAGATATTGGTGGATTCTAGTTTTAGAAATGTCATTTTTGAAAAACTCATTAATTGAAACGAGATGGCCGAATACAATACAAAGATACTATTGTATCTCTTTTTGCTAGATATACAAAATTGAAATAAAAATATAAGACGAAACAATTAAACATTTTGATTGTTGTGCTGGATCCGAAATCAAGCCTATGGATTCTTAGGATTTGTTGTTGCGTGAAAATGGGAGGACCGGGAAATGACCTGTGGGTCGGGTGTCTCCCGGACCGTGACTGTGCAACTAACTTTAAAGAATGAGATGAGGAGTGAGAAGTGAGCAGAGCAGCTTGGAACCTAGCACAGAGATGACCTGCACAAGGAAACAACTGAGCACCGGTGTGGTGCCGGCCTATCCACTCCGATGCCTAAGTCAGACCAGAGGTGGTGCCGAGCAGAGTAGGAGTAGAAGTCACGTACCTCAACAGTGGGTCTCCTCCGGTATTTATAAGAGAGGTGTAATGATGACCCTACCGTGTAGGTGTCAGGCGTAGGCCCTAGGCCACGTGCCGGCTCTCGATTGGATGATCGCATATCATGTATGAGAGAGGGCCTCGGTGGTCGGTGCTCTTCCTTTGGAAGAGCACCCAGGCTCTTTGCCTTGGTGTTGAGATGATTCCACACCAGGTGGGCTCATGCCTCTTCTGGCCTATGAGCCCATCTTTACCCATCTTCTATATGAATGGCCACCTGCTCTACTGAGCTCAGGTGAGTTGGTCTTCTAGGGATGAGCACGCACCTTGCCAGGTCTCGCGTGCTCATTTTGCTAAGTTCATCAGCTTGGTGCTCGGTCCTCTTCCTGAGGCCGAGCCCTTTCCGGAGTCTCTTGAAGTGATCATCCAGGATGGACACCCACCCAGTTGGGCCTGGTGGGTGTTCATCCGGCCCACTTCACCGGTGTCGTGGAGGTCTTTGGTCATCCCACGTGGGCCTCCAAAGGGGTGCCACGTGGTCGTATAGTTGCTTGAAAATCCACCCATAACAGTGGCCCCCCACTCCCGAGCCGAGCTTGGTGCTCTTCTCGGGTTTTAGGGAGAGCACCTGACTGCTTGGGAGTGATCTGGTAGGTGGAATATTAATTGCATTTTTGACTATGGTGTAGCTTTTTGACTAATCAAATCACACCTTTTGGTAGCTTGTACTTGGAGATTCTAAAAGAATCTTACTATTGTCTTGTCTCCTCCATGGAAGCTTTTGTCTCCTCATTATCTACTTTCCTGCCAAGGAATAAATGTGAGGTCTCTTCACGAATTGGAGCCATTGATTTCCCTTTCAATCCAACGGTTGGGGAGCAACAATGTCCCACTATAAGTAGTGGCTTGTTTCTTTCTTCACTCCATTGTCTAACTCTCTTGAACATTTGCTTTACAGAGAATTTTGTGCTCAGTTCTCGGTGCAAGGAAGAAACTAGAAGTTAGAGGTGAATTACTTAACTAAATTTTATTGGATTTGAGTTCCACCAGCTTGCTGCAGTTTCTGCCATTATTTCAAACCAATGTTCATAATTCTAACTTTCATTTCTTCTTCCTGATTGATCAGATCAGGACCGGGGAGTGAACTGAATTTGAGAATTTTATAGTACCACCATTGAGCAGCAGCGTGGGGGGGGAGAAGCGTTGGCTGGATTTTTCGACCAAACTCAATTCCACCACTTGTGATCAAAACACGAGAACGGACCGGCTAGTTCAGGTAGACCTTCACTTTTGCACTTAACTTATTTGTTTCCTTGTGCAGGTCATCTCTGTGCTAGGTTCCAAGCTGCTCTGCTCACTTCTCACTCCTCATCTCATTCTTTAAAGTTAGTTGCACAGTCACGGTCCGGGAGACACCCGACCCACAGGTCATTTCCCGGTCCTCCCATTTTCACGCAACAACAGGATTGGTGTATTCGTTTAATATATTATATCCCGTAGCGTCATTTCAGATCATGGATTGAGCCAAGTATCACAACTTCTTCTACCCATCCTGTATATTGTCCTTTTTGGTCTGTCTTGGAATACAAATTTATTAGTAGACAAGATTTTACGAAAAAAGTTCTTCATATTCATAGGGAGAACAACTATTTTTTTTTTCGAATTTGAGATGCAAAACTCAGTTAAAAAAAAGGGAGGAATATTTAAATGAGATAGTGAAATTTTTTTGTTGATGAAGAAATTTCACTTTCTCATTACTGTTGTTAAAGCTTTGTTTTTTTTTTTTAAGAACAATATTGTTAAAGTTTGAATGCACCTCAAGAATTTAAATGCATATATGAACTTTAATTTCACTCTATTGTAATTAAAAGGTTTTTTTTTTCAAAAATGACATTTTATCTTCTCAATCTGATTGTTTCCACAAAAATATAATTCGATAAAACGATAAAATCAAAATTAAAAGAGAAATTTCATTGGGTAGTAGAATCATCTTCAATATTTATAAATCTAGTAGTTTTATAAAGTATTTGTAAATACAGCAGTTTTTTAAAAACTGAATCAAAGAAATCAGTGATAACTTGGACGAAATCAACGATAACTTATTAGGTAATCAGTGTTTACATGCATGAAATATCATTTAATATAATCAGTAAAATCAATTATTACTTATACAAGGAAATCAATGATTAAACTAGTAGTAATTTTATAATATTTTAAGTGCAAATTTAAATTTTTTACTATTGTTACAAATAATTTTTTGAGTTGCTATTTTTACAAATATATGAATTTTTTCAACCATATAGGCAAGAGCCCCAAATTAAAACATTCAACAAACAAAAGATAATATCTTCTAATTTGGCCAGATATTTAAAGGAGATGCGAAAATCATGCGGATGAGGGCTGCAAAATCTATTTTATGGAGCATTTTGATTTAAAAGAATAATAGACGTTTTAATGATAAATTTTCCAATTGGAAGGATATTTTTTATCAAGCCAAATATCAAAGTTCCTATTAGGTTCCTTATCTCCGTCTTTTGATGGCCATAATACTTACATTAACTCTAATTGGAGTTTTTTTTTTTTTTTTCCAGCTTTCTCCCTTTTTGTATATCTTTCTTTTCATATGTTTTAAAGAAAACTCGTTATAACTACAGCGTAACTCATTGATTAAAGTATGTAATCACATATTTAAAAGTGAAAAAAAACCGTTGTTTTGTGTGGAAAAATAAAATCAAGATGGTAAATCAATATGAAGAGAAAAGCAATCAATCAAACAAAATGAGAACGAATTTTTAACATGTCATTTTAAAATTAAAAAAAAAAAAAGAAAAAAAATGGATTGGATTGGCACAATCACCCTCTGTCTAAGGAACTGCATCTATGACACGTTTTGGTAAAGATAATTTAACTTTTTTATTTAATTTTTTTAAACAAATGTGGGGAATAAAAGAAGACAAGAAACTGCCTTTGAATGGAAAAGGAAAGGGATCACGTGACAGAGCTTTGAAATCTGGGGAAATAAAAATCACCAAAACACTCTCTAAAAATGATCAAATCAATCGTGTCTATCTCAAGGCATGAGAGTTGTTCTTGGGGAGCCCACGCCAAACACTGCCTTATTTTATTTTATAAACCAAATGCTGCCTCATTGGCATTCATTGCCCATTTGTTAAATGTGTGAAAAACTTGTGTAGCTTTTCCCGCTCAAGATGAAGCACAAAAAATGCCAAAGGAAGCCCCATTCCCATTAACGGGACGTTTGTTTCTGGGTTTGTATTTGATTGAGATATTTAGGGATGAGATACATAAGAACGAGATGTCAGGACAGAAGATCACTGTGTTTGGTTTTGGATGGAGATGTGAATAATAAATAAAATTATAATATAAAATTGTCTCCCTCTCTCTTATCTTCTCTTCGTTTCTCTCTCATCTACTCCATGAGTTGATGAGAACTCTATATATTTTGAAGGGATCTAAACTCCATGGAGGGAGCTTATGGGATCCCATGGGATTTAGATCCTCCTTCCCGATTGTCAAAACAAACATGGGATGAGGATGGAATTACCGTGGGGTTTAGATCCTCATCTTCAAACACTTGAAATTGAAACAAACACCCCCTAAATGGATGATTTGTTTTAATGTAGGGATGTTTGATTGGAACGGTTCACAAATCAATTCTAATGTTTTTTTTTAGGATATGATTTGGTGCACAAAACCAATGGGTGAAGCCAAGTGCAAAAAGATCCAAAACAAACATGGAAAGGAAAACTATTCATTCCCATAATTCATTCTTTTGTCAAACAACCTTATCGATAGGAAAAAATGTGTCAAATAAACATTAGAATGCGCTCCATAGCTTATTCCTATTACCCATTCCCTCTATCAAACAACTTGGGTTGGGATCCTATTCTCATATACTCACATCATTTTCACTAATTCATTCTTATGTATACATAATCCAAACACATACATCATATTCTCACCTTTCTCATTCCTAATTAACCCATTCTCAGGCATCAGAATCCTAAGCTACACATTCTCATTCTCGTGCACTAAAATTATTTTTACTATTCATTCTCTTTTTTATACAATCCAACTCACTCCAAGACATCACATTCTCATTCCAATGTATCAAACACCTCATATATGAAAACTGTTAAGAGACAACGGGCCTCCACATGATCTCCACATTGATATGATATGTCCATTTTGGGCCTGATTTTGGTTTCACCTAAAATGCCTCATACCAATGGAGATGTGTATTCCTCTTAAACACCTATGATCATCTCCTTCCCTAATCGATGTGGGACTTTATTTGCTCCCAACCATCATCCTCTCGAACAAAGGACCACCGAGCCTCTTTTCCATCTGTCCACTCTATCCAGGCTAACCCCCTTTTCTCCGAAGTGCACCGCCTGTCTGATATAGCCCACCACGAATCGAGTCTTCGAGGCTCCCATTGTTCAACACCCGAGGATTTCATCCACATGGATAGGATCGGGGCATGGCTCTAATACCACCTGTAAAATGATTTCTTAAGGAATTAAAGAAAGAAATGAATGAACTCGAAATCTTGAAGAGCTTTGGTAACTTATATGCTTTATACATTAACACTCTTAGCTTTACAGAAAGAAAATCCATTTATACAAAGCTTGCAACAATGACAATTACAATAACTTAACAGAAATTAAGATTGATATAGCTGACTAGGATGATGACATGGCAATGAGTAGCTTCATAAAGTGTTTATCATCACACTCAACAAACTCCACCTTGATGACAAAACACTTGCTTCCTTAGCTTTAAAACATAACAGTTCATCAACTCACTTCAACTTTTAGAATTTTCATGAATTTATCAAACTTTGGCAATGCTCAAAGTCTTTGTAATCCAAGGGATTATCATTAGTAGCAATCTTCTCAAGCTTGATTTCTCCATAATTAATCACCTTACACATGAAATAAAACCTCACATCTATATGTTTGGTTCTTTCATGATGGTTAGGATTATTTGAGAGATGTAAAGCACTTTGACTGTCACTCCAAATAGTTGTTTGACATTGTTCTCTAGTCAGCTCTTCAACTAGACGTTTTAGCCAAAGTCCTTTTGTTGCCTCAATAATAGCCACATATTCAGATTCTGCTATGGATACAACTATGTTCTATAACGAAAACTTCCAGCTAATAAGGTTTCCCATTTTCTCAAACATATCTCAGAGCAACTACTTGATCCCCTTATCTCTAAAGCCTATGGACAAGTACATGTTTTTTCCCTTTTCCGACAATCATACGCCTATCAGTTAACCTGTTTTCCACTCATCTCTAAGTGTGGAAAAAGGGTAAATTCGTTTATCTTCTTAAGATGCCATACAATATATTTCTCAATATATGTCTAGCTTCCTTCTACTTTATTTTCACAAAGCTTTATAAAGGGATAAAGATATGAAGATTTCAACGTCAAGGATGTTGTATTAACTATGTATTTCAATCATGAAGTTCAAACTATCCCAATTCCTTTTACACAACACTTACAAATGTTTTAGCCTAACATGGCTAAAGGTGACAAAAATAATACTATGAAATTTTGGATGAAGTTCATGAAAATCTTATAAGGTAGAGTCTAAAAATATGCAGACTAAATACAAATCTTAATGTGTCAAATAAAAAAAGGAATTAATAACTAACAATTACAAAATCTATATATCCTTCTTCTTCCATGCACTTCGTCTTCTCTTCGCCCTTTCTTTCTTTCTTCGGCAGCAAGCCTTTTATGCCATAAGCTCTTATCTCTCTTTCCCGTAAAAAACTATGAGAATATCTTTTATCAGGCCATCAAACACTGTAGTCGCACGTCCACAATACTGTAGCAGACATCAACCTTAGTTTGTCACATCGAACACAGCTGAATGAGAAAGAAAATGTCTTAAGCTTTTTTCAAGGTCTTGCATCGACAACAACACATCTTGCTTTAGACAGGGAATAACATGTTGCACATAAAATAAAACTAAAGGCAGCTTCTTAGAGTCTTTAAAACTGAGGTTAACTCATTAGTGCTCAAATGAGAAAGCAATGATAAGAAAAGGGAGGAAGACTTCAGAAAGTATACTTTAGATCATAAAATAAAATTATTTCTACAAAATCTACTTAATTATGTACATATTACAACTAACCTACTAATTTATCTGATACTTTACTTATTTTTATTCAGTTTTAGGGGTCTAATAACTCCCTTTTGAGGAATTATCACACTTTCCAAACTTGAATCATTGCTCGCCCTTGAGTAATGCTCTTAAAACTAGTAAAGGAAAAGTGATTAAACTAATTATTTACATTAATTGACTAGATGCCTTGTTGGCTTGAGACAGAGATATGTTATCAACATTTTTCTCAAGTCCCAAACAGAGCTAAAGTTTTTTGCCAATCACACAAAGGGAAAATAGATCTTAATTGTGAATGTGTGCATCTCAACTCTTTGTTTATTTTCTCAATTCTCAATTAACTAAATAGACAACTATCCTAGAGTTCTTTCTCTTAAACTTAAACATTCTCAACTCACACCTACCTTCAAATTGCCAAGCACAAGAAGCTTACTTAGCTACCTTACAATAGTAAAAGTCATATTGCTTTGATATATTTTTCTTTTTTTGTTCTCATTTTTAATAGAAGCAACTTAACGATGTGACTTCCCAGTCACCTTCACCTAGAGGCTTGCCGTATGGGCTTACTCATTCCTATGGGAGAGGAATGACTATTTTCCCAACCCATTTTTTGATTTTTTTTAATCTTTTTGGTGCACTATGTGCACTTTGGGAACAAGGTTTTGCTTTTATTAGGTAATTGGAAACATTTGACTTTGTAAAAGGATTGGCGGCTATGCCACCCCAAATTTATTGATTTATATACCTCTATACAAGGATGTCAAAGAGGATTTTGCTTTTGATTTTCTTATGGTAGAGGTGCTTGTTTAAAGGCATTTTCCCCGAAATTTGAAAATTATAATGCCTAAAATTAAAATCCTCAATAAGAAAAAAAACGAAAAACAAAAATCTGCCCAAAATCTCGGTTCGGGATTTTTTTTTTTAATTTTTTCTTTCTTTTGGATTTAATCTCTCAAATTCCGGTCCAAATTCTGGGGCAAAGTTCAAATTCGGTCCGAATTACGGGGCACATTTTGGCCCAAAATCAAATTTCGAGAAAAAAAATCCAAATTTGGGGGGAAAAAACAAATTCCGGGGAAATTTTAGGGCAACCTAGAATTTTATTTTTTCTAAAATAAATGTTTGGAAGTAAGATGTAACTTGTATTACCTTTTTTTTTACAAAAAAATCAAATGCTTGAATAATAGAGTGATTGATGAGAGTGGAGAGAATGGAGAATTTGAGAGAGAGAGAGAGAGAGAATAAAATTCCAAATGATAGAGTAAAGTATTAGTTATATTAATATTTAAGGAAAATAATTTTCACAACAAAATGACATCATCAAAAGGTCAAAAAATGTTAAAATAAAAATAGATGTCAATAACCCTTAAATGTCTATTTTGGAGGTCAAAAATCTCAATACCCATTTTTGCCCTAGTTTTTTTTTGTAATTTCTATCTTCGGGCAGTCGTTATTCCAAAAATAAAAAAAATTAGGGCTACGTGTAAGGGCATTAAATTCATATTAAAATGAAGGATCGTTAATGCGATTAATATTAGCTACCTCAATGCTAAAAAAAATAATATTAGCTACCTCAATGCTCAAAAAAAATATTAGGTACCTCAAATAAAATTAAAATAATGCTAAAAATATGAAATTACCCACCATGGGTAGTAAGTAGTTACCAGTGGTCCATAGGGGCAGTTGCAAATCTGACAAATTTTTTAGTACCCTAAACTCTAAACCCTAAAACAACTCTTAAAAATATTTGTAAATATAGCAATATTTGATCGGGTGAATTAGTGATAAACATTGAATTGTAAATTTTTATACTAAGTTTATCACTGATTAACATAGTAAAAATTACTATATTTATAAATATTTTCAAGTGATGATATATTGCATCAAAATCTACTACAAGAGAAATTTTCCTTTCGTTATATGCACTTAAAAAGAAATTTACATGTTTCTCACTAGTTCTTGAACTTAAATCAACCTTCACGAATTCCCCGTCAGAGCTAGGCCCAGTTTGGTTTGCAATCCAGATTCAATTTTATGAATCTGGATTGCAAGAATAGAAAAAAATTGAATTTTAAATTTGTTTGGTTTGCCCTCCAAATTCACAAATTTTAGATACAATTTTTTTAAAAACCTAAAATCTAAATTCAACTAAAACAAGAATCCAAACTATCCAAAATTAATTTTATGAATTTGGATGGCAAACCAAACAAATTTAATTGAATCTGAATTGCAAACCAAACAGGTCAATTCCTATCCTATTTCATTTTTCTCATTATCTTGGTGAGAGATAACGTGTGTGGATACGTTTATATCATTTTGTGAACAAAAATTTGTAGATTTACTATTGTTAAGAGTATTAAACTTTTAATTTTGTAGGAAAATTTTTATTACAATTTTGTATTAAGGTGTGAGAATACTTTTAAGAATGTGATAGTGGAAATCATGAATCCGTAAAAGGCTCAGTAAAAGTTGCTTTTGACCTAACTAGAAAGGCTATGTAAAGCTTGTTTCTCATCTCATCTACAAGAGAATCCGTCGATGGTCAAATATATAAAGAGGTGTTTTAGAGAGTGGATATAGCATTTGTTATTAACTGAAGCACTATAAATTTAAGAAGTTTTCCCTTCCTCTTTAAATTTTTATTTTTTTATAATTTACTTTTATTACATTGTCTAGATTTCAATTATGATAGCTTCGTATAAAGAATTGATGAGGAACGTGCTGGGGTTTCTGCCCTAAACCTTATGTAATCTAATTAAACTATAAATAAATAAAGGAATTATTAATTAGTAATATTTACATTGTCATTTATTATTAGTTTAATAAATATAATCCATCATAAGATCCAGAGTTACGTATGATAACTTAAAGTGAGCATATGATGCGGGAAGATTCACTTAAGTGTAACTCAAATAGTCTGTGGTACATGAATAAAGGTTGGGTGCCTTATTTCTGGTAACACCACTAACACGGCCCACTTGTGAATTGGCACAAGTGATCTCATCTGGATCGCTCATGTAGAGACATGTGAGTGGGGGTGTTGCTGCAATAGAGATTGTAGTAGACTGGACTAAGATAAACTTACTGTCTTCTGGGAAAGCCATTACAGAAAGACACTTCGTTTATCAACCGGTTGATCATGTACAATTGATCTTAATCCTGAGTGGATTACGAACTCCTGTTTGCAAGAGACAAGCCTTTGATTTGCATAGGTGAGAGTGAATCGTATAGTTCGCTCAATATGCCTCCCACTTTGGGGGTTGCATCTTGCTTATAGCTGAGAACGTAATTACACAAGAATTGGAATTCACTCTTTTCCATATAGGAAAATAGATAAATAGTTCCCTTATGGACTGATTCGGTCTTGAACAGCGGGGCCCCATATTCCTCTGATCAAGGAAAAGGTTAAAGACGCATAATAGAGATTATGTAAGGTTGTTCATTGGAGAATCAGTTGGGCTTAAGGAACAAGATGTATCATGGAGGTTAATACGGTGTAAATACCTAGCCATGGATACGAACTAACTTGTGAAGGATCAAAGTGTAGTTAATGATTATAGCCAATGGACATAACTATGTCTATAGTACTAAGAGTGCAACTCTAGATATTTAGTGGAGTTATCTAGGAGTTAATGAATGAGAATTAATTGATTAAAAGGAGTTTTAATCAAAGGTAATTCTGGATCATTGGAGCTTAGTCCTATAGGTCCATTAAGTCCTCCGAGCTAACGCATGTAATCGAGAACATAAATTAATATGATTAATTTCTCTTTGGAAAATTGGAAATGAATAGAGGAGTCTATTCAATTAATTAAAGGAAATTAAATAGAGGAGTCTATTTAATTATTTAATTAATGGTGGAATTAAATAGAGGAGTCTATTTAATTATTAAATAGAAGAGTCGATTTAATTATAAGAGATTAAATAAAGGAGTTTATTTAATTAAATTAATTTTGTGTTGTCCAAAATTAATGGGGATTTAAATAGAAGAGTCTATTTAAATATTTAATTTGAAATTATCAAATTAAATGAGGAAATAAATAAAAGGAATTTTATTTATTGGAATAAATAAAAAGAGTTTTATTTATTTAATTATTTAACGGAATTGTTCCATTAAATAAAGAGGAAAATAAAATGCCCAATATTGTCATTGGATGATGATAGGGGCGTGTGGCCCAAGGTGGGGTCACACGCCCCCCTTGGTCAAAAGGTTGACAAAAAAGTTTGCATTTTTATTTATTTAAAATATATGAATATCTTATTTTAAATTAATATGATTAATTTTAAATGGAAGATATGGAATATCTTATTTAAATTAATATGATTAATTTAAATGGAAGATATGGAATAATATATTTAAATTAATATTGATTAATTTAAATAAAAGATATGGAATGTTTTATTATGGAATAAAATGTAATATCTTTATTATTCAAATATATTTTAGAATATCTTAATTAATTATTTATTAATGAAAAATATATTCAGAAGATTTTCTGAGGCCTTTACTCTCCTATAAATAGGACCTTTGGGGTGACCCCAAAACACACAACCAAGAGAGTTAAAGTAAAGGCTCAGGAATTTCCTCTCCTCCCTCTCTCTTGCGCCGCCCATAGGGTGATTAGGAAGAAAACTCTTCTTCTCAATTTTTCCTTTTTCCAAAGGAGATAGTGCCCACGCACCGATTCTCTTTTGTGCTTAGTGAGGAAGATCTTTTTGGTGGTCCCTGGATCGTAACCATCGAAGAACGAGAAAGAGTCAGACACTTCTCGACAAGGGTTAATTTTTCTTTTATGCATTTACAATTTTGAATTTATTATACTGCAAGGAAAGATCCGTTGAGACTTCCGTTTGAGAACTCTTCTAGAGGCCTCAATCCCAACAGAACGATGCCGTGGAAACAAGAGTTCGTGGCCGCGGCAACGGTTCGGCAAAAAAGATGCCAAAATTAGTTTATTCTATTTTGATATGTTTACCTTATTTATCTTATTTCCTTTGATATAGGTGAAGAAACCAACTGAATAAAATATCTCGTCAACGATCGCCTAGTGAGAGGGCAAGTGGCCCAATCACTATCGCAATATGCAGTAAGGCGAAAGTCACAGTCACTCCGAAGGAGAATTCCTTGGCCAGGACACCCCTTCAAATAGCGTAAAACACGCAAACCAACATCCCAATGTTCAAGACGAGGATTGCCCATAAATTGAGCCAATATGTGAACAGAATAACTCAATTCAGGACGGGTGATAGTCAAATAAATCAGTCACCCTACAAGACGACGATATTTCTTTGGATCATCAAGAGATTTACCATCAATAGTAGCAAGATGATGATTAGAATCCATGGGTGTTGATGATGGTTTGGCTCCAAGTAAGCCAACTTCTCCTATAATGTCTAGGGTATATTTACGCTGACTGAGATACAAACCATCTTTTCCACAAGAGACTTCAATACCAAAGAAGTATTTTAATACTCCCAAGTCTTTCATATGAAACTTTTCGCTAAGCTGCTTCTTGAGAGAAACAATAGCCTTAGATGAACTCCCTGTTATAATAAGATCATCCACATAGACTAATACATGAAGAAAAACAGAATTCTTCGAATAACTGAAAAGAGAGTAATCAGGGTAAGATTGAACAAACCCAATCTCTGTCAATGCCGTAAATAATTTAGCAAACCAATTTCTCGGTGCTTATCTCAAGCCATATAACGATTTTCTCACCCGACAAACCTTACCAGACTGTTTAGGATGAAAACCAAGAGGCAACTGCATGTAGAACTCCTTTTCTAAGTCACCATGCAGAAAAGCATTGTGTACATCCATCTGATGCAACTCCCACTGTCGAGCTGCGGCAATAGATAAGAAAGTATGAACTGTGACCATCTTTTCTATACGAGCAAAAGTTTCATTGAAATCGATACCTGCAATTTGTCAATTTCCATGCACCAAAAGTCGTCCCTTCAATCTTTCCACGGATCCATCTTATTTATACTTGATCTTATAAACCCATTTACACCCAATTATCATAATGAATATGATAATTATTAAAGGAAATAACATAAATAAGGTAAACATATCAAAATAGAATAAACTAATTTTGGCAGCTTTTCTGTCTAACCGTCGCCGCGGCCACGAACTCTCGTTTCCACGGCATCCTTCCTCATCAATTCTCTATACTTCGTGGCCATCATTAAATTATTTTGTGTTACGTCTTGCTTTGATAATTAGAATTATTTAATTTAATTTTTATATATCTATTTGTTGATCTACTTGTTATAAAATTTTGTTTTATCTTTCAAAAAAAAGTTTTTAATATGGTTAGGCACGCTTATTCATTCTCTTTAGGCTGTGTTTGGTTGACTGGAATGGAATCAAGAAAGGAATGGAATAATAATATTTTAATAATAATTATTAAACAATAATATGTTAATAATAATTATTAAATAATAATATTTTAATTATCATTATTAAAATAATAATATTTAAATAATTTTAAGGAAAGAAGAAGGGAAAGTGAAAACCTCTACTAAGTCAAGCTTTGGGAGAACAAATCCTCCAAAATGATGGAAAGAGAGGATTTCCTTGTAAAATTATCAAACCAAATAAAAAAATATTCCCCTACAACAATGGAAATGATTCTCTTTCCCTTTCCAGTCAACCAAACACAGACTTGTCGTACAATCCAAACAATAATGTGAAAACCCAAGCTCTCTCTTTTTGGTAGCAAATTCAATCGAGCTACATAAGCAAATGCAGCGGCGGATCCAGAAAATCGAACTTGTGGGGGCCAATTTAAAATCAAATAAATTTTGAGAAAACTAAAAAAATTTCAAAAAGATCTTTTTTTAAATGATTAAATATCCTATAAAATATTTATCTTTATGCCATTTAACCTGTTCTAAAATATTAATATTTTTTTTTTAAATATATAAAAGACTAAAGTACTCTTTTAGTCCCTGAGTTTTTTATGTCGTTTCTATTTGGTTCTTGAGTTTTGAATGTCATATCTATTTGGTCTCCGTATTTTCAATTTGTGTCTAAGTGGTTAACAAATTAATGAGTTAAAGAGTTAACAAATCAACATACTATTAAGGAATTAACAAATTAATAACCAAGATGAATATTAATTATCACTTCTATTTAATATTTTTTAAACTTTTGATTTTATATATAGATAAAAGAAAATCGTGAAAAATAATTATTCTAAATTTACACAAACTTAAAACTAAAAAAATGAAAAAAAAATATTGCCAAATTTTATTTAATATTTATAAATATAGTAGAAAAGTATTTATACATATAATAAATTTTGCACACTTGAATTACATATTTTTACAATAAATTAATTGTTGATTCACACAATAATCAATGTTAATCGCTGATTAACCTATTAAAAAATTATTATATTTACAAATAGTTTTAAGTAATGATATATTTATAATATTGCATAAAATTATGTTGCCTACTAAATTTTTCCTAAGAAAATGTAACATTTTCTTGGTTTTAGGAATACTTAATTAGTATTATTATACAATCCTAACAAAGTGAAAACCTTGGGTGATGAAACGTGAATTTTTTTTTTTTTTTTTTTTTTTGGGTAGCAATTTCAATTAAGCTACATAAGAAAATGTTACATTGTCACCCAATGATTTGTAAAGAATGAAAGACATCCCAACTTTTATCATCATACATGTTCATAATTTGTGCTACACGAAGGACCCTCCACTATTTTAAAGTTTGAAAGGGTTTTTAGAAGAAAACCATGAATTCTCTATTCTGATATTCACGTCCTATATACTTTGATTGAGTTTTTGTAAAGTTTAAAAAAATATATGTTTATTTTTTATATTTTCCAATACTATTTGAATGAATTTTTGAATAGTTGAATAGATGGATAGATAGTTGAATTGAATGATAGCTTGGTAGTTGGTCCACGAAATAGTTAAAGATAATATGATAATTTGTTGATAGTAAAAGTTAGTAAGTTAATTATTTATATTTCATTAGTTAAAATATATTTTAACTAATGAAATATAAATAATTAACTTAATATATATATATATATATATATATATATATATATATATATATATATATACTATTATTTAATAATTAACTTACTCAATTTCGATGAATCGATTATTATTTTTATAATTATTTGTTATTTAAAAAAAAAATCATCTATTAAATGGAGAAAAAGGTGGGGTGTAAGTTTTTCATAAAATTAATAGGCTATTCAAAACCAAACCAAATGATGTGGTTTGGTTTGGTGTGACTCGATTTTAATCTTTATCAGTTTGGTTTAGTTCGATTATATGAAAGATTAATGAAATTGAATCAAATTTGAAAAAAGAGAAAAAAAAAAGGATTTAATTAGATAGTATAATTTTCATTCATATTTATAAATATAGTATTAGTATTTGTAAATAAAAAAATTTTATTGGGTAGCAAAATTTGATACAATATCTATAAGTATAACATTTTAAAAGGTCTTTGCAAATATAGCATTTATTTAAAATCCCTTTTATGTAAGTCAGTGAAAACAGTGATAACTTATTAAGCATGAGTGAAATATCAATTAATATTGTGAATCAGTAAAAATCTATGTGGTGAATCAATGATCTAATACGCGGAAGTCAATGATTACACGAGTAGAAACCAGTTATTTGCATGGGCAAATTTGGGTTTACAACTGACTTTTTAGACTGTTATTTTTGTAAATATTGGGTCTGATTCTGACATATGTGCAGCCCTTGTAAATATAGTACTTTTTTTATTAAAAAAACCCATATGTGAATCAGTAAAATCAATGAGGTGAATGAGATATTGTATTTGTGAAATACGTGTGAATTAGTAAAATTGGTGATCATATATATGGTGAATAAGTGATTATATACCCAAGTTTTATAATATTAAAGATTAAAAATTTTAAAAATATATCAAACATACCTTAATTAATTGACCTGAAATTAAATTCATCAAATTTAAATTTGGTTCTCTTCCATTACACCAATTATGATTTCAAAATTTAGAGTTTAATTTCAATTCAAAATTAAACTTAAGCAACATCTAATTTTAAAAAAAAAATATCAAACATACCTGAATTAATTGACCTAAAACTAAGTTTAATACTCTCTAATTACATTGATTTTGATTTCAAATTTGGGGAAATATCTATATCTCAAGTCAGTATAATTAATTTCATCAAACTTAAGTTTGATTCTCTCCGATTACATAGATTTTGATTTGAAAAGTTAGGGGAAATATCTATATATGAAGTCAATTTGATTACTTATAATTTCAAGTCAAAATCAAACCAAAGGAATCTACATCTAAGTTTTATAAGAATCCAATTGGGTGGTTGTGCTTCTTTGAATACTACAAGGACATATGCCATGTTCAAATATTCCATTAGCAAACAACAAAACTTACTTTAATCAAAAACACAAAACACTCGTCAACCGATTTGAGCTCCTTTTGTTCCTTAAACATGGTATGACATGAATTTAGACAGGACCTTCTTTAGTAGATAAGCAACACTTACACATTGTTGTCCCCTTTGAGAGTGATAGCAATTTGTTGGAATTTAATAATTTTGGTCCTTAACAATTGTATTAGCTTTCATTTAGGTACAAAAAATTCAAAAAAATTCTGTACAATTTAAAATAATCCATGTAAAACCCTTTTTGTTTCTAGGGATGATTTTGCAAATCTAGCAAATTTTTAGGTAATATTTGTAAAAATATCAACTCTTAATAAATTTGTAAATATAACAATTTTTATCAACATTTAATTACATATTTTTATACTAAGTTAATTTCTAATTCACACATTAATTAATATTAATCACTTATAAACGTAGTAAAAATTATTATATTTATAAATAGTTTAAATAATAATATATTTATAAATATTACATCAAATCTTCTGTAATGAAATTTCTCTACTTTCTACGACGAACAAAAATTAACCGGGCATATTAAATGATGATATGAGCATATGGAGTTAAGTGGATTTTTTTTTAATATTATTTTTTAAAAAGATTTGACATAAATATTAGTAAAATGAAACTATTTCTAAAAATATTGTGGTTTTTAATGACTGGGTGAGTTGGCACTGATGTGGCGAGACGATTTATAGGTGTTATTTGCAATTTACTATTTTTAAATAGACAAGTATTAGCTATAAAGACATATTATGTGACTTAAGGAGATTTAGAGAGATAGGAGTATGAATGCAATACTAACTCCTTAAAATTAAATCTAATATTAAATTTTACTCCTAAATTAAATAATTATAGCATTTTATTCAAACCAAATATTTCCTGCAGGTGAATCAAAATCTTAATTTTGATTTTTTTTTTTTTTTAAATTTAGATTATTTTTGTCAAAACTAAGTTTATCTTCCCACTTTAATTTTTTCATATTCACATTTTTTATTATTTATTTAGGTAAAATATATAAAATATAATCGTTAAAAGGTGTTCTGGCTCGACCGCTAATAATATTATGCATTTGGTAAGCTGTTAACTTCAAGATTTGGATGGAATATGAGAAGTGGAATAAGAAGGCAATTATATCAAACAATTAAAACCACTGTTTTTGATAGGAAAATAAAGAAAATAATTCACTTTCAACAATTCAAAAAGCATTTGAAATCCAACATATACAAAAATCAATCAATCTTCTTTTCTTTTTCTTTTTTTTTTAATTTGGCAGATTGCAACTTTTTTCCCATTTATGATCCTTCTAAATTACAAAACGCCATATATGAATTATTGATTCTTATTAAAAAAAATATTTTTTTTCTTAAGATAATGAAAATATTTGGGATTAATTGAGTCATATTAAAAATAACTTATTTATTTTATAAATTAAGATTTATTTTTAATGCGATTTGTTTGGAAAACTTTTAAAAAACAATTTTCAGAATTACAAAACATAATTATTTATTATTTTTTTTATATTAACTATTACTATTAAATTTTCAATTATATTTTAAATATAACTTAATTTAAATATTTTCTAGGTTGAATTAATATATATATATATATATATATATATAAAAGAAGCAAATGGTAACTCAGAAATATAATAATTATTTATAAAAAAAATAATAGAAAAAAGTCATAAAAATTAAGCCTTGTTTTAATACATTAAAATGTGCAAGTATAGTATGTACAATGTGTTTGTATAATTACGTAATAGTTTTACTAATTATTAAACCACTGGTCCATACTGGTTCTAGTCGTTTCCTCTGATGATGTTTTTGTGAAAATATAGTTGAAACATACACATATTTAAACATAAGATATCAAACATGATATCTGAATTGGTTTGGAACATTGAGAATAACAACTATTACCATAAGTTTAAAACACTCATTAGTTATTACAATAATTCAAAGGTTTAATTAATTATTTAATTAATTAAAAGAGATTAAATAGAAGAATCTATTTAATTAAATTAATTTTGATGTTGTCCAAAATTATTGGGAGATTAAATAGATGAGTCTATTTAATTATTTAATTTGAACTTGTCAAATTAAAAGAAATGCAAATAAATAAAAGGAGTTTTATTTATTTAATTATTTAATAGAATAAATCTATTAAATTAAGAGGATATATAAAATGTCCAGTAACTTCATAAGATTATGAAGTGGGCGTGTGACCCGGGTAGGGCCGTCACTATCAATGGTAAATAATTATCATTGTGCATTTTATTTTATTAAATGTTTATGGATTAAATTAATGAGATTAATTTCAATATTTAGATATGGGAATAATTAATATAGATTATTTAAAAATGATGAGATATATCTTAAATAATTAATTAGATAATTAAAAGATATTAAATCATGAATTATTCAAATAAAATCTTGAATATCTTTATTTAATTATTTAGATAATTAATTAAACGATGATTCAGATTTTCAAAGATTTTCTGAGGCACTTTTCCCATAAATTTGGAGAAACCTAAACACACAAATGTTCAAATTTTTCGAAATTTTTAATGGTTTAGGAACACGTGGTATGTGTATAATATAGATGTGTCTAAATTTCGTAAAAACAAATCGATAGAAGTGTGTGATTTACAATTTTCCTAAAGTAAAAAGGTATTTTAAAACAAAACAAGAAGTGCAGGGGTATGATTTAATCATAACCCAAAGTATAGGGACGTATTTTGTATTTGGGTTCAGTATTGGAAAAATTAATGTTGTTTATTTCAAAAAAACACAATTTTTTATATATATATCAAAACTACCCAAAACCACCACCAGAAAAATTAAATTACATTGTGAAATGACGAAACATACCAGATAAAGTTTCCTTAATTAAATGATTTGTAATTAATGAGATATAGTTATTAGGAGAGATAAAAGGGTAATAAGATAAATAATGAAATCGAAATCTACCAGAATCGCCACCATAAATGGTGTTTTATGGGTAAATCTGATATTAATATGAAATAACGATTAAAACTGAAATTGTGTTAATTAAATTGGTTATTGGTGTAATTAATTCTTTATATTTATCCCGTAATATAAATAATAATTAAAAAATGGAAGGAAAAAACGAAAATAAATTTGGATTGAAGGACAGGAATAAGTTGTGTGATCGCCCACTTTTGATTGTAGGCTTACAGCTTTGGTGCCTCCCTTTCTCATTCTACTATTTCAGGTAGAGAGAGAGCCTTCTGGGGCATGGCATTTACACCTTTCTCTCTCTCTTTACCCTACAACCTACCCTACTTTCTCTCTCTACCCTAACTTTTTCTCTATCTTTTGAAATATTTAGAGAGAAAGGGAGGGAGGGTGAATGAGGGCTCAGCAAAAGAGAGATAATTGTTGTTAAAAAGGGACTGAGTCAGAGAGAGAGAGAGAGAGAGAGAGGAATCTAATCAGAGGGGTCTTTGGCTTTGGACTGTCCTTAAGCACGTTCCCTTCACCCCTCTTCCCATATCCATTCACTGCCATGCCACACAGCCTTTTCAGCCTCCTCTTTCTTTCTATTTTATATCTTCGAAAATAAAAAATTATTTCTCGGGTAAAATATCATTTTGGTCCCAAAGTTTCACTTCAGTTTTATTTTCATCTCTAAACTTTTAAAAGTTACATTTTCATCCCCTGAAATTTACGATTCATTCTCTTTTTGTCCTTCCGTCTGTATTTTTCCGTCTAAGACACTAATGGATGACTATAATTGATTATGTGACATTATATAAATATACAGAAGTAAAATGTCATGGGAAAACGAATATAAAATGAGGTTAATCTCATTATTTTCTTCCCATCTTAAATCTCATTATATATTCATTTTTTCACATCATTTAACCTCATTGTATATTATACAATGTCACATCATCAATTACATGTCACATAAACCATCTAGCAGTGTCCTAGATGGAAAAACACAAATGGGATGACTAAAATGGAACGAATCAAGACGAAAAATGTAACTTTTGAAAATTTATGGACGAAAATGAAATCTTAGTGAAAGTTCAAAGACTAAAATGATATTTTAATCTCATTTTTTATAGTTTACCAACTTAAATTCTATTTTTTTTTAATTTCGTTTATTATATAAATTTTGAATTTGTATATGTGGTGTAATTTATATTTTTATAAGGAATTCATCATATTTCTTATTTTCGGATGAAGCATCGAAAAGACCTTTTGATTTGTAAAAAATTGAAATGACAATTTTAGGACAGTTACAAAAGCATTTACAAATATAACAAATTTTTTCCATATATGAATTTGTGATGAACGCTAATTATCTAATAATTAGTGTTGATCACCGATTCACAAGAAGAAGAAAAATCTACTATATTTTATAAATGCTTTTTAAATATTCTACTCACTGAAATTTTCCATAATTATTTGACATCATTATAATATAAATGTTTATTCCAATACTCTATTTGATCATCAAATAATCATTAATTATCTATTTTTTTATTGAGATAGAATGAGCAAATTCTTTATCCAATCTCTCTCTTTAGTAATCAGATTATACATAAATGAAAGGCAAAAAAAAACTTTATATTATGCCTAAAACTTGGGAGTCCTATTTTTAGTGATTGAAAATGACATCAACTAATAAATTTCAATTGATTTAAAGTGTGGTTCATGAGTTAATTCTCCCATCTCTCAAAAATAGTAATGAGACCATTTTTTGATGGGAAAAAGTCTTTCAATGAAGAAGATCTACTATTTTCAAGTTAAAAAAATTGAAGGGAAAATGGTGAAAGGGAAAATTTGTTTTTTTATAGAAGGGGAAATTCTCTATTGGGAGAAACTAAAATTGTAATAGAATAGGCCATATGGTGTGTCACATGACATGTTTCATTACTAAGTAAAGATTTTATTAACAAAAAGCTAATTAATGTTACAATGTGGTTCAATTTAGACAATTCTAGAAGATATAATAAAAAGAGGTTTTTTCAAAAATTATATTTAAAGTGTTAAGATAGCTCACTGATATAGTAAATTGAGCTATCATTAGCTGAGTCATTAGTCAAGTTGTTAGAATTAGTTACAACTGTAAACAGCTTAGTTGAGGATTCGTTGCAAGCTGTTGAATTAGTTTGTAAATAGAAATCAAGTATAAATACTCTTCTTGTATCATCATTCATTGTATTGAAGAAATGAAAAGAATTCTCTGTTGTAATTCTGTCTCCATAGTTTAACATGGTATCAGCCTAATTCGATTCTGGATTTTCTCATTCGCATTATCCATGGCATCATCTTCAACCTCTGAAGAAACAGGCACTGGATCAAAATCTTCATCTGAATCCTTTGTGAATCTTGGAAATCACACAAAGACAGTGAAGCTTAGCGATGGAAATTTCCTAATTTGGAGATTACAAGTTCTCACTGCCATTGAAGGCCATGGATTGGAAAAATACATTGATCAAGAATACGCTCCGCCATCGAAATTTGTTGCAATCACTGGACAGAATGCAACATCTATCAATCCTGAATTTACGCACTGGAAGTTACAAGACAAATTGCTCTCTTCCTGGCTTCTTGGCTCGATGACTGAAGGAGTTTTGACTGAGGTAATTGATTGTTCTTCCTCAGCAGAGATCTGAAATTGTATTTCATCACTTTTTGCTACAGAAAATTTGGCAAAAGTTATGCAATTCAAAGCAAAGATGCAAACCTTGAAGAAAGACTCCATGCCAGTAAGAGAATATCTAGCCAAGATGAAGTCTTGGTGAATTCCTTGTCTGCAATAGGTAATAAAGTCTCTACTCAAGATCATATAATGTGTATTTTACAAGGTCTTGGTGCGGAATTCTATCCAATAGTTTCTGTGATTACTGCGAAAACCACAAGACAAACCCTGCAAGAAGTATCTGCTTTGTTAATGACCCATGAAGTCCGTTTAGAGAGAAATGTAAACAGTGAAGGATCTGCCCCTTCTGTTAATCTCACAACTCACCATCAAGATGACAAAGAAAATGGAAGTAGTAATTCTTCTCACAATCAGAGATATGGAAACAATAACTATGCTGGAAATAGAGGAAGAGGAAAAGGAAGAGGAAACAGAAACTGGAGTACTTCAAACAAACCTCAATGTCAGATGTGTGGAAGATTTGGTCACACTTCGCCAAAATGTTTTTTTCGTTTTGATCCAAATCATCATGGACCTGCTCAAAATTCCAGTTTCAGGCAAAATCCAAATCAGTATCCTAACTCAAATCAGAATCAGATGACAGCCCTTGTAGCTTCTACAAATCAGAATGGTCCTAGTGCAGATACAAACTGGTTTCCAGATTCTGGTGCAACAAATCATGTGACATATGACCTTGCAAATCTCAACATGGGTAATGAATATCATGGTAAGAATAAGATTTATGTTGATAATGGAGCTGGTTTACATATTGCACATTTAGGATCTACTAACCTGTCTTCACCTGCTTCACATAAGTCTTTTCAATTGTCTAATCTTCTCCATGTACCACAAATCACCAAAAACCTAATTTGTGTAAGCCAATTTGCAAAAGATAATAATGTTTTCTTTGAATTTCATCCTTCTTTTTGTTTTGTGATGGACAAAATCAGTGGCAAGGTTCTACTTCAAGGTGATTTACATGAGGGACTCTATAGGTTCAATCTGCAAAAGCAACATCCCTCAATTCCAAAGCATCAACCTGAAACCATTTCCAGCAACCTTAACTTTCCTAGTATTCATCAAACTACTTTAGATAATTCTGTCTCTTTGTGTAATTCTTTTGAACTTTGGCATAGGAGATTAGGCCATGCGAATCCTGTTATTATAAGACAGGCTCTTCAAAATTGTAATATTTCTATATCTCTCAATAAAAGTCCTTCTTTGTGCCATTCTTGTCAACTTGCTAAAAGCCATAAGCTTCCATTTTCAGACTCACAAAGTGTTTACACTACTCCCTTACAACTTGTATCTTCTGATCTTTGGGGACCATCACACATGTCTTCAAGGAATGGATATAAGTACTATGTTAGTTTTATTGATGCCTTTTCAAGATACACATGGATATATTTTCTTAAATCCAAATCAGAAACAATGCAAGCTTTTCTGCAATTTAAATCCTTAGTTGAGAATCTTCTAAACTCCAAAATAAAAATGCTTCAAACAGACTGGGGAGGAGAGTTTCGCAATCTTACTCCTTTTCTTAAGACTCATGGCATTTTACATAGAGTCACCTGCCCCCACACATCAGAACAAAATGGAATCATTGAAAGAAAACATAGGCATCTTGTAGAAACTGGTTTATCCTTATTATCTCAAGCTTCTCTACCTATGACATTTTGGGATGATGCTTTCACAACTTCTGTTTACATTATTAACAGATTACCTACTAGAGTCCTTCATAATATTTCACCATTGGAGAAGCTCTTTGCCACAAAACCAGACTACAATAGTATGAAAATTTTTGGTTGCAGCTGCTACCCACTCCTTAGACCTTATAACCATCATAAATTACAGTACAGATCTGCCCAATGTACCTTCTTAGGCTACAGTTTCCAGCACAAGGGATATAAGTGTCTATCAGCAGAAGGTAGACTCTATATCTCGGACATGTGAATTTTGATGAGACCTCTTATCCTTTTCAGCAATTTGTTCCACCTACTACATGTCAGTCACAAAATTCAGACATATTTGTTGGTAATATCCCAATTCTCAAGACTACACAGTCATCAATGACTAATCACCAAACCTTCAATCCAACAAATAGTCCACCAGTCAATACCTCCCATACTGAAAATTTCTCAGATTCCCCAATTCAATCTGACAGTTTATCTCCATTACCTGCTCCATCTACCCCTAGCTCTCCCTCCCTGAATGTGCAAATTGTTTCACCTACACTGTTACCAAATGATGTTAGTCTTTACCAAAATACTCATTCCATGGTTACACGTGCAAAGAATGGAATACATAAACCCAAAGCTCTTCTGGTGACAAATCTAACAGAATCTGAGCCAAAGAATGTCAAAGAAGCCTTACTCAGTCCACAGTGGAAACAAACTATGCAAGAAGAATATGATGCTCTTATGAGAAATCAAACATGGAGTTTAGTTCCTAAACCTGTTAACAGGAAAGTTATGGGCTGTAAATGGGTCTTTAAAATAAAAAGACATTCAGATGGAAGTATTGCAAGGTACAAGGCCAGGTTAGTAGCTAAAGGGTTTCATCAGCAGGCAGATATTGATTATTGTGAGACTTTCAGTCCTGTGGTTAAACCAACTACTATTAGAGTACTCTTAACTTTTGCTCTTGCTAATGGTTGGAAACTGAGACAGCTGGATATAAACAATGCCTTTCTTCATGGCATTCTTCAAGAGGATGTGCTAATGGAACAACCAACTGGTTTTGAAACAAATGTATCACCAATGGTTTGCAAATTGCATAAAGCAATATATGGCTTAAAACAAGCCCCAAGAGCCTGGTTTGACAGGTTGAGTACCTTTCTACAGCAAAATCAGTTCATTAGCTCTAAAGCAGATCACTCCCTATTTTTCAAGATTACTTCAACATGCTCAACATACATACTTGTATATGTTGATGATATAATCATCACTGGCAGTTCTTCTACTGATATACAGAGTCTTATTCATTCTCTTCATAATACATTTGCACTCAAAGATCTTGGTGAATTAAACTATTTCTTGGGGGTGGAAGTATCTTATACAAAAGAAGGGAATATCTTTCTTTCTCAGTCCAAATATTTTACTGATCTGCTACATAAGACAAACATGTCTGAAGCAAGAGCAATCTCTACACCAATGATAAGTAATACTATCCTATCAGCTCATGAGGGAGAAGACTTTATAGATCTCAAATTATATAGAAGCACAGTGGGATCTCTTCAATATGCTACTATCACAAGACCAGATTTAGCCTATTCTGTAAATAAACTGTGTCAGTTTATGCACTCTCCAAAGATGGTTCATTGGCATGCTGTCAAGAGATTATTAAGATATCTAAAGGGCACTATTAATCATGGACTTCTCTTTACAAAACCAACCAAAATGCATCTTCAAGCATTCTCAGATGCTGACTGGGCATCAGATCCAGATGACAGGAGATCAACAACAGGATTCTATATCTTTCTTGGAGGTAATCCTATATCTTGGTCTTCTCGTAAGCAACACACAATATCAAGATCAAGCACTGAAGCAGAATATAGAAGTGTAGCAAATGCTTTAGCTGAATTAATCTGGCTTCAATCATTGCTGTCTGAATACAAGTTCCAGTTACACAAGCACCTGTTTTGTGGTGTGACAATTTGAGTACAGTACATATGAGTGCTAATCCTGTTTTACATGCTCGAACTAAACATGTGGAACTCGATATTTACTTTGTCAGAGACCTGGTACTACAGAGAAAACTACTTGTTCATCATCTCCCTACAAGTGAACAAATGGCAGATATTCTCACCAAACCACTTTCTGCTCCAGCTTTTTAAAAATGGTGTCCGAGGCTGAAATTGTATTCTATATCAAAAATTGGTTTGAGGGAGGATGTTAAGATAGCTCACTGATATAGTAAAATGAGCTATCATTAGCTGAGTCATTAGTCAAGTTGTTAGAATTAGTTACAACTGTAAACAGCTTAGTTGAGGATTAGTTGAAAGCTGTTGAATTAGTTTGTAAATAGAAATCAAGTATAAATACTCTTCTTGTATCATCATTCATTGTATTGAAGAAATGAAAAGAATCCTCTGCTGTAATTCTGTCTCCATAGTTTAACATAAAGAATTGATATTTTCAAAAATAGTAAAAGTTTTGAAATTTTTGAAAAATAACATTTCGACATCTGCCAAAAACCCTAAACCCTGAAGTTAATGCAATAATTTTATTTTACCTTTCAAGTAACCCAAAAATGTCTCATTTGCTAGATATATGAGTGAAAATAACTCCCAAAAAAGGGAGAAAACGAAAAGGTCCTTAATATAATATAAGAAAGGATGAAATAACAACCAAACCCAAAGGGTGTTTTTTTTTTTAGATTTTTTGAAATATTGTTTTAATTTTAGGGATCGAAACATAGGTTTATAAAAAAAAATTGTATAATATAGGGGCATTTGCAAATCTGGCAAATCTTTTAGTAATATTTGTAAAAATAAAAGCTCAAAAAAATATTTATAAATATAGCAAATTTTGATCGAGTTTATCAGTGATAAACATTGAATTACATATTTTTACACTATGTTTATCACTAATAAACACATAAATCATTGTTAATCACTGATAAACATGATAAAAATTGTTATATTTATAAATACTTTTTTGAGTTGATAGTTTTACAAATATTGCATAAAAATCCGCCACCCAATAAAATTTCCCTATAATATATTACATTCTTATAACTCATACTTTTGACCAACATAAGCATAGCTCAAGTGGTTAGGCACCTATTCCCTTCCTATGAGGTTGAAAGTTTGAATCTCCCCTCCCCTAATTTTAAATATATATATATATATATATATATATATATATATATATATATATATATATATTTGGGTTAATTAAGACATTGTCTAATAAAAAAATGTGTGTTTGGTGCATAATCACCCATTTCCATATTTGATTACTGATTTTATTTTTGATAATGACATCTTTTTTTCATGTTTATTATTGGCATTTTCATCTCATTTTCACACAATTACACCATTGTCATTATTTATTAAGAAATTTTCTCGGGTGGCATATTTCTACACATTAATTACTGAAATTCCAGAACTTTTTAAAAATTACCGAAATAACGATTCAGCAATTTAATACTTTTATTGAACTATTATTTGTTGATTTTTTTTCCTTTATTAGTTAAATAAATTTTATTATATTCTATTGTTAACCAAGTAGTAGATTCAATAAATTTATTGAACTATTATTTGTTAGTTTTTACCTTTTTACTAGTTCAATAAATTTACTGAACTGCTATTTAGGTAATTTTTAAAAACTTCTGGTATTTCAGTAATTAATACGTAAAAATATGATATTTCAATTATTAGTATGTAAAAATATTATATTTCATTAACTGCCCCTTATCTATTCTCATTCGTATATAATCCAAACAAAATATATTACTTTATCTCAATCTCACTCAACTTTTTCCCAAATTACCCATTGCCACCCCTAAAAGGTATTTATTCTCATGTTGGTGGTTTGTTCTCATATTCATATATTATATGGAAAAAAAAATACTCATAATTTTTTATATTAATAAATAAAGCTAGGGACCCATAAAATAAAGAGTTTAAGGTCAAACAGCCTCATCATTCCAATTCTCAAATTTAGAGTACCTTTATTTTTTTTTTAAATTAATACCCCTCCCCACCCTTAAAAGGACAAAGAAAGAGACATGTCTAATTCAAGGCTTGATATGGAGGGCTGGACTTGGGGTGTTGTCTTGTGACTGTGAGTGACCACTTCTGAAAAAAAAAATCAAAATTTTAAAGATTACTTTCCATTCCCCAAGCCTTCTCCCTACCTAACAGTCAATTTTTGTATTATGGTAGGGCAAAAAGCCTAAACAAGAAAATAAAATATATTTTAAAAATTACTTTTGGTTGAAAGTTAATGATATGTTGTAAAAAAATCATAGAGCGTAAATATTTTTTCATCATTTTTAACTTATAAGTTATAGTTATGACCACATTATTAATATATAAAAAAATCTGAAAAATATTAGATTAAGAACCCAATTATGATTTTGGAAAAAATGTGAAGAGTCGGGAGATATTGATGGCATTGGTGGGTCCAATTTAACACCCTGAATTCAGACACCCTAATTCTTATCAACCCCAACCACTCTTATTATTTTTACAATAATTTACCTCATGTAAATTTTGAAAAAAAGGAGGTAGAGCCTAATATTATTTTTAACCGGGGAATAATAGGAAATGAGGAATTTAGGGGAATTTTCCCGTTTAAATTTTAAAATAAAAACCTTAATATTATTATTTTTTTAAAAGATTAGGTTGGGTTTAATATAACTATTATGAAAGTTGGGTTAATAAAAGTAGTAGAAGAGTTTAGCTAATAAAGATTGGGCTTAAATATAAAAATATTTTAAAATAATTTATATATATATATTATTTTCGAGGATTTAATCGAGGTAGGGGTTGGAGACGGGGTCGGTCCCTAACGCCGAAACTCAAACGGAGAATTTTTCATCACCATCTTCGTCCCCGTCCTCGTTGGGAACGGGAATTCCCCGTGGAGAAAATGAACACTCCTAGGTACTAGAAGAGAGTGAGTGAGATAGACAATACAAACTATTTAATTATTTTAAAACTAAACTTTAAAAAAAAAAACATAGCATAAATTTGTATAGTTAGAGTTGTGAAACACGATATTAATATAATCTGTATGAGTTTCAAAAATTGTATTTATATAACCTATAATCTATGGTGTTTTTTTTTTCTTTTTTTCTTACAAAAATTGGGTTAAAAGAATGATAGAGAGTGAATGAAGAGGGAGGAAGTTGTAAAGTAATTCATCAAAAAAAAAAAGAACACCTGATCGAATATTGGCATCTTTTCCCAGACAAGGAAACAAAACTCAAAAACTTCAAAATTAAAATAAAATAAAATAATAGTGTCATTGTGAAAAGGAGAGATCCTCGAAAGTGACATTTTTTTTTTTAGATAACTGCTCTGTTTACTCATATATCATTACAGACCAGACCCAGACCCAGACCCAGACCCAGACCAGGCCAAATAGATTCAAATACACACACAACCCCACTCGCTCACCATAACGCGTGTACTACAAACGCCATCCCATCCCATCACAGGAGAAAGAAACAGCTTTCTTTTGGATTCAATGGAACAGCGAACCAACAAAGGAAATATCAGCCTTACCCAATATTTACATTCAATTTTAATAAATTAAGTTAATAATAAAATTTTAAAAAACAAAAAAAAAAATTAGCAGATTTTGAATCCCCATATCTCATCTTCAAAAAAAAAAAAAAAAAAAAACTCTTTTTTTGGGGGGGGCTAATGAATGAATTTGTGGTCAATCCGGGTCCGGTTTTTAAGTGGGGTAGAGAAAATGGGACCGAACCCAATGAGTGAACAGACCGGAACGTTGAGAACCGGACTCACTCTATTATTATGGAGGTGGTGGTTGAATTTGGGTGGGCCGCCATTGAAACTGCTCGGACTGCTTGAACTTCTCTCCAGATTATGAAACACTATTTTACCTGATGAATTCATTCTAGGGCTATCCACTGATACTCCCCTGATCCCTACTCCACTTGATTCTCTCATTCTACTCCTTCCCGTTCTCGTTGTTTTCGTCTTGTTCTCTGTTGGTTTTGCCCTACTAGCTAATTTTACCATTCGTATCCTCGCTTGATTTTGATTTGGATTTTGATTTCTTATAATCGGATTTGATTTATTCTCACCATCCAGAGACAGTCTGTGAAGATCTTCGTGTTCATGACCTGATGATGAAGATGATGAAAGAGAGATACGCGATGAAGATTCGCCATCTGAATCTTTTAGTAATGGCAAACTCATTGAACTTTCCAACGGATTTGATTTTGAATTCCGGTGTTGAAAATACTTTAAGGCTTTCGAATTGGAATTGGAATTCGTTTCGGTTTTCTGATTCTCGTTTTTACCGCCATTACTGTTGTTCTGGTAAAGCTTTTTCAGCCCTAGAAGCTCTCTCCAACGACTTGAACATCTCGGCGCCTTCGGAGAATACAGATACGGATCCGTACTACTCATGCATACTTCAACTCTCCGGCGATTCTTCGTGATCTCCGCTGAATCGCATCGGATGGACTTCAAATCGTTGACTAATGGTTTGACCGAGGAGAGATGACGAGGTACAAGCTTTCCATCGGAGAAAAGCTCATCGGCAGGAAGCATGGCCACGGGATCTTCAAGACGGAACTCGAAATCGGTGACGGAAAGTTCAGGATCCGGATCTCGAATCTCTGATTCGCCGGGGGGTTTAGTTAAAGTTCCGGCGATATTAGAAGAGGAATCATCAGTGAAAGAGATACGAGGAGTGAGCCAGCCATAGGAATGGAGATTATTTTCCGGCGACATTGAGATGTTGTTAACACAAGCGGAAGCCATAGATGGCGGTGATCATGCGAAGGTGAAGAAAAACTGAGGTAAAAGGGTCAACAATTGACCGGAATGAAATCGGAGAAGATTCCGGCGAGATCTGGTAAGAGAGAAATGGCGGTTTTCACTTCTCAGGTGAAGCGATGTTAGGGTTTAGAAATGAGTACACCGTGATGACACCGTACAAGAAGAAGAAGAGAACCGCTATTTATATCTCAAAATTCTCATTCTTTTTTTTTTCTTTTCTTTTCTTTTTTTATTAATTTTTGTTTTGGCTAATGCTGCCAAAAGCCAATGGCACTTGGCGCTATTTCTATTCTTTTTTCAATTTTAATATAAAATATAATGTTTGACCAAATTACACTTTTACCACTGAATAATAGGACAATAGCTTTTGGACAATAAATTCTTTAACTAAAAAAATTGACAGACGCCTAATTTTTTTTAAGGGTATATTGTAGATAAATATCATTTGATTTTGGTTAAATTCATGAACAACCTCTAAGTTTAAAAATGACAAATCACACACTGTAGTTTGAAATTATGCTAATAAGATCTCTCGTCTAACGTTGTAAACTTTTTTTAATATTAATTTCTTCGTTTGAACTCCGATTTGATTGATTCGAGATGTTTTGAATCCTGATATCAAACTCTAAGTCATGGTTACTTCAAAAAGTCTATAAATAAAAAAAGTTTATTATCATCAAAAAATTGAATGATTGAAATCATATTACCCACTTTGTTTACAGATGATTTAGAAGTTTTCAAGTGACCATGACGTAGAGACTGAAATAAGGATTTCAAAGCATCTTGAATCATTCAAATCGAAGTTCAAAAGAAGAACTTATGGCTAAAAAAAATTTACAACATTGGATAGGAGTAGTTTTATTGGCATAATATGGAACTACAAGAGTGTGATTTGTCATTTTTAAATTATAGAGGTTGTTCACGACTTTGACTAAAACCACTAGGGTGTTATTTATAATTTACCATTTTCTGATGATATGTAATGTCATTCAACATCAGGCATGGAGATTTATTTGAAAAATATATTTTTTTAAAAATAGTTAAAATGATATTTTTATTTATATTTAAGTGTTTAATGTTCATGTCAATTAATAAAAAAATAAATTATAATGTAAGTTTTTGATTAAAAATACAAGGAAAAATATAATAATTAAAAATGAATAAAAATAATAATAAATAAACTTAATCATACAATCATATCACGTGCTAAATATTTAAAAAAAGATGCTAGACTAGACCTACTTTTGTAAGATATAAAAAGCATTACTATTTATTATTGGCAAAAATAATGCATAGACTATAGAGTTAATCTGGATCATCAAATTCACTTTTCCCATTTCTTATTAAACGTAATTATAAAACCTCACAATTTCTATAGTTACATTATCTAAATTAATGTGAATACACATAATACATATACTAATGATTCTAAATACTGTAAAATGCATTGTTAGTTAATCATATGTTATTTTTTTTTATTAATTTAAGTTGTTTTTTTGGGGTAAATTTTTCATAATTTGCATGCTTGTTATCCCACTCTTAATTGAAATTAAATGATAAGTATTAATGTGAATACAACCTAGTAGATAAAAGTCGTCATAAATATTAATATTAATATATATATATATATATATTAAAGATGAGATGATTTTAATGATTGTGAATTGAGTGAAAATTTCATCTTTTGATTTTTTTTTAAATTGTAATCCATTTTATTTGGAAGTATTCTCATTCTGATGCATAGTAAAAGCTACTTTTTAAAATATTCCCTTCATTTGATACAAAAATATCAATAAAAAAAATAAATAGTAATTGCCACCACAAATTGACAAATATGGTACTAAGAACTTAATAATATATATATATATATATATATATATATATATATATATATATATATATATATATCCCCCCTAACAATAAAGAACATGGGGCACCACTAATGGGATATTGGCTTCCATCCATCCCATAACGTAACCTCTTTATTTTTCAAATGTAAATTACTAAAAAAAAATTCTCTCAACTATTAGGATAATTATTTATAATATAATCTTCAAACTTTTAATTTTATAAAATAATTTAAAGAATAGTTAAAATCTCACTTGTATCGCTGTACAGTTAAATTACAATTATTTTCAGGAAAGACGATCAAGATTCAAGAATTTATTATCCACTTTATTACATTTCGAAAGAGATGTGAACGTTTTACTATTTCTTTAATTTCATTTTTACTTCATTTTAAATGTAGATTATACACTGGCTTTTGATTTGTTTTTATCAGCTAATTACTAATCTAAATCAATAACCATTCTCAAAATCTCAGTATTCAACAACAAATTTTGAAAGGATGAAAAATATACTTATTCCTTCTAATTCTCCTTAATACATTCCTTCTAGATGACCCTTTGTAACCAATTAAATTGATAAAACTACAAATCAGGAGAGAAATAAAGAGTTGGAACCAGGAGAAATCCTGCAAAAGGGCGCATTACAGCCCATCTCCCAAGTGGCTGATTTGTCATCCTCCTCTCCTCAAGTAGTTGAGAGTTTGAAAACTCCCATCTAACACAGCTTTCTGCAAGACTTCAGATGGTAGCCATATTGATTTGACCAAAAAAAACCGAAACAGTCTGCTCCACCAGCTGTCTGAAACTGTATTTGAAGGAAAATCAGATGCCCTTTTTCATTCACTTCAAAATGGACGTTGGTTTTCGAAAGGTAGCTCCACGGGAGTTGCATTAGCATAGAACTCTTCTAAGTTGTAGAATGCTCTCTGCGGAGGTAGAAAAATATGGATGACCACATCTCCTGAAAAAGAAAACCGAAAAATTGCTTTATGGGTTCATCGGTATCAAAAAGCATCGTGTACCTTTGATTAATATTATCCCAATCCAAAAAAAAAAAAGAATTTACATCTACTGTGTTCATTTTGAAGTGAGCTACTTGATTTGATAAATTTATCTACCAAACAAAACAAATCCTCAGGCGCTTGTGCAAGCAAGCCATACGGATTATGTGGACTGTCTATATGTAATTGAACCGAGTTGTTTGCTGTTGTTATGCATTGAGTTTGGGTTGTAAAGTTTGTCTCACTAGATCAGCAAGAAAAAAGTCTTCTGAAACAAGTGATTAAACTTCCTTGCAGCATGATTCCCACTAACCTCGAGGGATAAGATTGTGGTGAGCAAGTACAGATTTTGTTAGCCAATGGTCAGGACGCAATTTTTGTTGGCAATGGTAAAAATAGAAATCCTTGGAAGCTATTTCTAATAGCCTACAACAGTTCCTTGAATTCATTAAACTCTCTCTTGGGGATGGTTCTAGTATTTGTTTTTGGGAGGACCAGTAAATCAGGATAACTCTTTATGTTCTTCCTTTCCAAACCTATATATATTGCCTCTCGCTAAAAATGAACCTGTCTCGGATTTCACTAATGTTACAGGAGGGGACATCTCTCATAGTTTCCACTGACCATGAGTTTCTCTCCTTTATTTCTTGTATCCAACATGTCTAGCCAAACCCAAATCTTAAGGATATACCTTTGGACTCTCGAATTCTGCTCCTTTCCTGCAAACCATTGTCAAGCCTTAAGCAGCTTACTTCATTTGTTGGCTCTCCTTCTCCCCCTCTCTTTGCTAAGCTTTTGAAGACTCACATTCCTAGGGTTAACATCTTTGTTTGGCTTATTTATTCATGGAAGGACTGATAACAATGGTGTAATCCGGAGATCTTCATTCTTCATGCTGATATCACAGTGGCGTGTGATTGTGATGATTTTAACCTGAAGTTTCCTTTACGCGAGGAGGATTTGGGACGAGTTTTTTCAGACTTTCAGTGCGTCTTTTGCCTTTTCCTGACTGTTGAAATATGAAGGTTGAAGTGCTTCTTCATCCCGCTTTTTAAGATAGCGTGTTTTTTCTTTTTAGCTCGGTTTGTGGCTTCTATATGGTTTATTTGGCTTGAAAGAAATAGGAGGATTTATTAGGATATTGGGCAGGGATATTTGGAAATAAATTGTGCTTATTGTTTCTCTGTTGACCTATTATGCCTCCAACCTTTTTTAAGCGATTTCCCTCTTCTTTAATTACCAACAATTGGAGCCCTTTCTTAAAATTATCTTTTGTGGTTGGCTACCTTGTTTGGTTTCAGCCAGCTTTTTCAGTTTCTTGTTTTTCAAAAAAGAGTTCCTCTAGTAAGAGAGCAAGAAATGTGAAGGGAAGGGGATACTGCAAAATCATGTCCTCTACTGATAATTCTTTGACATGCAACAAGAACTAATCTCAGGATATAGCAATATTTCCACCAAACAAAACTTGTATTTTTGCATTTTGCAGGCAACTGCTGCTAGGCTTGATCATGCCAAGTCAAAGAGAATTGAGAGAGGCATTTACATGAAGAAATTAAAAAAATATATATGTTTAGGAATCAGGAAATGAAGTCACAGAAGGAACTGAATCTGCCACTATCCAGTTCAATAAGTCCAAAAATAAGTCAAAATTCCAATCTTACTTGCTGAGCGACTTCAAAGGAGAGTCTAGAAGCCCTTCATTATATGTGCAGTTCAACATTTCACTAAGAACTTCTATGATTAATTTTTATGAGTACACCACTTTTTGGTTCTCATCAACTGATAGGTATATAAGCTAAGCTCAAGTTGTTTTCTTAAAGCTCTAGATTTTTGGAAAGTCATTTTCGTCTTTATCGTTTCGTTCTGATTGGTTACGAATCCCAATCCCTCTTTCACAATAATTTTTTTCTATACTATGAGTGTCCGGGCCAGCTTAAGAGCACCTCGACTAATCTCACGGGACAATCACAAGACCCTACAACACTTTGCATCGGTAAACTCGTAGGATAATATCCTAGGTAGGTGGACAACATGGTTTGAACACATGACCTCAAAGTTGGAAAGGAACCCCTTGACCACTAGGCCAACCCATGTTGGTCTCTCTTTTATATTTATGATCTTTAAAGAAACAATTGTCTCCAATTTAAAGTAAACAAATTGATCCAAACGCAAATAATGCATACCAAAATCCAATAAAGTCCAGGAATTGGGTTTGACATCACCGGAAGGACTTCTTCCATACTTCGTCTCAGCAAGGTCTCTTATCCTAGATCTGTAATGCAAAATATAATTGAGGAGTGATTTAAATAATGCCTTCATATATACGCCCAATTCAACTCCATGCTAGTAAGAGGACTAAAAACCAAATAAGCAGCAGTACCCAATAGCATCAATCTGAGGACGAGAAAATGCTGTAGCAATGATGAAAAATCTGGTCCAATAAACAAGAGGCTTCACAAATAGAACCCTGATATCTGCAGCCTTCACATCACTTGCAACCTTGGCCATCGATACAGCAACTGCAGAGATAACCATTAAAACATCATCAGTCAACTGTTCCGTGCAATTAAAGGTTTTACATATTTAGTTATTCCATCTCGTATCATATATATATAATTGTTCAATCTAGTATAGAGGTTATTGTATTTGCACAATAGATATTAGGCTGATAAATTAAGTTCGGCCCATGAGAGTGAGAGAGATCAACCAGATTCAACGTTAAGTTCTGTTGTTTTACGGGAAAGAAATTGAAATGAAGGTTTAAAAGAAATCAAGTTACAAGAGAGGAAAGCATTCTTCATTGCATTTAAATACCAGAGGGAAGATGGAGTAGAAACAGACGAATAAGAAAAGGTCCAACCAGAAATCAAACAGGGCCTAACTGTTTCTTCCCTCTCTTTATTAGCTTTGATCCCTACCCTTTCCACATTGATTGAGAAAAAAGTCTGGTGACGCCAATAACATTACATCATGGAGAAATTAGCTAAAACAATCCAGTATCCTCATATTTGAAGCTGACCATTTATGAAATATGAACCATAACACAAGTGTACAAAAAACATTCACCCCGGTAAAATTGTAACCATCTATTTCTTGTTCCTGCTTATAAGTGATAACAAGAGAAACTTACACGAAAGGCTTTCCGCATCATCATCAATTTCTGCACTGGGAAGCTTTCGATCATTACTATTGAATACCACATTACCATATTTCTTCAACAAGTCGTCATACATATCAGTATCGTCACTCATGTTCTGCCAGTAATAAGTAAATGGTATTGGTATGGCAAGCAGAAGTAGTAATACGAAAGTACAAAACTATCAGACATTTCATAGGTGCACTAAAATGTATCAAAATCTCCATTGACATTCTATATAATGAGGTAATCAATCACATATGGTGTAATCAAATGACATCCAAAATTTGTTCAATCTTTTTTATTAGTTATTTTTCCTTTACATGAAACACATACAAGAAAAATTAGCAAGCAATAACAGAGATGCAATTCCAGTAAATTGAAAAGTCTGGGCTGGATTCAGCCATACCGATCTTCACCGTTCTGTCTGTATGATATCTTCCATTCCTTTTCTTCATTTTTAATATAAACTAGATAGGATTAACTAACCATGGGTTGGCGTAGTGGTCGAGCAGTTTTCTTTAAGCTTTGAGATCATGGGTTCAAATATATGTGTGATCATCTACCTAGAATATAATCCTACGAGTTTCTCAATGTCGAGTGTTATCGGGTCGTGTGGTTGTCCAGAGTGATTAGTTGAGATGTGCCCAAGCTGTGCCGGCCACTCAAGTATACAACCAAAAAACTAGACCGGATTGCTTTTTTTAGGACTAGCAAAAGAAACATAAAATGTATGGTCCATGGCTACATTACTTTCTACATCAAATAACTTCCATTTTGAAAGAAGATAGAGAGAGAGGAAAAAAAACATTTTTCCTAAAATCCAGAAACCAGGAAATGATTGGTAATAAGAATCTAATTTCTTTTTCACATACATCAACTAAACATGTAAGAAATTGGTTCCAAATTTAAAAGTACAAAAGAAAGAGAAACACAGTATAATACCGATAGAAAGCTATCTTCAGCTTCTCCTCCGAGAGCAAACAATGATGAAGATTCCATTGACTTCAATTGGAAATTTTTGGAAGTGGGTATCCTCCAAATGGAATTTTGGTATGAAAAAGAAGAAGAATTCCAGCATGAGGAACAATATTGTTTAGTGGGTCTTTTAGAAACATTGAAATCTACAAAACCCAGTTGCGAGAAGTCACTACCAAAAAAGTTGGAGCCATGAAGGGATAAGATAGTGGATAACGCCATGGTTGCTCTCGCAGAGCAAAGAGGGAAAACAGAACCCCGGCCTGGGTAGGAAAGGATAAATAGATATTTTGAAAGAAACAGTCAACAAAAAGTGTCATTTCTCCAATCTAATAATTATTTTATTTCTTTTTTTACTTTAGATTACGTCAAAGTAGGGAGGGGGACTCGAAGTTTCGACCTCAAAGAAAGGAAGAATATGTCTAACCAGTTGAAGTATGCTCATGTTAACTTTTTTAATTTCTTTTTACACTTAATATAAAATGACACTTAATTGTTTTGCTAGGTTATTTATTGGGTGAAAAATCAAAATAACCACTTTTTGAGGTCAAAGTTAGCAAATGGCCACCTTTTGAGATATCTATTGGGTAGCCACTTTTTACTATTCAATTTTTTAAAATACCAAAACTGCCCTTTTCGTATAGCAGGTATAGTCTGACACATCCTGACATTCTGACACGTCTGTATAGTACGTATAGTCTGACATTTCTGACATTTTTTCTTTTTCAATGCGATTTTCTTTCCCGATGCATTCTTTCTTGTCTCAATTTATGGTATATTTAGCATATTGTTCATAGTTCTTTGGTGGATTTAGTATATTTTGTAATTTTTTTTTATGTTTTGATTTTATACTACATACTTCAATTTTAATTCAATTTTTTAGATTCATTTTAGTATATTGTTCATAGCTTCCCCTCTCATATAAAATATTTTGTCCATTGGGTATATAGTCGTATATTGTCTATATCGTCCTCCGGTTCGTAAGTGCATTTGAGAAAAAGTGAAGGATGTACGTAATATACATGTCATTTAATCTGCAAATGGAAAACGAAAAGAGTGTTAATTACACAATCCTTAATATAAAAAAAATACCTAATATACATACAGACGAAAAAGAACTGTATTTTATGTATAGTATGTATATTACATAATTTACGACTAACAAAAAAAAGAACATAAACAAGGGGGGAATGTATATCACGAATAGTACGTATATTACCAAATGTACGACTAAGAAAAAAACAGAACATAAAGGAAGGGTTGTGTACACCAACTCTCACCATTTTGCGTATATTGTGTATATTTAAGAATGTACATTTTAGGAACCAATATAGTGGACTGAAAAAAACAGACAGTTATGTATATTACGTATATTACAGAACTATATATTAAAAAGACATTAGAGAGATGATGAACATAAAACAGACAGTTATGTATAGCACGTATATTATAAAATATATATTTAAACAGACCACAAAAAAAAGTATATCACGTATATTACAAACTGTATATTAAGCAACATAGAAGTAGAATGTAAATTACGTATATTATAGACTGAATATTGAACAGACCACGAAAAAATGTATATTGCATATATTACACACTGTATATTAAGCATAGAAGTAGAACGTATATTACGTATGTTACAGATTGAATATTAAACACACCACGAGACTGAATATTAAACACACCACGAAAAAATGTATATTACGTATATTACACACTGTATATTAAGCATAGAAGTAGAACGTATATTACGTATGTTACAGATTGAATATTAAACACACCATGAAAAATTGTATAATACGTATATTACAGACCACGAAAAAAACACATAGTTTATGTATATCACGTATATTATAAATACTATATTTAAACAAACAAACAAAAGAGTGTATATTACGTGTGTTACAGACTGTATATTAAGAAAAACATAAACAGGACGAGAACCAACAACAATTGTGTATATTACGTATATCACAAAAAAGCTACATTTTAAAGAAACATCACCTTAAAAAGATAAATAAAAAACGTATATTGCATATATTACACGCATCACAGAAACACTATTACGAAATTACATATATTACATGAAACAACAAATGACATACATTAGAAAAAGATATAAAAAAACTAAAAAAATAATAATGCATTTCGTCAATTTTTTGTTATTTTGGTTTAGATATGCGAGATTCGGAAGAAAAACGGTGAAAAATATTTATGAAAAAACGAGAATGAGAATAAATTAAGGAGAGAGATACTAAATTAAAAAGTGTAGGAATTTTATGAGATAAACATTTGTAAAAGATTAAAATGGTGGATTTTTGAAAGAAAAAAAATGAAAGAAGGAGGGAGATGGAAGAAATTGATATAAAATGGATAAAGAAAATTAGGAGAGAAGAAATAAGAAATGAAATGAAAGTTTGAAAGAAAATGATATGAAATGGATAAAGAGAATCAGGGAGGGAGGGAGGGAGGGAGAAATGAGAGAAAAAATGAAAAAAATGAGGGTGGAAGGGAGAGAATGGAATATATAGAAAAACATGGGAGGGAAAAATGGGAGGGAAATTTTTAAAAAAAAATTAGAGAGAGATGAATATATATATATAAAAAAAAAAAAAAAAAAAAAAAAAAAAAAAGAAGAAGAAGAAGAAGACTAAAGAAAGGGACGTGGGTGAGGGAAGGGGAGGAGAGAGGAAAGAATGAATGATGATTGAAAAGATGGGAGAGAAAATGAGAGAGGTGAGAGAAATGATTTGACAAGGGGTTTTTTTGTATTTTTACAAATACATGTAGCTATTTTAATGAAAAAATAAAATTGTGGCTATTTGAGTAATTAGGAGTCAAAAAGGTGTTATTTTTATATTCGTTCCTTATTTATTCGGTTGCATTTTTCACATTCCTTACACTAAACTTAGTGCCAATTAGGTGAATTTGGGAAACTGCATATTTTATGTTGGTTGATATGATATGGTTAGCATGTGATCTTTTGTAAATCTATGTCATAGATCAAGATAGGGTTTTATTAATCAACTTAGATCCAAATAGTTGTATCATAACGTATTTTCTTTTTGAATAGTGGTTAATTACTCAATTAACGGAATGTTTTACTGTTTTATCTATGAATTTAAACGCTATGATATTGTTAGCATGTGATCTTTTGTAAATGTATGTCATAGATCAAGATAGGGTGTTATTAATCAACTTAGATTCAAATAGTTGAATAATAACGTATTTTGTTTTGAATAATGGTTAATTACTCAAAATGATATTGTTAGCATGTGATCTTTTGTAAATGTATATCATAACATTTTATAAAATTTTCTCCAGATTTTTTTAACATGTTTGAAAAGCAGGAACTTACCATTTCTAAAATCTATAAAACATTGAAAACAGGTGAAATAAATAGATACATAAATAAAAAAAATTGTACAAAATCAATGCCAAACAGCCTAAGATGGGGATGGGGGAAATAGTGAATCAGAGAGGAATGATAAATCTAGATCTGAGAACTTGGGAACTCTTTGAAGTCAAAAATCACAAGAATCAAACACCCCAAGGATCAGTTTACAATTACACAAACATCAAACAAATGAACATTTACTTACCCACTAATTCTAAACCTAAGAAACAGCACTGAATCAATAAACAGTGTATGTCTTTGCCTTGAAAAGAAAAAGGTTATGTACATGACTTTGGAAAGTGTACAAGTTCAATCCTCTGGGATGATTGAGATTTCTGTTGGAACTTGAAAGAGGCTGGACAAAACTGAAGAAGCAGCAGCTGTATTTTTCACTGCCCAAAAAATTACAAAGGCTTCTCTCTCTCTCTAATGCTTGAGAAAATCCTAAAAGATACAAGAAACACAGGCTATTTCATCTAAGCTTTTGATTAGACTTGCCAGTCACCCCATCTCATCATCAACATGAGCACATATTTTTGTGGTTGATAGTTATGGGCATTCTTCCATCTTGAGTTTGAATAAATAATCTCTTGTCAATACTTTGTGAACAAGAAGACTTCACATTTTCTTGCATGAAACCCCAGAGCGTCTTTGTCGATACCCGGAATTCCTGTAACTCAGCAAGACGTTCTACGTGATTGTTTGCTGTTGTTCCCTTTCTTCTGATGCAATTTGAATGGACTCCAGCTCTTTCTACGCTTGGACGTTTCACAAAAGAGGCCAGAGGCTAAAGCCTCCTGAAGCCACAGCTCGAATTCTTCCTCTTCTTCTTCCATCATTTCTGCATCCAATTCCCAAGGAAATCTACTCGACTTGGATCGTTGTGTGGTTTTCCCTAAACCAACCATGTTTACATGAAAGCTGGGGCGATGAGTATTTGGCCTGCAAGCCATTCCCTGATCCAAAGTAAAGATTAATAAGATTACAATTCAAATGCTTAAAAGAATTTTAATACTAAAGCAGCAAGATTCATGGACAATTCAAGGGGGAAACATCTTTTTTTGATAAAAAACAACACTCCCACTCCACTCATGTAGTTCATGCAATGGTCTTTGTCAGCACTAAATCATTTCATGTCAAACATCAGTAACATTTGATCAAGATAAATAATGGGTGCCAGAAGATCTGCTTGTGGGAGATCTGTTTTCCCAGGATTTCCATATTAGTATTCATTATTTTTTTGGATGAGAATTTTAGTATTCATTATCAAAAGATGAATAATCCAAGTTTGAGATGAACTAATATCTACAGATGAAAATCTTATCCATCAATTATCGTTTTCTCCTTCCAAAGGTTAAGAGGGTTCTAACCACCATGGTTGGCCAATGGTCAAAAGGACAAGCTGTAAGTAAGCTCAAATGTCAAAGCGTGGGTCAGACCAGAGTGGCACCTGCTTCAGAGATTATACTTCCTACAAAGTTCCTGACTTAAATATTACAGGATCAGGTATTTATCTTATGGAATTAGTCAAGGTATAAAAGTTGGCCCAACAACAAAATAGTTATGGGTGCTAAAAAAACAAGTAAAGAGAATTTGATAACATCCATGTTCAAATGATTGCCACCAAAATGGGTCCATGATTACATCCCCATGATCTCGTCTCAACGAACAAGGAATTTAAATTGAATGGCAACTAGGCTCCTACTTCAAATTCTACTTTTTTTTATACCGTAAATGTCCGGGCCAGCTTACGCGCACCACGACTAATCTCACGGGACAACCTCATGACCCTACAACACTTGACGACGGTTTAATCATAGTATAATATCCTAGGTAGGTGGCCAACATGGTTTGAACCCAAGACCTCAAGGTTGGAAAGCAACCCCTTGACCACTAGGCCAACCCATGTTGGTTTAAATTCTACTTTTAGATGTTTGACAAACCTGATGAATTTAGAACTTATACTTGAAAAGAAAATTCTTGCCCCATTATACTTCCTACAACCTAACCTATATTTAATGTTCAAGGTTGCCACCCCTCAATTGTCATTTACGTCCTCAAATGATGGTAGGTCAAATGTAATGAATTAAGGTGAGAAAATTCAGATCATTTTTTTATAATATTTTCTTTTTATAGTAGTGAAAATTAAGAACATGAACACAATATACTTATGGTCATTGAAAAAGTAAACTTACTTGACAAATTGCCCATTCTGACACATCAAATATCTTGCTCTCAGCACAAACAAAAGCTCGCGGTATATCCATCTACAAGACAAAACAATTCCCTAAGAAGTTGATCAAATAATTGGCAGAAAGAAAACAGTTAAACAAGAATACGAAACACATCACTCAATAAAACATACACAAAAATTATAACGGAGGACGCTAAGGAAATATTTCAAGACATTCCAGTTTTCTCTCAACAGGGCAGGATGTCATCTTGGGTGCATCATGCATGGATGATATTGGACCATCCAAACATTCTTTGAGATTAAATAAATAAAGCTTAAAAATCTCAGATCATTCAGATTCAGATAATGAACACTTCTTCACAGTAATCAGCAGGATATAGAATCTGAGTGCGTTTCTTGAGGCCAGGGCCGAAATAAAGTATAGAATTAAGAAAGCTTGAAATATTCAAGATAAGCAAGCATAAGTCTGGAGTTAAACGACCAAAGTTGCCCGCCTACAAAAGAAGTCACTTCATAGTCTGCTCACAATGTGGTTATTTTTTTTATAAGACTCACAATGTGGTTTTTTTTTTTTTTATAAGACTCACAATGTGGTTAATAAATCACAACGTTGGCAGAAAACAAATCAGAAAAGGGATGGTGAAACTATTTTTTCACTATACAAGCAATTATTATGCTCTCTTACAAAAACATCCACATACATTTTAGTAGCCCTTGACTCATTTGAATACAATGGATGGTAGACGTGAAGGGAACAAGAAAAAGCTAGAGCATGTTAAGGAACTTACTTTTTGTGGCCTATCAAAGACCAAAGAACCCTTATATTCGACCCATCCATCTCCATCCTTTGCTTGATGATATTGACAACAATCCTGATGTCAAAGCAAGTACCAAAACAAATTTAAATCATGAGAATAAAATTTACAAAGGTAAGATTAGAGCAGACAGGACAGGAGCACAAATAGAGCTCAGGGAATTACCTGACACCATCTTGCCTTCGTCTTATTCCGGTTGGTGCATACCCATATATGAGAAAGGCCGCATTTGGTGCACTGTATGCGTCTTGACTCTTCAGAGCAATAATCTGAATTCATCTGCATATAGTTAATAAATAATTAATAATATTTACTGGTGTACATGACTACCGACCTGTACAACACTCAGAAAGAAATTGGCAAGATTTAAAAGCTACATGGATTCCTCTTTTTTTTTGTTGATATCAGATGGAAATTACATGGATTCCTCATGCTTCAAAGTTCAAAACATGCACCCTAATTTATTGATATGTTACGGAAGAAAAGTTAAAAATCTCAGAGTACAAATACATCATTCAGAAGAAGGAAATAACTTAAGGAAACAGAAATTCGAATGCTGACACTTGAATTCCTTGGACCATTTTTCCCACTTCACTTTTTACAAATATGGATATCGTAAAAGTCATTCTTACTTCTTTTGATAAGAAACAAAAATCAATCTTACCAAAATTATAGAAATCAGGACTGTCCAAGTGTCCATTTCTATTTTAAAAATTATTTTAAATTGCCTACATATAAATGAAAGTGTTTCTTATCTAAAAAAAATTTAAAATTTTTTTTAAATTGCCTACATATAAAAAATAGAGTATTGTAGGAATTAAGAATCCAAATGGTAGGAATTAAGAATTCCAACATATAAAAAATGAAAAGAGCAAGAAGCTATCAAGAAAAAACAGTTAACTTTGCAATGCAGTTGAGATCAACATGTACTGAATAAAAGAAATAGTTTTGAACTAATTCTTAACAAATAATTTAGTTCCTTTTTTCCTTCAGTAAGAAAATATATATATATATATATATATATATATATATATTATTACCATTATTTTTCTTTCAAATTTAGAAACACAAGAAATAATGAGCACACACATGGACAAATCAGGAAGATGAGAACAATAATTCCATAAAGATATATCCAGATGATGCAAGAACCTGTTGGCAGACACTTTTGGTCTTGGATTCTTCCTTTCTCAGTTGCTCATCATAGTCTCTTTTCTTCATGGAATCCGAAAGAACCTAAAATTTAAGACTAACATGAGTAAGAGAAATGGTAATACCACAGATTTTGAAAGTCAATTCTTGTGATAGATATGCTTGAACCTGAAGAAACAGATAGCTTAAGTATCTAGAAGACTACCTCATATGCACATTGGAGCTTCTTAAATGATTCACTAGCCAACGGGCTTCCCATATTCTTATCGGGATGCACAAGCACAGCCTAAAATAACAAACAAGTACACAATCGATAAAATAACATATTCTACAAATAAAAAAATATTAATAATAAAACATATTCTACATATAAAAAATATTAATAAGAAAAGGTTATTTGAAAAAATCACGCAAAATCTGAGAATAGAAAAAAACGTGAAGAATATGGCTTTCATAGACCGCTTCCAGACACCAATATGTTTTTCATTTCTGTTCAATAAGAAACAAGAATGTCACAGGTTACCACATACACTAAGATACCTTACTACTCTTATGTAGTTCGCTTAGCACAGATGTTTGCTTGGGATATTCAATGTATGACAAAATGTTATAGTGTTCGTTTCATAGAGTACATAGACAAGAATTTCATTACCCTCTAACATCATTTTCCAATAGAATACTTTCACAAATATGGGAGGGAAAGCAATCTCTCTTCCAGAAGAAAGTATCTAAACTACATTCATATAACCTCACCCATATAATACTAACCTTATATTAGTAAAATTTGTTATATTATTACTACTAATATACCAAAACTAAGTAAGAATAACACAAATTTGTTAATATGATAAAAATTGAAATATAAACACCTTTTAACATATAATAATAACATATAGAAATCACATACAGACATATAATTATATATTTATATGCTGTAGTTAGAATCTTGATAAATGTCATCTGTATGTAATGTGTAAGTGTATCTGTATTTATTATCACATATGATCAGTAAAATTTCCATTACCAATGATTTAGTGGACTTTTATGAGAAAACGTAGATAGAATCTCTAAGCAAATATATTAATCTTTCGTTCCCTGAATGTAAATAAACCTTCAAGAAAAAAATTCACAACTGACGACAGAAAATGGCTACAATAACTGAATTACACCACCTACGGCCCACAACCGTTTTACACAGGCGAAAGGATGAAATAAAATTTTAACTGAAGAAATGGAGTATAATTGAACAGATCACCTTTTTTCTGTATTCCTTCTTTAAATCTATAGCATCAATCTTCTTGTGCCGGGAAAATCCCAGTGCTTCATAATGGTCCCCGCTGTTCAATATTCTTTTCATCTCATCAAATGAATCAGTCGGGTCTTTGGTCACCTTGCTACAAGAAGCCTCTTTCAGGCTATTGACAACAGATGTCATAACAGCAGGGCTGGATGATTTACATGAGTGCAACTTCTCAGAATCATTGGTAGGAATAGAATATTCACGCTCTCCTGAGAAGTCATCTTCAGATACTGCTTCAGATTGTTTCTGCTCTTCAAAGTGTGAGCTTTCACTCACCTTATCACACAATTGGAGTAAATAATTTAATGCATCATTAGACAGGAATGCAAGATTTATAGAGAGAAAGACACCAGGCCATCCAACCCGAACTTTAACACAATATATAGCATATATGGTTGCCATTAAGACCACCAACCGTGCATGATTGCGAGAGAACAAATAACCTACATTTAAGGAAAGGACAAATAAAACTTAAATCAACTAACAGAATTTCATGATTCATACAACAATCTGCTGAATGTTGAGCAGAGATTCACGTAACAATTTTTAAAGGAAAGGACAAATAAAACTTAAATCAACTAACAGAATTTCATGATTCATACAACAATCTGCTGAATGTTGAGCAGAGATTCACATAACAATTTTTAAAGGGGTGTAGAGATTCTACAACCAGGGGCAAAGAGGAGTGCTTTCCATCAGGAAGAATCATTTCTTCAAGGACATTAAAGCAGACAAAAAATTGAGAAAAAATCAGATGCAAGAGTATAATAATTTGTACACAACTCTCGTTACAATCAGCATGAGATCTGTGCATGGCAAGTTAAATAGGAAAATGTGAACATATCTATCTCTGCATGTATTCCCTGGATCTGGAAATAACAAATTTTTGTAACAGCTTCATAAGAATTCATGCATGGACAAATGAACTTTGACAGATGTGACCCCAATATTTATATAAAACAACTTTTAAATGAACATATAGTACTATGGTTTATATGCTGCCATAACCTCTCCTTCCTTTAGATCCCCACTACTCATTAGTGGAATATGCGCTTATTTTCCCTTGTGTAATGTGTAATTTGGTAGGCTTGTGGTTTAAAAAGGCGTGCCTAGCAAGGCGCCCTTGGTAAGGCACAGCCCAGTACAATTTTTGTGGCCTTTTAATTTTTATTTTATTTTTATATTTCCCTTTTTTCAGGATAAAAATAGGAAGAAGTTGTTGGGATGCCAAAATCGTTAAACAATCTCTTAAATAAAGCCATCATTTTCTTAGTTTTCAGTATCCCAAGCTTCATAATATTATATGCTTCATGTATAATTTATTTTATTTATAAATTGTGTGCTTCACCAGAAAAGCCCATTTTTTTTACATCATGTTTAAACCCTAGAGGACAATTGTGCCACAGTATGTTTCACACTTTAAAATACACAGGGTGAACCACACGAGAAGTTATAACATTAGGTAGATCTATACAGAAAAGAATTGGAACATTGGACCTTGATTATGTAAAGATAAATTTAGACTAGGACTACTAAAAGGATGCACAAGCTACAAACACAAAAATATTCAGATAGTCAAATTTGTAATTTGTACCAAAATGTTATTTGAATTTAAAAATCCAAGCCCATACCTCCAACAATAAACAATGTCCCAGTAATCCAAAAGTTAGCATACATCCACAAGACCAAAATAGCAAAGAGTCCTACGATAAAAATTCCAGGAGTGTAACCTAGGTTTTGAACAGCAACCCCCGCAGCTCCCTGAAACAATGTAAGCCATATCCCATAAATACATTGAGATAAAATTTTAAATCATTAACATATTATGCTAAATGTTATTGAACTAAGATTGAAGCAACTTCACAAATTAGTTTTCTCAAAGTTACTAACAGTAAAAATCAGTTATCGCACACTTCTTTTACATTGTAAGACTACTTAGTTCATTATTTGAAGAAGATATAACGCAATCGAGAATATCAGTCAGAGACAATATTTTACAAACAGGTGATGGTACTGTAGAGTTTCATCTATAACAGAACAAGAATCCTCAAAACAACTATTCATAAACAATTTAATGTAACCCAAATTGCCAGTAACAAGACAACATTTCAACCAAGGACCTGGTACAGACAGAAAAGGTTCGCGGGTTTACTGAACACGAGTATTTATCTTCATAGAGAAAACAGCAATAAAAAAAACTTTAATTATTAGAAGCTGTTGACCTAGGAAGCTCTAAAATATCTAGTTTCTCAAGTTACAATTTGAGACAATGAGGACCAAAACAAAAGGCTCTGACAACTATTTCACCAAACAAACCGTTAATTTCATTTGATCAGACCCTTGTCAACTCTTATCATCATTTAAAGCAAGTTAATACCTTCTAATTTGATAGAGCCTATCTAACAACTTTTATACAGAAAGAACCGTTTCCATCAAGATGTTACTTAGGTGCTGCTCATAACCATAATCTCTCATCATTACATTTAATAACTACATTCCTCAAAATAATTGCTTAGCAAAGGCAGAAAATTTTCTAATCAGAAAAATACAACAAGAAAACCCAAAAGGAGATGACAGTGAACAAATCAGGAAGGAATGCATACCATACTGAGAAGAACATAAACAAGGCAGGACAGAGATGTTAAACTGAGAAAGCAACTCCACATAATAAGGAGCAATGCTGCAGAATCTAATCCAATAAGTGACCGGAAACCTTTTACAATACAATTCCACCATTGAAACACCGCTAAACGCAGTAAACTTCCCATCCAGGCACAGCCCCTACACACCATTGGCCAATGTCTCTCAATAAACAACCCCACCCTGTCTCTGAAACAATAGATTGCAGTTTGAGCGCGCGAATAAGTATGTTTCTGAGATTGGAACCATTTCCATCCTTGTTTGAAAAGTCCTATATCCTCCATGGAAACTACAAAGGAAGCTCCTCACCAATCAAAAACTTCTGCTATAGATAACCATCAATGCTATCACAGAACACTATATCCCTCAATAAATGAGAAATAAGATAAAAAAGGTACCACATTGGAAATCGGTCAAAACCTTGATCTACCTTAAACTACCACAAAAGGAAGCCCATTTATACTAAAATCACGGGTTTTCAGCTGCAAGAAGATCAAGGAACTTGTTTAATGAAAACCCAAAACATTAAAGTAAGCAAATTTACAATGAATGAAGTAAATTGGATCACGAAAAGGGTTGTTGGATTCAACGCAAATTGCTTCACATGTAAGTTTCCAGGAAGAAAAAGCAAACAAACCCAAAACTTCTTTTTTAACTGGAAAAAAAAAAAAAAAAAAAAAAGATCCCAAATAGTAATGTCCTTGAAACAAGAATAATGCAGAGAAAAAGGGAATATCTGAACTGGGTTTCTTTAGCACAAGAATCGAGAGATGAAAAAAGATGAAGGAACGAAAATGGGGGAAATGAAGAAGAAGAAGAAGAAGAAGAAACACATGAATGAAAATAAAGGAAAAAGGGAAAGAAACACGAGAAGAAGATAAAGAGCACCGACGGGAGAAGAAAGCTTTTAATTGGGGAAATGAAAATGATAATGAATCTGGGTATTGGAAATTGGGGAAGGTGAAAGAGTTGAGGAAGTAAAAACCCTAGCTTTTTTTTTTTTTTTAAATTAATTTACAGGAAGAACTCGTGAAAAGGAAAAGTGGTCTTTGAAAAGTTTGAAAAAGTAGAGAGCTGACACAGAGAGAGAGAGAGAGGGAGAGTGATGAAGGAGATGAAATAGAGAAGGGAGAGAGAGAGAGAGAGAGAGAGTTTTTTGTCTTGTTTTTTGCTTTACATTAATGATTCTGTGGGATCCATCTTAATTTTGTTTTCTCCTTCACGTTTGCTCAATCTACTGTATTATTCTAAGTTAATAATAATAAATTAATATTTATTAATTAAAAAGAAAAAAACAATTTTGGAAATAGTAGATTTTTACCTACTAATCAATAAAATATTAAATTTTTAAAAATTACTTAAACAGTATTTCAATAAATTTATTGAATTATTGAACCTACTATTTTGAGTAAAAATAGGAATTCAATAAATTTATTGAACTAACAAATAGTAAAAAAAACAATAAATAATAATTCAATAATTTTATTGTTATTTAGATAATATTTAAAAGTTTCGATAAATATCTAGAAATGTGTTATCTAAAACAATTTCTTAAAATGGTGGTATTAATAATCATTGTTTTGTGTGGTGGAATATTAAATATTATTGGTCTATTACTTAAAATCTTAATAAATTTGAGTCAAATGTATTATTATACATTAAATGAGAAGTTGCATATGTTTATTAAATTTCTTTTCATTATACATTAAATTACATTTATAAGTCTTCATTGCAAATGAAGAATGTTTTTCCCAAAAAAATAAAAAATCCAACGAAAATGAGGAGTTTTTTTTTATTACTAGTCTTTTACCACGTGCGTCGCACGTTATATTTTTTTCTAACATAGAAATATTTAAAAAATCGAAATATTTTTTATTTGATTTTTCTATGGTTTATAAATCTTTTTCGAAATGATTTTATTAACATATTATTATGTTCTATTTAATATTTAAATTATCGTATAGTTTACTAATTTACATAATTATATGTATTTTATATAAGACAATTTTTTTAACATCTTTATTTTTAAAATTTATACTATCAAATAAAAAATAAATTGTTTGTTCTATATACATATGTTAGTTAATTTTTGCATTTATAGATTATTTATTTCTAATTTTAAGAAATTATATATTTTTTTCTCTTTGATTTTTAAACTTTTAAATATTTTTAATAAAAAAAAATTTAAATTTATTTAAATATTATAAAATATTATACCATTACTAATTCAATAAATTATATTTTGTTGTAGTTGTTTTTTTTAATCTTAACTGTTTTTTTTAAACAATTTAAGTTTTTTTTTTAATATTTTTTAAAATTAAAGCACCGTCACCTTTATTAAATCATTTAATATTTGAATACTTAAATATAATTTATTTTTCATAAATTGGTGATAAATCTAAACAATAAATTCATTTTAATATCACATTCATTTTCATGTGTTGTACTTGTTTTTTCAATTATTTTATTATTTGATGTTGTGAAAACAATAAAAAAAACCAAGGAATTTATTTAATAAAATTGACAATTTCTTATTCAATGAAGAGAAATATTTTATTTATAAATGAGACGACCCGTCACTTTCAAATAAATTTAATTTAGAAAATCACAGCGGAAGTCTTTTAATTTATGAAAAATTTGCGTGGTTTTGTTTGAAAATTGGCATGCCGAAAACCTGTTTACATCCTAATTTTCAAATCTAATAAATCACATGGACTTTAAGTCCAAATCAGGAGTTCAAATATTTCTTATCATAAAAACCACATCGAAAGCTCTTATGAGCTAAATACAACATATATATATCATTAAAGTCTTAAAGTTCATCAAAATAAAGACTTAAACTTTACAAACAAAAGTGTCCATCTCGAGGTCAGCATCCCTCGATCACGCAGCACCACCTCCTCTCCCTCGACCTCTGACCAGGGCATTACCTGAAATTGGTTGTAATATCATGAGCTAACAAACTAAGCCCAGTGAGAATAATAAGCATAAAAAGTAAAGATAGACCTCAAACTCGCATTTCGATTTGTGTCCAAGTAATCTGACACAAACTTCCTTAGAATTCACCAAGATCTAGGTAATTCTATTCCAAACTTTCCAAGGGATGATATTGCTAACACTAGTAGTCAATCCTCATCCATTACTTTGTTATGACATAAATAATAAAAGTAAAGAAACTTTGCATCAATTAAACATCTCGCTTTTCTCTTTCATCGAACATATATATGAATGCATGAGAGCATCCCGTAGGATTCGCATATGCCCTTATGCATGAAGAAGGTAACGTGGTCTATCCCGTAGGATCCATCGTTCTCCCTCCTTTACTTTCTCACTTTCTTTTCTTTTTCTATGAAGGTGATGCGGACACCGCCCGTAGGCTCCAACATTCTTCCCCCTTCATTTTCTTTCTCACTTTCTATTCTTTTTCCAAGGTGATGCGGACATTCCCCGTAGGGTCCAACATTCTTCCCCCTTCTTTTCTTTCTCACTTTCTTTCTTTTTCTATGAAGGTGATGCAGACATTCCCCGTAGGGTCCAACATTCTTCCCCCTTCATATCTTTCTCACTTTCGTTTTCATGATGCGAGATGTTATGATGTAATATGATGTATTTGGAGTAAATAAATAAAGTGCGGAATTAAAATAGACGATACAGACATAAAGTAAAAAGGCATTAAGTAAGGGTATAAGGTAAAAGACCAAAAAGTAAATGACATAAGATAAAAGATATAAAGTAAAGGACACAAAGTAAATAAATGGAAACTCTGGATGAACGATATATCAATCAAACTCCGCTAACAATAATAAAAGTAGAATCATAACTCGAACGATTAATCTATGCCTTCAAGGATTCTAAACTTCTGACAAAAACCGAAGTTCTATTAACCGTTCTAAAAACAAGCTTGGATCTTTTAACTTCCAATGATCCAACCTAAGCTTAGAAACGAATCTAACTTAGAATCTTCTAAGATTCGACACTTCCTCGAGAACTCCTAAGTTCTCACTTAAAGGATTAACTTCTAATCCTAAGGGCACTAATTCACAACCCTTTAATCTTAGATTCGAATTCTAATCTTAGTTTCAAACTCTACAAACCTTCACACTTATTCGATTTCTATAATTACTTTAAATCCTAACTATTCTCACCTTAATAAAAGTGAAGACTTCGCTCCTAAGCACCGGAAGAGCGATCAAACAAGAGGTTCAAAAACACCTACAAAAGGATTAATATCCCGAAAATTAATAAATTACCAACTAACGATCAAACAACAATCAAACATACAAAACGACGAAAAACTCATCAAACCCTCCAAAAGAGGCCCACGGCCCTAACAATAAAAAGGACTTCGGGTTTGGTTTTCCGGCTTTTTGGCAATTTAAATACGTTTTGAGTTGGTTTTAAGCAAATTCGATAATCCCGATTTCAATGGGTATCGATAATTAGGGTTTTTGAACAATAAGCCCTTTTCCCGAATTGAATTTAAATAAACATTATTTCATTAAATTCTAACCCAAAAGGGTAAATTTCAAACGGAAAGGGTTTCGACTGAAACTCGGTTTTAGGGTTAAGGGATAGTTTCCAAAAACACGTAAAACTACTCCCGAGTTTACAAACACCGAGTTCTACAACACGAAATCGAAGGAAATCGAGTAAAACTCCATTAAAACACTATTTGGAGCTCAGGGTTTCAAGAGAAACTTACCGAGAACTCCGTATAACACGAGTGGCAAGTACGAAGGCTAGGTGGAAAAGGATCGTAAGACCGATACCTTTCCAAAGGAACGAGAATCAAGTCGATCGGGCAAGAAACGAACAAAAACCAAACTTTCCTTTTCTTCCTTTGAAGCTCACGGGTGGGGAGGGAGTTTGGATGATGATTTTTGGTCAAATTTGAAGTCAAGGATAGTTTAAGAAGATGAGGAGAAAAATATCTAGATATTTAGGTGGTTGGAATTTACGGTTTGTCCCTTTTGATGACTTTTAGCTTAAAAACGAAACCCGATGATCTTAAACTATCCCAATAGTGATTAATAATTATTAATTGGCCCGTTAATAATTATTAATACCATTAAAACGAAAATAAACGAAAAAGATCAATTAAAAGATTAAAACCGAAATAAACTGCAAATTCTAAATTAACAATTAATAAATAAACTTTAATTACTTAAATTAAATAAAATAAATATAAGTTTTTTTTTATCACAAAATAACGGGACGTTACAATAAAAAAAAAAAAAGAGAAATATTTTATTAAAAATATAAATAGTCTAATAGATAGTGGAGTATAAATAATAATGGCATTTTTAGTAATTTGAAGGTTTTAAAAGGGTATATATAATGGCATGTTAGTAATTTTAAGATTTTAAAAGGGGTATAGTAGTCCAAAAAAGTTTCTTAAACATCACCACTTTTATATATTAAGGATTATTGAGGATAATGAAGAGTGTTATATGACGTGTTGGGGTGGGATTAGGGGTGCGGCGGGGCTTGCAATTCTTTTTTTTTTAATTACATAAATTATTTGAGTTTGTATTTAAAGTTATTAATTATGTTTTTTGTGACTTTGAAATTCCAAATTTGAATTTGGATTGATTTTATAATATTGGAATAGAATGAAAATTGATTATGTATGTTTACAAAAGTTGTGTTTAAATTGTTACTCAAGACTTTATAATGGAAATATAAATTATGTTTAGTTTATTATTAAATGCATTGTATATAGAATGGAATGAAATGAAAATATGTATATTATATAAGATTTATATTTGAAAATATTAAAATATAGAATAAAGTCATGCAATTTTTTTTTAAAAAAACCTTGTCCCCGCCCCGCCCCATAAATGGGGCGAGGACAGGGCGGGGGAAATGTTAATAGGGGCAAGGGCTAGGTGGGGATTTCTCTCTTAAATGGGGCGGGGGATAAATGGGGACCCGGATTTACACCCTTAGGTGGGATTGAACCGTTTTTTAGGGTGAAACTACATAGCTTAACCAATGTGATATGTCCTGATAGGCTAAACATGTTACTTTTTTGCAATGAACTTTGAGCAAGTGTGTCAAATGACAAATATTTTTGTGACTTCCCAAAACACGGAAATTCACATAATAACAGCGGAAGCAATAAATTTAACGAAAACTCATTTATTTCAACTTTATAAACAAAATCGTTCTCAGTTCGTTCGAACTTATTTCAAATTCCAAAACTCAATTCATTGTCTCAAAACACAATTCAGAAATAATGAAACGCAATGAAATAATTAAAATTCAAACGTAATATAAAAACACGATAAAATTGAGATAGGTTAATAACATCCCAACTAGACTCTACTAGAAGGAAACAAATTCATCGACGGTGTAAATCCTTTCCAACTGAACCACTGGTCACAAAGCATCGTCAGTTGCCAGCTTTCTTCTTCTTTTTATCTGAAAAAAAAAATAAGTGTAGCATCATGAGGCTACGCCCAATGAGTAGAAATGTTTAAAGAAAAGTAATGCCATGAGATGCTTTTCTAAATCCTTTTAAGTCCATATCGATCTCACATCACCTAACAAGTTCTCTCAACTTAAATGATATCGATTTTTCTACACAATGTCTTTCTCGACTAATGTTCGAAAACAAAAGTGAGTTTCTTCCCCAAAAGCATCGAACTCGTATTTCTACAATTCAATCTTTTGAGGTATTCTTCTTATGTATCCTCAAACACATAAGCGAACCTACTTTGTATATTCTTTCCCATTCATCAAATGGAATGAACCTGCCCTGTTAAGTGAAACTACGTTATGCACAACAGTAATTTCCCCCCTTAACGGCATATTCTTCATTAAGTATGGCCCTACTTAATGCGAACCTCCAACCATATTGTTTAAGGCACCAAAAAAATATGATTTAACTACAAACATCACTACCAGAATGCTTGACAAGCCTAAGTCCGGTTTCTAGTTTAGAATTATCGTTTCTACCCAAAACCGACTTTTAATGAGGCTTAACTTGGAAATTTTAATTTCTGGAAATTAGACTCTTTCCTAACCTTAAGATAATCTAAAATCACCCAAAATCCCAACTTTATCTCACAAATCGATCACCCCAAGAAATTCCACTAAAAAGGGTAAAACTAGCCTAAACTAGTGTAGTTTTACTCTAATGTTGGGCACTAGGATGAACTTAAATTTCTAGATAAAATTCGGCGGCATAACGCCTATTTTATCACTCCCAAAAACATATAATATCACCTACAAATAAACCAGATCCCAACAAGATTCTAATTTATAAAGCTAGAAAAAGGACTAGGCTAATTTTCCTCCTAATGGGCACTAAGCATGACATTTTCTCCTAAAACCAGCAACTTTATAGTACCTTAAAACCTCCATAAAATAGCCTTGAACATCCTAAAATGGTCCAGAATTAACTTCATAATAGTTGCGTAATAATAAGAGGCAATGTAGACAAATAATATGCTTAAATTCCAATTATTAGCACTTTACAATTCAATTTCTGCAACATAAACAAAACAGCCCCATATTCTCTTTAAAACATGCTTAGATGATCTCTTTAATGCCCAAAAATTCTAATGTCATCTTATAAAAGAAAAGGAAAACAAAACATCGAAATAATTAACCTTAAACACATCTACTCACCTTTCAAGCTTAAATAAAAATTAAGAACAAGTCTTCCTTTCCAAGGACTTCAAGAGCCTGAAAAGTTCATCTAAAACGTTCAAAACCTATCCTAATTTATCTTAAAAAATAAATCAAACGACAAGGATCGACACGAGACGGAAAAGTGCCATGAACAGCCCCTATTGGGTTGTTCTTGCCCACGGTTTTGCAGCAGCAAACCGTGGGCTGCTGTTGTTGTTATAACAGCTGCGACACGTCCACGGGGCGTCTTCCGGCATCTCGTTTGGCTAGAAATCGGATCGTTAGGGCCACTTTCAGTTTATGAAAATATTAGGTTTTTTCTAGAGTTTGGAGAATTCAAGGAGAGAGTTTTTCCAAATAGGTAAAAGAGAAAGAATTCAAGAAACTTTTTTCAAGAATGAATTTAATTGAAATTAAATTATGAAATTTTGAATAAGAATTCAAATTTACCTCCTCTTGACTCTTGTGAAATTGTCTCCAACAACTTCAATTCTTCTCCAAATCACAACCCGTAAATAATCACACATAAAACATGAGAAAGTGGAAGAAGAATGATCACTAGACGGCCCCATAAACCCTATATGGGTGGTGGCAAGAAGATGGGGGAAGGAGAAAGACAATGGATAAACCCTACCTTTTCTCTTCTCTGTAGAAATTTCATGTTAAGAAAGCCTTCACGTTTTCTCCTTTTTTTTAAAGAAGCCTTTTTTTCCCTTTTCTTTTCCTTTAAGACCAAAATTGCATTTAAAAATAATTAAATTCCTAAAATAAGAATTTAATTCCTTAAATACAAATCCTTTTAATTCTCCAAATAAATATATTTTCTTTTTAAAAATCAATATTTAATTTAAGAGAATTCTTACCGAAAAATGTGGGTCAGCACAATTTTATATTTTTTAATTATTGTGTCATTCAATGGAAATTGTTTATGAGTAATTGTACATTGGAAAATTGATGGGTGTGTAATTAATTGATAGAGTTTTTTTTTGTATATAAGAAAATAGAGAGAATCGGACACAAAATTGGATTTTTTTAGGTTTTAAAACACATTTGATATTTTTTAAAACAAAAGTTTATATGTGGTACCAATGATAATTCCTTTAAATATTTTTTTTAGTACACTAAGACAAAGATCAACAAAAACGCGAAAAAACAACCCAAATCTTCACTGATCCAAGGAGGAAAACAACCCCTCCAATGTCCTGATCGGTCAGAGTCTACCTCATTCTTTGCACGTTTATTTTGCATGTTGAAATTTTATAATCCGAAAAGCTTTAGTTTGCTTAAGAATCTCCGAGATGATGGAACCCACCTCAATAAGATTCAAAACTACATTGTTTAGAAGACTGATGATGTTCAAGCAATTAGATTCCACAACTACCTATTCATTTTGATGATTCAAATTTCTTAGTCCTTCCCTAATCACCATTGCTTCTATGAATTTGGGAGAATCAGAGAAGACCACTTCCTTGCACCCTCGACCTCACTAGTTTAAAATATAACTTATTTCTTTAAAAAGGTTAAATTATATATTATATTTTAAAATGTTAATATTGAGAAATTTCAGTGGGTAACAGAATTTTATATGGTATTTATAAATATTGCATTTAAAAAATTATAAATATATTATTGTTTAAAATTATTTATAAATATAGAAATTTTTACTTTTATTAGTGATTAGCATTGATAACTACATCAAGTCAATTGCTAAAATATGATATAAAGTGACTATCATACAATCACAATAAACGGATAATTAATGCTAATCATTGACCAAAATTTATTTTATTTGCAAATATTAAAAAAATCTAGCTTTGAGATTGAATTTTTTTAAATGCTATTTTTATAAGTATTATAGAAATTTTTATTAGAATTACTAATACCCTATATACATGAGTAGAAAAAAACTCAAATATGATTATTGTCAATTGATTGCCAATTCTTACATTAACGAAAATATCTCGTAAATTAGGGACATTTGTAAATCTAGCAATTTTTTTAATGATATTTGTAAAAATAAAAGCTCAAAAAAATATTTGTAAATATAGCAAATTTTGATGGGATTTATCAGTGATAAACATTGAACTACATAAATTTACACTAAATTTATCACTAATAAATTGCTATATTTGCAAATACTTTTTTGAGTTGATACTTTTACAAATATTGCATACAAATCTGCCACCCAATGAAATTTCCCCGTAAATTAGGTCGAATTTTAACAAAATATTTGGTAATAATTCACGATAAAAAATCTTGACTCACTTTGATATGTCAATATTGACACACATGTCATTGTTGCAATTGTTCTCTATAATGAGAATCTCACACTCATATTCATTAGATGGTTTAACCATTCGAGAGAGGAAAAAAAGGCAATTATTTAAATAGTATGTTTTTCATACTATTTCTTTTTTAAAATTACCTAAATAGATAGTTGAATAATTTATTGAACTATAAAAAGTTAAATAAAATAATAAATAAATTTATTGAAAAATAATAATGATAAATAAAAAATATTTCAATATATTATCAATAATAATTCATTGAACTTGTTGATCTTTGATTGAATCAGAGGAATCAAGAACTTCTATCAATAATGTAAACTTACGAATCAAGACTTTAGAAATTATGAAGACAACTAAAAAACACATATAAAGAAAAACATAGTGATGTATAGAGGTTCAAAGAAGAAGGCATAACTGACTTTTACAAGAGCTAAATTAAGAACTGTTACAATAACAGACTAACTGAATAAAACAAACTTCAAGAAAAGATTGAGCTGTCAAAACTAACAAAATTAATGGAAAAAAAGACAATTAATTAATATATTGAAATGTTGTTTGAGTAATTTATAAAAATTCTGATATTTCAATAATTAATATGTAGAAATATACTATTTAAAATAATTTTTGACAAAAAAAAAAAAGATTGCATCCAATAATTATAGGTAGAGGAACAACGTTAGGATGCCTTCCTTACTTTTATAGTACAAGAGGGAGGTGATTAATAGTGAAAATGAAGGCAAAATCTTGAATAAAAATGAGAAATAGAGAGGTAAATGGGAATGATATTGTAATCTACTAATTGAGGCTCTTAAACGATGCAACAAACGGTAGAAAATCTCCTATTTGCCACTCCAAGAGACAACCTGATTCCATCCAGCCTCACTTTTTGTTTAAATTTTAGTTGTTATTGATCAACAAATTCCTCAGTGTGAATAATTCAGTATAGCAACATAAGCATAGCTCCAGTGATTAGACACCTACTATTTTTCTCTAAAATCGAAGGTTCGAGTATTCCTTCCTCCACTTTGATGTAATATATATATATAAGATTTTAGTGTTTTTCTTAGTACTTCTAATATTTTAATAGAAGCTACATTAGGCTTAAATCATCTGGATGATCTAGATTTCTATTGAAAAACAAGGCTTAATAATGGGACAGGATCACGTTCCAGTTCTTATGTGTTATAATTAATACAATCCAAATCCGTTCTATTTCGATAAACCAAGGTTATATGTATCAATATCATCTGTTGCTATTTTTGGAAAATTTGACCGGAAAGATATATTAGAATTGGGATAAGTACTAAGTAGTTGTGTTCAGGACTTTTGTCTCTCAATTTTGAAACTCATGTTGATGGGTTTCTTAGCCAATCATTTTTAACAAATTTATCCAATTTTACAATTGCAACATAATCAACAATCCTATGCTTAACAACCCTATCCAAACCCCGAACCAAACACATCTTGTGTGCAACCCTATCCAAACCCGCAAACCAAACACATCCCGTGAACACAGGCCACTTTATTATTAAATTACAACTTCACTTCTATTTTGGTCAATTAGAATGTTTTTTTAACATTTAACTACGTGATTCTTTTCATACATTTCAAAGTTTAAGGAAAAGGTGTTATCCAAAAAATTCCAAACACTCCCAACTTAAAAACAAAACAAAACAATTGTGGAGTTTCATAAATCCAGTTGGTATTTAAATCTAAACAAAAGTAGGGATTAGACTTGAGAAGGGAAATCCATTCACATGTTTGAAACAAGAACTTTGAAAATATAATTGTAATGGCATAGAATGATTAGCTTGAATAAAGGTCAAGTTCAAGTTGATAGAAGCGAATAACAATTCTCATTCCAGAGGACACTGTGAAACAGAAACCCATTTCTTTAAGTTTGATGAACGGGAAATTGAGATGGGGAAAAAAAAAGGCATTCAAGTACATATTAATCTATACAATATATTACAAAGCCTTGAAGGGAAAAAAAAAAAAAAAAAAAAAAAAAGAAACTCTTCCTACCTAAGAAAACATATCGATCAATTTGCACACTTTTCCAAAACCTTATTACAGAAGAGAATAAATTAAATCAACAACCCTCACTTTCATAGTGATGAGAAAGTACTCTTATCATATTGTCCAGTGAAGGTTGCAGTTGTAACAGTTGAGGCTCCAGATGAAATTGTTGAACCGCCAAGGTTGTTTGATCCAGACGAACTGTCAGAATGTATTGCAGCATTTCCTCGGTTTTTTTCAGGATTCTTTACCTTTAGATCCATAAAGTCGGAAATTAACCCCGGCTTTGTTATCGTTTTATTGCCGATATTGATCTGGCCAGTTAGCATCTTGACAACTGTTGACATGGAAGGACGAAGCTTTGGACTGTCTTGGGTGCAAAGTAGACCAATCTTCAAATAATTACAGGCCTCTGCAGCATCAAAATCGCCATTCAATGATGTATCTACCAGCTCAACAAGCTCGTTCCGCTCATAGAGATTCCATGTCTGTAACATCAAATAGGTTCAAAATCGCCGTTAAATGCAATCACTGGTGTCTGTTTTCTATAATCAACGATATGCATCAATGTTCCAAAGGTTAGTATCAAATAGCCATTAACTAACTAGTTCTAAAATAAAATCTACGTCGAGTGGCTTGAGAGTCAGAGACAGTTAAGTTGACAACGGTGGAGCCAAATTGAAGTGGCCAAAAAGTTCGAAACTTCCATTGAGTATATACAAGTCTTCCATCACCACTCAGCAATTTTAAGGTCTTCAATATTGATTCTATTGTGTTCTAAATATCTATGTTGATTTGGTTATTATAGAAACTATTATCATGAGAAGTCAATTTCATCCAAGGAATCCGTGCAATAAATAGTATAATCACTATCTATTATTCAGGAAAGATAAGGAAGAAGATTGTGATAAAAAGGACTTCAGAAACCCATACATACCCTTTCAAGAAGATACTGATCTCCAACTGGTAACTGGGTATTTGTGTTGCATCTCCCAGTGACTATTTCCACGAGGAGGACACCAAAACTGTATATATCTGATTTTCTTGTCACTTGCCCTCGTATTGCATATTCTGGTGCCAGATAACCACTACAACAACAATACATGTAAATAATATTAAAAAGACTAATTTCATCCACAAAATCAAACAAGTGAAATAAAAAGAGAGTTCAAATATGTAAAAGGTTCTAAAGACGGGAAACTGGATTTTGTGTTCCCTAATTCTCAATTTAATCCTTTGAAAAAAAAAATCTCAATTTAAGGATTCTTCTTTGAGGTTAAAATTCAATTTTCATTTTTGTACCATCATAACAAATTCCAATCAACAAAAAACAATAATAACATGGTGAAATCATAACTAAGATCTCATGTCAGCAGTACTGTTTCATGACAGAAAAAGGTTATCTGGATGCAAGAATCAACCAACAAATGATATCAATCAACTAGATGCTATGAAGTCAACTTAAGTTGTTTTCATTAGATATGCAAGCAACAGGGAAATGCAAATAAACAAGGTTGACTAACATATGATATTAGCTCGAACATTCAGCTCCACCACAAACATATGGCCACAGAAATTTTATACCTGGACCACAATACTGGTGTTGAAGACAATTCTACACAAACTCCACAAACCATTGCTAAAAACATCGAGATGTGATTTTTATTTTTTGAAGAATACATAGCCAAGTGTATGCACAATCTTGAAATTGTATTAAAAATACAATGGCTTACATTGTTCCTGCCACTCGTGTACTAACATGAGACATGCTGGCTGGAATAAGCTTTGCTAGACCAAAATCTGAAATTTTAGGAGCCAAGTCTTCATCAAGGAGAATATTGCTTGCTTTGATATCTCTATGAATGATATGTGGTTGTACATCCTCATGAAGAAAGGCAAGCCCACGTGCAATCCCGATGCAAATTTTAGACCTTGTACGCCAATTAAACTGGATGTTACTATAACCTCGCCCTGAAAATATAATAGCTTAGATTATTGAACTGCATTTAATTCAGTAAAAACTTAAGCATGAATTCCTATAAACATGCATACCTACCCTGACAATGTAAATGAAAGTGCACAATCCCTAAAAAAGGGAAACTTGAAAATGCAATTCTAACATTGCATACTATTGAATTTGAAAAGAAAGTCATATTTAATTATAGGCCACAGCTTGACAAAGACATGGTAGAAAGGAAATAAAATCCGGGGAAAATTAAGTAATTACCAAGAAGAGTTTGCGCAAGGCTGTTATTTGCAAGGTGGTTGTAGACCAGTATTCTATGATTATCTTCCACACAGCAGCCATAGAGCTGAACCAAATTTTCATGTTCTATCACTGAAATGACATTAATTTCTGTCAAGAATTCCTTCAATCCCTGTCTCGATTCAACGGAAAGAACTTTTATCGCTGCAATCTTTCCATCTTTTAGTTTTCCCTGATCACAAAAAGTAGTTTTTTCAAGGTTATATTTGTGATGAAATAAAGGAATTCGATTTAGAAACGTTTAACATAATAATCAACAGTTATAGGTCATGTTAAAGTATACATTCAGCTAACCTTGTAGACAGAACCAAAACCACCCTCCCCTATTTTATTAGATAAGCTGAAATCTTCGGTCGCAGTTTTTAGCTCTTTGTATGTGTAAAATTTAACATTGTGAATGCCTGAAAGTTCTGCTTCAAAAAGAAATGCGTTAGAAATACCTCTAGCATAACAAAAAGACTGCAAGTCATATAATATAGAAATAGATCTAAGCTTGCACATTTTTTTCACATATTTTAACAATAAGAAAATCTTCAAATCTAAATATCCAAAAGATTAAGGTCGTGCACGCTTGTGCATATTACCTTCATCCTCGACAAAATTTCGTGTTGGGGGCTTTAATCTTCTACTGAACGAAAAAGGGAAGCAAGTCATTTTTATATGATAAACAACAGCCTTTCTCTGCAACTTAAGATTCTGAAACCTGAATTAAATTGAACCATTGAAACAATACCATTTTAGATATCTAGGTAGTACAGAATAAACTATAAAAGAATCTAAGATGATGTCAACTTCAAGTTAGAAGATCACTCCAGTTTTGAACAATTTTAGTAAGTAAACTAAAATTATATACTAGGAAGTGAGACCAAGCAATCATTTACACAATTACACCGTGACGAGTGGATTTGGCTTAATGACTTTAGTATCAGTAAACATAAATCACTTGCAAAATTTTCCAGCCTAAAAATCGAAGTTTTCCTTGGATACAACTGAGTAGATGGTGTGATAAAAACACACACATTAAAAAAAATAAAAAAATAAAAAACATTTAGCAATCTGGTTTTGATTGCGAAAAGATCAACAACCAAACGGGTCTAATTTTTCAGCCATCAACATTACCCCCTCCCGCTCTTGAGCAATAATTCACTGACTGATTTTTTTTAATGTTCATTTGATCATATATAACATATAGAGATTCCTTTGCCAATTGCCCATCAAAAAGGAACTAACGCACCCTGTCCCCAAGACACAATCATCATCCTTTTAGATTGAATTGGCAAGTTGGTTTCCAGATCTATGAGCACTAAGAATGAAAATTTCCCATTTTGACACAAAGTATATAAGAAATAGAAAATATACGCTAGACCCAATTGAAAGTAAAGCTTAATAGGCTTGGAGAAGCAGCCTTAGAACACTCTCTCCAAGAACAATTCCAAAGAGACAAGATATCTATTGTCCAAATTTAAATCTTAATTTAAGCAAAAACTAACTAAAGAAATCCATAAATCTAACATAACAAGTTTGATTCAATCAAAAACTACAAAAAGAAAAGAGAGACAGAGAGACTATAGAAACCCGACAATCAATCAACAAAACAAATAAAGCACAGAAAACAGAGAATTAGAAGGGAAAACAAGCGAAAACCCAGAAGTAAAAATGACCTGAAAAACAGAGAAAAGTTGACAAGAGGAACAAAGAACAACGCCGTACTGAAGGAGTATAAAAACAAACAAAGGCGGGGGTAAAGAAAGAAAGAAAGAGAGATGGGAATGGAAGAAATGGCGTTTCGTGGACTTTTCCTGGGTTTACTTTACTAAGGCATGGCTGATGGCATGTGGCAAATTCCATTTAGGTATGCGTTCATCCTCTTTTGAAAAAAAAAAAAAAAAACACAAAAAAGTCGCCATTATTTTGTTGGTTTGGTTTCTCTAATTTGGACTTTACCTTTTTGCTTTGCTTTATTATCATTTCATCATTGATTTTTTTTATAAATATTATATTAAATTAGAGGAAACATATTTCAACTTTCGATTATATACTAATATAAGCAAGGTTCAACTAGTTAGACATCTATTTTTTTTCTTTTAAAATCAAAGGTTCGAGTCTGCCCTTCTCAAATTGATGTAATATCTCAAAAAATTAAAAAAAAAACATTCGATTATATAAAAGAGAATAGATGTTTAATCAGTTGAGCCATATTCATGACATTTGATCATTGAAGTGAAGAATAGAGAAAAAAAGATATAAAACCATAATACACAATGACAATTAGGGATGGCAACAGGGCGGATCGAGGCTGGGGTCGGGATACATTTCTCATTCCCTAATCCGCGGGAATTTTTAATCCTAATACTCTATCTTATCCTCTAATAAAAAAATCAGGGACGGGTTCAAGGATTCCCCTTTTGGGTCTCGTGAGGAAAATTCTCCTTTTTAATTTTAATTCTTATTTAAAAGAGAATATAAAAATAAAATATACATTTTTAAGATAAAAATAAAACATAATACTCAACATTTTATAATTTATTAGTTAATATAACCATATTATATATTTTTTTAATAAATAAATATAAAAGTAAACAAAATAAATAAGATATTATTAAAATATCTGGTTCAGGGTCGGGGCGGGGAATGTATTCTCATCCTGTACCCTGAAATAAATCGAGGGGAATTTCCCCCGGCCCAAACCCTAACCCGTCGGAAATTTTACCATCCCTAATAGCAAGTGATTATAACCAATCGATGACGTTGATTCATACGTGGAGCTGTTGAAGAAATTCAAAGCATGCAGTATGAAAAGGATGCTACTTGTCTTTCCTTATTCATTGAAAAGGAGAAAGAAAGAAAAAAGTAATCTAATTAAATAATATTTAATTATTTTTATTCTAAAAAATAAAAAATAAAAATACAATTTTTTTTAGGGAACGTGAATGAAGATAGATTTTATGCCCTACAGTTGTAACTTGTTAAACTATTAAATAGATAAAGTATTTTATTTAAATATGTGATATATGTTTTATTCATTAAATCCTAAATTATTACTTGTGATTTTGATTCGGGTACATGTTGAATCATATGAGATGATTCAAAGATAAAACTTAATCTGCATTCTGCAGTAGATGGAGTGTGTCTTCATTCTTATAGTAAAAAGATATATAAAAAAAAAATTATTAATAAGCATGTTTAATACATTTTTAATACTGAAAATGGAAAACAAGGTCGTTTCAAACTATCTAGATTTCAGTTTAAATATTGGCTTACCTTAAAAAAAAAACAAAAACAATGGGATATGAAAAAAAAAAATCTCTCACAAAAAAATTAATCAAGGCATGGAATTTACTATGAGAATTGAAATAACTTAATGTAGTTGCATTTGTTACTTGGTATAATGTCTAAAAGATTTATAACCTTTTAGAATTAAAAATCTAAGTATTTTTACGAAATTAGAATACATGAGCCGTGTAGAATACAAACGTTTCTGATCCATTTCGTTATAACTAATTGATAGAAGGGTATGGTTGGTAATTTTACTAAAATGTAGTTGGTATTAAAAAATAAATATATAAAGGTATGATTTAACAATAATCTAAATTAATGGGGTGTTGCATTTAACTCTTTTATCAAAATGAAAGACAATTTGATTGTAGGAGTGGAAAACATAATGTAAAAGTTAAGAAATAATTGACTTGGTAAAGTTTTAACCAGATTGAAAACAAAAGTGAAAACCTTTATTTTTTTTTTTAAAAAAAAGCAAATGACTTGAGCATTAAAAAAACAAAAACAAAAACTCTTCTTTGAATGATTGAATTTATCATACAAGTTCGCCTTTGTATGGATAAAAAAAAAGTCTCTTATCAAACCATAAGCTCTCTTTGTTTTTAAGTTGCTCACTCGATATATTTAATATCAAGAAACTCACCTAGCCTTATAATTTTTTTTTTAAAAATTACTCAAAAATAATATAATTATAGTTCGATAAATTTATTGAACTACTTTTCACGGGTATTTTTAATGATTTTTTTTTCTTTTTTTAAGTTCAACTTTAATAATTTATTGAACTATTTGATTATTTTTCAATAAATTTATTAGTTTTTTTTTTTACTTTCTTTTAGTTCAATAAATTTATTGAACTATAACTATGTTATTTGAGGAATTTTTAAAAAGTTATAACATTTCAGTAATTAACGTGCAAAAATATGTTATGTTATTAATTAATTGTCCCCTTACCTTATCATGAACACCACACAAGTTTCCCTTATAAAATATATATTATTGCACATAGATCTAATTATCTGATTAAAAATAGAGAAATTTTAACCGATCATGACACTTATTTATGAGTAATTTGAAAAATAATTATGAAATATTTAAAAAATGACATTTCTTGAGATTTTTTGTGGATCTCATTCTCAATATGAGAAATGTTATTTAAAAAAAGAAATCAAAACTTTTATTGTTTTTAAAAATATCAATCGTTAAAATGTCGTTTAAAAAAACGACCCTTAAAATATTAATAGATGAAATTATTTTTTTAAAATAATAGAGATTAAATTTAAATATGATATATATACTTCATGATAATTACATAATACATACCTAACCTAAAATATAATATATAAATATTCAACCAGAAAAAACACGTGCCCTTTAATGTCAACGAATTTTAGACTACGAATTAATTTAATAATCATAATGTTTTTTTATCGTTAATATAAATTCCAATTGAAATCGGTATAATTTGGTGTTTAAATAGTTTTTTTTCTCCTTATGAAATATGAAAAGTATTAATTTTTTTTTTGAAATAAGTTTGCAGACACGGAAGGGTAGAATTCAAAATGATACACTGATATAGAATAGCGATCCTTTCCTGGTCAACTCTCTCTCTCCCTGTCGCGTACATTATTTAATAATTTCAAAATTCTTCATCTAAAAAATTTTAATTTTTTTTTATTCTTCTTCTTGTTGAAGGTAAAATATTCCTATAAAAGATTATTTTACGTATTTTTCAATTGAATAATTTCGATAGAGTTTTAGACCTGACCAAGGCTGGTCCTAAGATAATGGGGCCGTGCGAAAATAAAAATTCAGACTCTTTATCATATAAATTTTACAATAAAAAAATTATGATAACATTGAAAAAAAAAACTAATTAATATTTTAATGTATTGATTTGATTATTATAATGAAAACAAATTAGAGTTAAATTTTATTTTAAAAATTATAAAAAAAATTATTAAAAGATTTTTTTAATGGAATGGTTGATAAATATTTTTATTGAAATTGATAAAAAAAAATACACTTTTTTAATATAAAATAAATAAATAAAGAAAATGAAGTCACATTGAATGAGCTTCTAATATTCTGGGGACTTGTGCGATCGCCCATCTCGCACCCCCTCAAGAGTCAGGATCATCCCTGGACCTGACCATTAAATAAATTTTGTAAATTATATCTGTAGATACCGTAATTTGCACGACTCAATTTCATTAAGAAATTTGAAATTCATTTGAAAATATGTTTAATTTGGAATTGATTTAAATGATAAATTTAATTTTTGATTTTAAAATTAATTTTTAATTAAAGTTTTTGTGGTTTAAATAAAAATATTTTTGCATATTAAAAATTGGTGGAATTTTGATTTAAATATTTTTGAATTTTTAAATTGCTTTGATTAGAAGATCATTTAAGAAAAAAACAAATTACCATTGATTTATGCTAATTAGTGACAAGGCAAATTGATTGATTGAAATTTGTAATTTTGTTTCCTTATGTTGCTCTTCCAATTTGTCTATAAAAGAGCCTCAATTTAGACCTAAAAGGTCACCAACACCTCCTCACCTCTCACCTCCCCACCACTCCTCATTCCTCACCATCTCTTAGCCTCCATAACCATCACCTCTGAACTTCCGACACCTCGTAACTTCCTCACCACCCTCGAGAACCTCCATAGCCATCTCACCACCGATCACCATAAGCTCACGACTTATAATTTGGTTGGAAAAACCCTAATCCTTGTCTTATCTTTTTACTACCGCCATTTAATCACAAACCATCTCCTCCCTAGCGGTGATAAGGATAACACAAAGTTAGAGATTTACGAAGGTCAGTGCAAGGGGGTTTTGTTTTCTCCTATCATCCAAATCTTTGGTATTATCGTCTTTTAAGATATTTATTCATACTAAATATTATTTTCTCTAATATTTTTTCCATTAAGTTTTAGAATGATTATAATTTCTTACATCTCTAATTGATTATTTTATCATACAGATTGCTATCAATATCAGTTTTGCTTGTTTGTGCATCCAAGATTTCATCATTTCGATTATATCTGTTTAATAATATTTTTTTATCTTATTATGTATATGTATGTAAAAAAAAAAAACAAGATTTGGTTTTAACTTTTGTATGACATCCAATTTGAATATATCGTATTTACAATTATTATAATTATGCCTTTACATTATTCAACTATCCCTTTGTTATTTCTGGCATTTTATTACAATGTTCAATTGATTTTTTTATTTAAAAAGAAAAGGGATTTTGACTTGTACTGCTTGTTGACTAAGAAATAAAAACACATGACTAGGTTTGTTTGCACCAAATTGTTAATTTTTTTAAGTTTATGTAAAAGTAATTAGTATGATTTTTTGCTTTAGGTTTAACAATAGTATAATAAAAATATATAAAAATTTAACAAATAGGTTAATCTTAATTCGTATGATTGATTTTTTAATTTTTGTAAATACATCAATTTTCTATTAAAAAAAACAGCTTTCATATCATTTTTTAAATATAATTAATTAGGTGAAAAATAATATGTTTGTTAGAATCTCGATAAGTGTGTGAAAATCGTCACGTTTGTGAAGGCTGAGTAGTATGTTTATTGGGGTTCTCGTATAACTCTATCAAAACCGTAGAAAATATATAATAGAAAAACTCTTAAAAATAACAATATTACATGTATTATTTTAAAAAAATAAAAAGAAGAGTATTTTAAATAAGTTTAAATATTATTTCAAAAAAAGTAAAAGGAAATTATGTTAAATAAAAATTAAAATGTTTTAAAATATACATACAATTCCTATGATGGATTTTGAGAAGTAAAAAACTCAATTTCTTAAGGTGGAATTTTCTTAAATTCCAATATTGTTCAATCAACAGTCATAACCCCGCTCATTTTAATCTCTATTGTTTACTTCATTTTTGAAGTTGAGAAATGATTAGATGAGACATTTGTTTTTGTAAATTAAAATCAATTTTGAAACTCTTTAACTTAAGGACCATCATTTTAAAAATAAGATAATATGAGGTAAAAATATGGCAACCATTTTAAAATGGGTGTTGTAGGGTGCTAACACCTTCCCTACGCACAAACGACTCCCGAACCTAACTTGATTTCATAGACCATTATTATTTTTATTTAAATTGGTGATCAATCACACCCAAATATGGTTGATGGCGACTTCCACTTCATTTTCACATAAGAGACCTAATACTAAGGATGTCAGTCGCTCCGCGTCGCAATCACGTTGTCTATGAAATCAAGTTAGGTTCCAATATTGTTCAATCAACAGTCATAACCCCGCTCATTTTAATCTCTATTGTTTACTTCATTTTTGAAGTTGAGAAATGATTAGATGAGACATTTGTTTTTGTAAATTAAAATCAATTTTGAAACTCTTTAACTTAAGGACCATCATTTTAAAAATAAGATAATATGAGGTAAAAATATGGCAACCATTTTAAAATGGGTGTTGTAGGGTGCTAACACCTTCCCTACGCACAAATGACTCCCGAACCTAACTTGATTTCATAGACCATTATTATTTTTATTTAAATTGGTGATCAATCACACCCAAATATGGTTGATGGCGACTTCCACTTCATTTTCACATAAGAGACCTAATACTAAGGATGTCAGCCGCTCCGCGTCGCAATCACGTTGTGACAAATCCATATGTAATGGTTATGAGAGGATGAATCACAATAACACAATTAAATTAAATAAAGAACACAATGTAAATTATTTAATAGTTTCAAAATTATTTATCTAACAAATTATAAACAATTTTTTTTTCTTCTTCTCGTTGAAGATAAAATATTCCTATAAAAGATTATTTTATATATTTTTCAATTGAATAATCTTGATAGAGTTTTAGACCTAACCATGGAATACATTTTGTAAATTATATTTGTATATAATGAGAGGATGAATCACAATAACACAATCAAAATAAATAAAGAGCAAAATGTAAATAACACCCATGTGATTGAAGTCATAACCCATTTTATTTATCGTTGATTAAGAAGTTTTAAGGTGACCATTATGTAAATCTCGAAATTAATGATTCTAAAGCATCTTAAATCATCTAAATCGAAGTTCAAGCGAATAAATAATGACTAAAAAAATTTGACAACTTTGAAACTATGAGAGTAAAATTTCCATTTTTTCAACTATAAAGGGTGTGTTTGTATTTGATCAAAACCATATTGTTGTTATTTGTATTTTATCCCATTAATAAATATTCTAAAAAATTTGTTAGATTTATAATTCGTTTTAAAAATACTATTTTTGTAAATAATATTAAAAATAAAATTGTTAGAATTACCATCACCTATATATTATTATATGTTGAAAATAGTAAATAAATAAAATAGGGAAGTCGGTTGATCGCAATTGATTTGCAATGAAAGCCAAGGCAGGGCAATAAATATAAAAGCTTACTCTTTTAAAGTTTTATTTTTAAAAAATGTCGTTATTACACGATTTCCACGTATTTAAAATTGTACCCAAGGTCAAACTAATAGGCTAGCTTAATGAACATGACATGACATTATCAACCTCACTAATTCTTAATTGATAAAATCGAGAAAACTGATTTCCTTTTATCAGATCCAAAATTTTGAAGTTGATTTATAGTGTAAATCACTTTTTAATTTTTATAGGGTAAATCATTGAAAAAGAAGAGAGAACTTGAAATCACTGTTTATAGGGTAAATTGGAAATTTGGGTAAAATGACCTTCAAAATCTACAATAAATGCTTTTTGACCCATTCTCATATTAACCTTTTTTTACCTTATAATGATGTCATAATGTTGTGAAAGTTCTGATGTACCCTTAATCTCTTCTCCACTCTCCTCTCCTCTCTCATTTAATAAAGAAGAAAAAAAATCTCCTCTCAACTTTTTTAAACAAAACTCTCAACTTCCATTGATCTTCATCTCCATTGATCTTTAATCTCCATTGATCATTCATTTCACTGCTCATCCTTCAATCTCTAACAACGGAAAGAAAACTATACAGTGAAAGAAAAGATACAACAACTTAGAATTCGAAAATCCCGAAACCTCTGATCTACGGATTTCCATGGATTTCGAGGAAATCCATGAAAATCTGGAGAGACCCGGAGGAAATTCCTTTGGATTCGGATTTCAAAGGAAAGTTCCTTCGAAATCCGGAGATCGCCTTTGGATTCTCCGGAATCCGGAGAACACCTCCGGAAAAAAAAATTGGGGGGCCACCTCCGGAATCCCAAAAAAAAAAAGTTCTCCGGAATCCAGAGATCCGGAGGAAGAGAAAAAAAAAATTGGCCCCCCAATTTTATTTATTTATTTTTTCCTCCGGAGAACTTTTTTTTTATTTCGGGGGTTTTCTTCCGGATTTCTATGGATCCGGATTTCCTTGCGAAATCCATAGGGATTTCCATCCCGAAATCCATGGATTTTCGAAATCTCTTTCATTCGATTAACTTCCGTCGTACCTTTTCGCCGTATTCTCAATGGAGAAGTGAGATGAATGAAAATCAATGGAAAATTGAGATGAATGAAAGATCAATGGAGAACTCAGATGAATGAAAGATCAATGAAGAAGAGAAAAGTTGAGTGGAGAGTTGGAGAAGAGAGAAGTTGGGTGGAAATTTGGAGAAGATAAGTGAAGGGTATTTTTGATATTTCAAACCAAAATGACATCATCAAAGGGTCAAAAAAGATTAATTTGATATTGGAGGTTAATAACCTTTAATTGTGAATTTTTTAGGTCAATTTACCCAAATTTCTGGGTAAATTGTACAAACCACTCTTGAATGATAGGGTTTGTTACACTAACACCCACAAACTTTCAATTTGATCAATTACACCTTTGAAGTATATTGAGTGTAGCAATTGGACCCCTTCATCTATGACGTTTATTTTTTCGTTTACCAGACCACAACGTGTGAGTTAACACATGCGAGAAGACCCTTTCTTCCTCATATTATTTTAGCATTCTCAAGAGAGTAGCAAAGAGTTAGGGTTTCATCTTCATTCGCAAGGCCTCTGATAGATACGTTTATGCCCTAATACAATTTTCATTTTCATTAAGCAGTTTGGACAATATGCTATATAATGTTTATAACAATGTTGATTCGGTGATAAATCTTTGGGACTCGTTGGACAAAAAATATAAGACAGAAGATGCTAGAACGAAGAAATTTATAGTCGGCAGATTTATTGACTATAAAATGATTAATTCCAAAATTGTGATTAGCATAGTTCAAGAAATTCAGGTTATTTTACATGACATTCATGCTGAGAATATGTCTGTTAGTGAATCCTTTCAGATTGCTTCAATAATTGAGAAGTTACCACCAACTTAAAGAGAGTACTTCAAAAACTATCTCAAGCATAAGCGCAAAAAAATGAAACTTGAAGAGTTAATAGTTCGATTGAGAATTGAGGACGGCAGTCGTAACCTAAGAAGAAAATTGTTTTCGATGATCCTATGATAATGAAAGCCAATTTTGTAGAAGGATTGTCTCGAGCCAATAATAAGAAAATAAAATTTTCTAATGGAGGTTCAAGTCAAGAACAATAAAAGACTACAAGGAAGTTTAATGGCAAGTGCTTCAATTGCAACAAACAAGGACATCGTTCCAAGGATTGTCATAAGCCAAGAAACTTTCAGAGAAGAAATGATCAAGCTAATGTAACAGAAGTCGAAAAACTGTCAGGACGGTGTTGCAGAAATTAATTTATCTGCTTAGTTTTTTATTCTTTATTTAGTATAAGTGTTTTTTTAAGTTAGTCGTTGTGTTGTTTTTTTTAAATTTGTGCTATCGTAAAACCACATATATGTCGATCAAGGTTATGTAAATTTTTAGTTGTATTTAGATGGTTGTTAATAATAATAATGATAATAATAAAGTATTTGTTTATACTTATATGGTTGAAATAATCTTATTTGACATGCTAGCCTGACACGTATCAAATTTTAATTCTTTACGTGTGAAGACCCGACCCAAATAACATAAGTAAACATGCTAACGCATAATAAAGCAATAGAAGACTCAATTTCAAATAGTTCATCATGAAAAATCCTTTCAAAAGAATCCCGGGATTCGTAAAATTTTGATGAAACGTCTATAAAATAAAATATAAACAAGAAATCTTAAATAGTTATAGAATGAAACAAAATCTATAAAAATAGAAATGACATAAAGTTTAAACAATAGTTAAACACCCTAACATGACATGAGCAATAGTCCATCCATCTGCCTCGCTATGAATTATCAAGGCTCGGTTTCCGTTCAGTACCTAAAATATTTTTGGTGTAAACTTCATTAGCTAGACTCGCTAAGTGACAAAATAATGATAAACGAAGGAAAACTTGTAAACAACGACAATCTTTACTTGGGAAAAGTAAAACTTTTATTAATTTTTATTCTTTAAGTTCTCTTTTCTTTAAGTCTTTAAACAAACATGTCACCTCACCGTCAAACAAGCAAAAACAATGGAGTGCGGTGTTTGTATTATTTCTTTGTTTGGGTCCATCAAAATAGCAACACATCATAGATCGTGGCCCAATAATAACATAAAACAAGTCTTTGGCTTATCTAACCTAGGATCTTGTTAGTGAACGAAACAAATCTTGGCTTGGTACACATCCATAACCTCACTTTATCCAGAGACCATAACTACGCCCTTTGATTGTAGCAACAATAAAGGGCCCCAAACCCTACATTTCTAACCACATGCATTTCTTATTTCATTTTTGGCAACACATGCTGAATTTCTCAATGTAAACATAACATCCTCATGATCCGTATGGTACATTGAGAATCCTTTCTTTCCATTATTCTTCATTCTTTATGTCACAAAGTAATTGCGACGCGAAGTGCCAACGTCCAATTTATAGGCCTCTTTGTGAAAAGGAAAAATTTGGAGTCGCCACAAACCAAATTCAGGTGTGATAGGTCACCTAATTACTAAAAATTGTCTACGAAAAACCAGATTGGGTTCAGGAGTCATTTATGTTGGGATTTATGCTCTAGAATTTGTAATTTGTAATAGAATATTTTATGAATAAATAAAAGTAGTATTTTAGTGAATTTTGTGCAATTTATTATATGCTGATATTCGTTAAATATAAACATTAATAGAAAATTCCAGAGTTACTGATTTTGTAATCTTGACTATTATGAGATATAAAGCGGATCTAGTCAAATATAGTAACTCAAACAGTCTACAGTAAACGAATACGGTTAGGAAACCTTATTCTGGTAACATTGTTGATGTTGTTCACTGATTTGATCCAAATCATTAGCATGATGTAAATGCAAGTGGAAACATCATATATTATAAGTTTATATAAGACTGGACCAGGATAATAAATCGATTTCTAAATAACACCGTTGATAGAAAATGATTTATAATATCAAATTTACGTTATTAAGATTGATACGTCTCAATCCTGAGTATGTTGTGAACTCACATTAATGAAGTGTTTTCCTTTGATTCACATAGTTGAAGGTGATCTGTTGATACACTCGATAAACTCCCGTTTTGGGGAAATGACTAAATTGGTGCTTGGGAACATTTCTATACAAGATGACATTCATGACTTTCCTAAAACAAATGAAAGTGTTAGTGCGACACTATTCTAACTTAGGAACTTTAGGTATCTCCTTGTTGTAATGATTCGATGCTTGAACATGAGGCCTCATCTTCTCACTGGCCGAGAAGGATCGTTTCTATACTTGAAAACTATAGAAAAATGTTCACTAGAGAATCATCGGGTACACAAGGATAAAAGAGATAATTACAAGGGTAAAACGGTAATTTTGACCCAGTTGTAATTATGAGATTACCACGTGAAGGATATGTCAAAACAAACTTAATAACAAATGGACATAACTCATCTATAGTGAGGGGAGTTCAACTTAAGGTTTATAGTGGAATTACCCTAAGTTAATAATTATGATAAATTAATTAATGAGTTTAATTAATAAATCAATAATTATTGGAGCCCATGATCTATAGGTCCATCAGGTTCCTATGCTAGCCCATATATCATTGTAACTAACCAAGTTATTAATTTAACTAGGAAGAAATAATTTTTTTTAAAGTAATTAAATTACTTAAATAAGGGAGATATTAATTGTTTAAATAAAGAGTTTATTTAAATGGAAATTAGTATTAATATTATTAATTATTTAAATAATGAGTTTATTTAAATGAAAATTAATAAATAATATTATTAATTAAATAATGAGTTTATTTAATTAAATAATAAAAGGAGAGAGAATTGAATATTTGTTTTATGAAACAAATTAGTATTTTACCCAAAATAATTAATTTATTGAATTTGATTCAATATTAATTAATTGAAAGGATTTTTTAAAATATGTATTTAATTAGAAAATATTGTTTGAATTTTTCTAATGATAAATACATAAAATAAAATACATATATATGTATATCATTAAAAAAAAAAGATAAACCATTATCTTAAAACCAAGCAGCTCACGCCACTTGTCAACATGAAAGGAAAAATAATTTTTCTTATCTTCCTTGACTATCACGTTGACTTGGCCTTGTTTTATATATATTTTTATTTTTTTTAATTTTGATTAATTAAATATAAAAGAAATAAGAGTTCTAATTTGATTAGGAAACAAACTCTTATTTTTCTTATAAATATGACCATTGAGTGCTCATATTTGATACTTGATATTTATCAAAAGCTCTCTCATTTAGTCTCTCCTATTGCCAATTTTGGCTTGAAGAAATTTTCTTCTTCTTTTGTTCTTCCGGTTCGATTCCCACAAGTCGGGTTGGTTTATGATCGGGATATAGCATAGAAGGCTTGGTGAAGTGAATTGATGCTGTAAAGAAAACCCTAACCGATTCTCCATAAATTTACAATGTAAGTTTTTCGAAAACCTTATAATTCTAGTTTAAGGTTTGATCATAATTGCATGTTATTAACGGATCCGTAATTAAATGTTAATTAATTTACTAAAGAAATTCCGCTAATTTAGTAAATAGTTCCTTCAATTTATGCGTAGGGAAGATATTAGCACCCTACAACATCCATATAAAAAACGGTTACCCTAATCTTATCTTATATTATCCAATTTTTAATTATTGGTCCTTAATTAAATTAATTGGTGAAAAGATTGATTTTAATTTGTAAAAACAAATGTCTCATTCAAATCTTCTCTTAACATCAAGAATGATGTAAGTTCAAAGATTGATTGAGCGAGGTTATGGCCGTTAATTGAACAAGTATCGGAATTGAAAAATCCCTCACCTAGAGAAATTGAGAATTGTTACTTCCCAAAATCCCATCATCGAGTTTGTATTTATATTTTAAAACATTTATTATTACCTTTTATTCAAAATACTCATTTTTATTTTATAACAACAAATCTAGTATTTACTATTTAAATAAAACTATAGTTATTTCTAGGGTTTTTGTACACTTATTGAGACTTTGATAAACACATTACTCAGCCTTCATAATTGTGACGATTTCCACACATTTATCAAATTCGCAATAAACATATTACTCTTTCCCCATAATATAATTTTATTAAGATAATTTTGTTATAATAAAAAAAATAAAAGAATTTTAATGTACTAATATATCAAGCCAATTAAAAGTACCAATTATTTCAAATCAAAGTCTAAACTTGAAAATTTCATATCTCGTTAATTAAAATGTGTTTTGACTTGATTCTTTAACCTAAATACACCTTATTAATATATCATTGAACTATAATGTTAAGATTAATTTATTTTATAAATAAAAATCAGAATTCATATAAAAGACATCTCAATCACGTTTTATTTTGTACAAAAATCCTGCAGCATTTGTATCAACTTTGAAAAATCATATATTTTTTAATACAGATCCAAACGAGATGATTCTTGTTTCAAAAGTTTCATTTATCAGTCTAGTTTCAAGGAAAAACAAATTATAAACATATATATAAGATAAATATTACCGAAAACACCCATGATAAAAAATGCTGCAGTTTTTCCTGAAACAGTAATTTCATTAAATCCTTCAACTTCAAAAAATCACAACTCTCAAACCAGAAATCGAAATTGATTGATTCTTTTTCCTATATCTTCGTCTATCAGTCTATTTTCAAATAAAATTAACCACATGATAAAATTAAGAACCTAAAAATCACGAATTTAATAGAAACACAGAAGACTCATATGACTAAGAAATAATCTAAAGAAGAGAAAAGAATTTACCTTTGGATGCATTGGTTTGGGAGAGAATTATCTAGGGTTTCTACCGTTTTTCTCTCTGTTTCTACTGTTTTTCTGTGTGTTTCTACTATAAGAGTGAGGGTTCCTATTTATAGCCAAAAGTGGAGACATTTAAAATAAATTGAGATAAACCTATGATAATAACAGATAATACTTAGAGATTAACTCAATCAAAATCAAATAATATCTCTATAAATTTATTTAAATCTATCCCAAATCATATCTATCTTTGACCATTTCAAATTAATTTAAAATTAACTTCCTTATCTCTACAATAATTAAAAAAAACCAAATTTAAATAACAACTTTTAAAATAAAAAAATCAAAAATTATTTTATATTCAAAATTAAAAGCCAATTTTATTTTTTGAAATAAAAATCGTCTTTATCATTTTAATTTAAAACCAAATTAAAATCTAATCATTTTTAAAATATAAGGATCAATTTTATTTTAAAGAATAAAATTATCTTTATTTTTAAAACAATCAAATTTTATTTTTTATTTCAATTTTCTTTATTTTTAAAATGAAAATTAATAAATTTGGCCTGGACAAAATACGGTATCTACACTTTAACTTTTACATCACATCTTGTAATAAACAATAAATAAAAACAACACAGATACAAACCTAATATACTTACTAGCAGCCCAACGTAGGAAAAGTGATTGTAATCATATGGGACATGACAACCAATTGTTTTCGAAATGTTAATGCTATCGAAAATGATGAGATGCTCTTCCGGCCAGCACACGGAAGTACAATCTAGCTAGAGTGAATTATTTCATGAAGTTTAAAATATGCACATATTTAATAACAAACGTCAAACACATTAACAAACATGAAAATCAATCAATACATCAATTAAAAATTGGGTCATCTCCAACTTCCCTTTCATTTATCACCCTTTACTCACTTTTTCAAACTCAATTTCACTTCACCAATTACATGAGATTTCTCGAATTAATATTCAAGCACCACCTACAAAATTTACATTTAAAACTCATTTAAAATACCAAATTGATATCTAGAAATTTTTAAATAGTCCTGACATTTCAATAATTAGTTTGTAAAAAATTGCTATATTTCAGTAACCACCTTTTTTAATAATAGCTATTTACATGTTTTTAATTAGATTTAACAACTTCTAACTTTGTTTAGTTTTTATTCTACTGTTTTGATATATTCAGCAATTTAGTACAATATTAAATTAATATGTATTAATTTTTTTTTTAAACTTTTACTATTTTAAAAAATTATTATTAAAAAACTACCTCATATATATACCCTAATTATAAATGATAAATCTAACGTAAGATTGTTGCACATCTTTGACGATATTCGTTAATAAATTTTGTGAGAATAGTGGAAATATTCAAATGTGTCATGTTTATTTGAAGGAAATTATTCATAGAAGATCTATCACAATTGAAGCTTATTCCCATAGTGCTTTTAAATTAAAATGAAGTAGTTTATTTTATATTAAATTCACTTATCAAATTTATTATTTTCCCTATTTTTAGGGGAAAAAAATGCTTGCCTTTGTTGGAAATTTCATTCAAATAGGGGAATTTCAATTTCAAGATTCAACGGTCAAAAAGTCAACGTTCAAATTTTTTGGCCTTTGTTAGTGTGGAAACTTATATTTTGAATAGGGATAAATTAACCACGTGGATGACTGTTGTTGCATTGTGATTCATTTCCTAGTTTACCTTATACTTTATAAATCCTGTCATGAGCTAAATTATCCAAAAATTAATAAATCAAATCTTCCAAATAAATATATTACGTAAAATTGAGGGCTTTTATCATTTAACTATTCTATGAACATATTGACATTAATTAAAAAAAAAACTTAAAAATATATATCAATTAAAAAACTATATAATCTTATTAACATTCAAATACGAACTATTAAATCATTTACGAGGAATTGGTTCAAAAAAAGTTATTTATGAGGAATCAAGTAAAAATGTTGAAAATAATGAGAACTTTCAAGGAAGAGGGAAAGGAGATCTTCATAAACAAGTTGGAGAGATTCTAAATTTTTGTTTATATCGTGAGTGTCTGGGTCAGCTTACGACACTTTGACTAATCTCACGGGACAATCACACGATTTTACAATACTTGACGTCGGTAAACTCGTAGGATAATATCCTTGGTAGGTGGCCAACATGGTTTGAACCTATAGAGAACTACAATCAATCACGTACGTTTTACGTGCAATCCTCAGTTTGAAGAATATTCGTTGGAGAACAGATCCACCTTGTCTCTATGTCTTCGCTTCCTTTCAACCAATGCCTTTATGTATTTCGTGCCTTGTGGGTTCAATCTCTTTTTGGCCGAGATTCGCCCTGTAGAGTCTGTCGTAATCCAATCTTGGTCTACCGCCCTAGTTTCCTGAGCTCTTTAAGGTTCTGGGGCTTCGTTCACGAGCCACTTTTGCTTTTGCGCTACTGTTAGACGACGTTTGTTCGGGAGTTTCCCAGTGGGATGGTTCGATGTCGTTGCCTCCGTTCTTAAGGTTGTTTCCTGGTTTTGTGGGTTGTTTGCCTCATCACAGTATCACTTTTCAAAGGCTTATTCCATTTATTTTTTCATTCCAGTCATGAAAAGTTCTTGCCTTTCACACAATTCTCGGATTGGCACCTCTTGTAACGCTATAGTCAATCGCTCATTCTCATGATTTGCTTCTTCGAGCCCCGTGTTTTCATCCCCCGCGTCATTAGTCTGATCTCCGACGGGGTTTCCGGTAATGAGAAGTTGCTTACTTCTCGTGTTCTTCATATCTTTTCCGTCTAATTTACTATGATAAGGCATGCATGAATGTATTTTATGAGCCCCACGGTGGGCGCCAAACTGTAGAGGATGATTTCCGCTACGGTCAATCACGTATGTTTCACATGCAACCGTCTTCCCCGCTCTTCGAATATCTACAAAACAAAGGTGAGAAGACGTCGATGTGGTGCCTGCCAAACCATATCTGACTATCAAGTCAGTCAATTTGGAGGATGATAATATAAGAAATAGTAGTTTATTTGAAAAATTGTGCATTACTCATTTCTAGGTTTTCAATACCTTTTATAACCAACTTCGTGGGCTATTTTCAGTGGGCTTCTATGATATATGGAGAATAATATATATTCAAGATAATATATTCTCCATGATATTCAGGAATGAGATATTCATCATATTATATGATATGAAATGTTCATTTTCTGGGTCTCAAATTAGTTGACCGCCTCAAGTAGTGCGGGTTGGGCTTAATCCTAACTGGACGAGCTACCTTATTTGTTGGGGTATTTGTGCTTGTTGTGATGGGCCTTAGGTCATTTCAATTTTTTTTGAAAAAATGTGAGTTGTTCATGCATAAAACCTAATCTCTCAATCAGCCCTAAAAAAATAATAATAAATAAATGGTGTAGTTTAATATTTTCTAGATAATGTTGATGAGATGTCGAGAAATCATGGATAATAAACAAAAATAAGAAACGACTCTAAAAGACTAAAAGTAATACAGATTTATTTAAATGAGAAGTTATGGACCGATATGGTTAATAATTAATATGCAAGAACCGTAAGGTTCCTGAATCCTTTTTTTTTTTTTTGCTTTTTGAATCTGTACTTTTCAAATTTATTTTTCTTTTTAAATCTGTACTTTTCAAATTTATTGGAAAATTTATACCCTACTTTTAAATTTAACGGGTGAAAAATTACGTTGACTTAACTATCATTTAACGACAGCTTAAATTGGCTTTTAAGAATTTTCATATAAATATTCTAAACATTGCCCTGTTTGGTATGCAATCCAGATTCAATTTTATGAATCTGGATTGCAGAATAAAAGAAAACTGAATTTTAAATTTGTTTGTTTTGCCTTCAAAATTCACAAATTTTGGATATAATTTTTTGAAAAAACTAAAATCTAAATTCAACTAAAACAAGAATCCAAACTATCCAAAATTAATTTTGTGAATATGAAGGGTAAACCAAACAAATTTAAAATTCAATTTTTTTTAATTCCTGCAATCCAGATTTATAAAATTGAATATGAAATGCATACCTGCTACATTTTTTTAAGAGAGTTGTTTCATTTTGGGAAGAATTACCTTTTACCATTTTACTGACTGAGTTCATTTAAAATTTTAATTCCACTGAATTTTAAATTTAAAAGAGAAAATTATTTGGCTAGTGATTTCTAACCACCAAGGTTGCTTAGAATCAATCAATAATAGTCAAGTGTAAAAAAAATATTTTATTTTTTATTTTTCTATCACTTGTTTGCTGCTAATTGGTTTTTAGCAGCATAGACTACTTAGAAATCAGTAGCTTTTTTTTTTAACCTTAAATCAGTAGCTAAGTAGACTCTTTAAATAAATGTAAAATGCAAATAAGATCTTTTTAGACTTATAAGTTTGGTCAAATGCACAATAACTCGTGTGGTTACGATAAATGACACTCTGCATAATTCTAAAATTATACAATGAGATTTGTTCCCCATTAACACCGTCAAATATTTAATGTCTTGGCTCACCTTTTATTTTTAACCCTTAGTTTAATCTTACATCACTAATTACTTTATAAAAAGTATAATTATATTTTAGATAAAAATAACCAAATATAAATAAAAATTATATTTTACAAATCAATACATACTTATATATTATATATTAACATTTTGATCTCATATATCTCATTCTTAGGTAATTTTCTGAGAGTTTCTGCCTATTTTCATTAAGACTTTTAAAATCTTCTAACCTCAATTTTAATCCTTTTTAACGTAAGAATAATAGTAATTAAGCTAACAAAACACACATAAACCAACTATAAGTCGAGGTTGGAGAATGTTTATCTAAAAACTTTAAAAGATCACAGGTTCAAACTTTGTTTGTTCGTATGGAGAATATTATCCTACGAATTTCTCTACGTAATGTGTAAGCAGCGTGAGATTAGTCGACTTGTCATAAAAAATCATGCATGATGTGTACCAACGCAGTCCACAAACAAACTCAACAAAACTCTCTCCCAATGTCTAAAACCAAAACTGCCCATTCCATTATTGTCAGAAAAACCTCAAATTAATCGAATCGCGTTGGTTAAAAATTTGCACCCATGAGCTCCGTTTTTTCTAAGATCGCTGTCGTGGGAAGCGGAAGTCTGTAACTCCTTCTCTCTCTCTCTCTCTGATTCTGTAAGTTTTTATAGTTTCTGAAGTTGAAATGTTGGTTTTTTTTTTGGGTTATGTGGGGGCAGTTTCTGGAGCTATTTGTGCTTGGAGTTTAGCTAGAAATGGAGTTTCGGTCACATTGTTCGAGTCTGCCCGTGGCCCTGGTGGAAGAATGTCTCAACGAAGGTTAGATCAATGTGATTGTTTTTTTTTTCTTTTTTGGGTGTTTTTTGTTTCTTCCCATTTCCTCTTTCATGAAGGATGGTTTTAAATTTATGAACTTTAAAATAAAAATCAAGTTTTTTTTTTTTTGGTATTTGTGAATTTAAAACAGAGAAATGGCAGAAGATGGGAAAGAATTGTTATTCGACCATGGTGCTCCATATTTTACTGTCAGCTCCCCTGAAGTATTGAGTGTTATTCATGAGTGGGAATCAAGAAATCTTTGTGTAGAATGGAAAGACAATTTTGGGATTTTTGATTGCTTTTCCAATCAGTTTTCCAGCATTGAACAGGTTATAATTTTATTCATCTTCCCATTTCTTCAATCAATATCATATAGATTGAAAATTTTAGAATTCTAGTACATTTTCATGTGTCTAATTCTGACATTTAACTTAGTTTTTGAGATTAAAATATCCCCAGCTGCTCCACCCTCGCTCCCGTCCCCTTTATAAGAGACACGGGTGAAGGTTTTAAATTTTGAAGTGGGTGAGGAAATGAAGAAGTGAAATCCAAATGTTGTAATGGTGAGATAGAGATGATGTTAATCGATATTTTCCTATTTGTCTTTGTTATGTCTAGATTTGGAAATTTGAAACAACACTGGTGAGCTGTGATAAATTATAACTAACTTACTGGCTATCAGCTCTTGAGATTTTTCGTGCAAAAGCATATGGTGGTTAATCTCAATTCTCAGGTGTCGTGCTCTTGAAGTTACCGTTCACATGAAAATCTAACTAATGCAGTAACAGATCAACAACTTGAGATAACTGTTTACTTTCCTCATCATATCATCCTTTTGTAGATAATTTCTCTGAGTATCTATACCATTTAGGAAGGAACGAGTGGCAGATATGTGGGTAGTCCGGGCATGAATTCCATATGCAAAGCATTATGCCATGAACCTGGTATATAATCCTCTTTTTCTTTCCAATGAAATTTCTGTGATTCACGGTTGCAAATGAACTCAGGAAGGTACTTATTTTCCACTTTCTTTCAGGAGTGGAGAGTAAGTTTGGGGTAAGTGTTGGAAGAATGGAGTGGCTGGAGAAAGATAACTCCTGGTTGTTATTGGGCATGAATGGACAAAATCTTGGTCAGTTTGAGGGCATTGTTGCATCTGACAAAAACATCGTTTCTCCGAGGTTTACCAGTGTAACAGGAAAAGTGCCACCTCTTGGTAAGATGTATGTTGAATCTCCTTCCGTCATTTGTTGCTAGTATTCCTCCTCCTCCTCGTAGCCAAGAGGAAGATCAAGCCGATCTTCCCTCATGGTGTATGTTTGCCTGATATTTTACTATGCTGTAACTGTAAGATAAAAATATCTCTTGTAATAATTTCTCCTTAGAGAATTCCTTAGATTCTTATAACTTTGTAATTTTATAAGTACCTTTTAATTATCAATATATGAGTTTGTTTTCTATAAAAAAGAAAATAATTCAAAATATAAATAAATTGCCTTCCCAATTGCTGGTATCTTGCAACTTCAATATTCTGATCCAACTTTTTAAAACTGTGCAGACCTAAATCTGGTTCCAGATTTGGCAATGAAGCTGCAGAATATTCCTGTTATTCCGTGTTTTGCCCTGATGCTTGCATTTGAACAGCCTCTCTCTTCGGTAATATTCCAATTTTTCATATCAAACCTACTATAAAGTTGTGTGCTATTGCAGTTCGTTTGTATCAAATAATTCTATTTGTAGATAACCAAAACTTGCCTTTGATATTTGCCTGATTAATCTTACAGTCAAGTCTTTTTATCTAAATTTCCTCTAATATCAGTTTTTATTGGGTTCTTTTGGAGATATATTGGCCTAATGAATATTCTTGTCCTATGATCAGATACCCGTCAAAGGTTTCTCTATAAAGAATTCTAAAGTTCTTAGTTGGGCTCACTGTGACAGCAGTAAGCCAGGGCGTTCAGCTTCTTGGTATAATTCAGTTTGTTCATCATGACACAAAAATCAGTATAAGCTAGATGTGCTATTCTTAATTTGTTTGGTTCAGTCTTGCCGTCTTTCGTTTTGTTGGACAGTGAACGATGGATTTTGCATTCAACAATGGAGTATGCAGAGAGAGTAATTGCTGAAACGGGACTTCAAAAACCTTCAGATGCCACATTGAAAAGAGTGGCTGAAGAACTTTATCAGGAGCTGCAAAGTACAGGACTTGGCATACCTCCTCCATTCTTCATGAAAGCTCATAGATGGTAAGCATTTAAAATGGAACAGAAAGTTTGATGGCTATTTTTCATTCATAAATGTATCAACTACTGAATTCACGATTGCAATTTTGCTTCAAAGCTTGTTCGTAAGTGTACCATATTGCTTTTTTAAATAGAAATACTTGAGACACTATTCTTGATGTGTCAAAAATTTGCTCTTTCTTAATACCGATAATGCTCGATGTTACTAAGATATGAAGCCGAACGTTTTGAGAGTGAGAAGAAGGATTAAATTTTGCTCTAAATATGGTTGATGCTGGAGGAATAGCATTAGATAAATAGTAGACAAAGGGAGAGAGAGAGAGAGAGTGTGTTTGTGTGTGTCTGTGTGACAGAAAGACCAAAATAGAACTATAGAGTATAGAGTACTAGGGATATAGAAGTGGATTTGATGAAGCATAATGGCAGTATTTACCTGTTGGAAATGAGTTTAGGAGGGTACTACAATGAAATAGGTGAGAATGAGAACAATATTCTGTTTTTCCATGTTTACCAACATTTTCTTTGGGGTTTATGGTTGGAGAGAAACCGTAGGTTTTTTTATGATGTGGAATATTCTAGGGAGGGAGTGGTCGAGCTTTGTTTCATGCGGCTCATTGGTCTTCTTTATCCAAAGCCTTTTGTAATTGCTCTCCCTCTCTCGTGCATGAAAATTGGAGATTTTTTTTTTAAGATTTTTCTTTTCGTTTTCTCTTTGAGCGCCGATTAAAGAGTAGTGAGAATCTTTTCACAAAAAGGAGGAAAAGAAGATGAGAAAAGAGCACCCATAATCTTCGATTAAATTTAGAAGTCATCAAAATCTACTACTAGAATTTTGAGCTTGTGGGCTATATCAATATGTCAACTGCTAAGTTTGTTTTATATTTTCTTCTTTGGTTCTTCAATCTTTTGAATGTTTTCATTTTGTTGCAATACAACTGCTTGAAGTGTTTTTGTTTTTTTTTTTCTTTCAGGGGGAGTGCTTTTCCAGCTGCAAGCATAGCTAGAGAAGAAAAGTGCTTTTGGGATGGTAACAAACGGCTGGCCATCTGTGGAGATTTCTGTGTTACTCCAAACGTTGAAGGTGCAATACTCAGTGGCTTGGCTGCTGCTTCTAGATTCCTTAAGATGGTTAGCTACTTGTAGTTGTAGCAATCACTGTTTGGTTGGTGGGAAACTGAAGGAAAATTATTGGAAAACCATTCTTCATATGTTTTTTCATGGAAAATCCCACCTGCATATTCCAAGTTGTTACGACACTTTCATGCTTTCTCTTCAACTTTCTCTTCATGTTTCTGTAAGGCAAACAATTTTTTTTAGATATTACATCAGATTGGGGAAGAGATATTTGAACCTTCAACCTTATAAGGCAGCAAGTGTCTAAAATAGTGGAGTTATACTCATGTTGGTGTTAGCCACATAATTTGATGTATAAGATTAGCTTGTTTAAATCAACATTAGTACAATTAGAAAATGATAGTTTATTGTTTTTTTATTAAAAAAAATTGATGTCCTCAATCTATCTATTTTTATAATTATAAGCAGGTTTTTATTCTATTTTATTTTCTTTTTGATGGAAAGATAAACTTTCATTAAAAAATAAATTTATAAAAAGAATTTCATTTCTAGAACATGGAATGTGAATGAAAATCGAGATCATCGTTTCAAGTTTTGCGTTATGGTCACTGCAAAACTTCATAAATCATTAGTAAATAAAAGAGTTCTTATCATCAAAACATTTGGTATGAATTGAAGTCACTAATCGTTTTATTTACAGATAATTTCGAAGTTTTGAAGTGACCATAACGTAGGGCTCTAAAACGAGGATCCTGGAACATTTGAATCATCCAAATTGAATAAATTATAAAGTCAACGATGTTAATGGGGAGAGATCAAATTGTATTTTCATTTTTAAATTATGGGGTGTGTTTGCATTAAATCAAAACTGCATAGGTCTATTTGTATTTTATCTTAACAAAAAAACATTAACGTTCTTTTACCTTTGAACTTTAAAAGTATTATCAGCTTAAACTAAATCTTATCAATTTTAGCTTTAAATTATATCAATAGTTAACTAGAGTATTATTCACCATATTTCATCAGTTGTATAAAATATAGGGTAAAATGAAAATGGCTAAATGTAAAAACACCCCAATGACAAATCACACCAATGTAATTTCAAATTATGTCAATGCGAGACCATTTCCCTCCAACACTATAAACTTTCATTTACTCATAACATTTTCGTTTGAACTCTGATTTAAATGATTCAAGATGTTTTAAAATCTTCATTCTGAGATCTATGTGACGGTTGCTTCAAAACTTCATAATCGTCAATAAATAAAATAGTTTATTACCATAATCAAAATGTTAGGTATGATTGAAGCCATTAACCCCTTATTTTATTGATGATTTAGAAGTTTTGAAATAACCATAACTTAGAGACTAATATGATGATTCCAAAACATGATGAATCATTCAAATAAAAATTCAAACATAGAAGTTATGGCTAAAAAAAAATTTACAACGTTAGATGGAAGAGGTCTCATTAACATAATTTAGAATATATAAATGTAATTTATTATTTTTAAATCAGGGAGTATTCATACATTTGACTAGAAGTATAAAAGTGCTATTTGAATTTTACCATAAAATATAAGAAAAATTAGACCACGAAACTATAAGAACAAGTAGGTAATACAAGAAATTAAATAAAATATGAGATTCGTTACACCTCCTACCTATTAATTGCAAGTTCTTGTTATAAACTGTCACATCACAGATTTCAATCATAAATTCTTCTTCTCCAAGTTGTTCAAATTTTATGTTTCCTTATACGAACAAGCTCTATTTTTTATTATTATTAATATCGAATTACAAAATTATCAGCATTCAAATTAAACTTATAAAAATATAAGAAACAAATTCATACAAATACGAAGCATATATTAGTAGCATAGATATAATTTTAGATAGATTTTAATGCAATATCTGTAAATATATTATCACTTAAAATATTTATAAATATATCAATATTTAATACGTTAATAATTGATTAACGATAATGAATGTGGGAATTAATGATGTAAAAAATACGTACTTTCAACGTTAATCACTGATTGACCAGCTCAAAATTTATTATATTTATTAATATTTTTAAATCATGTATATCTATATTAAATATTACACAAAAAATTGTTAGATTTATAAATCCCATAATTTTAACCTTTTTAATATAAACCACTTAAAATTATATAACAAAAATGAAAAAAAAAATAGAGAAAGAAGATTATTCATTGAGATAACAAAAGACAAGATTATATCCATATTCCAGATTGCCACCACAAAACACATGCCACGTGTCGTCTTAGCAATCACATTTCTGAGATTGCCCAAATGTTATCAAGGATTTCAATCTTCTTCTTCACCGCAAAGAACATCATCAATCAACACAGAATTAGCAGAAAAGAAAAATGGCGGCCTCAGTTATGGCTTCCGTCAGCCTGAAACCAGCTCCGTTCACCGTCGAGAAGTCGGCCAGAGGTCTTCCTTCTCTTTCCAGAACTTCCGCCTCTTTCAAAGTTCAGGCTAGCGGAGGCAAGAAGATCAAGACCGACACTCCCTACGGTATAATTTCATTCATTTCATATCTACCGTACCGATCAGGAGGAGTTCCTTCTATATACCTATTCGATTCCATTTAAAACAGCATATCAATATTCGTTAGTAGATTTTAGATATGTATTTTACATTTATGTCCCTATTTTTAATTATTTACTTAAACAGCGCATTACACTTATTTATTAAATTTAGTGAACTAGAAATAACTTATTAATTGTGACATGGTGTATGACTAATTTTATTTTCGAATTATTATTTCTTTCTTTTTAGAATGAAATAATTAATAATAATTGTAACATGATTTTAATTTTTTTAATTGATTTTGAATCCTATTTGGGAGTAGGCATTAGCGGTGGAATGAATTTGAGGGACGGAGTTGATGCATCTGGAAGGAAAGGAAAGGTAACTTATCTTAATCTTCGACCAAATTTCATTAATCATTCAAGTTGATAATTTTCTTTGTAAATTAAATGTCAACCTCAACTGAAGTACTTGATGGTTCGAGTCTCCCAATTTGATAAATATCTAAAAATAATATATAAATTAAATTATTTTTGATTCAGGGAAAGGGTGTCTACCAATTTACGGACAAATATGGTGCTAATGTCGATGGCTACAGGTATATATTTAGTCTTTTTGATTAAGTGATTTCGTGTTAAAACTATAGTTTATTTGGGATAGTTTTTAAAAATATTAATAAATATTTTTAAATACTTTTAAAAGTTATCTCAAACAAACACCAGATTTACATCGAATATGATAATTAAATGAAATTCTATTATACGATGCAGCCCTATCTATGACACCAAAGATTGGTCTCCTACTGGTGATGTCTATGTTGGTGGTAAGTTGAGTTCTTTCATTTTTTTTTTAAATATCCAATTATCTTATTTCTCTACACTCCTATTTAAACTTGATAGATTAAAGTTTTACCTTATTAAATAAATTGAGATGAGAAATAAAAAATCCCCCATTTGTGATATGTTATTTGATTTTGTGGACACTGTTGAATTTATTAATTTAATGAGTTTTTATGTACTTTTATTGTTAAAATATTTCGAAATCTATAAGATATCATCTAAAGTACATGATTTCAGTATGAATTCGTATAACTTGAAAAATCGTCTTTCAAATAGATAAATAACGATTTCTCTTTCACCTGAATAATTTTAAAAATACTTTTAAAATATACCTTAATTAAAAAAAAAATTGAAATTTGATTTCAGGTACTACTGGATTAGCCATTTGGGCTGTGACCCTGATTGGCATTCTTGCTGGAGGTGCCCTTCTTGTGTACAACACTAGTGCTTTGGCACAGTGAGGTGGATAAATTTGTAGTATCTCTTTTTTATTTATTACTGTAGTTTGTAGCTTATTTTAATGTCTGTCATGAACAAGAAATATTGAGAAATTCTCTGTGACTCTGTGTAATTAATTATCTGGACAATTTCATAATTTGCTTGGTTGATAAGAAAATCATCTCTTTTTTTTGCAAGTTCTAACTCATTAAAGTCACACTAAATTTTTGGTTTATGGAAAGATCTTGGGATTGATTGAGATATATTTTATATGTTTGTTAGAATGTATTAGATGGTGGTTTGTTATTTGTTTTGGGGTAAATTATAAATTTATCTATTGTATTATTCGATTTGGTCAATTTTATCCTTTAAGTATGTAACATCCCCAAATTCTAAAAATACAAAACGTACAACAGCGGAAGACTAATCAATATAACATCTCGAATTTTCATTAAAACTCGAAAGTTTCAAAACAAATAATTTAGTTCGTGAGCTTTATTTCAAACACCATAAATACCAATCAGTTTTATTAGCCACGATAAGCTAGAACCAAGACATAATAGAAGCGATATCATCTAAAACATGAAATAATAATAAAGTTTTAAATAAAATTGTAGTTCTCATCCCAAAATAAAATAACTAATGAAAGAAAAAGGGTTTTCGTCGGCGAATAAATCTGTGCCAACCATTATTCCACGATTCCCCATCAACTGCCAACTTTCTTTTTCTTTTTACCTAGAAAAAAAAACGTGCAACATCATGAGGCTACGCCCAATGAATAAACACATAATAATTTTAAATTGTCTTGAGATGATTTTAGATTCATTAAATCCAAAATAATAAACTCGTGGACGAACTTCCAAATAACCTCACATTCTTATTATGAACTTCAGTTAGGGGCATTTGCAAATCTAGTAAATTTTTTTAGTGATATTTGTAAAAATAAAAGCTCAAAAAAATATTTGTAAATATAGCAAATTTTTGCATATTTTTACACTATGTTTATACTGATAAACACATAAATAATTGTTAATCACTGATAAACATGATAAAAATTGCTATATTTACAAATACTTTTTTAAATTGATATTTTTATAAATATTGCATAAAAATCTACCACCCATTGAAATTTCCCCTTTAGTTAACCAATGCCTTAAATATTCTTCTCTTTATTTGCAAATAAAAAGTGAACCTCTCCGTAACGGTTTAAACACACTTTTTCACAATTTAAACTCTTTCTCTTTATGTATTTGCAAAGTACATAAATGAACCTACAAAATATATTATTTTTCATGTAAATACATACATGAAATGAACATTGCCCTGTTAAACCTATTTAAGTCATGCATAACTCAAATAACAACTTAACGACATATTCATCATTAAGTAAAACTTTACTTAATGCGAACGTACTTTATCATATTATTTAAGGCATCAAAATAATATGATCACAAATAAAATAGTTACCAACATGGCCAACAATTCTATCATTGATAAAACACTACCAATACTTCTATTCTCTTAAAATCCCATCTTTCTAAGCAAAAAACTTAAAATATAAAAAATTTGACATTATAACTCATAATCTGCCTTTAATCATCCAAGAACCATGGGAAAATCACCTATACAACCCTCACATCACCCAACACCCTATGCTTCAAATTAACGGGTAGCAAATCTCCCAATTTACATAACATATTATTACCTTTATACCAAATTCCAGCAACTTATATAACTCAAAACATCCAAGAATATCACTCTAAAATCTAAATAAACTAAACTACCCAAGATCACACATTTAGGGGGCGTTTAGAGTGCGGGAATCGGAATTGAATGCCTGAGAATTAGATGTCTGGGAATAAGTAGTATGAAATAAAATGCCTGGGAATTTGATGTCTGTGTTTGGAGTGTGCTGGAATGAGATTCAAATGCCTGAGAATATGATGTTTGTGTTTGGAGTGTGCTGGAATTTGGTTTATGGGAATATGATTATTGTTTTTGTAGGAAGGAATATGATTTTTTATTTTATTTAATTATTATATAAAATTTAATTTAAAAATTGAAAAAAATAATTAATAATATTAAATTAAATTAAAATTATCAACTATATTTATTTATAAGTTTGAATTTTTTAATTTCCTTTTAAATATTATTTCATTAAATAAAATAAAATTGATGAAACATATAGGAATCAATTTCTTACAATCATGTAATAATATATAAATTAGTTGATATTAATTGACAGTAAAAAATAAATGATTGTTTTCATTCAATATTTAGGGTTTAATAATAAAACAAATTTATTAATTTAAAAAATAGTGAAAACGTGTTATTTAAAAAAATGGTAAAATGTAAATAAAACCCCTGTGGGTTTTTTCAAATGCATGAACACCTCCCTTGGTTTGAAAATGGCAAATCACACCATTGTGGTTCCAAATTTTTTCAATCAGACCCTTCCCCTTCAATGTCATTAATTTTATTTTAATCATAACTTCTTCGTTTAAACTCCGATTTGGATGATTCAAGATGTTTTGGAATCCTCATTTTGGTCTCTACGCTATGGTCACTTCAAAACTTTCAAATCACCAAAAACCAAAAGAGTTAACGGTGTCAATCATACCTAGTATTTTGATGTCAATCAACTCTTTTATTTATTAATCATTTCGAAGTTTTGAAGTGACTATTATATAGATCCTGAAATTAAGATTCCAAAATATCTTGAATCACCCAAATCGGAGTTCAAACGAAAAAAGTTATGGCTAAAATAAAAATTTTGACATTAAAGAGGAGGGGTTTGATTGAAAATTTTTGGAACCACAGGGTTGTGATTTACCATTTTCAAACCACAGAGGGTGTTCATGCATTTGGAAAAAACCACATGGGTCTCATTTGTATTTTACCCTTAAAAAAATGTTGTATTTGGAATTAAGCTTGAAAAAGTACTATAGAGTAAAATTTATCTAAATTAGTTAGTGTATTATTTTGAAAATTCTTTTTAAATTTAATTATGTATAATATATTGAGTTTCTTTAGAAAAATATTTTTGATTTAAAAAATATGTATATTTTTTTTAATTAAAATTGAACCTATTTTTTTAATTTAATTATGTATAATATATTGAGTTTCTTTAAAAAAATATTTTTGATTTAAAAAATATGTATATTTTTTTAATTAAAAAATATTTTTTAATTTTATCTTGTTCACTATAACCTACTAAAATAATCATAATATATTTTTTTTCCTATTAGAAATACCAAATAGTACAAAATTGGAGAGAGTTTAATTAAATGCCAATGACAAATGCCAATGTTAAATAAAGGGGAAATTTGGATGGGAATTGAATGTCATTGCCAATGGTAAAAGAGGTTGAACCAAACAATGGAATGAGAATTGAATGCCAATACCCATGGGAATTGAATGCCAATGCCCGCACTTCAAACGCCCCCTTAATGAAGAAGAACTTTCACATACAATAGAAAACTAAAATATGCTTACTTACCTTGAGTTCTTCAATTAAGTTCCAAGTTTCTTTCCAAGAATTCCACAACCTGAAATATCACCTAATACCAATTAAAAACAATCGTAAAAATACATATTTACATATACTAAAAGGTACCAAACGGCACACGGCGAGACGACAAACAAAACATCACAAAATAGTCCCCCTATTGGGGCTGTTTGTGTTGGCAACAACATCCCAAATCGTGGTTGCTGCTTCGGAAGCAGTGGCGGCAGCCCGAGATGGTTTTTGGCGATTCAATTGGTGATAATTTGTTTTGGTATTTAAGAAAGAAGAAGTTAATTTAAATCAAAATCTGAAATTAAACAAAAGATTGAACCTTTACGTTGATTAATCTTAAGGAAAGTGCCCTCAATCCTATTCAAACTTCTCCAAAACAATCACCACAAAACCCAACATCTATCGGCGACTAAGATGACAAAAACCGAATCAAAACGAGAAAGGAAAAAGGGAAGGGGCGGGGGGTGGAGGAAGAAAAAAAGAGAAGAAGGAACCCTACCTCTTATTTGACTTATTGAATAATACATTCTGCGCAGACATCTCTCCTTTAAATCAAATGTTTCTTAGTTCTACTCCAACTATAATATTATTAACCAAATAATATTAAATTTAATAAAAAATTATCGGGTAACAGGTCATTACAAAGAATATTATAAAAATTCATTACTTTAATGACACGTTGATGGACAATTCTCTTAGTTATAAAATTTACCTCAAATAACATATTTTAAATATTTAGTTTCATTTGTGTCACTGCTTTTAGTTTTAAAATCATAACAATTGATTATTAAAAATATAAATAAATTATCAAAATTTTAAATTGATAATTAACTTACAACAAAATTAGAGTTTTTGTTCCTAAAATATAATTTTAAACCATCTTGGGGTGGAGTGTTAGATTTTCTTTGTTTAAAAAAAAGTAAATATTAGTTTTCACAGTAGGTGTTTATATTTGTAATTACTACAACAAAATGTAGTATTTTTTACCCTCGATATTTATAAATTCTTGACTCTTCAAATAAAAATAGTCAAGTAAATAGATTTTTAAAGAAAAAGGGTCAAGACAAAAATCTATTTAAACAAATTATGTGCTTCTTCCCTTGTGTTCTTTCGTTTTTGTCTTGACCCTTTTTCCTTTAAAAATCTATTTATTTGACTATTTTTATTTAAAGGGTCAAGAATCTATAGATATCAAGGGTAAAAAATACTACATTTTATTATAGTGATTATACATGGTGTGTTCGTGCTTTTCGTTTGAAAAAAGGTGATATTTATATCATTTGGAGAAATAAATGAGCACACTATACTTTGGTCGTTATTGAATGTGTTAAGGCACGCTCTATCTTTTGGTCAAAAGGTTAAAACTACTAGGCTTATTATTGAATATATGTGAAACAATTTTGGAGTGACAAATAGTAACCAAAAATGCTAGAAGGGTATAGTTTTTGTAATAAACGATATTAACATAGTTCCTAAGTCATATGTTGCTCTTACATAATTTATAGTTGGACTTTCTTATAGCATTTTTAATAATTTGTCATTCTGTAATTTTTTTAATTATTACGCAATACAATAATAATCATAATGAAATTGAATTAATTAATGAGCGCACTTGTTTAATAGCCGTCATGTTATATCAAATGCTTTAATAGAAAATATAAAAAAAGATTTTTTTTCTACCTTTAAGGTAATTTCAATGTAAACGTCAAATTTTAATTTATATCAATTTTAATCCTCGATTAATTTTTTTTTAAGATACTACATCAAAATTAGAGATGAGAGACTCAAACTTTTGACATTGTGAAAGGGAATACTGTTGCTTAACTAGTTGAATTATATTCAGGTTTACATCATCTATTAATTGAATGTTAACATTTCTATTAAAGCATTAGTAATAATAAATAAATAAATGATCTAAAAATTATTTATATTTTTAGAGTACTATTAATTAGTGTAATACTTTATTTATTAATTAATTTAATACAATGAACGAAAAATTAAAAATAAAAACAATTTTTTTTTTACGGTAAAGTACATTTCTGGTTTTTGAGTTTTTAGACTCATGTCTATTTGGTCCCTGATTTTTCAATTTGTGTCTAGTTTATCTCCGAATTTTGAGAAATAGGTTTATTTAGTTTCTAAATTTTCAATCTATGTCTAGTTCATCTCCAAGTTTTGAGAAATAGGTTTATTTGATCCCAAAATTTTCAATTTATATGTCTAGTTCATCCCCGGGATTTGAGAAATTTAGGTCTATATGGTCATTGAGTTAGTTTTTCAACCATTAATAGACAAATTTATTTACACTAATTAATGAAAAAAATTAATAGTAGGACTAGGAACCAAATTGACTTATTTTTTTAAACTTAGGGACGAAATAGATACAACTTGAAAGCTCATAGAACAAATATATACAAATCTCAAAACGTAAAAAAACTTCGGGACGAAATAAATACAAATTGAAAACCCTAAAAAGCTCAAGCACAAAAAACGTGCTTCACCCAATTTTTTATTAAATAATTTAATGGCAATAATTAAATGTTATATATATATATATTTGGATATATTTAGAATTATAATTAAAAAAGGTAAAATGCAAATAACATCCCTGTGGTTTTACCAAATGCAAACACACTCATATAGTTAGAAAATGAATATTTATACCTTATAGTTCAGAAATTATGTAATTGACACCTCCTCCCCGCCGTACTTAACTTCTTTTAGTCATAACTTATTCATTTGAACTCTGATTTTGATAATTCAAGATGTTATAGAACCCTTGTTTCAAGTTCTACATTATGGTCACTACAAAACTTATAAATTATCAATAAATGAAAGAGTTATCATCATCAAAATATTATGTATGATTGAAGTCATAAACCTCTTTTATTTACCGATGATTTATAAGTTTTTAAGTGACCATTTTTATTTACCGATGGTTTATAAGTTTTAAAGTGACCATTACGAGATGTCGAAACGAGGATTCCACAACATTGTGAATCATCCAAATTATAGTTCAAATGAAAAAAACAAATTATAACTAAAAGAAGTTGACATTGTTTGTGCCCAGTGGGAAAAAGTCCAAATGTATAATTTTGAAACTATAGAGATATAATTATTTATTTCGTTTCACCAAAACTACCTACGTGTTGATTACATTTTGTAAAAAAAAAAAAAAAAAGCCAGAGAAAATTTTCGGGTGAAGCAAACGCAAAACCCTCGTTTCTATCATTTCATCTTCAGACATTTCTCAGTTTTCATTTCCAGTCTTCTTCGTCTCAGTTCTCACGGACTCAAAATCTCTCACTCTCCGTCTTTAAATCTCATTCTCCATCGCTGACTGGTTCATCTCTATTTTCGATTCTTCAGGTAATTATCATTCAACTAATTTCTTCAGTTTGAGTAATCAAATTTATTATTGATTGATTAATGAAATAGAAGCCTCCATGGATTCTTCATTTTGATATCAATTTCTACTAAAACTGTAAGTTCCTCTTCTTCTTCTGCATTCTGAATTTACATGAATTCGTTCATTTTTGAAAAAAAAAATTGTTTCTTTGTTTGTGTTAATGAAGTTATGTTGCTATAATTTTATTGATGATTTTGCCCTTTTATGATTAGATAACATGGAAGAGAATTTGGAGAGATTTTTGTTGCTGAAGAAGAAGGTGGTTGATTTTTAAATTTATTTCATTTCCTGTGCCACTGATTCTTAAAAGCTCTTATTTTGTTCACTATTCCTTCTCCATTGTTCCCCCCTTTTAAAAGTCTAAATGAGCAGATCTATTGGGAGAAAAGTTACGGAATTCTCAATTCTACACAATGCTAGTAAACTAACAATTGTACCCTTTTCTTCTTCATCATCATCTGGTTCTTCTGGTGGTCATGGTCGTGGTCGAGGTCGTGGTGGATCTCCACCCCGCTCTGGACCAATTGATTTCACTTCTCGAGTCCCAGGTCAAGATGATTCTAAGCAACAACCAATAGATTCTCAGATTACTCCTGGACTTGGACATGGACATGGACGTGGCAAACCTACTTCCTGGTCCCCAAATCTTCCATCTTTCTCTGTTAAGTCTCCATCTGTTGGTCGTGGCAGAGGTACTGATTCACCTCCAAATCAATTCTCTCCTGACCCTGGTTCATTGAAGGGATTTGATTCAGAGCCTAATAAGAAGCCTGTATTCTTTTCGAAGGACAATGTGGCTACAAATATTCAACTTGGTGTGGGGGAGAATAGCTTGCCTGAAAGTTTGTTATCTGTGTTATCTGGTTATGGACGAGGAAAGCCTACGAAAGAACCTGTCCCAGAAGCTCCAATAAAACAGGAAAATCGTCATCTCAAACCTAGACAAGGTGGCTCGGGTGGCCGTGAGGTTGGAGGAAGGGGTGGTGGTCCTAGAATGAGCCGTGATGAAGCTGTGAAGAATGCTGTTAGGATATTGTCTAAAGGTGGAGAAGATGTTGAGGGTGGTGGAGGAGGAAGAGGAGGGAGAGGAGGCTTAGGAGGGTTTCGAGGGAGAGGAGGAAGGTTTAGAGGGAGAGGCAGGGGGGCATTTAGAACTGGTGAGAGAGGGGAGAGAGGAAGATTTCAAGATACAGATGATGGATATGCAGCAGGGCTGTATTTAGGTGACAATGCGGATGGTGAGAAGCTAGCAAAGAAGATCGGAACCGAGTATATGAATCAATTGGTTGAAGGGTTTGAAGAGATGAGTGGCAGAGTGCTGCCTTCACCCTTAGAGGAAGAGTATTTGGAAGGAGTACATACAAACTATATGGTGAGGACTTCCTTTGTTTTTCTTGTCCCGATTTTCTTTTCTAAGGACATTGAGAAGCCCTGACTTGTTAAGACCTGCTCTCAACTGTTTGGCAGAAAAATTGAATAGTAGATTTGGATGAGGTTAAATAGGTTTGATTTTTCTAGAGTTTATCTTGCAAATTGCAGAGATTGGACTAATGTTTGGCTTTAATTGCTTCTCCATTGCAGATAGAGTGTGAGCCAGAGTATTTGGTGGGAGACTTTGAAAGTAATCCAGATATTGATGAGAAACCACCCATTCCTCTTCGGGACGCACTTGAGAAGATGAAACCTTTCTTGATGGCGTATGAAGGAATCCAGAGCCATGAAGAGTGGGAGGTGCCTTTTCTTGCTATGTTTACCATTCTTGTGTTCCAGGGTTTTTGCTACATGTTAATTTGCTTGGTTAAGTGAGGTGTCTATACAAGTTATGATTTTTCTTTTTGATCTTTGATAAATTCTGGCTGATGTTAAAATATATTTGTGGTTTAAATCCTATTTTGGTACCTGAACTTTCACATTTATTTGTTTTGGTCCCCATACTTTTAAATATTTCGTCTTACTCTTAGTCCTTGAATTTTACATAAAAATATTTTTTGTTCTTTGGTGTTACATTTCTATTGAAAATTTAACAAATAAGTTTTACATGACACCATAGCCTTATATTTTAGGTCACATGTATCAAGTTTGTTATAAAGTTTGGAAACGGATTGCCTAAAATTTTTGTTAAATGCAAGGACCTAAAAAATTTATACAAATGTTTTGGGACCAAAATACTACTTTTGAAAATTTAAGGACTGAAACGGATTAACCCTAAATGGTCTATGACCAAAACAGGATATAAACCTATATTTATTTTTATCACCTTGGGGATGCAGAGATGGGACAAAGTATATAGATTGTTTACTTTTGCGTTATTACTCTTGCCCTGGTTTGTTTTTATATCTATCCATGAGTTTATTAGTTGATTGACATTTTTGAGATTGTAGTCAATATCAATAAGTTTACCTGCAGTTTTTTTTTGTGTGTGTGTGTGTGTGAATATAAATGGTTCCTTACACGGCATGGAGCATGTTATTGTATTGCAATATGTTTGTTAAGAATGAGATTCTTAATTAATGGATGGTGTGGCAGCATCTAAGATATTGTCTATTATAGGAGAGAGAAGGGAGTGTTGTGGTGCCTCTGTTATCATTTGAACTTTTCTCTATTCATCAATATAACTACTGGAATCTACTTGATCAGAATGCCAGAAGGCTGATAAAGCACCCTTAACCTTGTTTCTTCAATGCTCCTCTTTTTAGTTTCTACTAATAACTGTTAAATTGTAATTTGATCATATCTTGACATTGATTACTATAACTTATTACTCTATCTTATAAGTTGGTTTAGTAGTCAAAGGGACAAATGATAAATGGAGATATTCTTTAGAATATAGGTTCAAGTCTTTATGACCACCTTCTTAGATTACTTTTTTATGATTGTTTGTCTCAATGTCAAATACCAAATATTGTTAGGTTTGGCTATAGTATCATGAGATTAGTTGAAGTATCGTAAATGGGTCCGGACATGAATGGTTATAAAAAAATTCATGTCTTCTTCTTTTGATTGGAAAAATACATTTCATTGATCAAATGAAATTATTACCCGAAATGAAAATATCTACCACGGCCAAGGAGTTATAAAACTCTGCAGTTAGCAATAATTTTAGATAAAAATAGTAATAAAGGATTTTTTTTCCCCAACTTTGTTTGGGTTTGTGGTACCGATTGCAGTCCATATTCTTAATTTATGGGCCTCATCCCGAAGATGCCCCCACTGCTTTTCTTGGTGCTCTTTGTGATATTCTGTTGGTGGGAAAACCCAGGATCCTATGGCTTAATTATGATTTGTTGGTGGGATAGAAACAATAGAATTTTCACAGGGGAGTGCGAAGATATTTAATGTATTTGGGATTCGGTTATTTGGCATGCCTCTAGATGGTGCTCGCTCGATAAGGTGTTTTGTAATTATACTTCATCTTCTATAGCCCCCCAATTGGATTAATTTTTTTGTAGCGGTCAGGGTGTTTTTCCTTTTTATATTTTATAGTATCAATGAAATCTTTTATCGTTTCTGAGTAAAAAATGAAGTTCTGCTTCTCGGGGAAAAAGAAGTTACTTGCAGCTATGTAATCATTTACTTGTTTACACGAATGCATGTTGATGTTTTCCTGTGCTTATTTCTTAATTTGCATTACATTAAAATACGCTGCTCTTGGTTGATGGTTCATCTGACTTTTTTCATTTGTTTTTGCTACACAAGGAAATCATGGAAGAAACCATGGAGAGAGTTCCATTGATGAAGGAGATAGTTGATTACTACAGTGGACCAGATAGAGTAACTGCAAAGCAACAACAAGAGGAGCTAGAAAGGGTTGCTAAAATACTACCAGAAAGTGCGCCTAATTCCATAAAGCAGTTTACCAATCGTGCAGTCCTTTCTCTGCAGGTTAGTAGTGAAGCCACATTTGGTAGAAGGCATGTATTATATGCCTTCTATAGCTTCCAAGGATAAATAATTATAATAATTATGTTAACTATGTATCTAAGCTGAAATCTTAAAAGGTCTGTTAGGAGTCGGGAGTGTTTTGAAAATTAGTTTTATGCTTTTTTATAACAAAAAAATTAGTGAAAACATGTTTGGGTAACTGTTTTCTAATTTCTTTGTCTTTTTTTTAGTGTGTTTTCATTCACATTTACCTATTAGTTAGAACGTTAAAGTTGTTCTTCCTTCCAAATATGAGTTTGTGAATATAGGTGCATGATAACCTTAACTTTTATAGCCGCCTGAAAGAAGTTGTTAAAAGTTAAGTAGTTTTGAAAACAAAAACAAAAGCTATTTTTCAGAACAATTTTCTTTTATTTTTTTCAACAGAACGGTTTTCTTAAAGCCCCAAATTTGAACGCTTAATTTGCAGTTTTGTCAAAGTTGATGCCAACTGACCTATCGGTTTTTTTGGGGTAATAAACATAGCTTTTCATTGATGTATGAAAGAGCCAAAAAAGGCCAAAAGAATTTACAAAAAGGCCTTCTAATTAGAGGCTATAATGCAGGGGGAATAGTTAAAAAAATAATTACAATTTGCACTCCAAAGAGAGGCATTGAAAACAATATACTCCCAAATTACATCCCAGGATTTACATGAATCCACAAAAAATTTCCTATTCCTTTCAAGCCAAATATTCCATAAAATCGATCTCACCGTGTTGTTCCATAGCACTTTACTCTTGTCAAGTAGATTAGAACCTCCCAAGAGAGCTAGAACATTATCGGTTTTAGGAAAATAAAAAACTGACGTTTAGCTGATTCTCCCCCTGCGCAAGGAAACAAGACCACCAAACCGAATTGACTGACCACCCCAAGTTGTAGCATTTGAAGATCCCGAAAAAAGTTAGGTTTTTTGGTTGGTCAATGGTGCTTGAACGGATTAACACCTTTAACTTTCTCCAATGATCTTCATCTTTTACACTATGCCCCTAGTGATGTTGTCTATGTAAAAAGATACTGAGAGCTGTAACCATCTTTTTTGTGGTCTTGCAAGTTTGCAAGGTTTGAGTTAGATTCTTTAGTTTGTTTGGTTTGTGTTGGGTTCCTTCACTGTATTAAAAAGTGCAAGGCACAAAAACCAATTAAGTCCCTCAAGCAGATTATGGAGGCTAATTGCAGGTTTTGTGTGGGAAGAGGGAGTGTTGTGCTGTTTTGGGAACATGTGTGGATTGGGGAGAGAACCCTTGCTTCTCTTTTCCCTTCTTTGTATCGTTTAGCAGTTCTGAAGAAGCAGCCTATCAACAGATTTTGGAATGGTGAGCAAGGTTCCTGGGTGGTTGCTTTCAGAAGAAATCTCAAAGATGCTGAAGTGGTTGATTGGATTAATTTCTTCTATCTTTTGGATCCCATCCGCTTCAGAGATAGGGAGGATACTAGAGTGTGGATTCCGGATGAGAACCATGGTTTTTCCAATAAATCTGCTATCAAGATTTTGTGGATGGTTGAAGACAATCCTAGTGAAAGTGTCATTAACTATCTATGGAAAGGAAAGTCTCCTTTGAAGATTAAAGTGTTCTTATGGTTGATTTTCAATGATGGCATCAACTCCAACCAAAAATTTCAATCAAGATATCGATGGATCACTCTCCAACCTGATTGGTGCAGCCTTTGTAGGAAGTGTTCTGAGTTTACTTCTCGTCTTTTAATTCATTGCTGCTTTCTCTTAATATATGGAGGTCCTTTCTGGAAACTTTTGATATGATGTGGATCTTCCACAAAGATCATGAGGCTAATACTAAAGCCCTTATTGGAGGTAGTTTGCTCTTCACCAACAAAAAGAAAAGACTATTGTGGGACAATGGGGTGAGAGCAATCCTTTGGAACGTGTGGCTTGAACGTAATAGAAGAATTTTTGAAGGCAAGGATAGATCGTGGCATGAGGTGTGGGAGGCTTGTGTTCTTAATGCCTCAATGTGGAGTGCTAACTGTAAATCCTTTTGTAATTATCTTCCCTCTATTATTGCTTCCAATTGGAAAACATTTTTGTTATCCTCTTTGGCCTTTTTGGCTCTTTCATACATCAATGAAATAGCTTGTTTACCATAAAAAAAAAAAACCAATTATGTCCCCCATGGCTTAAGCGCGAGGTGCAAAGAAAAAGCAAGGGCATTTTTTTAAGGCATATATAAATAAAAAATATATATTTTATTTATGAAAATTATAGTATTTTCAAGAGTAATAATATGAAAAATTATTGAATCGATGGTCTTTTTTAGATATTGATTATTTTTTTTTTTTGGTAATAAACACTTCAATTTCATTGATGTATGAAAAAGCCCAAAAAGACAAGGAAGGAGCTACAAAAAAGCCTTCCAATTAGAGGCTATATAAGAAGGAGCATAATTACAAATTTTTTTACAAAATGCACTCCATTTGGAGGCATCAAGAACACTACACTCCCAAACATCCTCCCAAAAAAAACAAGTGTCCTTGAAGATTCTTCTATTTCGCTCGAGCCTAATGTTCCATAAGATAGCTCTAGTGGCATTATCCCAAAGCAGCTTCTTTTTCCTGACAAACAAGGAACCTACCAGTAAAGAAATCACATTGGAGCTATGATTTTTATGCATAACCCAATTCATGTTGAAAGTGTTGAAGAGTTTGTTCCAAATGGCTTGGGAAAAGCTACAATCAAACAGCATATGGCCTGTAGATTCCGAACTCTTCTTGCAAAGGGAGCACCAATCAGGTTGTAAAGTGAGCGAAGGTTTTCTAAATTGCCTCTTTTGGTTGGAGTTGATCCCATCTTTAAGAACAAGCCAAAGGAAGACTTTAAAAATAAGCTATATCTAGGTATTTTCTCTGTTTCATCCCTTCAAAAATCCTAGAACATTAAAGAAAAAAAGACAAAAAACATAGAAAACTGGAAGACTGAACCACTTTTCAATTTGAATACTGTACTCATTGTTGGAACTAGCCCTTCGATGAAGGGGGAGTAAGTTGGGTATGGGATGGTAGTGCACAGATTAATGTCTCTTTGATTTTGTATGCACAGTCAAACCTCAGTGTACCTATGGCGAGAGGTGAGGTGCTTCTTGCCCTCAACCCAGTTCATGGCTTGACAATTAAAGAAACACATGCCTCGAACACCTCTGTTGTCACCATGAACCTAATATTCATGATGACAATGCAAGGCCTTAAAACCAACATGGGTTGGCCTAGTGGTCGAGGGGTTGCTTTCCAACCTTGAGGTCCTGGGTTCAAACCATGTTGGCCACCTACCTAGGATATTATTCTACGATTGTACTGACGCTAAGTGTTGTAGGGTCACGAGATTTTCCCGTGAGATTAGTCGTGGTGCGCGTAAGCTGGCCCAGACACTCACGGTATCAAAATAAAAATAAAAATGCAAGGCCTTAGTGAATTCCTTGATTTTTTTTTTGTCGCCATGTATGCTGTCCTCAAATTGCCTGGATTGGTTTTGCGTGACAATATATTGATTATATGATTTTAAAAATGTCCGTAGGTATAGATAGGTTCTCATCCTCTTTAAATAAATTTACACGGAAACTCTCCATTTTTACACTGTATCTAGTTTATCGTCTGTATAATGAACTTGTGCCAATATTGGCACTGTGAAAGGACATGTTTGAAATGAATAGGTGGCAAGATATGAGGACGTGGGTGGATAAATTGATGCAAGGTTTGTGGTTTAAGAATGGTGTTAAATTCTATTATTAGCTCGTGAATTCAAAATTGGCAGTCATAAGAACATGTTTAGGGATCAGTCAGAAGGATCTGGTTCTGTAATATTTTTTACTACAATTTTTATACTCTTCTTTTCTTTTTCTATTCATGTACGTAAATGAAGAGGATTAGGGGAATAGAAATCAGAAACGTGGGTCTGAGACGTAAAAACTAATTCCTAAATCGTAACCAATCGCTGTGTACATTTCTTCGATTTGCAGAGCAACCCAGGCTGGGGATTTGACAAGAAATGCCAGTTCATGGACAAGCTTGTGCGGGACTTCTCTCAGCATTACAAGTAGGTTAACTATAGCTCAACTTTTATAGAGATGGAAGAGTTACAAGTACACTCAAACTAATTTTGAAGCTGCTTGCTACTTCTGTTTTGGTTTTCGTTTTTCATCAGTTGGAAGGATGTATTTTTGTTGTTTGATATTGCTTCAAGTTGTATTTCAGCGTTTAAATATTTCTTCATTTTTCTTTCTGGCAATAATGGCAGAGTTTACCAACATGCTCAATTGAGAGTTTTCCTTCATCTATTCCTCCATTCTCCAGTCGAGTATGTTTGAAACTTAGTGTCCTTTTGGGATAATTTTTTAAAGCGTTTAAAAGTGTTTTTGATAACCATTAAAAACGCTTTAAAAAGCTATCCCAAACCGCCCTTAGTGTTGAGAATTTAGTTGAATTTTATTTTTGGGATAGTGGAGGATGCTGAGTATAAAATGTTAATGAATGTGCAAGGCTGGGGCATACAAGTATGATTTAATATGAAGAATTCTCTATCGATTAAGATATTGCTATTGAAACATTCCATTTTTTACTAGTAAAATTCTTCCTCAACCAAAAACAAAATGAATACACTGTTATAATGTCAACTTTGTAAATGATCAATTGGTGTAAAGACTCATCTATAGTTTTAATTTTTCATATTCTTTTATCTTAGTAAAAAAATTGTTCATCAATTGAAATAAAAGGTGAACAGAGTTTAAGAATCTTGAAATTTATCTCAAGAATAATGGTAAATTGCAACCTGTAGTTGTCAAATTTATAAATCACACTCCTTTAGTTTTAAAACGAGTTTAAACATCATTGTGGTTTATTAAATTGTAAAGTTGGGATATGTGTTTATTGTACGTATGTCACGTGTTTCAATTCCTTTCAAAATAACATTTTGTTAAATATATAAATGTAATTTGTAGATTTTATCCAATGTTAACTTGGGTTTTCTACAAATTGCCCACATTAGTCAATTTTTTTTGTTAATTTTAACGATATTGATTAATGTGACAGACATAGAATAAGTGTACAAATTTCGTTTAAACTAACGGTAGAAGAGTGTGGTTTGTGATTTTACACACCACAATTACAAGTGTTTAAAACGATTTTTATAATGTAGAGTGATAAGAAAGTTAGACAAACCATCAGAGTATAATATGTAATTACACTTTTATCTCATAATATAAGTGAATTTATATTAGGAAATTTGTAATTGATAGTTTTTTTTTCAAATAATAAATAAATTTGGATAGTTTTTTTTTAATTACAAAGAAAATATTAATTTTTATAAGGTTTTGAGTAAATGATTGATTTTTATAATTTTCACACTATATACATAAATATTTTTTTTATATAGTTGTTTATTTTTCATAATTTGATGTTTATTTTTTTTAATTTTATTTTGAATTTTAAAAGAACCATTTCTACATCCAGCCACGATATTTTATTTTAAAAGAGATTAAAAGAGATCCAATTAATTGTGTGCACAATCAGATGAGTAACTAAGGATAAATGTAAAATAAATCTCCGTAGTTCAATATAATTATAATTTTATATGATATAATTTCAAAATGATTATTTTTTTATTAGATATAATAACAAATTTAATCCATATTGTTGGAGATTGTAAAGACTCGACTCTTTATTTTTGAAATAAAATAGAATAAACGTAAGCAGAAGACTTTTAAATAATAAACCTGTCAATTAAGAAAGGGATAAACATATTCATTTCAAAGGTGGATGCGCACCCGTTTTCATAAACATCAAGTCTCAGAATCAAAATTTTAGAGAAATCCATAAATCCATGAAAGTGGTATCAAGTAAGTAAGAATATGCTCTCATTAGCTCAACGGACCAAGTATGAATAAAAGAATAACATCAAGTCTAGTCCATAGACTTAAAAAAAGAGACTCTAGTCCATCACAGCGTCATCGCTCTGGCATCAAGCCACACCAGCTCCACAGCCTCGGCCCCGACCAGGTCGCGTACCTGAAATGTAATATCATAAGCGAAAAACTTAGTGAAGATAAACAGAAGATAAAGTAAGGTCCCAAATTTGAATCCGGATTTGTGTCCAAAGAACCTATAAACTCTTGACTACCCCGATAATTTCCTTAGACATTCCATAAAGGCATAATCTTCCAAAATTACAAGTAGTCTAGTAACATTCAACTCATTATCTCATAACTCATGCTAGCTCACAACAATCACATTTTCAACCTTAACACTCACATGCTAAGTACATTCAGTTCCAACCTTACTTAGTTAACATAAACATGTGGAAAATGACGAGTAAGGTACACACAACCTTTACAGTCCTCTATATCTCATTTCATGACAAGCAAAGTACATATAATCTTTCCAGTCTTTTACATCTTGTTTCATGACAAGCAAAGTACATATAGCGTTTACAGTACTTTACATCTAATTTCATGACATGCAAAGTACATATAACCTTTCTCATCTCACGACAAGTAAAGTACATATAGCCTTTACAGTCTTTTACATCTCATTTCATGACAAGTAAAGTACATATAGCCTTTTTACAGTCTTTTACATCTCATTTCATGACAAACAAAGTACATATAACCTTTACAATCTTTTACGTCTCATTTCATGACAAATGAACTACATATAGCCTTTACAGTATTTTACGTCTCATTTAATAGTAAAATATAATTTTCAAGCCATATACGTTCCAAGCTGATCAACATGCAAAGAGAGTAAAACAAAGTTTCAAAGTAAAAGAGAGTCTTAACATGTGATTAACTTAACAGATTTCCAATAAAACTAAAACAAAAATTTCAGGACCATTTAACTCACCCTTCCATAAATTCCATAAATCTGCAATCTTAAGATACTTCTTCAAGTATCAAACCTATCCATTCACAATGATTCAAAAATAGCTTAAAAGCTTAGAAAGTTCCAAAATTAAATAAAAACGACAATTCTAAATTAACTAAGCCTAACCAATCTTATTCCAAAATCTACCTCGAATAGCGAGAAACATCTATACTCCTAAATTCCTAACCATTTCATCAAACATGCTTATAATCCTTTAATTCTAAAGTTTTACTTAGCGCTCGACCATACGAATCGTTCAACCAATTTGGTTCCTAAATTTATATTAAACTCTATTTATCCTCACCATAGGAATATAGCATAAATTCAAAGTCCCAAAATGAGCGTCGAACGAGTAATCAAACATCACTTACAATTCAATTACGTCTAAAATACATTAATTAACTAGACAATCAATTACAAGCAACAAATAACAATCAAACGTCAAAATAGCCCGAGACCTCTTCCTTATGGCTTTCGACCGAAGTGAACAAAACGGGGGGGTGCGTCGGTCTTTAGGCAATTTTTTGGGGCATCCAGGTTCGTTTGAGGAATTTTCTTGGGTGTTCTATCCAATGGGTAGACTCATTTAGGGTAAAAGGACAAGATTTAGTCATTCAATTTTAAGGGAAAAAATGAAATATCAAGGGGACTACACCATTGAAGCTCATGGTTTTCAAGGGGAGAAATATGGCTTTTGGTGTTCCGGATTTTTTTGAAGTCTTGGCTGAAGAAAAGACATGGAACAAAGTTTAATTCCTCTTGATTTGTAATTTTCAAGTTCCACGAGATGGAACTTGAACTTTACAAATCAAATCTTCGTTTAGAAGTAAGCCCATAGAAAAAGATGAGAGCCTTACTCTTGTAGCTTTTTTGGAGATTGGGAAATGCTTCAAAGGTTGGATAGAAAGACTCCTCATTGTAAGAGCGTTCCAATGCACCAAGATTCGAAGAATTGAAGAAACCCTTGATGGTGGTTTGCTAGTGGCGGTGGCAAGAAGATTAGAGAGGAGAGTTTTTGAGTTTTTGGTTCAAATGGGGACGAAGAAAAGACCCTCCTACTTTCCCATTTCATTTAAAATTAACCCCATGCATTTTAAGACATAAGCTAGCTCTTGAAATTAATCCAACACAATTGGGCTAAGCAAGGTGGCTAAATATCATTAATTGACCTATTAATGATATTTAATTCACCTAGATTCTAAATAACAGCTTAAAAGTATAGATTACTAAATGGAAGTCCTAAAGTATCTAAATTCTAATTTAACTAAATTAAATTAATTAAACTCTAAAATTAAATGAATTAAATACTTTTAAAATAAATAAATAATAATAATAAAAAATCTACCTAAAAAATAACAGGGCATTACAAAAGTCTATGTCAATTTTGTCTTAATCTCTATAATTTTAAAAGTTTCAATTTAAGTTTTATAGTTTGAAAAAAACTTACGTCTCTATTGTCACCAAAAGTTAACATAATATTTATGTGACCTTTTTATATGATCCCGCATGATAGCTTAGCTATGCAATAGAGATATGATAATATGACATTAAAAAATGTGTAAATCTGAGGAATTTGATGTATAAATATGGCTGGCTGAACTATTTTTTTCATTTTAACCCTACTAAAACCTCATATTTACTTATAAGTTAAATCCACATCGTCATCTCTTATTTTCTTGTGGCTGATGCATTAACATGAACAATCACATAACAATTTGTTAACGTCTAATAACAGCAGAAACATGTTATAAAATTTTATCAAATAATAATAATTAATTTAAAAAAATTTGATACCATAGACACTAAATTGAGACTTTGTATCGCCTTTTGCTTCATCTTCGACCGATGAATTTGGTAAGGTAAAAATTCTTGGATTTTTTTAGACATGCTAGCCTATGCATAAAGTTAAATTTCAAAACTTCCTTTCAAGTAATTAGATAAGTAATTATATATTGGTACTTTCTTCTATTTAATTATAGTATAGGTTCGAATTTTCTTCCTTCAATATATAATATAATATTTTCTAAAAAAATTAAGGAACCTTATAATTAATTACGATTATATGTTCATTGACGAATAACCACAACAAATTGAATTTAAATCATATTCCATTTTTTAAACTGCGATACAAAACTCATAATTCAACAAAAACATCTTATGCAATTTTATTTTTCTTATGCAATAAAAAATCAACAAAACCCCAAGATGTTTGGTAAAAGGTGTGAGATGAGCTTCATTAGCCTAACTCATATTTGTTAGGTAGGTTTAACTACTCGGGTTTGGATTTTAAAAAGTAAATTTTTTTTGTTTGTTAAATCCTCCTAAAAAATTTAACAACACAAAATTCATACGGAAACTCATGTATTAAACATAGACTACATAAACCAAGGTTTATAAAATCCATATCTCAAAACATTCTAACACAGTCTTCACTAACCTCTCTACTACCAAACTCTTCTTGTATATTCTCTCGTTGAAACAACCATCCCCTCCTACTTTTAATTTGTTCAACCATAGAAAATTATCATCGATACAAGATATTTTTGCTTTTGTAATATTTTGTTTTCGTCCCTAAACTTTCATAAATAACTGTCTTAATCTTTACAATTACATTTTTGTATTGCATTTTACACAAATCTAAGGTCATCTATTTCCAAATCTGATACATAACTGATCTATGTAGTTTAAAACACAAGTCAAACAAATCTAAATGATGTTATGTAAGATATCTAATGTATTTAGCATAACTTGTTAATGAAAAATGCTTTAACTAATTAAAAAAAACTTTTCAAAATATTCATAAGTTACATGGTAAAAAATATTTTAAACATTTTAAAAACGTTTTCGAGTGTTTTAAAGAAACAAATTAAAAGAAATTTCAACAGATAACACTTTTTTATGAGTAATTTTAAAAATGACATTTCTACTAAGATTTCATTCCATTCATCTTAATATGAGATTAGTGGATCTCGCTATAAAAAAAATGTTATTTTTTAAAAGAAAAAAAATTCAAATTTTTAATTTTAAAAATATCATTTAAAAAAAACACAACAATTAATTAGTGTTATAAAAAAAATGTTTCAATAAAAATTATCTTAATCTCATTTGATAAATAGATTAAAAACCGATAAAAAAAATAGATTCAAGTTATCCCAAACACTATTACTATTTTTTTTCCTCTCAATAAAACACTATTACTACTTAATTAGCAAAGATGGTTCAAAGTGAAAACTAGAAAAAAAAAAAATCAGTGAAAAAATTCAATGAAATATATTTTTCATTTTATAACTATTAAAATTGATAAATAGAGACAGAGAGTAGCATAGCAGACCCAGCTCAAAGCTGAAGTAAACCTAAGAATAAGCAATCAACGAAAATCTCAAAAATCAAAACTTGAAAAAAAAAAAATTCACATTTCTCATTCCGAAATTACGTATCCGATTGCTGGGTCTATCATCCAATTCCAAACCCTAATGGCCTCCAATGGTGCTATTCCGGTCCGAATCCTTCTTCTTCTTCTTCTTCTTCGGTGTATAATTTATCCGGGATTATGTTCATAAGATGGGATTTTTATGTTTCTGAATTTATGATTCTTGTTTGATCAGAGAGCAGAAGATGCTGGAAATAGCTTGGAGAAGATCAAGCGTCAGCTGGCTTCTGGTTCTGGTAGAAACTTGTTGCAAGGTCCTCTTCTCAAGCGATCCGAAACTGTATGATCACTTATTCGATTAACCACAATTCTTCTTCTTTTTTTTTCCCGATTTTTTCGGCTGAATTTGGCTGGCTTTGCGTTTCGTTTGATTTGGGAGAAATTTAGATAATGTGTTTGCTTGAGATGTTTTATGAAGTAAACAATTCGTTAGGTTTAGAGAAATGTGAAAAGCACCAGTCTTGGTTTTTTTAGCCGTCTCCAAATTTTGTAATGGGAAATGAACTGTTTTTCTTCATCCTAACAAGATTGATGTTCTCTATTTCAATGTTTGCAGTTGAGAAAATGGAATGAGCGATGGGTTATTTTAGACCCAACGACGGGGAAAATGGAATACAAGTAACTATTTTCCCATATATTGCTTGATTTAATGTCATAGTGTCACATTGGCCATAATTGTTTTTCATATTTCTTGTTATAGAATTAGGAGAAATGAGGCAACTATCAAAGGAACTATGATATTCGATGCAAGTAGCAATATTACTGTTTCTCCTGTGAATTTCCAGTAAGTTCGATTTCTTAAGTTTATTCGCATCTAGTACTTTGCTCGAGCCATTATACTATGACTTCAATAATTACTAATATGTTTTTCTTTTTCTTCTATTCTTCTTTTATTTTAGTGGGCTACCAAAGTACGATGGTTGCTGTATATGTATCCACAATATCTACTTTGTTCCATTGATTGATTTGGGAAAAAGAATTTAACACTAATGTTGTTCTTAATGTTTCAACTGAACATGTAATTTCTAGACCAATTTACTGCACTTGCAAGCTTCTTAACTGTATTTTCAGATATTGGCACTCCACAGAAACAAGATTACTTCCTCTGTGCAGAGACTCCAGGTGCAGCTAAAGCTTGGGTGTCTACTTTACAGTAAGTTATTTAAGCATACCTCCTATCCTATCAATGATATTCCTTTTGCAACAAGTTTGTGAGGCACAGTTATCTCTATGCCTTTATACACACTATACAGTCTCATGTGTTTAAGCTCATGCATACATTCAGTGTCATTTTTGAACCTGAGTGGAGTATATGCTTTTTTTTAAGAAATAAATACTTTCATTGATCAAAGGCAAAATAATACAATTTTAGAGGATGAGGAATCCTCAAAACAGAAAAACAAACTAAAGATGCTAAATGTAAAAGATATATAAAAGAATTCCATTTATAAACATGGAGTATATGCTTGTATTTTGGTCATTTTAAAAGTAACTAAAAAGTACAATCCCAATTATAATTTGTCCCAATGTTTTCAAAATGCATGAAGCACATCAAGGCGACAAGTCCTTGATTGCCTTAGAGGCAAGAGGCGATTAAAAGGCGTTGTCTGAGTGAAGCAAGACGCATATATATAATAAAAAATATATATCCATATAATGTCTAACATCAAACATGAAAATAAAATTATTACCAAAGAAAAAACATGAAAATAAAATAATGAAAAATTAAAGAAATGATAACTTTTTTAGGTGTTATTTAAAATAAATGACATATCAAACTTTTCCATTTCTCCCCTTAAAACATAATAAAAATAGAAAGAAAAAAAGAAAGAAATGAAAAGGCCCCCTGGAGTTCAATAAGGTGCTAAGGCGATCGTCTACCTATCCTCCTTCTATGGCGCACCCAAGTCACCTCGCTTTGCTGCTTGTCATAGGCGAGCGTCTGGGTGCACCTTAATAACACTGATATATATATATATATATATATATATATATATATATATATATATATTAATTGAAGACTAAGAAGCAGGAAATGATAACAATCTAGAATTTGATAGAAAACAATTTTTCTTCTAGTCGTAATGTTGTTAATAATGGTAGCTGATATGTTTACCATGGTGGGCCTGTATTCTCTATTATATAATGATTCACCTTATTTAAGTAAACAAACCAATTTTTTCCCTCTATTTTTCATGGTATTAATGCCAATATGGTCTTATATTTTTGTTTTGATGCTTTCCAATCAGGGCTACCCAGTTGGTTCTTAAGGCTCATAAAGAGGCTGTGAATTCTTTAAGTGGCAATGGCTCTGCAAAATTAGGAACAGTGGCAACTGTAGTTTCTGCTGCCAATTCAACTGCCCTGGAATGTTCCAAAGAAATTGAAAGAGCAATGCAGATATCTTTAAGAAATGCTCTGGGAGTGATGACAAATAAAATAACTGATGGCCCAATGGATGATTTAGCGATTATGAAGGTAAGCATCTAACCAATTTGAAATGCACATCAGTCCAATATTTTTCTCCATTTGAACCGCTTCTGTATGTTTAGCACAGGATGATGAGCTCTTCATTTGTTCTGGAAGTAGCCTTTTTTATTTCTAATTAAGCTGATGTATCATGCTCCTCCACAATGATAACTTCAGTTTCTAAATCATTTTATTGCATTTAAATATTCTACAAATATTAATCATTTGTATGATAATATGTAATTTCAAACCCTTTTTTAGTTATGGAAGTTGATAACCCTTCATATAATGGAGTTATTTGTTTGTATAAATTACCAGGCATCGAGTTTTTCACAATGGTTGGAATGTGCTACATGCAACCAACCCACTCCATATTCATTTTTTAATCATTTCTACTCTCTGTTACTGGATATACGGTTTTTAAACTCGTCAATATTTTTATTTTTGTTAGAAATCCTTCTTAGATTTGGGTATGTCTCACTATATGGACTTGTGGTGGTATTTACTTAGTTGACAATATCACTAAATTATGAAAAGAGGTGATAAAATTTTATAAATAACTTGATCTACTTGATGCACTAAAGTTACGGAAACTTATGGAAAATGTTTGTGTATCTGCATTAGTACTTTGTTGGTCTTGAAAAAGAACCACTATTTTTACGCAGTTCAGTTGTGCAACAATTTTACTCTTAGTAGGTAAACTATGAATGAAGTAAGCTGTAAGTCCTGGTGATTCAGCTTTATATTGTTCTCAATGTTCATCTCTGTGCTTTTCAGGAGACTTTACGTGTTAAGGATGAGGAACTGCAAAGTTTGTCTCGCGATCTTCGTGCACGTGATTCAACAATTAATGATATAGCTGAAAAATTATCCGAGACAGCTGAAGCTGCTGAGGCTGCTGCTTCTGCAGCTCATATCATGGATGAGCAAAGGAGACTTGTTTGTGCAGAGATTCAACGTATAAAACAAGATTCAGAGAAGCAACTGGATGCATCCATGTCGAAGGTCCTTCCTTCTTTACTATACAATATTATAAAATATAATTTATGGAAAGGGCATGTGACATATTTGTTAATATGGCTTCCTTGAAAAAACGTTTAATATCGGCTATGTTTTTGTTTCTTACTCACTTCCAGCTCAAAGAGTCTGAAGCAAAATTAATTGACATGAACAAAGAAAGAGACCAGCTGTTAAAACAGAGAGATTCAGCTAATAAGGAGGCATATATGTGGCGGTCAGAACTTGCAAAAGCTAGAGAGCAGGTTGTGATTCTAGAAGCGGCTGTCTTGAGAGCGGAGGAAAAAGTCAGGGTTGCAGAGGCAGACGCTGAAGCTAGAATAAAGGAGGCTAAACACAAGGAGTTAGCTGCTTTGCAGGAGAAGCAGGAGCTTATGGCATATATAAATAGGCTACAAGCACAAATTCAGAGGTTCATCTTCTTTTCCCATTTAGAATTTTCTACTTGGATAAAGTTGTCATTAGCCATCTCCATAACTGTGCTACTAATTGTATGTGGCATGTGTACTCTTTTGCCCTCTTCCAGAGAAAGAACAATCTCTTTCATCAGAAAAAGCAGTCTAAGAATAAAGAAATAAGTACTATGTAGCAATAGCATGACCGCTATAGTTGGAAGGAAATAATTGAAGATGGTGGAATTAACAAGTCTTTTGCCGCGAATATGAAAAATTATTCGTATTTGTTTTGAACTGGCATGCCGTCGTATGGATGCCTGATATTCAATTGAGAATGTCAGGTTCACCAAGTAATGATTTACCCTACCTATGGATTTTCCAGAGTAACTGTGACAATCCAGTTGAAGTGGGTAGCGATGCTATGCCTATCCATCTACCCATTGCTTGATTGCCTTCATTAGGGTGTAGCTTGTCTAAATATACCTTCCTTCTGCAGTCTTTTTAGTTCTCTTACATTTAAGTATAATAATTATTTCTCTGATTTTTTTATATATAAAATTTAGTATGTTGTAATGTAATTCATGCTTCTCTTCACAATTATTGTCTCTCTCTTCATACTTGAAGTATGAAGTAATGTGAGAGTTGTGGAACATGGTGAGAAAGTTATTGAGGCACTTACACTGTTATTTTTTAGGTGACTGATATTCATTGTTGTTTTTCCTACCTTGCAGACAGCATATACAAGTTTTTGAGGAGAAGATGGAGTCTTGCCCCGATAATGGTAACTCTCTGCTAACAAAGCATGTTGACTCGTCAAATGATAATGTGGATAAAGCATGCCTGAGTGATTCTAGAGCAATACCAGTCTCTGTCTCTGATGAGGTCAATCTACGATCAATTGGAGATGGGGAATGGAGTGATATTCAAACGACAGAATTAAGAATTGCTGATGTTAGAGAAATTGAAGGAAGCAGCTTAGATATTACTGTTGTTAGTCAACCAGAACCAGTCAGCAGCAGCCATCATGACCAAGGCGTCAGCTCTGCTCATCAGCCTTGAACTCGATTCAACAGTACAGAACCAAAAAAAGCATGTCCGATAGAGCAATTCACGGCATTCAGTTCTAAGAAAGATGACTTTGTTTTTGCATTCTTTTCTCTGGGAATAATTATTTGCCTGGCTGATCTGATGTTTGATGATATGGTGTATGTACATTTCTATGTTTTGTTGTGTGCCAATTGATCGTTGATAATACTTTTTTGTAGAGAGCTATGAGATGTAAATTTAGAAAGTAAAAAAACTAACATAGACGATGAGTGTTTTTTTACCTCTTGATACTTCACTTCTGCTGTTGCTTCTTCAGAAACTCTTCCCTTTGCCAATTCTTGTAGACAATTTTTAGGGGTCTTTTACATATAGTTGAATTAAGTCTAATGTTTATAAATATGAGAGTCTAAAACTATCTATATCTATAAATATAATAGAAAATTCAATTATAGCCTTAATTCCATGTGTATTTTAACACCATTACCACTAAATTGAACGTATGTAAATCACCATATTATAAGTCAGTCAATAATTCATTTAAATATATAAAAAGTAATCAATCCAACCAGGCGTTGTTGGAGAAGTTGGCACGGGATTTATGTGATAAATCTATGTTTGAATTATGTAAGAATGAGAATGAATAGTAAAAAATAATGTGAGTGTGTTGGAATAACATGTCAAATCCAATAGTATACATAGGAATGTGATGCCAATGTCAATGATAAAATTCCTAAATTCCTCAAGAATCTTATAAATATTGAGTTGACAAAAATAACACTAGTTTTGAACCATTCGAAGTCAAATCAATAAACTGAGTAGGAGTTTCTTGAAGTCTAAGATTGACAAAATATCGTTCCAAAGTTTGTCATTACGACAGATTTTTTCAAAAAGATGTCATGTTTCCCATATGATAAAAGGGTCAACTTCAATTTTTCAAAGATTTCGACCAGTATTAAATTTTAAATTATAGAAATATAATTTCCAAGTAAAACTAAGTTTATAAACATCGAGTCAACTCACTTTCAATTTAAAACAGAAGGTTTAGAAGCTCAAACCCATTAATAATCAAGAAGTTGAAATGTCTACATATTGCAAGAATTGTCATAGCTGCTGAAGCAATATTACCAAAAGGGTAGCTGTGGAACATCTCAATCATTTCATAGTAAAACCACCCAACTGAGATGATATGTGATGGGATAGAGCTAACTACAGTAATCAACCAATTTTGAAACATTTTGTATGTGATAAACCCATAACAAAGAATGTACTAATTATCAGAACGACACCACTGAACTTGGTTGGATTGAAGATTGCAATCGAGAAAGTGCGGTATCATCTTCCTCATCAAAAGCTACTAGTTTTCCTTGGAAATTCTTCCTGCATAGTCATGTGCAGAGTGTAAAGGACAAGGACAGCAATATCATTAAATGAAATTTCAAATGAGAACAGATAGAGAACATAAGTTTTGGAATAATTTGAGATACTGTCAATTTTAACTTAACAAGAATCTATGTCATGTTCAGACATCTTGATTTAATGGTCCTATATTGATGCCGAGACTATCTAATTTCCTAACTATTCTGTTTTCTATTACCTTTCCACTTGTCATTGGAGTATTCATACTCAAGCTATATTTATCGTGCACCCAACCGGTGCAAGTTGCTCAAAACTGTGCATTATAAGAAACTGTTTTACTTCTCACTTCTCAGTCTAAGTGTGGCAAAATGTAAAGAGTTTGGTAGTTGTCTATTACAATATCCAACCAATAATACTGTCCAATGGGAATGAAGGTTCCCTTTCCTTGTATCTAGGTTATCTTCAATTTGTTTAAGATTGTTTCACCAGTTGCTTGCGAAAGTTGAGGCTTAAGCTACAATAATTTATTCAGTTAGTTGAGGCCAGCAACTATAAATGTTTACCACAAAATGAGATTGGGGATGAATCAATGAGCATATCTGCACACTCAGTGTCACTATTGTTTCATTATTCACATCATGCTTAATGATAAACCAAAGTTAAGAGTCAAATATTATGCAGCCAAAAGAAAATTCAGCTTTCAGTTGATGGGCTGGGGGGAAGGGAGTTCAGCTGATTCAGCTCCTAGCACAAGCATGGAGGACAAGAAGACAGAGTAGGCATACCTTGTGATTATGCTTTCTTCAGATAATGCCTTCTCTAGCCTCTCTTCAAATGGTGTAGCATGCCAACTGACTTTTTGATCCTGTAGACAAGAAAGCAATCTGTTAAATTACCATTCAATGTTCATTCAAAAAGGGAAATACACAGTTGAAAAATTACCTCCTTGTACTTGGTGGTCGAATTTGGGATTCCATTCCCATCCCATTCCTTGGGTGAGACTGGAGGAGGCTCATCCTCGTTCCAGTGAGCAGCAACCATCCCTATGATCGGCCTGTCCCCTGCACCAAAACGATTCGGCCTGTATACAGCCCCAAATTTCTTACTGCCATCATTATGAGTAGATACTGGTTTCAGCCAATCAGACAAGCTTGCTTCCACCATCAAGTCGTTCTCACATGTACTTGCTTTTACATTCCTTTCTAACATAGGTGTTGGATTTTCAGGCTGCTCAATAAATTCTCTCATTTCTGAATCTTCTTCTTTCATTGCCTTGAAATGAGAGGCACTTTCAACCGGGTTCAAAACTGAATAAACGTACTGAGACCTGATTCTTGTTTTCCCATTTGGAAAAACATCCAAGTTTGCCGGAAAAACAGTTCCAGGTGTTTGCATTTCATCAGATAGCTGTAGGGGGGTTGGATATGGTGATTGCTTCGATACACTTCGATTACCTGATGGATCAAATTCTTTCACTTTTTCTCTTTCATTTCCAAATGAATTTCTTTGGGGAGATACATTAACGTCACATTCAAACCTTACAGATTTACTACGGCACTGAATGTCTGTTGCTGATTGCCAAGGTTGAACCTTAGTCATCACATTACCAGGTGAACCATTCTGAACATCTGTTGCGGTAATAACACTTCCAATCTCACAGTCTTCAATGGGGTGTGTAGAGATTCTTTGAGTATTTAGTTCAAAGGTAGTACAGCTGAAGTAGGGATGAGGTAGAAAATTCATAGTGAGAGATAGGTATAGAATTAGTTAAAATGATGTCAAATATTGTAGAGAAGAAGGGATGAGAAAGAACAAAATGTTCAACTAAATACACCATTGTATGTCTGCAGCTATTATGACAAACAATATTAAGAAAAATTATAGAGTAAATATATGCCTTGCAAGTATATCAAGCCTAATTTTACTATAGCCCCAACGAAAATTACGACAAGTTCTTGGAAGAATAGATAGTTAGCTTGGAATATGCATGTATAATTTATTAACTCGATCAATAATAAGACAATCACGCAATGGGTTGAAATATCCAAGTAGACCTCCAAATATATGCAAACTCACTGAAAATATCTGTTGTTTGTTTCACATATAATATAACCTGCTAGGTGTATGCTCAGAAGAATCTGACTCTTTCTTCCAATCTTCCAGTTTTTTTACAGGTGTATGGGGAATATCCGGATGAATATCTAACTTGGGTGCTTTAATGGAATCATTTGCAAGCCATGACTGGTACTCTGAAGTTTTAGAATCTCTGTCATCGTGTGGGGACCCTACAAATTTCTTAGATACTTTTCGAATTTCAGCTGGGGTCTCCACTATGGTCCCACAAGCCTTAAGAAACTTGGCCTGCATATTAATTTATCAATAAGAAGACTATAATAGTTCACTAAAATAAGAGTTAAAATTACACAATGATTATCTTCCAATCAACAAAGTGTAACAAAAATACTAATTAGCATTAGCATAAAGGTAACAAATCAGAGACACGACTAAGAACTAAGGAATTGAAGAACAGTCAAAGCATTTGCAAGCAAAACAAGCGGGAGGAAGCAGAAATAAAGAATCTTCAACAAGCAAGCAACATAACTTTGAATTATCAGACTGAAATTGTGACTTTAATAACATTCCAATACACATTTCAATCGGAGCAATAACATTATTGAAAAAGTTCCATACCTCTTCCTTCAATTCCTTGGTATATCTAGGAGACCCGAAAGACTTGGAATTTGTATCAATGGTTGGAGAATCTTCATTTTCTAAAGTACAACACACAAGAGTGTAAGTGTAAGAATTCAAGGATAAAATAGGTGGGATAGATAAGGAAATGGATAAAGCAATCATTTACCTTCAGATATGAAGAGAGACGATAGCTGATTTCGAGATACCACAGCTTCCTGATACATCAAACAAAAAAATGAGAAACAATCAAAAGAACATTAATAGTTTCTGATTTTCTCAGCTTTTAGAGAAAAAAAAAGCATTAAAAAGAAGAATATAATCTCATACTTTACAATTCAAGTTTAATTCACAATTAAACTCAAATCAACTACTTAATTCTCATAGAACTAATTAACTCGAAATGGGAGATGAAGAATCCATCAAGGGTACAAAAACCCCAATAAAACAAATATGTTAAAAACAAAATCAAAACGGTATCTTCTCAAGAAACACGAACAAGAACTTCCCGGTTAATGTCATTTCCTCAACTTTCCCGAGAACCAAACAGAAAAGGAAAAAGAAGAAATCAAAGCATACCCTTTGCTTGGAACAAGGTGAATCAGAGACAAGGTATGATCGAGGTTGATGACGATTATCTCTTACTTTGAAACAATCAAAGAAGCAAGCCATAGCTCTGGAAACCGATCTATCAAGAAACCCTACCAACGATCTACCAAAAAACCCCAATTCACGTCTCAACTGCGAGCATATCATTGATCATCAGACACAAAACCCCACTAAGAAAAATCTCTTCTTTTTCTAATTGGGTATTAATTTTCTTTGAAAATTTCTTGTGGGGTTTTAAAGAATTTCTTTTTCGAGTTGATTAATTCAATTAGTGAGAGGAGGATAGTTGGTGGGTCGTTTTTTGAAATTTGAATTAGGGAAACGAGGGAAAGATATATGCCTCCTTGTTATCATTTTCTTTTCTTACTATTTTATTTTATTTTCCTAGTCCAATTCATTCATTCATACAATGACATGTGGAGAGATCAAATATTTTTGGTAATTAGATAAAGAAGAAATATTGGTCTTATTCAAGAAACGGACAATGAGAGGTACAATATATCATTGTCATAATTCTTTTGTAAGTTCTATGGTTTTGTAACTTCTAATTGGGCTTTTAATTTCTTAATTGTCTATGATTTGATTTGATTTTGTGTCCATTTAATGACCTCATTAATGCTTAGGATGAAATTCCTCTATATATATAAAAAATATGTATAATTGAAAGAAAAAAAATGTTTATTAGAATCTTAGTAAAAAAATTTAAATAATCTAATAATTAAAAATCAACTAAATTATTTACCTCCAAACAAAAGTAGGAAAATATAAGAAATTATTTTAAATAATAAAAATAATATTTTTTTTAAATATAAATTTCAAAATTAGCAAAAATATTAAAAAAAATAAAAAACAAGAAATTTTTTTAGATGTTTCAAAAATAGTACTTTTTTTTAACATTCATTATATAATGAGTTTATTAAAATCGTAAAAACTAATAAACTTAAAAAATTATTGAAGTTTAATTTAAAACATCCCAACAATAAATATGAAAAAAAAAACAAAACAAAAACAAAGAGTGACATTCATCAATCTACAATAGAAAAGAAAAATAAATAATTGAAATGAATTCATTAATTTAATGAAAGAAAAAGTGTTATTTTTTAAATAAATCAAACTTTCCTACTTTTTAAATTAAGGTAACAAAAAATGCTATTGGTGGTAAGTTATCTGTAACGACCCAACTCAAACAGAGGCTAGGCCGCGAGTACTCTCAGCGGAAGCGAAGAAAACATGAAATTCAAAACACACTTTAAACAAAACGTAGCGGAAGGCAACATTTTTACGAAAAAATTGTGTGGGTCCATTTGAAAATTAAACTAACAAAAACCTGTTTTACATGGTCCCAAGCAAAAAAGCGATAAATGTGCATTTCTAAAGTAAAGAAAGTTCAAAACGACTTCATGAAAAGTTTACAAAACGACAACAATATATTAGATTTACATAAGTCATCTCTTATGCGACTAACACAACTCGAGCTCGAGGAACGAGGTCAACTAGTCCATTTCCAAAGTCCAGCATTCAAGCTTCAACGCATACCATCTTCCTCGTCCCAACCTCGGCCGCAATGAAAACCTGAAAGGTGATATGTAGCACCTCTGAGCATGACAGTTAGTGAGAAACAAAAAGAAAAAAAAAACTAAATTTATGCATGAAGTTCATAGTCAGAAAAACGTCCAAGTATCCAAGTCTCACGCCCCTCACCGAGTCTTTGCCTCCACTAGAGAAACTACCTCCTATAGTTCATCTCGTACCCAAAATAAGTTTATCACATTCCCAATAAAAACAAACGATTCGCAACTAAAATAACTTCCAAACCTCTACAAACTATTCAAAACAAAAAGCTCTTTATAGACATTCTCATTACAATTAAACTCACATCTCAACCCGGTCTCCAATCTATTCATCCTCCTTATCTCATCCTATATCTACCTCCACTCGATATTCATTACATCTCGCATTATCATCACATGATCGTTGTATCTATCTAGCAGTACCCTCTTAGTACACTTAAGTTCAACACACTTTCTACCATCCTCTCTAACATAACTAAGGCACTTTACCTATGCACTTTCTCTAAACCCCGCTCCATTACCCTATCTATCCTGAAGGTAATCACATCTAGCAGCTCGGAGAATAAGTATGTATGAAAGTAAATGAAGTTATCGTAATGTTATGATACATTTAAAATCAATCAAATGAGTAAACAAGAAAGATAAACATTTGTTATGATCAAAGTGTCATCAATCTCTAGCAATCCGAGCATCAATTAGTACTTTCACTTTCCACACATCTTACCGTACTCCGATGATCTTGGAGACTATCTCGATAGCTCACTCCACAAATTAAAGTATCAGTACTTTCACATTTCACTCGTCTTACCTGCACCGGATGTCTTAGGGCTATCTCGATATGGGTTAATGGCATAATGAAATGATGTAGATGTGATGCTCGGGATACTATGCTCAATGAGTCAAATATCAATGAATGCATAATATGTGCAATGAAAACTTAAGCATGTATGTTGACAAACCGTGTCAAGTAAGCAAAACCATTTCATGTTCATTTTTCCACACAATCTTTCAAACAACACATTCTTTCAATTATCATTTCCGCGTCTCACTACGCACTTTGCACATACTATCACATTCATCACTCGAGTCGTAGCTCCACATAATCTTCCAGGTTATCGTAATAACCATTCTAGCATCTAGGCCATCCACCACACAGCCAGTGGCGAGGTCCGAATTTTTTTTCGGGGGGGGGGGGGGGGCAAAAATCTATATAAAGAAAGGATTGTATAAAATGTCAACTCCATGCTGGTTTCGATATATTATATTACAAATTAATATAAAGTTAGATTTTTAGATTTTGACTTGTGCCTAATATAAAGTTATAAAATGGATAAAAAAATTTGCTAGAAATTATGTTAATTATAAAAGTATACATGTCTTCAAAATAGAGACAAATTTTAAAATAATTTCTTAGTATATTAAAAACTAAAAGTAAAAGTATGAAATAATAAAATTATAACAATTAAGCTCATGACATAAAATTATATAGTTATTAATAAAATTTGGATTTCACTTAAGAGACATTATTATTTATAATTTAGAAAAAATAAACTATTTATAAACAAAAAATTACACTTACTTCTTAGTTAATAAATATAAATTAAAGTATTTATAAATGTTGAACATAAAATCATCACTACATAATTACAATATAAAAAAAATATAGAAGTAAAAAAAACGTATTTATTTAAAATTTTCATTTTATTAAACTTAACAATAAATAATACATTGTATAACTCATACATGGATGGAACAAAATTATCAAGAAAAATCACCAATTATCCTATATATATATATATAATCCATAAAAACTCATGAACAATAAATTGGATAGAGATTAAGAGAGGAAATTTGATAGTGACAAACCTAAATGTAGGATAATATATAAAGAATTTTTTTTTTTTAAATATCTTAAATATTGTATAAATAAGGGGCAAACATCAAATTTATGGGGGTGCAAAATTAAAAATTATATAAAAATATACATATAAAATTAAAATTTTGAAAAGTTTGGGGGGGGGGGGGGGGGAATTGCCCCCCCAAGCTCCTTAGTGGCCTCGCCACTGCACACAGCACCTCGGAGCTACACCACATCCGCCATGATAACCACGTGTAACGTCCAAAAATCAACACACCGTTACACGGGTTACGACCCCATGGCCACAATCGATAGCATGATATGCATGAATGGTGTGTTATGAGATGAAATGAGATTGACATGCTTGCTTTTGGTAAACATCATATAACAAAATCTCAATTCAATATCATGAATAGAACAATTCTTCCAAGCCGTATTCAATTCAATCACTATACGCGTTAGGCTCAAAAATCATATAACCCTTAGTGCACATTTCAAGCAATTTCCTTTCTAAGCTTTTCCATAACAAACCATTAAGCATAGCCCGAAAATATGACAAGTATGCATAAATATAGCCCAAATAAGTATATGACTCGATCTTTAACTCGACACATGTGAAAATGCAATTAGAATACGTAAGAAAAACTCAAGTCACAAAAGGATGCAAGATATTATCATAATTTTGTAATTTCGACAATTGGTCAATTCTAACTCTTATTTCCGTCTCCTTTGCAATATTCATTTCCCCTTCGAATTCAAGCGTCAAAGGACCCTACTACCAGCGATGACCAATTCAAAATCATCCCACACCATGTACAAGCATCCTGTAACGTCCCGTTATTTTGTGATAAAAAAAAATTTATTTATTTTATTTTAATTTAAGTAATTAAAGTTTATCTATTTATCCGTAATTTAGAATTTGCAGTTTATTTCGGTTTTAATCTTTTAATTGACCTTTTTCGTTTATTTTCGTTTTAATGGTATTAATAATTATTAACGGACAATTAATAATTATTAATCACCATTGGGTTAGTTTAAATCGGGTTTCGTTTTATAAGTCAAAAGTCATAAAAGGACGTATCCGTCATTTCCAATTTCTTAAAAATATCTAAATTCACTATTCATTTATTCTTTAAATATCACAAAATTGACTATTGGCTTCATTTTCTTCTTCCTTCTCCCTTCTCCTTGTCGTGGGTTCCATCCACCATGGATGAGAATTTTCTTTTCTTCGTTTCTCATTCGTTTCTCGATGGATCGGCTTGATTTCGGTTGCGTTGGATTGGTAGGGACGAGGGCTACCTATCCAACCTACCTTTTCGGAGTTTCCCGTTCTCTAAGGGAAGTCCCAAAACGTAAGTTTTCAAAACTTTTTAGTTGGTTTTGTTTGTTTTTGATTATAAATGAGTTTTGAAGTTGAAATCATGAATTTCTATAAAGGAATTTGACGATTTTGAGCCCGGATTTTCGAAAAACACTATTCATCCGAAAACACTATTCACCTGAAATCACTATTCATCCGAATTTACTATTCATCCGAAAATTCAAACTTGTTCTCATATTAGATATGAGTTGTTTTATGTTGTATAATTGGTGAATTGTAGGCTCGTTTACTCGGTTGTTGATTCGTGCTTCGGAGACTTGGAGCAAAACTTTTGGTTAAGGTGAGAATAGTTAGTATTTAAAGTAACTATAGAAAGCAAATGAGTGTGATGGTTTGTAGAGTTTGAAACTAAGATTAGAATCCAATCTAAGGTTAGAGGGAGTGAGATAGTGCCTTAGGATTTGAAGTTAATCCTTTAAGCGAGAAACTTAGGATTTCTCGATGAAAGCCTTGAACCTTAGAAAGTTCTAAGTTAGATTAGTTTCGAAACTAAGATTGAATTATTGGAAGTTAAAGGATCTAAGACTTGGATTAGAATGACCTAGACTTTGGAGAATTCTAGGAAAGAAAGTGTCGAATTAATTGGACACGAATCGAAATGCGAGTTTGAGGTCTATCTTTACTTTTTATTCTTATTATTCTCACTGGGCTTAGTTTGTTAGCTCATGATATTACAACCAATTTCAGGTAATGCCCTGGCTAGAGGCCGTAGAAGGGGAGATGGTGCTGCGTGATCGAGGGATGCTGACCTCGAGATGGACTCTTTTGTTGTAAAGTTTATGTCTTTATTTTGATGAACTTTAATGATTTGTACTTTGTATTTAGCTCATAAGAGCTTAATGTTGATGTTTTATGATATAAATCTTTGAACTCCTGATTTGGGACTTAAAGTCCATGTGAATTTATTAGATTGAAAAATTAGGATGTAAACAGGTTTTCGGCATGCCAACTTTCAAACAAAACCACGCAAAATTTTCTAAAAATAAAAGACTTCCGCTGTTTTCTCTGATTTTAATTTATTTAAAAGTGACGGGTCGTCACACATCCATACCCACATTACCAAAATCACAACAAACCACCAACACTGGTCCAATTCTTGTATTCTCACTTTTCAAGTCAACACAAGGCTTGACCTTGGCTTTTCTTTCCTCATCAATCACAATCATTTAACAACTAACCTTAAGCTTAAAATATCATAAATAAATCAGTAAGAATAATAATCTAAACCCTGGAACCCGATTTGCTCCAAAAAGCCTCTAAACTAGCTAGGGAAAAGTGGTGATTTTGGCCATTTGAGGGGTTCTTGATAATTCATTTATTGGAGTTCCTAACTTCATTTTCTTATGTAAAATATGTATTTAGACACCCATATATACCAGAATTGGAAGACATTAAGATAAGGCTAAGAAAACTCCAAAATTAGAAAAACTAGGAAATCTTCAAATGGCCAACAATGGTGGTTTTAGTTTTGAGTTCTATCATTGGCTTCCTACATTTGTGTAGTGTCTAAAATGTCTAAACTTCACTCTTGAATGTTACCAATTCCCTTTCCGAGATAACACGCATACCCTTCGGTGAAGTCTTATTTTCAACCTACACTTCCATAACCCAAACAAGCTACAACTCATATTCCTTCTAGCCTAGAGCACCTCCCACCCAGAAATTAATTCTTGTTTCTAATAATTTGAAACCTAGACCTCTATTATAGGATCCTATCTCAATTCCGTAAACATGCTAGTTTAGTCAAGGCAAAAATATCTAAACTTATCTCTCCACTTAACCCCTTTCTTGTCTTACTCATTCTTCCCAAGCATCAAAATGCATAGCAAATCATCATACAAAAATCAAAAATAAAAATACTTGAAATCCTTTTTGTTCCCACCTTGAGTTCATTAAAACTAGCTTGGAGTTGCTCTTCCTTTACCTACAACACAAAAGCATTACAAACTACTCTTAATCTTTAACCTTACATATCAATTATCTATGTAAAAATTATTCTAAACAACCCCACATGAGTCATTACCCCTTAATATCATTCTTAGACATTTTAGGAACAATTAATCACCATTTCGAGACCCCAAAATAGCCCCTATTAAATTCAATGACAAAACAGTGGGAAGAATGTAGTTTGCAATGTTTTTTATATATAGAGAAGTGCTTATTTAACTTACATGCTTAATTTAGAGTCAATTCATATTTACACAATATTAAACTTCATCTCTTTTAAAGAAAACCATTTTGGTTTTGAAGTTGTTAAAAGAATTCAAAGCAAAACTCACCTCCCTTGGCTGTTTTGTCGTGAGAAAGAAGAAGAGAATAAGGAAGCAGATTGTGTTTTACTTTGAAGAGATTTGATAACATATGCCTTAAGTATTAATTGGATTAAAGAGAAATGATAAAATATGCCTTAAATACTTATTTAAATACTTGTAAAATTGTCCATTATGTGTTTTGCTTGATCGACATTGTGTCAAGAGAGAGAGTATTGAGTGTACAACATTAATCATACTTTTACTCAATCTTCAGGACTCAAAAACATTTCAACGAGAAAGAGAGGCCGATCTTCTGACTTTGAACATACCCTTGACACTTCAATGTCGTATCATAATGTTGCTTTGTTTGAATATCAGAATGTTACTTTGTTTGAACGTGCTCTTGGACCATCACGCTCACAAATGTAAACCGGAAAGGTGACTTTTTTCTTTTAAGCAACACTTTGCAACTGATTCTTGTACAAATGTTGCATGCCAAGGCCGAATGGAGAAGGAAAAGAGAAAGATTCAAAAGCAAGCTTAGAAGCTTCATTCTGAGCTTGCTTAGAAGACTTACAATTAGTAAGAGATCAAAATTCTTTGCCATTAACAGTAACAACAGTTTTAAATTAGCTAGGGTTATGATCTAAACCTTGTTTTGAAATAGCATATTTATGTAACTTCCATACTTTTTTACGATATAATTCCTGAAGCTTGGTTTTGAACATGGTTGATGAAAGATTGAAACTGAGATGGAAAGAAGAAGAAGAAGAATTACGGCAAAGAAATCAAAAGGAAATGAGAGTGAGGGTGATTGCTTCTCTTGTTGTTCCAGCAAGGATTTTGATCATCTTGCAACCTTTCTTTGGAAGGGAAGCTTCCCCATTGTACCCAAATAAAACCAGAACAAAGAAGAGAGAGAAAGAGATGATTAAATGGCAGTGAAGAGACATTGGAGGGTGAGAGAGAAACGTTCGAGGGTGTGAAGAACAGTGAAGGGTACAATCGTTTCGTTTTCATCGAGAATGTGAGAAGCTTATTTTGGGTACGAGATGAACTATAGGAGGTAGTTTCTCTAGTGGAGACAAAAACTCGGTGAGGGGCGCGAGACTCTGATACTTGGACGTTTTTCTGACCATGAACTTCATGCATAAATTTACTTTCTTTTCTTTTTGTTTCTCACTGAGTGTCATGCTCAGATGTGCTACATATCACCTTTTAAATTTTCATTGCGGTCGAGGTCGGGACGAGGAAGATGGTATGCGTTGAAGCTTGAATGTCAGACTTTGGAAATGGACTAGTTGACGTCGTTCCTCGAGCTCGAGTTGTGTTAGTCGTATAAGAGATGACTTATGTAAATCTAATAGATTGTTGTCGTTTTGTAAACTTTTCATGAAGTCGTTTTGAACTTTCTTTACTTTAGAAATGCACATTTATCGCTTTTCTGCTTGGGACCATGTAAAACAGGTTTTGGTTAATTCAGTTTTCAAATGGACCCACGCGAATTTTTCGTAAAAATATTGCCTTCCGCGACGTTTTGTTTAAAGTGTATTTTGAATTTCATGTTTTCCTCGCTTCCGCTGAGAGTACTCGCGGCCTAACCTCTGTTTGAGTCGGGTCGTTACATTATCTCCTATTATAATATAAGTCAGAAGCACTTGAAGAGTTCAATGGCTTTAAGGCTGAAGTTGAGAAGCAATTAGATAAATCTATCAAGACATTACAGTTAGATCATGGTGGTGAATACTTGGATTTAGAGTTCATAGGTTTCTTGATGGAAAATGAGATGACTTTTAATCCTCTTTACTAGGCGCACCTTAATAAAATTGTGATGTAGAAAGAAGAAACATAACCTTACTTTGATAACACAAGATCTATGAAGAGTTATTCATCTTGAATGTAGTCCCCTCTAAAAGTCTTTCTAAAATACTTACAGAATTCTAAAATGGTCATGAAACTAGTTTACGATATTTCAGAATTTGGGGATGCCTAACGCATACATTCATGACAAATCCAAAGAAGTTGGAATCACTTTCTAATGTATGTCTATTTGTAGAATACCTTAAAGAACCACGTTGTGGTCTCTTTTATAGTCTGAAAGAGAATAAGATGTTTATGTTGATGTTGTGGAATTGATAGTGCTGGTATGCCAGACAATGTACAAGTATATATAGACAACAAGTAATAGAGTGGTGGGTGAGTATCGTATCCCACAAAAATAGTGGTTTTAAAAATAGTTAGATGCTTAATGATCTAATTCTAACACTTTTTTTTGTGATAATACAAGCTCCATTGCATCGCATGTAACACCACCTCTTACATACCTCTACATAAGCAAATTAGATCACTTGTTAATTACAATTTCAAGGGCTCACGTCAACAATCTCAACAAGATAAGCCACCCAACCTTACCCATCTATTACAGACTCGTTTATGTTATGTCTTGACCAGATCCTTTTGTATGTCTCTACATACCCAGTATAAGGTCACAATCATATATTTTCATATGTAATAGATAAAACATAAAAAAAAATGATTTTTCAATTAAAAAAATATTAAATCAAACATTTTTCACATTAATCCCCACCACGTTTATCCCCCGCCCGCCCCTGTTTAATAAATGGGATGGGGCGGGTGGGGAAAAATAGCTTAAACCCCCGTTTTACACCCCGCTCCGTTTACACCGCTAATTAAGAATTAAAAAAAAAACATATAACACATTTAAGATGCACATTTTTTTTTTAATATTTTGCTGTCTCAATAATTTTTTTTTAATTAGAATGATATTAAGATGACCTGGCAAGATCAAAATAATTCAAAATAAATTTAATAACTTAAAACTATGACTAGTTCTTAAAAATTTCCATATCTATACTATGAAACATATGCTCAAATACAATATTATTTTGTTAACTTCAATCCTAATTTTTATTATAGCTATCAAAACTTCACTTTCTATAGTCTCTTTCTTCCTAAAAAAGAGGCATGTTCACCACATTATTGGGACCACAATGGATCATATAAAGTTTAAGCTGTGTCCACAAATTTTTCCATGTATAATCTTAGGGATGAGAGAGCATATTCCAATGGATTGTATTGGATAAAATTTCTTTTTTTTTCTTCGATACTTTTTTATGAGTAATTTTAAAAATATCGAATGTTTTGAAATATTTTAATAATTATCATATTGAGATTGGTGGTTCCATTATGAGAAATATCATTTTTCTTTTAAATTTTTAAATTTTTTTATTTATTTTTGAAAATATCAATTCTTAAATTGTCATTTTTTAAAAAACCCAATTATTTCTTTCTTTCATAGTTTCAAGTGGATCACATGATAAAAAAAATCCCACACTCACCATAAAAAAAAGATTGAAAAGTTTATAATTTTCCATTATTTGATCCAAAATGGTCAAAAACTGCTAGTCACCCATTTACCCTCTCTCTCTTTTCTCTGTCTCTCTCCAATAAAAAAACATCAACAAAGAAGCTTCAATCACTCACAGGGCAGAAATCTCATTAAATTACTGATTTTTTTATTGGGTTTCTTTGTTTGTGAAGAAAATAAGATGTCTAGTGTCAATGCCAACTCTTTGGTAAGTCCAAAGCCTAGAATGAGTAGGCTGAATGGGTCTAAATTGTGGTCAAGATTGAGTTTTTGTGATGGGGTTTCTGCATATTCAAGTGCCATAGCAAACCCATTATCAAGATCTTCTGAAGAAAGAGTTTATGAAGTAGTGTTGAAGCAAGCTGCTCTTGTGAGAGAACCAAAGGAAAAACAGAGAGCTTTGGATTTTGAAAAACCAATTCAAAATGAGAGTTTGAGTAATGGGAATTTGTTGAATGAGGCTTATGCTCGTTGTGGTGAGGTTTGTGCTGAATATGCCAAAACTTTTTACTTGGGTACTTCACTCTTCTCTCTCTCTCTCTCTCTAAATCTAAATGCCTTTCTTTTTTTTCTTTTTTTTTTGTATAATTTAATATTTGATTCGTGATTATTAAATATTCCCACTAAGTTTCTAAGATTCTTCTCCTCTACTGGTGATTTTTTTTTTCTTCACGTAAATCTGTGTGTTCTTCGATTTCTTCTATTTGTCACTCATTGTAGCGGTTTTTTAACCTTTTTTTTTTCTTTCTCGAGAATTGTTTTTTTTTTGGTTTTCAAGAAAAATGAGACATCTGTGACAATTTTGGAATTTTTTTTTGAGTTGTTTTGATGCATTCCCAATGGCTGGAATTGAGTTCAAACAGTTTGACTTTTTTTTTTTAATCCTAAAAAAATATATACTTATTATATCCTTTGATTGTAAATTAGATTCTGATGGAAAATCATTCAGACTTCCTCAACTTTAGTTATTGCCTGCCAATAATTGTTTGATCAAGCCTCTTTCCTGCTGTTATCAGGGACACAACTTATGACACCAGAGAGGCGTAGGGCGGTATGGGCAATTTATGGTATGTAACATGTTTCATTCGGTTGAGAATATATAAATGATTAAATTTTTCTTAGCCTATCGGTTTAAGTTTTTGGGTGTATTGGTGATTTGATAAGGTATCGGAGCAGGAGGTTGAGGTTTGAGTTTGAATTCTTGGGATGACATTTCCTCCCCGTGAGGGGGAGTGTTGAGAATATATAAATGATTAAATTTGTCTTAGCCCATCAGCTTAAGCTTTTAGGTCTATTGATGATTTTACACATCCATTGTAATTTTTATCTGTATTTCTACACCAAGTTGCTTGTTTACATGGAAGGGCATTTGACAGCCAATGCATTGCCCCAAGTTGTGTCCATCTCCATACCCTCCTTGTAGCTTCTTTTGATGCTTTTAGTTTTCCTTGAAAGGCATGTAGTTTTCACAAGTTACTATAAACTTTCAAAACCTCAATGAATCATTTCTTTAAGATTTGTAGTTTATATTAGGTAATTACATAAAATAACAGCTCATTAGAGAGAATTCTTAATCACTGGATTGCAATCCTGTAACTTTTTGTTTATTCAGTTTTTAAAAAAGTCTATAATCGACTTCACAGAACTTGCTAAGCTATCGTATTGGATGCTACTGACATATTTGCATATCCCCATCACAATTTAAAACTTTTTTTTAATGTTTCCTTGGAAAAGAATGTGCATCTTCAGGAGGGTAAATTCATTCATCAGTGTATTGATTTATGTTGCAGTGTGGTGCAGAAGAACAGATGAGCTCGTGGATGGACCTAATGCTTCACACATCACCCCTAAGGCTCTTGAGAGATGGGAGAAAAGACTAAACGATCTATTCGAGGGTCGGCCATATGATATGTATGATGCTGCTCTTTCTGATACAGTTTCAAAATACCCTGTTGACATTCAGGTACAATCAATCAATTGGTTTTAGTAGTTAAATTTTAGATCGTTTCTACTGCACTGCATTCTTTCCTCTATGATATTAGCTTTATGTTTTGAGTATGCTTTTAGTTCACTTAGCTTGAAATGAAATGTTATATTTGGACAGCCCTTCAAGGATATGATTGAAGGAATGAGATTGGACTTGAGAAAATCAAGATATGAGAACTTTGATGAGCTTTACCTTTACTGCTATTATGTTGCTGGCACCGTGGGGCTTATGAGTGTTCCTGTCATGGGGTTAGCTCCGGAGTCGAAAGCTTCTGTCGAGAGTGTCTACAATGCAGCCTTGGCTCTCGGACTCGCTAATCAACTCACTAACATTCTCAGAGATGTTGGCGAAGAGTAAGTTTCTTGAGAAAGTTAGATGCACATCTCTTTTATAAAAAGTGAAAGTAATTACAGAAATCTAACTTTCATATTTCTTGAAAAAGGTTACTCTGCGTTTTTTTTTTTTGGGGTATCTTGAGGAATTTGTTTACTTTCCCTTTTTCCCATAGTGCTAGAAGGGGAAGAGTGTATCTCCCACAAGACGAGTTGGTACAAGCGGGGCTATCGGACGACGACATATTTCGAGGGAGAGTAACGGACAAGTGGAGAAGTTTCATGAAAGGACAGATAAAAAGAGCAAGGATGTTCTTTGATGAAGCTGAGAAAGGTATTGCAGAGCTAAATGGAGCAAGTAGATGGCCAGTATGGGCATCATTAATGCTATATAAACAAATATTGGATTCTATTGAAGCAAATGACTATGACAACTTCAACAAGAGGGCCTATGTAGGCAAAGCAAAAAAACTATTAGCACTTCCCCTAGCCTTTGGTAGAGCTGTTTGGGCACCTCAAATTTCAAAAGATTTGGTTACAAGATGATCTATTTATCTTTTTTTTTTCCTTTTCTATAAAAATTAAAAAAAATTATTAAACTGATTAGTTAATATGTTTGGAGAAGTTGATTGTAAAGTTAGATTCCCTTAAAGCAAATTGCCTTCACAATGAGTGGAAAGCTAAATGCAATGAGAAATTTTTTGAAGTTTTATGTCCAACTTAAAAAACGTACAATAGAGAAATGACTTACCATCCGATCTTGACCTACTATACTGACTAATTGGTTAATATAAATAACTTAGAGTTTGTTTGGGGTGCTTTTGGTACGGCCAAAACAACTTATACAATAATAAAAAACATTTTCTAAATCTAAGCTTTTTGAAGGAAAAAATGGAGAGAAAATAATGATTTTAGAAGAAATATATATAATATATATATTTTCTGAAAAAGAAATATGAGAGAGTAAGAAAGATTTGGTGGTGGTGGTAAAGGAGAGAAGAAAATGAAAAAAAGCGAGAGAAAAGAGATATGGAAAAAATGAGAGGACAGTGGCTAAAAAAAAAAAACTGATTTGATGGGCATGAGAAAGTGTCAGAGGATGTTTTGATAAAATCATTCTCTCTTGGTGGCCATGAAACCTTATTTTTTGGATGTGCCAATATGATGTTATTCTATATAAAAAAAATTGGTTATTCTCTAATTAGGCTATTTGGGTATTTTTTTAAATTTTTTTTGACATTTCAGTAATTCATATGTAAAAATATGTTATTTCAGTAATTGGTCCAAATAAAATACCTTATTCAATATTTGTATTAATAATTGTTATGATCGAAATTTTAGACAATAGTAACGTGACATGTATCTATAAAGCCACATAGGATGATCAAAACCGTTCAAGTTAGCTGAATGAATTGAGTGGGATGAGCACATCACGCTCAATAGGGCAGGGCTCATCTCGTAACACCTCTTGGAAAAACTCAGTCGTTGGAAGACCTGAACTAAAATACTTATTTGGGATGAGTGCATCAAACTTTGTGAGGAACTTGCTCACCCCTAGATTACCTATTCGCCCAGACTCGGTGAGCAGGTGACTATATTTATATTTAGCATACAATTTATAATCATTTTACAATTTTGATCTGTATGGAATTGAAATATACTTTATGAGATTCTGACACAGTGTCATATTTATGCTTACTTAAACTCATAAATATTTTAACTGGATTATAAGTTAGTATTATAGGATATATTTATTTCTTCAAACTATAAAAACAAATATATTCGTTACCTTTATACCGTTTAAAAATTAAAGATGATATAATATTAGTAAAATACTTACTATTAAATTAAATGATTTTGGGGATAGGGCGAGGTTGGAGATGGAATGTGTCCCCCATCCCTAAAAATGAAATGGGGAAAAATATTCTAAACTTAAAATGATTATGGTTTGAAGGTTTTATTGTAAAAATCTCTATAATTCATAGGTGGTTTATGCATTTGAAAAAGTTGTCATAAAACGGTAAGTTTAATTACATCGATTTCATAAGAGATGACAATTGCTCAAACTGAAGGTTAAAGGGTGATATTGTTACAACCCTCATAATTGTGCTTTTTTTTACCATATTTCTTTAAAAAAGAGAAAATAAGGTATCCCTGCGGCCTGAAATTTTCTACAAATGTATTTCGCAAACCACATAAAGATGGGGCCCAATAAAAAAGTAAAATTCATGTACAGCCACATTTTGCCCCTATTGTATATTTATTGTTTTTCACAATTCCAAAAAGCTATTGGATCCACCACCCAACTTCTTTTTACTCAAAAGCTAAGAAGTAAGAATAATTTTACAGGCCAAAAACTGAAAATATAGGTTAACTGAAAATATAGGTTAACAAAGCAAGTTGGGTATTATACTTGTTCTATTATACAGAAAAGCCAGACACATCTACATTCCAATGAATATCCATCAAGGAAAAATTCAATGGCACATGCCACTGGATGTTACCTACAAAAATGTAGCAGAAGTCTGATCTTACTTTTTCCTAACCTTTTGATTTACACCCGCTTTTGGTGAGGATGAGGATGAGGAAGATGATGAAAGACCTGATCGATTATTCTCCGCAGTGTCCTTGCAGAATGCCTTCTGCACATCATCTTTAAGTTCCATGAAACGAGCTTTCTTCTTTTTCTGCTCGTCCGGAGTGCCCTTTTCAAGGTAGACGATATCTGGCATATCATCTGCCAAGAAGTTGTCAAGAACTTCTGAACAATGAGGGAAAAAGCGCCGACCTGTCTCCACTGCAATCAAATGTGACATGAGTTTAGGGAGTCAAATTGGTTGAAACTAATGGCTAGTGAGATTTCATTCAGACTGACAAGACTGGAGTATTCTCTCCATCATGGTCCAACTTCCTTTCTTTTAATCAACATCCACATAAATTTCAAAAGAGCAACACTGACCATAAACAAAGTAATCATAATAAAATTCTGAGTTTTTTCGGCAATTAAATGTTCAATTGAAGGGGGGGAAGTCCTCCAGGGGAACATAACTGTTAATGGAAGATTGAGCATTTTTAAGACCATGTATAAAAATCAAGTTAATGAAATAACCATATAGAACTTGTGTCCTAGAAAAGTGAACCGCAATGGGTTCACAGAGTGATCAGCCATGCCTAACACATTTACCACCAATTTCTACATCAAGACGGCCTGATTCTTGATTTAATTAGCAGACAGCAGTGTTCAAAAGATCTGATAACTCAGAAAATCCAAGCAAATCACTTGATTTAGGTTGTAAATTTGTTTATGATAGGATAGATGTTTCAATTCACGATTCGTTGAACATCTATACTACAATATTAAGTTTACTTAATGATTATGTGGGAAGAAGCAAAAACCATACTAATCTCGGATTGAACCTTAGTCTTTTTTTATTTTATTATACTCAACACCTCTTTCATATCTTTCTCCTCTACATCAATTCATTCAAACAAGATTTCGAGTCTTTATGTTTTTTCATAATTGGATGTTTAGACATCTGATAAATCATTGCTATCTTTTATGAGATAAAATAGGTCTTTGAAGTATTATTTCAAGTCTTATCCATCTGAATATATAAACAGGTCCTTTTTTTTATAGAGTGACATTTTGACAATTTTTTGATAGATAAACAGATCTTTGAAGTACAATTTTTTAAATACTTATTATATGCTTTCTAAAATAGAAGACTCGAACCACGCAAACTAGCTTAATCAAATTATCACATAATTAGGTTAGGTTGGGCTCATCACCTAATTAGGGATATTTGAATTGGACAAATTGACAATTCTATTAAGGGTGTGTTTGCGAGTGCTTTAGGACGAGCCAAAAGTGCTTTTGAATGAGCAAAAACACTTCTTAGATACAATATGTATGTTTGGCTACATTCTATAAGCATTTTTTGTAAAAGTTAAAAGCACTTCAAAGTGCTTTTTGAAGAAGTAAGTATTAGGTGCTTTTGATTTTTTGAATCTTATATTTTTAATTTCTTCTACATATTTTATCTCTCTAACTTCTCTCTACATATTTTATCTCTCTAACCTCTCTCTACAAACTTTCTCTCTCTAACCTCTCTCTACATAACACATTCTCTCTCTAACTTCTCTCTACATTAAGCTTTCTCTCTCTAACTTCGCAAACGTTTCTCTCTCTATCTTCTCACACATTTTCTCTCTCTTGCTTATTTTTCTACACTCTCTCTAACTTCTACTTAAACACTTTGTTTCACTAACTTATTTCTACATATTTTCATATCTACACACATTTTCTCTAGAAAGTACACTAAATATGATTAAAAGCACTTTTAAAAACCAAACAATAAGATAATATACCACTAAGCACTTTTTGGCATACTACTTATAAGAAAAGTAGTTTAATTAAAAGCACTTATTTTCTAAACACTCCCAAACAAGCCCTAAATATATTAGGGTAAAATATCATTTTGGTGTATGAACTTTCATTCCGGTTTAATTTTCGTCCTCTAAAGTTACATTTTTCGTCCTTGAACTTTACGATTCGTTTCATTTCAATCCTTTCGCCTGTGTTTTCTGTCTAAAACACTAATGGAGGGTTTATGTGACATGTAATTGATGATGTGACATTATAAAAATATGATGTTAAATGACATGGAAAAACGAATATACAGAGAGGTTAATCTCATCATATTCTCCTTAATTGCAGTCTTAAATCTCACTATATTTTCGTTTTTCCACGTCATTTAACCTTACTGTATACTTATATAATGCCACATCATCAAATACATACCACATAATCCCTCCGTTAGTGTCAACACGGAAAAACACTGATGGAAGGACTAAAACGGAACGAATCGTAAAATCTAGGGACGGAAAATATTACTTTTGAAAGTTTAGGGACGAAAATGAAACTCGGGTAAAAGTTCAGGGACTAAAATGACATTTTGACCAATAAACTAAATCACCACTAGACCCAAAAGTTTAAGCTAATGGATAAAGACAAATTTAATCATATATCTCAACACTCCTCACATGTATCTTCACTCGTGGATGAAAGAGAAAAAAATGATACAGATTGCTGTGCTATAAAACTGCTATCAATACTGTTCGAGTATTGATAGCAGTTACCATGGCAGTTAAGAATTATATACAGGTAAAGCAGGTAGAGGGAATAGTTGAAACTGGTTGAGGCATATAAAATTGTTCAACACCAGTTAATGTCCCAACCGACTAGAATTTGGGTTAACGAATCTAATGTTGGTTGACTCAATACTATTACCGTCGTTTAGAAGGAAATTGAATTCCAAAGTATGAATGTCATAGTTCAATTAATTTCTCCATTTCGCATTAGAAAAATCCCAAAGCTGGTCAAACATCAGAAAACAAAATACTATGGGCAAACATAAAAAATCGTTCTTTTCCCCATTAGCAAAGACTATTAAAAGATAGAGTTTTGACGGTACCTGTTTTAAGTAGAGCTTGCATTCTTGATTGGAGTCTTTTGGTTTCTGCAGATGGCGTTTCATTTAAATTAACCTTCAGCAAGTTGCCAGATGACCCCTTGGATGCAACAGGGCCAGTATATGGTGTTGTTGAATCTGTATCTGCAATTGCCATTGCTAGCTTTGCCTCAGCAGGGAAAAACATACGAGCAAATGCCACTGCAACAAATGGAGTAAATACTGAATTCTTGATTTGAGTGTCAAAGACAAAAAATATAATTAGCTTCACAACATTAGGGAAAAGAAGATCGAGTATGGATTGGAACAATCTTCCAAAATAGAATACTGAATTACAAAATGGGACAACTTAAAAGAGCAACATTATAATATTAACTATGCTCAATGATAAATCCATTTATCTCTCATTTTTATTGAAGTTGTTAGGATCTAAAACCAAAGAGAATTCCTGCTAACATATTGTATCCTATACTTAACAGAACAAATTCAGATATTTTTTCAATAGGAAATGAAACTAAATCTTTGTGGCTTTTGTGCCAAGCCAAGAAAAAAGTCACCTTCACAGAATTTTTTTTTTTTTATACCGGGCCAGCTTACGCGTACCACGACTAATCTCACGGGACAACCTCATGACCCTACAACACTTGGCGTCGGTCCTAGATAGGTGGCCAACATGGTTTGAACCACATACTGAATTCTTTACCTATATATTAAAAAACCTTCACAGATTAATTTACCTATATATTAAATAACCACACACTGAATTCTTTCTTTGTAAGCTTATGTGCTTCAGTGCTTGTCTCAAAACCACGAGGAACCTTTTTTATAGATCTGATGTAGAGTTTAAGAAAAGGAATCCTTCATAAAATAAGCATGTGTGGCTAAAACAGGTTTACAGTTATTCTCTGAGCTATCTCCAATCAATAAAATAAATTTTAAGTTCGTTCAAGTGAAATCAATTCTGTGGACTTCCTCGAGCATCGATTAGTCAATAGAGAAAAGCAATCTCACACCAATCCTTAGTAGTAGCACCATTTTCTTGGTTTTTCTAAATAAAAAGTATACACCATAGTAAATCCACTTGTTCATTATTAGGTTTGTTCGACTAAGTTATTCTTTCAAAGAGCAAATGCTTCCTAAGTTGCTTAGTTCTCCACTGAATCTTTTGCGCAAGCTGATCTATATTGCGATTACTCAAAATACATAAGATTCACCTGGAAAAATATACAACTCAACTGAACATAATATAATGAACTCTAATAACTGAAAGCATTTTGTTCATGAAATTTATTAATTATACAAAAATTAATATTTTTTTTTAATTAATAATGAAAACATGGAATACAAATTTTTTACAGCAATTTTTTTTAAACAAAGATATTAACACAAAAGAATCTAAAAGTTCAAAGCTATTATCAGTATCACAATAACACATGCAAAAACACTAGTCTACAGGGCATCTACTGTTTGATTGCAGCTTTTCCCAAAAAATTTGGGAGTAACTCTTTAATGTGTTCAACATGAAATGGGTTAGTCATAAGGACCCTAGAACTAATGTGCTTTCTCTTCTAGGTGGTTCTTTGCTACAAGGTAAGAAGAGGATTCTTTGGGATAGCGCTGTCAGATCGATTTTGTGGGGAATTTGGCAAGAGCGTAATAGCAGAATTTTCAAAGAGAGAAGCAAATCTTGGGAGGATGTTTGGGAGGGGAGTGTTCTTTTTGCCTCCATTTGGAGTGCTCAATGTAAATCTTTTTGTAATTATACTCCTTCTACTATAGCGTTCAACTAGAAGGCTTTTTTGTAGTTCTTCCCTTGTAATCTTTTTGGTTGTGGGTGCTTTTCTCATCACCCTTGTACTTATATATTTTTTGAATGAAAGTTTCCTGTTTCCTATAAAAAAAAAACTAGTCTAGAAAACAACAATTCGTGTTTCAATGGACACATTTGCATCTCTTATTACATAAAAACCAATTTGCACCAGTATTTATACTAGTATAAGAAAAGTATCTTTCTGTGATATTTAATTTGGTGGAGGATTTCAAGTCTCGTTCATTCATGTCAGTTAGCTCTTAACCTATACCCATACAATCATCCAAAAAAGTCTCATTTGATTGCCTTTACCCTCAAAACAATTATAAACAATGGCAGCAAAATTTACAAAGAGAAGGTTGGAAAAATATCCTATTTAATAAACGACCTTCACAATTAATTATCTTGAAATCTTGCATTAGAATAGAAGTTCATTAGTAATGGTTCTTCAAATTAAAACATGGTTTACATACCAGATCAGAGTGCCTCATCCCATTGTTCAGGCGCTCCTTTCTAATGCTTAATTATTAGCCTAGTGACATCTTAGCGAGCCAATCAATAGAGAATTATAAGCTAGAAGTTTCAGAGTTTATGCACTACTTTTAATATATATATACATATATATATATGTATATATACATATATATATATATATATATATATACATATATATATATATATATATATACATATATATATATATATATGTATATATATATATTTTTTTTCTAATGCTTAATTATTAGCCTAGTGACATCTTAGCGAGCCAATCAATAGAGAATTATAAGCTAGAAGTTTCAGAGTTTATGCACTACTTTTAATATATATATACATATATATATATGTATATATACATATATATATATATATATATATGTATATATATATTTTTTTTTTTCCTTTCATGTAATTATAATGTTCTTTTGATTAACACCGATTGGAAATGTTTTTTTTAATCCTTTTGGGCTCGGGTGATCTCTCCTCACCCTTTCAGTAATTATTTTTCTTTTAATGAAAAATCACATAGTTTCTTATAAATATATATATATATATATATATATATAATATATATATATATATATATAAAATAAAACTAAAACACATTTTAGAAGTTCCCTTCTTAGGATCCCGGCATGAAAACTATCAATTTGCAGTTTGGCTTTATGTTAAAGAAGATGCTTAATTCCCTATCTGATGGCAATCAGAAAAAAATGAATATATCGGAAAAAAAAGTACCTCTACTTTCCAAATAGTCTAGCATCACATGCATATCAGCAGGGGAAACCTTAGCTGCCATTTCAATGCTACCAGAAATTGAATTCCTTCGCATCTCTCTCTCCAGCACATCTATGCATAACCGGTCTTTGTTAGCTTCCTGTCCCTTTTGAGTTGTCTCATTGAAATCCTTTGGCCTAGTCAGCCTCCTACATATTGCCACAGCAGTTTGTCCATCTCTTGTAGTGTCTAATGCAGAGGTTCCCTTGTCCAGAAGAGCCACAATGATTTTAGGATCCTTACGCCTAGCGGCAACATGAAGCACTGTATGTCCCCGGGGATCTATAAGATTGAGATCAGCCAAACCTAGATTGAGAACCTCCTTAATTAGTTTAAGATCACAGTAGGCAGTTGCATAGTGAAGAGCATAAGCATCATCCAAAGTAATATCAGAAGATTCGTCCAAAAGAAGTTTCACTAGTTCAACATCGTCAGAATCCAATGCTTTATGAATTCTCCTGATTCGCTTCTCACGATTTTGGTCTACATCTTCCACCATATCTAATTCACTCTCTTGCTGAGTGTTTACACGCAGTAATTTAACCTCACTTGCAACACCATCCGGAAGCTCTCTTTCTAGAGACACGGCATCAAGATCCGACCTTGCCACTCTATGGATGCAGTGGGAGAGTAGCTGGTTCAGTTGACAGTGGAATGCTGAAACCAGTATAGTTATAACATCTTGCACAAAAGCCTTCTCAACGAAATTTAAGAGTCGACGCTGTACATGTTCGGATGCCGAGTTAGATTTTTTAAAATCAGACAGGACATGAAATTGCTGGTTTAGAGCTAAGAAACAATACATTTTTTAAATTTGATAAGAAGCAGGCCATCTTTTAGTATATTTACAACTACAAGGTCGTAGAACTAGAGGTGAGAAAATAAAACCTCAACTAAAACAAGTCTGATTAATCACATTTGTTTAGCCAAAACTAACACTGGCTACTCAGTATATGTCATGTATTGTCTACTAGGATTATGTTCAAATTTACTAAATGCTATCATTCTATACTGCACTTCAACTTTTTTTAAAATAAATTTCATCATAAAAAATCTCCATCTGTAAGAGTGCATGTGGCATGCTTTCAAAGAATTTTTTTTTTACCATAATGTTTGGCTACATGGCCAAAGTGTTTTAGAAAAATTCAAAAACACTTCGAAATGTTTCTTAGGGTCCGTTTGGTATAGCTTTTCCAAAAAATGTTTTGAGTTAAACATTTTAAAACAAATACTAATAAATTGTTTCATCTAAAAACACTTGAGTGAAGTATTTTAAGTGAAATACTTGTTTATAAACACTTTTACAAGAATCACAAATCAAGTATTTTCTCTAAAAACACTTTTAGGGCCAGTTTAGCATAACTTCTTCTAAAAACGTTTTGAGTTAGAGAATTTAAAAGAAATACTAATTAAGTGTTTCTTCTAAAAACACTGGAGTATGCTAAAATGTGTTTTTAGAGAAAACACTTGATTTGTGATTCTTTCAAAAATGTTTATAAACAAGTATTTTACTTAAAATGTTTCACTCAAGTTTTTTTAGATGAAACACTTAATTAGTATTTCTTTTAAAATCTCTAACTCAAAACGTTTTTAGGAGAAGCTATGCCAAACTGGTCCTTAGTATACTCAAGTGTTTTTAGATGAAACACTTCATTAGTATTTCTTTTAAAATGTTCAACAAAAAACATTTTTAGGAGAAATTATACCAAACGGACTCTTAATTAGTGTTTTTCTAAAAAGTGCTTATAAAAAAATGGTCCCAAGTACAAGTGCATGAAGTCCAAGCGGTTCAATTGACATACTGATAACATGAACTATGGAAATCCAACTCCTGATAAACTTTAATAAAACAATCAGTTCAAGTTAGCTTTCCACTAAAGTAACCGACCAGAAAAACGATATGAAAAAGAGACTGAATGAATCTAAGAGATATCACACCTGTACAAGAAGAACAAGCTCTTTCATCTGGAAAGTAGCAGAAGCATACATCAATTCCACAGCATAATTAATGGCAGGGCCACAAGCATCATGAGCACAATCCTCATCAACACATGTTGAAACTTCCGGTGGCGATGGCTTTAACTTTCCAGTATACAAGTAATTCAAGATAACCTTAAGAGACTCAATTCCAACCTTACAATAAGGTATCAATTGAGACATAAGATATCTTGGTTTACCGTCCTTAGTATAGTTATCCATTTCCTGCTTAAAAAGCTCATGAAAAAACTGACTACGAACAGCCAATATACATCGATGAACACCGACTTCAACCCCCTCAACAACAATCACAGCATCAGTATAACCATAATCAGAATCAACCACTAACTTCTCAAGATTTGCACTTAACTTACTTAGACACAACATTTCAGAATTTGGATATGGGTCATCACTGATTGTTGCAGAAACATTATTATAACTTGACCCATTTGAAACATAAGAAGATGAAGCAAAACTTGGGGACGAGGATGGATCATTGACATGATCCATGGCTTAAAATTAATTTTCCACTAAACTAACCTAATAAATTAGCTTACAAACTATACAAATTAAGCAAAATCACAACGACCCAGTTCCTAAAATCAAGAGCAGATTTGGAAAGAGAATTGATCGAGCAAAATATTTACTCATCTTCATTAAATAGAACCCGTGGAAATTAACAAAGAAGAAAAATAATAAAAGCAGAAAGACGATTGCTTACAAAAACACACCCTTTGACTGCAATTAATTACAAAAATGAATCAGAAGCTAGAGATTTACGATCCGAATCGCAGGAAAGAAGAAGAAGTAGAAGAAGACTAAAAGAGTTGACTTGAGCAAAATCCAAGGAAACAAGAGGAAAAAGCAAGCATCTTTACAGAAAAATAATGAATTTACTCCGCTTCATAAATCACCAAGAACACGGTGTGAATTTTTGGGAACGGATTGATGAGAAATCAGAAAGAAGAAGAAGAAGAAGAGGAGAAAGAAAAGAATCGTTGACTCAACAAAAACAGTGGAAGACCCATTAACCATTATTACACTATGAGGGAATTATTCCATAAACCTCTAGTTAAATTAAATTAATATATATATATTTTTTAAATTATTTAATTAATTAATAATTATATTCTTGTTATTATGATCATCTTTATTCTTTTGTCCCTTCATTTCCTTAAATGGTTATTGGTGCATGGATTTAACGTCCATATACACCATTTTCCCTTCATTGTTTTTCTTTTTTTCCCTTGTTATCCAAATGATGATGTTGTCCCCATAATTTTTTAAAAACATTTTCTCTCTCTTTCTTCTTTTCATTTCTTTTTAATATAAATGTCATCATAAAAGAAGCCTTTCTTTTTCTCTCTCTTACGTCTAAATTTTCTTTCTTTCTCTGACATGGGCATAATTTTTATTTTTATTTGAGAAATTTTAACCTTTGGATTTTTTTATTTTTATATATGAGTAATTTAAAAAATAACTGATATTTTAAAAATAAAATTTCTCTCTACTAATCTGATGTGGGGCGAGGCCAAGTCCACGGCCTCAACAAGCAAATCCATACTGGAATGGGAAATCCATCCCAAAGAACTAGGGTTAAAACCCAAAGAGGAGAAGTACTCTCACTATAATATAATTGATTCGAATTGGATATAAGATAAGATATAAGATGTGTCTACAAAATGAAACCTAATATGGCTATTTATAGCCTTACAATAAAAAACCTAATTTTAACCTAAAGTAATTAAAACTAATAGTAATTAATTATACTAATTAATTACATTAAAATAAACTAATTCTCTAATAACAACTCATAAATAAACCTAAACTATTTAACCTATTATGATTCACATCATAATCTCCTCAATCTCAGTTTTAAATTGGTAGATCTCAGTATGAAAAATATCATTTTTATTATTTTTAAAAATCTTACTATTTATAAAAATATCAATTCTTATAATGCCATTTTTTTTATGAAACATCATATCAATGTGTTTAAAGTACGTACCATTCTTTTTTTTTTTTTTTTTTAATTTCAATTTTAGAGTATAACAACATTTTAAATCAAATCTCTATTAAATAATCAAGTTAAAATTTTATAATAGATTTATGATAAGAAAAAAATATATATATATATAACATTAATTTTGTGTGGCATACTATAAAGCGTTGAGATAAAATCTAATATGGAATAGAAACAATTGATTTAGTAATTAAATAGTTTAATAATCATGGATCGTTGTCAATATCATGTAAAAATAATGAAAAAAATCTAAAACTTTAATTTAGGGTCTTCGAAATTATTACCTTGCAATAGGATGTAGATTTGATGGACAATTCTTTAATCAAACACCAAATTTTCTATACTATAATCTGATTGAAAGTAAAACCTACTTGTGAGGGTTCTCCAAATGAATGATTAAAGAAATCAAACCTTCATGATTTTACTTTGTAAAACCGTAAATGGTAAAAAGAGAGAATTTTCCTTTTGTCCAATTGAATTATAGGGAGTCAATAATATGATCATCCAATGATCATATTCATAGGTTAGAGCATTTTTCTAATTACATTAAGAAATATTTTCCTAAATATTCAAATCATGGTAGAGTTTCTCTCTCATTATCATACGATGGCCAAAAATCAAGGGAGGGATGAGATTTATCTCTTCCTTCCTTTGAATTTTTCCATCTAGATAATTATATGTTCCTGATTAATTTTAGAACAGATTCAAATAATCGATCCTAATTAATTATGTTGTGGCCGTAAATACAATGATAAAATAATTATTACATGACATCAAATTAATTAATTAATTTGAGTCAAAACCAATTTAGATTAATCCCATTGAGTTTTAATCTCATCAATAAATTAATGAGTCTAACCCATTGTTTATATTATTATGAATTTAAATACACTCATTATTTAAATAATTAATAATATTGATATTATTTAGTAATTTTTATTTAAGTGTTCTCATTTTTAAACAATTAATAACTTTAATATTAATTTTCATTTAAATAATTAATATTGCAATAATTTAAGTAGGTAAATTACTCAAAATTATTTAATCTTCTTAAGTTAAATTAATAACTTAATTTTATTACTATGATATTTGAATTAATATAAGGACTTGATGGATCTATAGATCATGGGCTCCAATAATATATTAATTAATTAAACTCTTAATCAACTAATCATTATTATTAACTATACACTATTCCACTAAAAACTTAGAGTCACACTCTCTTCACGATAGATGACTTGTGTCCATATGCTATTAAGTTAAGATCCTTCACATGATGAACTCATAATTATATTTGGACTAAAATTATTGTTTTATCCCTGTAATTATATCTTATCTATTTCATGTTGATTCTCCAATGAACAATATTTATATTTCTACTATAGAGAAATACTTTAATGATCACTCAAAGATGAGACGCCTTTTGTTCAAGTCCTAAATCAGTACAACAAGGGAGTTACTAAGGAGGCGTTTGGCTCACATGTTCAGGTAAAGAGTTGGGGGTTACACAAGCATAACCAGCGTCTGTACCCTAGTTTTGAAACCAACCCAGCACCTTTAACAATTTCATTCATTTTCATAATTTCAACACATTTTTCACTAACTCAGATTTAACAAACTCGATCGCTGTTTTGTACAATCCAAACATAATCTTAATCTTTCATCTTTCATCCGTGCTAAAATCTTTATTTTAAAAAGTTGGGGATGGGGACAGAGATTTTCCATAGGGAATTTATAGGGATCAAGTGCCTCAAAGGGAATTTATTTCCTTTTTTATTATTTATAAATATTTAAAATTAGAATATAATTTAGTATTATAATAATATCAAACCCCTAGATAAATATTTGTGATTTCAATTTTCAAAACGTTGATAGTAATTAAAAAAATATTAGTTTTTATATTCATTAAAATATAAAAAATCATGAAATAACACTAGTTGTTGATTTTTTTATTAACTATTATTTAAAAAGATAAAAATAAAGAATATATTATAATTAAGATTCATATGGGTATCTTTGTCCATCTCTTTAATACAAACCATTCACATATTTAAGCCATGTTAATTGAAGAGATCACGTGATAAGTACATGATAAAATGATAGTTGAGTTTTCACCCCTTAGACTAATTTGCATGATCAAAACATACTTATTTTTAATCATATATATTTAAGGAGAATACTTGGCTCCTGACAAATCAGGAAGATCATAAATATATGATTGTACCATTTATTTACAATTTTGGACAACCGCCACCAATAATAATAAATGTTTACGAAATTATCCTCGCATGACTGAAAATAAACGCGCCGTTCAAGTACCGTGTGGATGACGTCATGACAGGTAATGATAAACATTAGGCGTGAAAACAGGGATTTGATTTTCGAAATTTTTGAATTTTAAGCGGTTAATTTATTTTTTACTTCATATTCGTATCTAAAAAATTACAAACCAAATTTCAGCAAAATATCCGTGTTGAAAACGAAACCTAGAATACGCATGAACCAAATCTGAAGAAATCTAATAAGGAGAAGTAAGAATGTTTACAAAAAAGCAAATTTTGGAGAAACGGAAGCAGTACCTAGAAGCAATTAGTTCAGACCAAGCTTCTTCTAAGGAATCTCATGAAAGACTCGATAAACAAGCCGAAGTTGGGAAAAATGATGAGGTATTGTATCCTCTTGTAATTTTAACAGTCCAGATTTTAAAAAAAATTGATTCTTGATTTTTTTTTTAATGTTTCTGTTTATAACACAATTTGTATGTGTAACAACCCGGATTTTCACCAAGGGTATTTTAGTCTTTTCACCAATTTTGATCCAAATAACGTTATATTTGGTTTTCCCGAACCGTCGTGTCGTTACGATTTCAACGAAATTGACTACGCTCAATTCCGAGTTCCGAGGAAAAAGATATGGCCTGAATACCGTTTACGTCTCTAACTCTTATTATTTCTTTCAGGGGCATCTTAGTAATTTTTCCAGCCAATAAAAATTCATTAAAATAACACACACTCTTAGGTCAGCTATCTCTTTTCTTCTTCTCTCTCACGATCAGCCGCCTTTCTCTAGCCGGTGGATGTTCGTTTCGGTTTCTCCCAAGGTTCTCGTGAGTTCGCGGAAAAAGTGACCTCTTCCCATCGTCATTCTTGTTAATCGTCATGAGTTTTCTTTCGGATTAAATCTTCACCGGAATCGCTACAATCCTCGCCGGAATCTGGAAATCTTCATCGCGGATTACTCGGATTGGAAGCTATTTCACGTGAGTTTCTTCGTTGCGTGTGAATCGAGACGAGCATAGGACGTTCTTCCTCGAACAAGGTGAGCTTTGGTTTCATGTTAAAAAAAGAGGAAAAAAAAAAAGCAAGCGGTGCGTTTTCCCTTGTGCCCGCTATGTCTGCTGTGAAGAAGAGACGGTCCATTGGACCAGGTGAACTGGTTCAATCAACCTGGTTCACCGGTTCAACTGGTCCAAGTCAGCTGATTTGACTTAATTTGAGCTGGTTTCCCAGGTTAGCCTGGTTCTCGTAAAATTTACCTTGTATTATTGTTGTCACAGGTCTTGGGCATCGTTAGGATTTTATTTGGATTTATTTTGAGGTCGTTTGGTTGCTCAATTTGGATTTAAGGTAGGTTAATTCCTACTTAGAAGTTAAATTGAATTCCTTATGATTGCTTACTTGTCATGTGATTATTATGATAATTTCGAGAGATGTTTTTCTTGAATTTAAATTATATTATCAAGTGCTCGTTGGATTGATTTTAATTATTATTATTATTTTAAATATTATTATTATTTTAATTCTTATTCTGATTATTATTGTTTTTATAATAATTATTATTATTTTTATTTTAATTATTATTATTATTATTATTATTATTATTATAGTAATTATAATTATTATTAGAATTATTTTATTTATTATTATTATTAGTATTGTTGTGATTATTATTATTATTTTTTTTATTTTAAATTCTTATTCTTATTCTTATTTTTATTTTTATTATTGATTTTAGTTATTATTGATTATTATCATTAATATATGCTTGTTTGATTTGTAAATATTGTTTTTATTTCTTTTATGTGCGTTAGGTTGTTATGTGTTATAATTAGGGGTTAGTAGCGGTTTAAGGTTAAACCAACCTAATAAATTCCTATTAAACTTGTTAAGCTGGATGCTTAGCATGGCACGTATCATGAGTGGCCATATACCCCACTATGATACCTATATACAAGTTTAATAGTAAACAAGAGATTTGATAATTACATATTAAATTTGTAAAGCTGAATACTATGGCACGTATCATGGCTTGTCATGATACCTATTTCCTAGCTGGATAGTATGGCCCGTATAGTTTGTGGTCTCGTATTCCACATTTATACCTATGTGCAAATTTAATATTAATTAAGAGTTGTTGTAGGCTAAGTACCTACCTAATTAATTATAAAGCGTGGGAATGGACGAGTATCCATAAAAGTTTAATGATGATAATTCTTTGGATTTAATTTACTTATATGAGTTTGGTTTTAATCTACTGAGCTAAAAACTCACGGTATTCGAAATGCCCTGCAAATTTAAATTTTGCAGGTAACGTTAATAATTTTTGGAGCTCGAGGCGCATGACGAGGATGGTGCTACATGGAGGCCTTAGGATTTATTTGTTTCGTCTTCTCCTTTGACTTTTCATATTAGTCATTTCTTTTGTTAATTGGGATATTTAAATTTCTTTTATTTAAACTCATGCATTATATTTGGATTTTATTATTTGAATTGGCGCCACATTTAAACGTTTTGTTTTATCTTTTATTTGTTATTTAAATAAAAGGCTTCCGCATTTATTGATTTTACTCTGATTTGTTTGTAAATTAAATGAGTTCTTTTATCATTTACTTATTTATTTTCATATTGAGTCGGGTCGTCACAGTATGTATATATTTTTTTTATTTAAGATTCAAAGATATGAAACAAGCAATAAAGTTGTAAGTGAATCAAATATCGTTGAAGAAGAAGAAGAGGAACAAAGGTTTAAAGAGTTTGAAGACGAAAGCATTGAGAATTCAGACACGGATGATGAAACATTTGTTGGAAAACAGAGTAATGACAAGGAAGAAGAAGATGACATGGAGGTATTAAAAATTTATATCTGGAAATAAATATTTATTTTAAGATAAACATTGTTAAATATTTAATTTGATGCACTGTGATGTACTTGAACAATCTTGTTAATTTTGTTTATATGTGTGTTAAACAGGATTATTCTGATAAACAAGAAGGTAGTTTAAAAGGAAGAAATGTTGGAAAACAAAAGATGAAGGAAAAGGAAAAAAATTTCAACACATGAGGGCGAGGAATACGATGAATCGTATAAAGATGATGAAGAAGTTGTAATGGAGGTATAGATGCTAATGTTAAGTTCATATATATATATATAGAATTATATATTTTGTATGAATGTGTATATAAGTTAAACAATGGTTACAAATGCTACATTATTTTATTTCTGTTTAATTTAATCAACATTTATTTATCTTTATATTTCTTAAATACTAGTATTTAATACAATTTGAATATGTTTATTGATATTTTTTATAACAGGATTTGGTTGATGAAAAATCAACTGGTTTGAAAAAAAAAATGATAAGACGTTGACAAAGGCAAAGGGTAAGGGGAAGAAAAATATTACAAAAAGGAGTGAACATAAGGTAATTTTAATTAAATAAAGTTAAATTGACTGATTAGTTGTATAAATATGAATTGTCATATGTTTCTTATGTTTATATAACATATACAAGGACCACCATATATTGTGCAATTGGAAAATTGGTATCGTGACAAGAAAACACAGCCTTACTTGAAACAGAGTGTAATTCCGAAGATGTTGACCAAGCTGACTGAGGAAGCAAGACGAATTGTGAAGGATTGTTGTTTCAAACACATTATGGAAATGCAGATTATTAATTTTCCTCCAAAATTACTCCAACAGCTTGTGGGTCGGATGGTTGCTAATCCGAAACCGAATGAGTTAAGCTTCAACTTTGATGGTAATATTGAAACATTTACATTTAAAGATTTTTGCTTAATTACTGGCTTAAATTGTGCTGAGCCGATGTACGTAGATGTTAATCAATTAAAAGAGAGCAGTATATTGGCTGAGTTTTTCCCAATAACTGGTACAATGGACAGGGAAGAGTTGGAAACTCTTTATTACAAGTATAAATTTTCTGATATTAACATGTCTGTTAAATTGGCAAAAATTCATTTTCTAGAGTCTATATTACTTCCTATACAACCGAAGACAAGTATAGAAATGTTGCATTTGAGGTTGGTTGAGCATGATGAACTGTTTGAGAATTATGGGTGGGGTAGTTTGTGCTATAATATAACTTTGGATGGCATTAAAAAGTTTAGGGATAAGCCTCAAACAAGTTACCACCGTCTGAATGGTTTCCCACATGCACTGATTGTATGGGCATACGAGATTTTGCCGGCTTTATCCATAGATGGGAGGTTTGCAAGACGTGTAGCTAATACACACCCTAGGATTCTTAATTGGTATTCTGAAAAACAGGGGACCTGGAATGACTACTCCTCGCACGTTTTTACAAATCAGGTGCTTACACTAAACTATACCTATTTTATCTACTGTTTAATTATGTTCATAAATTATAGTCTGTATATGAAATTAAACATTTAATTTGTATAAACATTTAACAAAACACCTGCATTATGTTTTGAATAGATGGTTGTCAATAGTTTCAAGATTTCTAAGTATGAGGAAGAGACAGATTATTACAAGAAGTTCATGGAAGATGCTATGAAAAAAGAACAGCTAAATAAACATTATGATGTAGGTGAAGGAAGTGGCCTTGGATTGGAATCTAAGAATCTGAAAAGAATTAATGAAGACATTTCTATCTTGCTTCAGGAAAATCATATGTTGCGGATAAGTGTTATGTCACTTCATAGGAAAGTGGATAAAATGTTTAAATTAATTGAACTTTCTATGGGTGATAAAAAAGTGAAGGGCGAGGTAGAAGTTGATGGATCAAAGGTACGACATCGTTACTTGTGTATGTATTTGTTGAAAGTATTTTTTAATTGTTGTCAATGTAATATGGTACCCCATTTTATCTGCAACTCCAGGATGAAGGTATACATGATGCTGAATATAACAAAGAGAATGAAAAACTTTCGGATCATATGGGTATGGATATTGTGAATACTGATTGGGATATGTTGGAAGACACTTTGAATTATCATTATGGAAAAGATAAGGTTATGTAAATATGTATATCCTTATTAATAACTATATTTAGTTTCAAATAAAGAATACTCAATGTAATATTAATATATTATATGCTTCAGTCTGATGATATGGATGTGGACAAAAGTGTGAAAGTTGTTGCTGCAGTAGATTTGAAGGAAGAAGGAAATAAAAAAGTGGGTAAACAAGAAGATGAAGAGGTATTATATTAATTTTAAATAAATATATCTGTTTATTATAACGCAGAGGAATATATTGAAAAGTTTGCATGTAATTGGTACAAAATTTATGTACAGAATGAAGAGAATGTAGTTGCAAATACTTCTAAGAGAACAGCACTGGATGAAGAACATGTTACAGCAGCAGAATCATTGAAAATAAGCAAGGATGCAGTGGACGCGACAGAAGAGGTAAAGTGTTTATTTCATATACATATTGATAAATATTTATATTTTGGAAACATTGTTAAACTATTATTTTTTTTTTCATAACAGGATAATATTCCACTTGTCCGAAAGAATTCTAAGAAACTTCGTAAGACAACAACTTTTGTCGAAGAGAAAGAAGAATTACCTGGCAAAGAAACAACATTGGAATATAATATAAAGAAAAGGCCCGAGAAGCTTCAACCTCTGAGACCAAGATCACTTAGAATTCGAAACAGAGATAATGCAACTATACAACCATCTAAACCAAGATTCGGACCTGGATTATCAACTATTGAAGGAGGGAGCTTACAACCTGATCACTCACAACCACGTTTCAAATTTAGTTTAAGTCAACCTGGGGTCCTGGAAAGATGAAAGTCTCTTACTGTTTTTTTGGTTAAGAATTAATGATTCAGTTTGAATATTTTTTGTAACATGGGTTATTATTGTTTGGTTTATATGTTTTAATGACAATACATTTGCAAATAACCTCTGTGAAACACGGGTTTTTAATTTTAAATTAATGTTTCAAAGCATTGAAGTAATATACATGTTTATTAATATTTAATTAACATAAATTGTGCCTCATGCAATATAAATCGTAATCAGATAAAGAAATAAGCTTTTTTGTTGTCACTATTTATTAATGTTTATTTTTAACAAATATTTTCATAAACAAACTTTGAAATACGATTACAATGTGTTTGTAGTATAATTAAACAAGATTAAACATTTATATAAATTTAATATAGTAAATTCTAAAATTAGAACAACATATCTTACAAGTATAATTTTAGGGACAACATTGACTGAGAACAAATTTATGTTTAAACATGAACCTTTAACATTTCAAATTTATATAAAATTAAAATAGTTTGAAAGCAACAAGTCATAATTAAAGTAGATAGAAATGTAAAAATTACATACGTAACTAACAAATAATACTACGTAGTTGATTGATATCCACCAGAAGATGAAGAAGAAACGAATTGACTGAGAGCATTACGACAAACTTTTCTATTATGACCCAAAACACCACAACGAGAACACTTTTTACGACGAGTAATGGCTGATTCAATAGCAGAAAGATGACGTTTAGTTCTTGGTCTTCCAGCAGGTCGCTTGACATCAGGCGGAAGCACAAATATGTTATCAATTTCAAAATTTGATCTCCACTGTCTTATACTTCCAATAGGGTTCACACTACCAACATAAGTACTTCGCAATGCTTCAACAGTGTAAAACCTATTTACATAATTTGAAGGTGGAAGATTCTTGTACAAAATTACAGCACATGCATGGTTGCATGGTATTTTAATCATATTCCACCTTCTACATTCACACATCCGCTTGCAAGATGAACCTTGTAAATCATATCAAAATCTATAACTTCAAAGTCAGTCTCATTAATTTGCCGTACCTATTATAAAATAAAACTGTTATATAAACGTTATTAAACAGAATTCAATATTTATTGTATTTAAACATACAGTTAATTTGCGACCCGAACTCATATTCCTGCGTAATATACGTTCTGCCCAAGGAGTTATCTTTGATTGTAGTTGTGATGCAGCATATCGTCTATCATTGAACCATTCTTGTAGCTTAAAACGAATTTCATCTAATGCAGCTACAACTGGCAATTCTCTAGCACAAAGTAGAGCAATATTATAACTTTCACAAATGTTAGTAGTCATTATATTATACCTCATTCCGTGAAAATGCGCACGAGACCACATCCTCGGACTTATATCATTCAAATAGGGGATTATATTCGGTTCCGACATTGCCAAATCTGTCATGTACATTTCATATTCATCTTTCGTATAAGCTTCTGCACACCTCTTGAATAATTCATGAAGTCATTTTTTCTTGAAATGAACCTTTATATTAGCAGAAATATGTTGCATGCAATACCCGTAATGACAGCTAGGAAATTGTTTCTCAATAGCTTTTCGTATGCTGGGATGACGATCAGATATAATGGCTAAATTCTGTACATGTCCATATACAATGTGCAAATGAAGGAAGAACCACTCCCAAGATGTATCATTTTCAGAATCAACAACGGAGGAAGCTAAAGGAAAGATTTGATTGTTGCCATCAAGACTGCATGCTGTTAACAAAACACCTGCATATTTAGATTTCATAAACGTACCATCGACTGAGATTACTGGTCTACATGCAAAAAATCCTTTTATGCTAGCGAGAATGCTCATGAACAGAAATTTGAAACGCCACAAGATCCAGGTTCATATTTCACATAAAATCCTCGAATAAAACCAGGAAAACAAGCATTAATGTAATAGTTGTGAACTAAATGTATTCTTTATCATCAACTGTTTTACAATATTAAACAGTATTAAATATGTATATAAAAATTAAACGATAATAAATGTTTATGAAAACATACCACAATTGTTTTCAACGACGGGATTACGTAACCTAGGGACTAGACGATATGATTCTTCTGGATCACCTCTAATTTCATTCAACACTATTTCACGTGAACGCCATGCCTTCATGTAATTAATATGGATTCCATGTCTAGATTGCATGAAATTTTTAACATCTATAGGATTCATGAACGATCCATGTCCAACACGAAAGAAATCCTTAATAAATTCTGCTATCACAGATGCACGTGCCTAAGGATGTCGCCCAGTTATCAAATCAATATCACACGTATGTTTGAAACAATGATCACAAATAACCCATGCTTGGGTATTAAGATATCTTTTAGCCCTCACAAAAAACGTGCACGACTCACCCTTGCAGCATACATACATACGCTCAGTATCAGACTTTTTGGTGATCATTTTGAAATTATGCTTCAAAGCATAAATATTCAGTGATTTTGAAAGAACAGATTTAGAAGAATACAATGCACTCTCAACCTTCAAATGATAACTATCCCTAGGCCTCTACATTCGAAAACGGACGTACTCTAACCCATCTAAATCTTCATAATGCATATCATCATCCTCAGTTTCATGAATAACGTAGTCGAATGAGAACGGAATGTAAGAAGCAGTATTTTATTCAGTATTAATTTCATTTTGTATGATTACATCCATTACCAATGAAATGGACTCATATGACGTATCCCCAATTGAGTAACAAAAAAACGACACCATGTCGTCTGAATCTATCTCAACATACTTCTTTTCCCCCGAAACGAAACATTCTTCCATCAAAATTTTGTGAGTTTTACTATAGAATCCATTCTCCCTCGTCAATTTTCTATGAAGCATTTCCGATTCGTTGTTTTGCGCAACGAAACATTGACGACTGATATTCAACGTAATGTTTAGATTCATTAAATCTTCCTCCATGCAACAATTTGCATTCAATTGTACGACCCATGATGATAGAGATTGTTTTACGTTTGACAAAAAATACAATCTGAATAAACCTACACGTACAAAACTGCATACGAACAAATAGACTTGGTAGTATTTTTAATTTTGGAAATTACATAAAAACATAATAAACACAACCGCACGAACGTGGAATCAGGGACGCAAATCGTGGCATGATATTCGATATATATATTAATTAATGAATACAAAACAATTTAATAACTGACAAGGAAATAAACGTTTAAAAATAAAAAGGGCAAAGTTGTCATCAAGAAAATTCCAAACCACCTCATACGGCCTTATTTGTCTATTTATGTAAATTAAAGGGAATCGGAAATATCTTTGTAATTATGATGTCTGATTTGAATATTGGTGTAAATTCTTCTAAAGGATAATTAATATATATTTTTATTAATTACGTGGGACCCATTGATTTATTTATAATCAACAGAAAATTAACATGGGATAACTCAGAGGCAAACATTTCCTATATTTAAGTGAGTTGACTCAATCAAACGCCATATCATATATTATATCTAAATATTTTTCCAATTAATAGCCTTCTCGACTTGGTAAAAACGGCTCTGCTTGACCTCTAAAACATATACTCCTTCAAACTTGGGACTCCATTCAAAAAAGAGTTTTGACCTTATTATAATTTTTTTTACAAGAGAGATTTATCAATGTGAATTGAATTCTTTATTGAACATTTTATTTCTTTTGGATATTACATAAAATTAGGAGAAAGGGACTCGAACGTTCAATTTCATAGATAAGAAAGAAACGTCTGATTGGTCAGTTAAGTTATGTTCAGGTTGACCATTTAAGGTACATATTCTTTACGCATGTGTGAATGAGTTTTGTTGTTTTCCTCCTCTTATTACCACTTAGCCACTTGAGACTTGAGCATCACAATCGGGTAAACACACTATAGCGGTGTTAGTAGAACGTCTATATATTTTTTTAAATTAAAGGTAGTTAGAAATTGATAATAAAATATCCATGTTACATAAAATTAATAGTAATAAATATTATCCGATTATTATTTATTTATTTTTTATAAATTATCTCAAATAATATATTTTATATATGTATTTTTATTTGGAATTAATTACATTAATAATCACTTTAATTCACCTAATTTCAGTTTTAATGGTGGTTTCATATTAATATCAGATTTACCCATAAAACACCATTTATGGTGGCGATTCTGGGGGATTCCGATTTTAGTATTTACCTTATTACCCTTTTATCTCTCCTAATAATTATATCTCATTAATTATATATCGGGGGTATGTTTTGTCTTTTCACAATATACTTTAAATTGAGGGTTAAATGCACTAGTGACCCCTGCACTCTCATTCATTCTCAATTTACACCCCTACACATTCAATTTAGTATTTTTCACCCCTGCACTTTCTTCCTTCCAATTTCCATCCAATTAAAATGTTAAAGTTAACGGACCTTCTTTTTTATTTTATTTTTAATTCCAATGGGTATGTGAAATGACCATCACAACCTCATTCAAACTAACCCCACGAATTCATAGTCAACCTGTGGCAAGAATTAACCCTAATCCCAAATTACTCCTTAAGCAACTCATGAGGAAAGCGATTGCAAAGAAAAGAATTTCCCCACGAATTCACCATAGTCAATCTGATTTCTTGTCATTGACGAAGAAAAGCGAGCGATTAACGAAGAAAAGTGACAGCACTTAACTTTCTGAAGCGAACGATTACTGAAGAAAAGCTTGCGATTCACGAAGCGAATGATTGACGAAGAAAAGCTTCCCAAACTATAATGGAAATATGTTATAATTTTCAGGATTCTATCAAAATATTAACTGTAAAGGGATTGAAGCAGATTGAATTTGACAGGTTTTGAAGCAGGGCATCTAGCATAATATTTTTATTGGCAGACTTTGCAGTAGCTAATGGAAAAATTTGACAAATTTTGAAGCATCTTCGGACAGCAGCTTATGGGAAGAATTTGACAAATTTTGAAGCGTCTTTTGGGCAGCAGCTTATAGACATACTTTGTAGCAGATTTCTTTTATTGCTTTGGATTCATTTTGTTAGACATATTCTGACTAATGTTTGGGAAAAAAATTAGACTTCTTTTGGTAGACAAATTTTGACTAATGATTGGGCAAATTTATCAACAATGGCTTCGAAATCGTTTTCTTCGTAATCGCTTCAATGGCCTCAATTTGGGAATAGGGTGAATTAGTGAGACAGAAACTTGAAGGAAGGTTAGAACTTTTGAAGGTATGTTTGACTGAGGTTATAATGGTCTTTTCACATACTCATTGGAATTTAAAAAAAGAAAAGAAAAAAGTCTGTTAGTTTTAACACTTTAATTGGATGAAAATTGGAAGGAAGAAAGTGCAAGGGTGAAAAATACCAAATTGAATGTGTAAGGGTGTAAATTGAGAATGGCTGAAAGTGCAGGGGTCATTGGTGCATTTAACCCTTAAATTGACTAGGGGTGGTTTTGGACAGTTTTGATATATGTATTAGAGATTTTGTTTTTTTAAAATAAACAATATTAATTTGTCTATTACTGAAATTAACCCTATTATTTGTGTCAATAATTTTGTTTTTTTACTTAAAAACAGATTTGTTATTTAGTAACTTATGGAAATCAAAACAATAAATAATGTAATTAAGAATATGTTATCAAATAAAATTAACAAGTTATAGTAAAATGAGAGTTTTAATTCCTAAAAACTTATTTAGATGCAATTATTCATCTAAATAAAAAATTATTTCTATAATTTATTGAACAAAAAGCTAGATATTATTTCAGTAAAATTTTAAAAATCATATTATAAATAATTACCTTTTTTTTTTCTTTCTATTTTGATAATTTCTCCTTATTTGAGTTCCCTTAAATAATAATTTCTCCTTATTTGAATTCCCTTAAATTTTATAGAAATCGACAATTTTACACTATATCCATCAATATTTGTACAAAATCTTATTATGGATATATTCATGTGCATCAATATTTTCATCATAGTGACCGCTTTCCGTTGTACTATGATTATGAAAAGAAAGAAAAAAAAAGTTGAGAGAGAGAGAGAGAGAGAATGGATAAAAAAAAAAAATTGTGAAAACGACCAAATTTTTTATTCAAAGCCACCAGGAGCATGAGGTTGACTCGGGGGACAAAAAAAACGTGAGAGTGAGTGAGACTTCTGACTTTGAGGGTGTGAAAAGAATCTATGACTGCCTTATCTTCTTACTTAGACCCTTTCTTCATTTTATAAGCACCAATCAATATAAATATAAAAATATATATTTTTTCAATTACATATTTATTTTAAGTTAAATATAGGGTTATTTATGAGAATAGTCATCAAATACGTGTAAATAAGACTATCTAGTCACATATCTTAAATAAAACTAAATAGCTAATTTGGAGGTAATAAAATTATTAAAAAAAAAAAAACTCTTCCACATTTTTTTTATGTAGTCATCACATCACTCTCTCTTTTTCTCCTTTTCTTTTCACTCTCCATTTTCCCCCTAAATCTTTGATCATCTCTCTCATTTTTTTATTAAAAAAAAAAAAAAATCTTATCTTCCAAACCCATCTCTCTCTCTCCGTTTCCCCCTATAAAAAGCTTAGGTCTAGATTGGATTTTGAAAACTTAAAGCAAAAAAGTGTTTTTGATGAAAGTTATGTTTTTTTTAGTTCTTGCTATAAAGTTTTTTTTTCAATGAAAAACCCTAGAAATCAAACATTTCCATTTTTTACTCAAAAATCTTAGATTTAGCATAGATCTTGAAGATTTATAGCATGGGAGGATAGCTATAGTTGTATTAACTGTACAATATGTATAGTATGTATACAATGAATCTGACAACAATATGCCCTGAAAATCTGTTGTTTTATGTGGGAAAATGGTGAAAGAAACCTAAAAATCTTCAATGTAACTAAAAGATCCTATGGATAATGAGTCTAATACCCATTGTATAAAAAACAATACCTGATGTACATCCCATCAGCTACAGTGTGCACTGTACCAAACTGGCATGCTTTTATGGGCAAAAACAGAATGAAAAATATAAAAAAGCAACTATATACTATGAACACACAAATTAACTATGGTGAAAAAATTGTATAACAATATTAATTGTACAATACATACACTATGTATAGTATTTTCATACACCCCATGATTTTAATATTGTATAACTATATTATTACTACAATATGTATAGTAACATACATAATCTGATAGGAGATAAAATGAGAAGGAATTTTTTTTATAAATATCATTGACAAACGTGCCAAAAAATGTATAGTAAGTATTATCTGTACAATCGGTACATTACGTATAGTAAATCGTGCTAAAAAATCTGCTGCATTAAAAAAGAAAATAATAGTTTCGTCAAATCAGCTACAGTGATGGATGTGACAGCCGCTGTACCATTATGTTTTTAAGGGTCAAGGGTAAATTTGATATTAAAAAAATGGCTAAAATGTAATTATAAGAGAGGTGACTATTTTTTTTATTCATGAAGTCAAAATGTAGTTATTTCCTTATTTATCTCTTAAATATATGACATGACCTTGAATTATATACTTTTTTTTTAAATTATGATTTTAATTTTCATGATTTGATATTTTCAAGCAGATATTTATCGGGTAATATTATTGAGAGTTGGTAATGAAATTGTGACATGATGTTCTAATGTTAATCGTCTTGAAAAACATAAAAGAAAAAAAAAGTAAGATGTAAATCAAACATAAAAATTGGGAAGATTCCTCTAATTTTGATAGTAAAAAATGTTTGTGAATTGAATCTTTGATTATATTTTATGGATTTATTTGAAGATTTTTTTTGTTGAAAAATGAATAAAATTTATGGAGTTAATGGGTCAAAATTTGAATTTTGTGTCACAACTTGGAAGCAACTTTTGGATAAAACATGAGCATATTAGTTCCCTAAAAAAGTGAGCAGGCCCAAACATTCAGAAATTAACATATAGCTATTTAAAACTTAGGAAATTTGGGTAAAATGACCTTCAAAATCCTAAATTAATGTTTTTTTACCTCCATTTTCATTTTAACCTTTTTTGACCTTATGATGATGTCATCTTTGTGTGAAAACTCTCATTTACCCTTAAAAATTTATATATGTTATACCCTCTCACTTTACAAATGATTTTCTCTCTCTAAAAATTCTCTCTCTAAAATTCTCAATCTCAACTCTCTCCATCATTCCTTCAATCTCTTCATTATTCAAGGTATGAACATTGATCTCTTTCTTTCTAACCATTTTTTAGAAAAATCCGGGTTGCCCCGAAATATGAAAATTTTCTCCGAAATTCGATTTTTGATCCGGAATCCTTTTTTTTATAATATCTCCTTAATTCGTTGGTACCTCCGGAATCCAGACCTCCGGAATTTGTAATTTTGAATTTTTTTTTTCATATTAAGACCAGTTTTTTAAATTTGTTCTGGAATTTCAAATTTCATTGTTTTTTTCCCTATATAAGGGTTTGGGGTTTAACATTTGCCCCGGTATTTGTATTTTCCCCCGTAATTAAGACCGGTTTTTTAACTTTGTTCCCGGAATTTCAAATTTCACCTTTATTTAACATTTGCCCCGGTATTTGTTTTGGTTGTTTTACAGGATGTCAATGACAAAAATATTTATTTGTTATGGTGGAGAATGGGATGCTAATGGTAACAGGTATATAGGCGGTAACACTAAAGAAATAGCGATAAGTAAAAGTATCAACACCACATCATCGTTGCTCATAGACATTTTGAACTGAAAAAACACATATAAACCAAATTAAAAAACTAATTAAAAAAGCCCACATATAAACTAAATTAGATAACTAATTAACAAAAAAAACCACATTTAAACTAAATTAAATAACTAATTTTAAACTAAATTACCTAACTAATTAAAAATAAAACCACATATAATCTAAAATTAAAAAAAAAAAAAAATTGGGCCTTGTTGCCCAAAATTCCGGAGGACTGGAAATGGGCAGCACCCATTAATAAAAAAAAAATTAAAAATTTGGGTTGCTGCCCAAAATTCCGGAGGACCGGAATTCAATTCCTGTCCTCCGGAAAATTGAGCAGCAACATTTAAAAAATAAATAAATAAATTCGACCTCTGGATTCCGGAGGAGATCTCCGGAATCCGGAGATCCACTTCCATGAATCTCCATGGAAATCCTTCGATTTCCATGTCGATTTCCAGAAATCGAAGGTCTTCGATTTCCATGGATTTCGAATTGTTGGATGGGAAAAAAAGTCGTATGGGTTTTGAGATTTCGAATTGTTGTATACCTTTTCGTTGTTAAATGTGAAGAATCAATGGAAGTTGAAGTTGAAGAAGATGAAGAATCAATGGTTGAAGTTGAGAGGGAGATGCATTTCTTGAATTTCTTCTTCTTTTTGGAAAGATGGGGGGAGAGGAGAGTGGAGAGGGTAAATGGGATATTTCACACAAAGATGACATCATCATAAGGTCAAAAAAGGTTAAAATGAAAATGGAGGTAAAAAAACATTAATTTAGGATTTTGGAGGTCATTTTACCCAAATTTCCTTAAAACTTTAAATCTAATCACTACAAAAAGTAAGGGCTTCTTTGACAAAAATTCTGTCGATAGAGCCCAAAAACTCATCGACAATACCAAATTCCAATGAAAAATGGTCGTTTGTGAAGCCTTTGCCGATGCTTTCTCGTGTCATTGACAATATGCCAACCTTCGATGAAGGGACCTTCTCTTGGCCTACAAATACAATATTATAACGTCCTTTGCCGAGGAATTATTTTCATTCGTGTACAAAGCTTTATTAATTAAAAATAGAGTAAAATGTAAAATATATCTCTACATTTTTAAGTTGTCGTAAAACTTACCCCTACACTAAATTAATGGAAAAATATATCCCTACGCTACATTTTTCAATTTTATATATCCTTTTCTTAACCGAGGGTTGAAACTAACTTCGAGTTGTTTTTTTCCTCCACGGGATTGATGAGATTATGGAGCTTGAGAAAGTTCTTAATGGAAGAGTTTCACCTCATCTCCAAGTTATTGGTTCGCAAGACAACCCAAAAATCCATTATTCCCAAATTTCCAATATTAACTATCCATGAACTCACCCAACCAACAAAAAAAACTCAGATTTTGGATGAGTCTGGAAATTGTTAACTTTATGCTTTTGGTGAGTGTATGAAAGATCTTTCTCAATTAGAATGTGATATATGAATATTGAATTAAATTTTGTATTTTTCAATAAAATTATTTGGTTTTATTTTTAATTTTTTTAAGTTCAATAATTTATTGAACTGCTATTTAGATAATTTTTAAAAAGTTATGACATTTCAGTAATTAGGTTGCATAAATATAAATATAATATTTGAGTAGTTGCCCCAAAAATTAATGCAATAATATAATGTTAATTAAATTGGACCTCAATTAATTATGACAAGACCAATGAAATATGATCGTAAAAAATTCTAATAACATATTTGTTGGCTTTTTGGGCTTATATATCTCACTCAATTATGTTTTGATGATAAAAAAATATTTAGTACTAATCAATTTTAGTATTGTGTTGTACAGAGCGAAAAATATCGAGCACGATGCAATTTGAATCGTCCAATTCCAAGCTAAAACGAAGAAGATATCATAAAAAGAAAATTGGATTTGAAATGTGTGTGTTATATAAATCATGTTGGGTTTCATAAATACGAGTCTAACCTCTTGTAGAAACGCAGCGGAAAAACAACGAGAAACCCGAGTGTTCAAGTACCGATCGAAAGCCAATCACCGAACGGACATGGTTTATAGTTAACAACCTAGATCATTTTCCTCTTGGATGATTAACTGATTTAGATAAATAAAGAGATAAAAAAATTGAGAGATTAATGAAATTACAGAGAACTTTCTTTTATTCTCTTTTCTCTCTGTTTCTTACGTTTTCTTTCTTAAGTTATTATCCCACAGAGGGAAATCTACTAAGATATAGAATGGAAATGCCATTTGGGCAGTTCCAATAACTGTTATCAAGCAATTGCCAAAGGCAACTGCTTTCATCTCCCACTATGGGTTACCCATCATGGACGTACTTTCTATATTGTTTGCAGAAATCTCTCACTCATCAATCAAGGAGAAACATATTCTCTTTCATCAGCATCAAAATTCATACAAGAAAATAGGCCGTGTGACCATCATACTTTCAATTCGAGAGCTTGTTACTTTACAACTATTAAGTATGTAAGGTAACTCAATTGTGTGTTTAAGTAGAGTGTATGATGCAGTTCCCTAGATCATTTAGTCACATTTGTAATCCCAAATCTCTTTTAAAATATTGGTATGTAGCTCAAAGGGGGCGATTTTAAAGCAAAAAGGTCTGTCTGAAAAAAAATAAAAATGAAATAGCCTATTTGAAATACAAGATACCCAAAACATCTGTTCTAAAATTAAGGAAAAAATAAATAAGAAAGAGAATTAGATTTGAAGATGCTAAAATCAAGGAAACAATAAAAATGAAAAAAATTATAAAATAAAACAAATAGAAAATCAGAAAATTTAAAAAGAGATCAAAACTAAACTAGAAAAATCTAAACTTTTCAAAACTGATAACCATTTTTTTCGGCAAATCTCCATAAATTTCTTTCGATGTACATTATATTATATATTGTGATACTGTACGCACACCTAATATTATATTGTATAGTATAATACAATATAATATATTTATGCACAATACGAAAAAGATGTAATAAAAAAAACATATTGTATAATATTACATGAAACATATAATGATTTACCAAAACCATGAACACTATACTGTACGTTATAAACATAGAAAAATAAGTAAGTAATAATAATAATAATAATAAACATTATACTGTACGTAATAAACATAGAATAAAAAAGTACAATATAGTAAAATAACCCTTCAAAATTAAGTAATAATAATACACACTATACTGTATATTTATAAATATAGAATAAAACATTACAATATAGTAAAAGTTCCATTTAAAAAGTAAGTTATAATAATAAACGCTATATTGTACGTTATAAACATAAAATAAAAACAGTACAAAATAGTAATAAATAATTATAAAGTAGAACAATATTCACGTACAGTATAATAAAACAACTTGCACGGTACAGGAAACGCAGAGAAAAAAGAAAAAAAAAACAGAAGAAGAAGAAGTATTCATGTATAATATAATAAAAAAAACCTTTTACTGTACAGCGAACGAAGAAAAAAAAAGAAGAAGAATAAAACCATGAGATCTCTTCCTCATCTAAGGGTTTTTATCTTTCCGTAAAAAAAATGAGGAGGAGGAGGAGGAGGAGGAGAATTGGTTACCACCATGGGAGAAATCATTCTCTCTTCTCTATGAAACGAATTAATTGGGGTGAGGTTGTCCGCCGTCATGGAGATTGAAAAAAATGAAAGAAGATGAGAAGAAGAATAGATCGCTGAAGAGATGAGGAGAAGGGGGAAGAGAGAAAGGAAAATCCTAGAAAATGCATATGAGAAGGAAAAAACAAAATCTCAAGATTTAAGGAAACATTAAAAATCATAAAATAAAAAGATAATGTGAGAATCAAAAAAGGAAAATTAAAATTAAATGCAAAAAGGATAAATCAGGTATATTAATAAAAAATCATATACTGAAAAGATTAAAAAAACCTAAGAAAATGAAAAGGTCAAAATAACATAGTGTATAGCAATTTTAAACTAAATACTGGATTATCTAAAAAACTAATCAATGGGACATTGGTTGTCGTGGGTTGCTGAGAAAGAGAGAGAGGGAGAAAACATGAGAAAAATATATATATCAAGAAAAAAAAAGTTAAAGAAATACTCAGTACACAATATAAATTTTACTCTACAACGTATACCTATTATTTTTTATAACTCCAAGAAATATTTTTCTTCTACTCGATTTTTATCATATTTTAAATATATAAAATAAAATTAAGATAACCAAATTAATAATAATTATAAATAGTCATCAAATAATAAAAATTAGATTAAATGTATATGACCATTAATAGAAAGTGAGATATATTTATCTAATGACATGTTTAGTAATTGAGCAAAATGTAAATAACACCTTTGGGTTTTGGTCAAATGTAAACACACTCTTATAGTTTTAAAAAAATTTAAATATTTATATACTCTTATAGTTTCAAAATTATATAATTTGATTCCTCCCTATTAACGTTGTCGATTTTTTTTAGTCATAAGTTCTTCGTTTGAATTCTAATTTTAATAATTCCAGATATTTTGAAATTCTCATTTTGTGATTTACGTAATGGATAAAAAAATATAAATAGAAACACATATCTAAAATACGCTATTTAAGTCAATTTCTCATTATTTTTCCTTTAAAAAAAACGTTCTTACAACATTTCTAAACAACCATTTAGTTACTATCAACCAACTTGAGTCCCCAACTAGCATCCTCACAATGTCTCACAAATGGTAAAACATTCCCACCATCACTTCTATTCATCCCAATACAATCACACACCGGTGGAGTATGATAGCAAGGCTCCATCGACACCGCCTGACTACACGGCCAATCCTCCTCCGCCGCTGTTGTCGAATCTCTTGTTTTGAATCTAACCCACCATTCCAATGGCCCATAAATTTTCTCCTCTGGCTTGTAAAGAATCCATGGCTTCAATCCTCCCAAACCTTGAGCCACATACCCGAACGTCGACCAAGAACTCGTCACCAACACATCACTTAAGCTCAAAAGATAGATTTCAGCCAATGCCTTCCTATTATGCATTTTCTGATCAGAGTTTTGATACCCTTCATGGCTTGGTTGATAAACCGCTACCACATCGCCATTTACGGTCGGATGTTCTAAATACATTTCCTTGAGATTTTCCAAATACTCAGCACTCAGAGATGTTACCAAAACAACTTTCACATTATTCTTGATTTGAGTCGTGGTTGTGGTTGTGGTGCTGGTGCGGCTTGATCTATCGAATTCCACATTTGGAAGCAAATTCTTTTTTTGAGTACATGATATGAGTTGTTTCATTTGGTCTTGAAATGTTCCGGATTCGGAACCGAAAACTCGAATTTGAATCCCTATCGTCTCGTTTGCTCGAGTAAGATAGGGTTTGTAGGATCTTGAGATGAGTCCCCAAACTTCGTTTCTAGGGTGGAAAAGGTACCTACTTAGGTGATGGAATACGGTGTCTTTTGCTGGAAATTGATTGTGTAATTCTTCTCTAAAACTCGGAATCAAGAACATTCCTGGAATTAGGTAATTGTTAGTCTCCATTATCAACCATGGGAATTTCTCGAGAAAATCTTGTTGTCGATCGCAGAAAAATAGTCGATCGTGATCGCTAGCGTCGTGCGAAAGATGGAGATACATATAAGGTGGAAGCGATTCCGATTCTTCCATGGAATTCATCATTCCGTTTCTCAAAATGTTACCGAGAGAACGGGGATTCGATTGTTGGAACGAATTGAATTGTTTTCGGAGAGGAAAATCCAATGGTAGAAACCATGAACTATTAAGAAAAGGCTCGCAAAATAGATCGTCGAGTCCATTGCCTTGATCGACAAGTAAGACGCGATCGGTGAGAAGAGCATAGAAGAAAGCGGAAATAATAGCGAGCATTCTGTTACCGAGGCCGTCTCGGGTAATAATGACATTGTATTTGCAATCGGAAAAGGTGAAATTTCGAACATCGGAGTCGAGAATTTGAAGAGATTGTTTGAAAGAAGAGGAACGAGGGCCGCAACGGCGGTGGAGATTTTCGTAGCTTCGGAGCTTCGAAAGAAGAAAAGGAGATGGTTTGAAAGGAGAGGATTTGCGGAAGGAGTTGAATTGGTATCTGCTTAAGCAAGATTCTTCATCAAAACCAGGAGCCAAAAGACCATCCACCAGTTGCTTCTCTATGGAAAAATCATTGTTTGATCCTACAAACAAAATCAAGCCAAACCAAATTAGGTGTGTTTTTATTATGTGAGATTTTCAAAACTTCTACAAATTTGGTATGGGTTATAATATGGTTTTATTTTAATCTCTCCCATTTTCAAAATTTGAGTTAGAATTTAATTATTAAAAAAAAATAGAGATGGTCTCAAATGTTAGATTTTAGATATGTATTTTTAATTATATTACTTTTGATTTTTTTAAAACTAAAATAGTAGATTTATTGTTCGATAATTTATTGAAAATTAAATAGATGATCAAAATTAAAGTAACAATTAACATATACTAATATGAGAGTTTTAATTCTTATAAACTTATTTAAATGATAATTATTTTGTCCAAAACAAAAATAAAATATTAAATATTAAAAATCCAACATTATTGAATTAGAAATAATATATTTTTTTGATATTTTTTTAAAAATTGTAATATATGAGTAATTACTTTTTTTTTCTCCTATTCTAGTAATTCCAAAAAAAAAAATGATTGTGGACTTAAAAAAAAAGACCAATTGAATTGGGCCATGCCATTTTTTTCTCTCATTAAATTCTAGTTCACATTTTAATGGGCAATCAATATGTTGGTTTGCGCATTAAGTTGTGATAGAATTAAAGAAAAAATAAAAATAAAAATTATATTATATATATATATATATATATATATATATATATATTTAACTTGGAATAATAAACAACCAGCAGCCAACGAGTTTCTTAATTTGTTTTTAGAACATTTAAGAGTTTCTTTTCAAACCACAAGCTATTTTAAGAAATTTTTTAATAAAAAACAACTGGGTAAAACTAATTATAAAAGTAAGGGTAAAATGTAAATATGACTCCTGTGGTTTTTTTATGCATGAACACTTGTGGTTTGAAAATGGTAAATCACACTCCTATGGTTTCAATTTTTTTTCAATCAGACCACTCTCTTTCAATGTCAATAATTTTCTTTTAACCATAACTTCTTCGTTTGAACTCTGATTTGGATGATTCAAGATGTTTTAGAATCTTCATTACGTTCTCTACGCTATGGTCACTTCAAAACTTCTAAATCATCAAAAACCAAAAGAGTTAACAGTGTCAATCATACCTAGTATTTTGATGTTAATAAACTCTTTTATTTATTAATCATTTAAAAGTTTCAAAGTGACTATTATATAGAGCTCGAAATGAGGATTCTAAAACATCTTGAATCATCTAAATCGGAGTTCAAATGAAGAAGTTATGGTTAAAAGAAAATTATTGACATTGAAGGGAATGAGTCTGATTGAAAAAATTTGGAATCATAAGGGTGTGATTTGCCATTTTCAAACCACAGGGGTGTTCATGTATTTGGAAAAAAACCACAGGGATCTCATTTGCATTTTACCCTAAAATCAAACATATCTCCAAAAAGAATTAAATTATAAAATCAAACATATCTCCAAAAAAAAAATGTGTATATATAAAAAATCAAACAAAACAAAATGGAAGATAATTGCCTCATAAAAGGATTTCCTCCTTACTTTCTTACGTATCACATTCCTATTGGATAAATGACACTAATAAAAAAAATATATATATTTTTTGTAATAAAAACATGAGACTCACTAATATTTTTTATCAAATAAGATTGAGACGTGTATAAAAGTTAGGAGAAATTCCTGACTTGTTTAGAGACAAGTATTTTTTAAACAAAAATATTTTTTAAAAAAAAATCATAAAGTAGTTTTTTAACATCATTCCCAATTCTCATAAATGTGTTAATAACGGTAGAGTATAGAATTTCTCCAAATGTAACAATAGAGATCATAAAGAATAACATAACCCAAATATAAACAGCAAATAAAAAAAGACAAATTCTGACAAGATATTGTGGTTGGTGAATCCATTCCATAGATTAAAAAAAGAGAGAAATGATGAATAATTTTAAAAATAGTAAATATTTTAAAATATTTCAGAAATGACGTTTTTCATATCGAGGTTCCACCAATTATACTGAGATCAGTGGTACTCAGTTTGACAAATGTGTAAATATCAATTTTTAAAATGTTATTTTTTTGATTTTTTTTAACAGGAAAGGTGACACAAACACAAATCAAAGCATAAAACTAATAAAAGTTGTTACTAACCACCAATCTATTCAGAAAGTTTCTCAGGAAACAAACAGAAACGTCAAAACACCGAAATTGCTAGAGAGAGAAAGAGAGAGAGAGAAACAGTACCATATTGAGAAACAGTTTTCCAAACTTGATTAAAGTCAAAAGATGAATTCCATAATCGCTGAGAAAAGACTATCACAAAAATTGGAATTGAAATCAACCAAATCAAATTCTTCTTCTTCTTCATAACCTCCATTGGCGCTGCTTCTCTCACTCAACCAAAAAAAAAAACTCTTCCTTTTCTTCCACCACCACCTAATTAATCCCAGAAAATAAGAGAATTAAAAAAAAAAATTGTGAAATGAAAACCCATGTGATGATTCTTGCGTGTTTGGGTTTCAGAGCAAGCCATCGTGCTCTCCCAAAAACCTTTGCCTTAAATAATATATCAAATGAAGAAATTGGTGTCCTGTTTTTCTAAGCAACACAACAATGCTGATTTTATGGAAGGTGTATGACTTTTTTTTTTTAAATCTCCCAAAAATGATATTATTAAAAAAAAATGAATTTATCAAGGTAATGTACTCATTTGGTCCCTGAATTTTAGAGGTCGTGTCTATTTAGTACCTGATTTTTCAATTTGTACCTAAATGGTCTCTAGATTATTTGAAATAAGTTTAATTGTTCCTTAATTTGTTAACTCATTAACTTCATATCGACTTAAATGAACTGACCAAAATATTGACATGAGAATAATTATTATGTAAAATCTTATGCATGAATTGATGAAAGATTTAAAATAATATTTAACTATATGTCCGTATTTTGGTCAATTTGACATGTTATGTCAGTATTAAGTCAATATTCTATTAAGAAGTTAACGAATATGTTAAATTAATGACCAATTAAACTTATCTCTAATAGTTGTTGAAAATCTAAGGACCAAATAGACACAATATCCAAAACTCAGGGACCACTTGGACACAAATTGAAAACGCAGAGACCAAATAGATACAACATCCCAAAACTCATGGTCTACTTAGACACAAATTAAAACGCATGGACCAAATAGACACGACCTCCAAAACTCAGGGACCAAATGGGTAATTTACCCAATTTATCATGGATTTAATAGAATTAAAATTAAGAAAACTAAGAAAATAGCCATTTTTTGACCTTATGTATCATAAATTAACCACCTCTCATTTATTTATATTATTTAGCTACTTTCTGAATAATGGTACAGTATATAATGTAATGTAAAACAATTCTCATTGTACATTTGTCTATAGCTTATTTGAAGACAAAATTGAATTTTTGTTTTTTCAATTCATCAAATTTTTAGACAGGGTTTTCAATGATACTTTTAAAATTTCCCTCTCATTTTATCTTCTATCATATTAGGTACATTACTATACATATTGTACAGATAATGTAGTTATACAATATTAAAATCATGGGGTGTATATATGAAATACTATACATATTGTACATATTATACAATTAATATGTTATATGTTTTTTTTCCACCATATAGTTAATTTTGTGTGGTTCACATATAGTATATAATTTACACTATATACTATACATGGTACATTTTGTGTGGTTATACAATATTAAAATCATGGGGTGTATATATACATGTTACTATACATAGTGTATATATACATGGTACATTACTATACATATTGTATAGATAATGTAATTATACTATTAAAATCATGGGGTGTATATATGAAATTCTATACATATTATACAATTAGTATGTTATAAGTTTTTTTTTCACCATAGTTAATTTTGTGTGGTTCACATATAGTATATAATTGACACTATATAGTATACATGGTACATTTTTGTGTTGTATCGTTTTATATTTATAATGTACGAAAACATAACTTTTTTTTCATTTTATATATTATCCTATGATTTATAGACTTTTTATTTTAATTTTTATTATTTTCACTTTTAGTTATTTCCAGGTACATTTTTTTTACATAAATGTATATAATATGTCATTTGTTTTGGTGCTACATTGAAGAAAAAAATGGTACAAGTCTTTTGTACGTAGTGTATGTAGTACAATGGCGGCAAAATGGTCAGCTAGTACGAGGAAATCTCTGAAGGTTTTTCAGACTCAATCCTTTTTACTAAAGAAAAACCCTTGTCTCAAAGTGATGATGAAGAAGAAGAATTGAATAAGAAAAGCTTGATTCATGGAAGGAAATTGAGATCCGAGAAAAACCCAGTTCATGAGTCTGTGAGAAAAGGGGTTTGTGAATCGAATTCGGTTTTACCGATGAAGAAGATGGATCAAGTTCGTAAATTTGGAAATGTGTTGAGTTCGAAATTGATAATGAAGGCGAAATATGAAAATAACAAGAAAGTTAGAATTGATGATAAAAGTTTCGAAGAGTTTAAGGAATGTAAAGAGAATGTTTTTGTGGATGTTCGTGATGATTCTTGTAGTAGTGAAAGTTGTGAGATTGAGAAAGATAATTTTTTTTATAATAAAAATAAGGATGGAGATAAATTAGGGTTAATTGAGAGTGAGAAGAGAATTATCAAATCAAATTATTATTAAATAAAAAAAATAGAAATAGGAATAAAGAATAAAAGTATATAGATAAAATATTAAATACAGTCATAGGAAGTAGTAGGTATATTGAAAAATGGTGAATTTTGAAATGGCTAAAAAATAAAATTAAAGATTAAGTGTCTAAATAATAAATTAACTCATCAAAATTTACTATTTACTTAATTAATCTTTATTTTTTATGAATACATATTTATTAATTATAATATAATATGAATGATAACTTTTTTTCTTCATAGAGGCAAATTTTATCTTTATTTAATATATACCAAGAAAAGTCTCCCTACAAAATCCTTTTCTTGAGGATTGATCATAAATGGACTTTAATTACGTTGCAATCAATTGACTCTGATTTGTTGACTTCTTGGGAATAACCCAGCAATTTTAAATAAACACCATCTACACTTCACCGATATTTATCCGAAGTAAAAAAAGTCATGTTTTGATTATTGTAAAAATTGTATTTTATAATATAAGATTGAAAATAAAATTTTATTTTATAATATAAGATCGAAAAAAAAAAAGTTATTTTATAATGGGCCAAATATAACTTTTGGTCCCTGGTAGTTTTTTTATTTTTTTTTCAATTTAGTCTTAATGTTCCTAAATTTTAAATTTAGTCCTTAATGATTCGAAATGTTTCAATTCTGACTCTAATATTTCAAAAGTTTTAATTTAAATTTTAATGTTTAAAAAATATATGAAAATATTTTTTTCATTTATTTATCAACTATCTATTTGTCCCACCATCATAATTAGGAGTAGCTTCTCCTAAATAGAAATATGACATGTGAGTAAGTTAGGAAGAGCTCTCATACTTAATGAAGAGAGATGTTTTATCATTTATAAAGGAAGCAGATGTCTAACCAATTGAATCATGCTTAGGTTAGCAACATTTGAATACCAATTGTAGTATTAAAAATATTTTGTAACAACTTAGGGCATGTTTGAGATAGTTTTTTAAAGTGTTAAAAGTGTTGTTTTAAAGTATTTTTTTACTTCTAAAAAAACACTTTTTTTTTATTAATTTTTTTTAAACACTTCTTAAAACTATTCCAAACAGACACTTAGTATTATATTGACATGATGTTCGTTGAATCTTGAATACAAACAAAAATCTTATGAACGGATTTAAACGTAGAAAATTAATAATTATGGATCATTTAACTCATTTTCTTAATATAAAGAATTATTGAAAGATTTATTTTGTCTTTTTAAAAAGAAATAGAAAATTATAATTGATATCATATTTTTTAGGATTGGAATCGATAACATATTAGACATTAAATAATAAATATATCTTGGCATCTTGCTCTTGCCCGATTTGCATTGACATTTTACTTGAGAAAAGAAAATTAAAGAAGTCATTAACTAATTCAAGAACAAGTTTGGCTTGACAATTATAAAATGCAATTTGTCAATAGTATTGATAACACATTAATTTCAGGATAAAGCTTTTCTCCTCACTAATTCAAGAACAAGTTTGGCTTGACAATTATAAAATGCAATTTGTCAATATTATTGATAACACATTAATTTAAGGATAAAGCTATTCTCCTCACTAATTGAGAGGACTCTTAAATATATGGTATACTAATTTTGATCGAATTAACTAATCCCAAACCGCCACATCAAAATTCTTAACGTGGTGTAATAATTTTTGAAGACGCACATTACATGGTATATCATTTTCAAAAATTGTTACACCATATAAAACGTTTCTAGAAATGGTTACACCATTAATGTGCTTCCTTTTTAAAAAAATATCAATTAATAAATTTTCATAAACTTAATTTGTTCTCCATACATGTAGTTTATGGAAATCAAAATAATTACGTCCTGTAATATTTTCACTTAAGGACGAAATATCAATTTATCTATATCAGCAAACAATCCCAGTTTATTAATAATTTTACAAATTTTAGTAATTTTACAAATAAGTTTTAAAACACACACGTCCGTTTCATCACTTCTGTTTATAAATCGAAGCACTGAAACATGTCTTAAAAATATTTATGGGTAATTAAAAAGGTTTACAAAAGAAAATTATGAAATTTCGAATATATAAAATCAAAATAATAACTTTTTGAATATATTGTTTGGTTTTCTTATAACGAGCTACAGAGTCAATACGAGCATAGCTCAAGTGGTTAGACACATAGTCTCCTCCCATGAGATCAAATGTTCGAATCTCTCCCCCTCTAATTTAATGTAATATCTATAAAAAAGACGAGTTACATATCTAACTAATTGAGACTCAATATTATTAAAATAGATGTCAAGAAAATAATTGCAAATAGTCAAAAGTACGAAAAAAAAGTTGATCACTAATTAATATAATTATTTTAACGATCGACAGATTATGGACAATTGAGACCCAATATTACAAAAACAACCGTGCAAAAAAATAATTAGCTATAACAAAATAGAACGAATTTCTAAGAATGGGTGTCGATTTGAACACATATATGTAATATTTACATCAATTCTCAATTATGTAAATTAATTATTATTAAGTCAATCTCATTCTCAAACATCTTAATTTGGGCATCATATTCTTATTCCTCCATATATCATATGGACCACTTAAGATCAGTAGATGAAGTTGTGAAGCCTAAGTTTGTGTAGTTGAAAACAGAACGAAAAGAAAGTTATGTAGGGATGGCAAAATTCTCCTCTGGGTCCCGACCTTATAGGGGTTGGGAATCCCCGTTTTATTAGGATTAGAGTTAAGGTTAGGGTTAGGGGGGAAAATTTCCCCGATTTATTTTAGGGTATAGGGATGGGAATACATCCCCGCCCCGCCTCCGACCCCGAACCCAATATAATAATATCTTATCTATTTTGTTTACTTTTTATCTTTATTTATTGAAAAAAAATATAACATGGTTTTATTAACTAATAAATTATAAAATGTTTAGTATTATGTTTTCTTTTTACCTTAAAAATGTATACTTTATTTTTATACTCCTTTTTAAATAAATATTAAAATATAAAACGGAGAATTTTCTTCGCGGGAAACCCGATCCCCTAATCCGCCCCTGATTTTTTTATTAGGGGATAGGGTAGGGTATGGAGATTAAAAATCTCTGCAGGATGAGAAATGCATCCCCGACCTTGTCCGTCCCGTTGCGATCCTTAAAGTTATGTTATTCTTAACTTGGCAATTATTATTGACTCTAGAAGAGTAATGTCTAGTTTTTGGCTAGGTAGGTTAGTTTTTAAAGCGTTCTTTGTAAATATTCTTTTATTTTCTAATTTTGATCCTGACTTTTTAAGAGAATTTTTTTAGCTTAATTTCCTTATCATATGCATTGGAGGCTAATGGAATATATACCATTAAGATTTGGATAAAACTCCTACGTATCTTTGACATAATTGGTTTTTGCAATTACCATAAAAGTAATATGGAGTCTTTTCTTAATGGTGGCAACCTTTACAACAAAAGAAACGTCAAAAAATTTATATAATTATTCCCCTTTTATTATTATCAACAGGAATGCGCTTTTGAAATCTTTAGGTTGACTTTTTTCGTCTTTTCATTCTTCAATAAGAAGCATTTTGTTTATTATTTAAAAAACTGGTTTCTGAATTGTATAGATTCATTATTTATGTGATATTTGTTTATTATTAAAAGAAAAAAGGTTTATGAATTGTATAGATTCCATATTTATGTGATATTAATGATGTTTTTTTTTAATTTTTATTAATTTTCTATCGAGTATAGTTTTTTGTGAATATTTATCATCATCATATTCATTCTTTAATTATCTATCAATAATAGATCATTAGTTGAATATTTAAAAAATATTTAAAATAAAAATAAGCTTAATCAATAGATTACTTAGTATAATGTATGTAACTGGTCTACATGTAAAAAAATAGGTGTTTATCGTTATGAAAAAAAAATAACAATTATATTTTTATTTTTAATATTCATTTGAAAAAAATACACTTGGAAAGCATATAAATGAATTAAAAATTAACATTGGGAGCATGTAATTATTCAAAATAAAAATATATTAATTTAACAAAATACAAATAAATAATTTAAAAATTGACAGAATGATAGAAAAATCCAACTCCAGAGAAATTATGCGAATGAATTATCTACCAACAGATCAACAATGAGAAACAAGGTCCCGGCCTCAAACATATACGAGTGCAAATATCATAATCTGCCTAGTTATGAGAATTGACTGCAATAAGACATTTGGGAAGTGTTGGATTTGAAGCATCTTTTCATTGATATTTCATAAGAAACATCTGTTCTATGGTTACAAAATGTGCCAAAAACCGAAATGATGTATCTGAAAGAGCCTGTATTGTATGGAACTGAAATTATAAGGAGGATAAACGCCGAACCTCTCCATCTGCGATATTTACAACCGTACTTGGGGATTTAGATGTTGCTTGTCTTAACTACAAAACATCAGAGTCCGGGGTAACTTCAGCAAAATTCCATTCCCTCAAAACTGTCCAGACTGCTGTTAGCAATCAATTAAATTAATTGAAGGGCAAACAGGAAAATATTGGAAGGCTAAATGATGGCTGGCAAGATTGGTTGTTTGTAATAACCTGAAAGGCTTTACCTGATAACTGAGCTTCATAATTTCAATTGATCATTGGATAGATAATCCACATCCAACATTGCATGCCCATCTGAAACTTCAATAACGCAACTCGACTCGGTTTCTGTCACCTGAAGATTTAGCTGTCTACATAAAAAAGGCATGTCATCCAAACCCATTACCACGTGGCCGCTTTAGAGAAACGCCCCTTGGACCATATGGTCCATACATGCCCAATCCATATCCATTTAAACTGGGGCCTTGTGACAAGGTCTGCTCCTTGTGAGGCTTTTTCTGTTTACGTCGATGGCGCTCTTGAGCATGCTGCTGCTGGAGAGGATTTTGCCCTTGAGAAGGCTTACACTGCTGCGGAGGATTCTGCCTTTGAGAAGGTATACACTGCAGCGAATGATTCTGCTCTTGGTGAGGCTGCTGTGCTGGGCTTGCACAGGCTAAATTAGGAGAAGCCTTAAAATTACGACTTGATGGGTCACTCTGGTTTGCTGTTCTAGAATCAGGCTGTGATGAAAATTTTTGACTTAATGGATCATTCAAAATTGATTTTACATTCAGTTCAGGAACAGTAAATCGTTATAATTTTAAATAGATTTCTGGTTTAGATCAGAAACTAAAAGTGATCTGGGGAATGAACTTACTTTCTTATGCATTCCGTTTGACCTCCCTGGGACAAACTTGCCAATCTCAGTGGCATTTACCATTGACGTCAACATTTCCACTGATTCTAATGAAATACCAGATAAACCATCATAAGATAGAACACAAGCCAAGGCATACATAGAGGCCTCAAGAACGAAGGGAAGAGCTCTATTTGGATGATTTACCTGAAAGATGATGAGAAGAAAAAAAAGTCAAATGATACAGAGAGGTAGAAGAGCAAGTACATCGCCAAGTACTCTACAAAAAACATGAACACTTACTTTGAATAAGATGGCTGCAGATAACCGTTCTCTCAAGCAGTATATCTGAGCAATATCAAGTGCTTTTGACCAAAAGGACAGAAAACGATCTACAACCACAGTTACAGAATTATCAGGGGAGGACATGATCATCTCTTCTAATCGTTCATTTGATTTATCATCCACCTCCATTTTATCTTCAACACCAACATCTTCATCCTTCTCAGCATCACCACCCTTATAATCATTCTTCTTTGCAGGGGCAACAGCTATCTCTTTGGCAACCATTAATAATGGGAGAGGTCCAATAACAGTACATTTCCTTATATGTGTACCGCCATCACCACGGGTTATCTCGTCATAAACAATTAGAGGGCAACTATCCGTTTTCTTGAGTGATAGCTCAAAGTTCATGGATTGTGGATGCAAAAGAACCCTTCCACCTGTACCAGTTTCTACAGTCGCTCGTTTTCCCTTCTTTTGAGGTGGAAGTAATCTTCCGACCATTGGATATAACCCAGCCACAAGTACAGAATGCAGTATGCCAGGGTCACTAGCATTCAAGCTGCAGCTTGAAATATCCTTAGGTATTAAACCACTTCGAATTAGTTCCCTTTCAAGTTGCTTCCTCATGCCACTCAGCATAAACATAGTGCTCGAAGAGACATAGTATCTGGAACAGAACTGGGCCTCTTGACCCCTATTTTTTGCATTTTTCCAGCAGTTAAATGCAGCTACAACAGCCAATTGATCACTATGCCCACCATACAATGAAGCAAGCTCAGATTTAGCAGCAGAAGCTTTCTTCTTTTCACTCAGTAACATGGGAAGAGTGAAAGGGTCCCTGTAGTCAGAAGCACATGCCAAAGTTAAAGCAGGATCAAGGCAGTTCATCAATATGGCAAAGATAAGCATCTTGCTAGTCACTGGATGAACAGGCAATGAACCTAATTTCTCCCCAAGCTGTGTCAGTTTCTCATCAAGTGACAAAGCTCCAATATCTTGAAGAACTATAATAGCATTACGTATTGTATCAGAAAGTGGAGGGTCCAAAGTCTTCTGCAAGAAAACCTCAATCCTACAATCTGGATCGAGCAATTTCACCTGCCAAATATCCTCAGTACATTAATAAGTAAAAACTAATGAAATAAAAGATGACTTTTTCAAATTGAAAAAATAGAAAAATTCATGGGTCCAAATATTTTTATTTTTTGAAAAAAGGATGACAATTTCATTGATGAATGAAAAAAAAAAGCCACCAAAAGGAGACCCGCAAAAGGTAACAAAAAACACTCCAATCAAAGTTCAGAGCTATAATATTTAGAGTAAAGTTACAAAAAGTAGTAGAAAAAGCACTTCAATGACCACGTAATTGGAGAAATCAATAACTCCCACCCAGTCTAAACGTCTATATTTGAAAATCCTTTGGTTTCTTTCTAACCAAATGACCCACAAAATAGATTTGACCGCATTATTCCACAAAATCTTGGCGATCTTCATCAAATGTAATATCTCGAGAAGTTGACTAATATTGTCTGTAGCAGAGAACAGGAACATTCAAGAGCCTCAAAACTCAATGAAAAAGACAATTCCAAATTTTCTACTAAAGGAGCAGTGACAAAAAGTGAGGCGTAGTTTCTTCGGCTTGGAGGCACATGGGCAGCCATTTACCCGAGACCAATTCTTATGGAGCCTATCATTGGTGTTGACTCATTCATGTCATATCAACCAAACTAACACTTTAACCTTTTTGGGACCCTTGGGCCTCCATTAACTCTTTGCCAATATCAAATCCGAGAGACCGATCCGAAATTGAAACCTCCATGAAAAGTTAGTTGGCTGAAAACCCCGCATGTGCCACATTATATCACTGTCGTCAGGTAGCCTTAAGTCATCAAGAACCGGGGGAAAAAAACGGAGCATCTGGCCACCTATTCTTCATTAAGATTTCTTCTCAAATTGACATTCCAAGATCAGATAGTCTTTTCTCAAGCATCTATAACTAAAATATTTTTGTTTCGAGCCGACCCGTAAATTTTGGGGAAGCAAAGACAAAGGGGCTAGGCCCCCACCCATCCATCGAACCAAAAACTTGTGCCACTCACATAGGTCCGGCCCTACCATACTTAACGTCGAAAAACTCCTAAGATAATATCCTAAGTAGGTGGCCACACGTAGTTTGAACCCACGACCTCAGGTTTCTAGGAAAGTCTTTAGCCACTAGGCCAACTCATAACTGGTTTAAGAAGATTGATTTTCAGACAAGACATCAATCCAAGGATAGTAAGGATTGAGGAAAGCATTGCATCTGGATTATTAGTGATGTGGGATGAATATATTTAGTTAAGTATTGATTTTAGTTTACTACTATATAGTTTGTCAATTACTTTCTTAGGACACAATAGACTTTTTATAATTTCTTGTAAGGCTACATAAAGCCACATTTGGGTTTTCATTGTAACTTTGTAAATCTTATCAATGAAACTAAGGATTGAGAGCATTCTCTCCTAATTTGGGATGGATGTTAGCCATGGATTTGTCTTGAGTAAGCTTTGTCCTACATCAATTAGGAATAAAGAAAAATGAATCATCCGCAAATTGAAGATGAGACAAAATAATTTTATTTCTATCAATTTCAAAACCTTGGATTACATTAAAAAAAATTATAGCCCTCTCAATCATTCGACTAAGAACCAACAAGAATAAAAAGAAATGGAGATAAAATTAAATTAAAAGTTCAAAGGGAAATTTTAACACTTAACTAAGTTTGCAGGACTACAATTAGATGTTCGAGAGTGCAATTGTCACAAAATGGATGGATAATATAAATGTGAAGCCATAAACAGTACAAAATGATATAAAAATAATATTAAGATTTTTCATAATGTGTACAAATATCATAAACTAAAAAGAAAGCAAAAACAACCCTATCCCTTACAAATTACAAAAAGTGATCCCAAAAAGCTCATACACAGAAGAAAAACTAAATTCAATTCTTACAGATAAGATGCATAGCCATTTAATATTTCTGAGAATAGAGATTTTGTAGGGATATAACAAGCCCCTCCCAAAATATAAAACAAAGTTATACCCAACCCGCTGCTTAACATTATAGACCACACATGCTATTTCCTTATCTGTCTAATACGAGATGATGAAAATGTAAGACTGTACATTCCCAATCTTCTAATTAAAATCCTAATGGAACGTAATGGGCCGGTTATAGAATCAACTCTAGTCCCAATTGTCTTTTCTTAGTCACATCACTATTCCTGCTGCATCTACCCTTTTTACCACTATCAATCAGATGTAGCAATATAACAATTTTTAATCAAGATAACATAGCAATAAACATTGAAACTTAGATCATGTTTAGATATAGAATGGATTCATGTGATCTTAAATTCTTAATAAATCTAAGTAGTAGATAATAAAAGATTAGGAAAAAAACTGAACCTGCAGACAAAGTTCCTCTATCGGCATTCTCTTAATTTCAGGAACTTGATAATCTGGAAGAGAAGATGCACGATATTTTGAATAAAGATGATAACATATTCCAGACTGACAGCGGCCTGCACGTCCCATTCGCTGCTTGGCACTAGCCTTTGAGATCCAAGAAGATTGAAAAGTGGAAACGTTACTACAGGGATCATAACTTTTCTCTTTCATCCATCCACTGTCTATAACATAAACCACATCATCAATGGTAATGGCAGTTTCCGCAATATTAGTAGAGAGAATAATTTTGCGGCAACCAGGGGGTGGTCGTTTAAAAACCTTCTTTTGCTCTTTAGAAGGAACCATTGAATGAAGAGATATTATCAAAAATTTGGATGTATCTTTGAAAAGAGGATTAACCAATAGTCTTTCTCGAATCTTGCTGATGTCATCCCATCCAGGAAGGAAAACAAGAATAGCCCCTTCTTTTGAATCAAGGCATATTTTCCCTAACAACTTCTCTACGAGGGCAACATCGACAGAATTAGAATTTTTAGCCATATATTTTTTGATCAACTGCTGTTCTTCCTTAGAGTTGGAAGCAGCACTTTCCAAGTGTTTCCTGATTGCTTCAGCAGTTTCTTGCTCATCACCTCGTTCAGCCAACTTCAATGCAGTCATACCATCTTTGGCCTGTAATTCACACATGGCACCAAAAGATAGGAGCATACAAACATCAGAAACTCTACCCTTTCCAGCAAGAACCATAAGAGGTGTAAGTCCAGTCAAGGAATGCTGATAGTTGAGGATTTGAGGGGATGCATCAAAAGTAACCAATTCTAGGAGGGCACTGAATTCATCATTCACCCAAGCCAAGTGAATAGCTTCATCCAAAGTAAGCTTGTCTTCTTCTGTTAACTCAGTATCTTCAACTGAAACACCCATATTTTCATCAAGGTGATTATTTTCAGATGAAAACACAATAGAAAGGATATCCTCCAGATAGAAAGATTTGACCTGAAGATTAAATGTTAGAATATTACAAAAAATACATAATCAGTTGAAAACCACAAAATTTGGGTGGGAGGTTTACGGGAAAGGTGAAGCCAGGAACACGAATGATTGGACAGCCACCGAAATATTGTGAAAACCGCTCCGCATCAATAGTAGCACTCATTAGTATCTGTCAGAAGATACACAATAGAAACTTTCCTCTCATTCATATATCATAATAAAATAACATGCTACCAAAGATCTAGGCACAAATTTTCTGGTTTTACACAATTATAAGCATCTCAGCTTTCTAGAATCTGTTTTGTTCATCACTTATCACTTATTATTAATAAAAGTATCAATAGTTTGAAAATATGAAAATAATATTCCAAGACATGAATATCTAATCTCAACCTAAGGGCTAAATAAAAGCCAAAAAAAATAAACTAACCAGACGTAAACAAGGATATGATGGAAGCAAGTCTCTGCAAACAAGTAACAAAAGAATTAGACAAAATACCTGAATATTAATAAGCAAGCTCAAACCAGAGGACTTCAAAGGTGAAATAAAGTAACAAACATTGGATTGATTGTACAACACCAATCAGTAAAATGATGGGGTCCAACCCTTGGCACTCCAGGAATAATAATTTAGTTTTCTAAAAATAAACTGAGTGTCATTTGTCATCTCAAAAATGGTCCCAGTTTTCCTTGAGTAAAAAAAAAAAATCAGTCTTCATGGTGCTTTACCATTAACACTAATCTTTAACATGATTTAACACCTTGAAAATGATCCTAATGTTAATACTAGCAAATAGCAATTATACTCTTAATCTAGGGTTCTTGACCCAGAAATTTCAATAACTTAATTATGGTTCTTAAACCCATTTTCAAAACAAACATATAATTTGAATTTATATACAAAAAGAAATACATGTAGGAGGATGACAAAGCCATAATAACTCTTGGACGCAAATAGACTCCATACTCTAATCCACCGAGATTCACCGCGCACAAGTTTTTTATCATTTCAAATTCAGTTAGACGTGGGACAATCAGTTTTGAAAACACTCTAGAAAGAAAAGCCATCATTTCCATTGATCTTAAGTTCAACCTACATTTCTTCCTCTCCCTCTAGAGTAGGTGAACGACTTTGATGTGGAAGGTAGACTCTTTAATGAGCAATGTGAAATTGTTCTCGCCTGAGTCTATGCTGAAACCTGGACAGATGTAACTAACCTCGTTTGAATACTCTTGTTCAATTTGAGGGTGGTTTTGCTATTAGACATCTGATTGTGTTTCGGTTTTGGAATGCTCTAAATAAGAGTATGCACTACATTATTCTAATAAGTGATAACCCATTTGCTTTTTCTTTTTGAGGTTCGCAGTGTTGGTACGAAGGATGATTCTCTTTTTTTTTATTTCTGGAAAATGAAATATTTAGATGTATTTAGTGCAATCAAATTAAGCTTCTACATGCTTAGCACAGGAGAGATATTACATCAATAGTATGAGTAGATGATTTTGGCATTTAATAAAGTGAACAGTTTTTATAGTTTGGTCGGACCAGAAGCTACAAAAAAAAAAAAAGATTATTTGCTCAGTGTGCTAAACTGTTGTTGTGAGGATACGTGAGGCGCCTAACGCCATCATCACCTTGCAGGTTACTGCGGAGAGTAACTTCAGTGAATCGCTCCGCGCCCTATTCTTGCCTTCGCCATTGTTGAATGGCTGCAAGGCGATCACCTCATCAAAGGGAGGTGATGAGATGGGCAATTACATCCAAAACCCAAACATTTTTTACGTTGTCGTGAAAAGAGGGGGTAGAGAAGGAAATTTACGAAATTTTGAAGCCAAAGAAGAGTGTAGCCCACGTTTCTTGTAAAAAAACAGCCTATGAAGGAAGTACTATAAAAAAACAGTTTTTGAAGCAAGCAAGAGCAACTCCATCTACAACCAGATACCTATTTATTTTCCTCTTCCTCTGGTTTCTTCTTCTCCTCCTCTGTTTTCTTCTTTTTTTGTTCTGTCTCTCGCTCTTGCTCTCGCTATCACTCTCTATCCCTCTGCCCTCTGTCTGTGTGCCTCTCTTTCTTGTGTTCACTCTCTATCTCGCGCACTCTTTCTGTCTCTTTCTCTCTCAGCCAACGAACAAATGCTCACCCATCGATCAAAATGACAAAATGTCACCCACCAATCAAAAATCCTATATTACGACTCTTTCTTTTAACTCTCTTTTTTTTCCTCTTTCATCACCGATTATGATTATTTTTTTCTAAAAAAAAAATCTTCTTATGTTTATTGATTTTAACCGAAGAGAATGCGAAAACTCTAAACAAAAGCATCCATATTGGGCACACGCACATGTAGTTTTAGAGAATCCTAATGATAGGAATGCTTGCAAATGTGTTCTTTATGGAAAAGAAACAAAAGGGGGTATTTCAAGAGCATGCCAACACTTAGCTGATGGACACCGGAATGTGACAATGCGTTTGAAGTGTCAATCAAATGTGAGATAAGAATTAATAGTGTATCTAGCAATGATTAAAAAAAAAAGGAAAAGATGAAAGCTCTTTCCAATTCCTACTACAAGTTCAATCCTAATGAAGAAGAGGAGGATCTAATAAAAGTTGATGAGCGTGATGTAGAAGTAGTTGATAACAAAGCAAGAAAGCGTAATCGGTGGTGGTGGTGGTGGTTCAAGTGATGCTAAAAACCTCAACAAAAAGGAGCGACGGGTAAGTTTTTTAAAAAGGATCTTACAACGGTTGTTCAAGAGAGATGGTGATGGTGAGGTTATAAAAATTGAAGCAAACAACTAATTCAAAGAAATATAACAAATTGGGGAGGGATGCCATTGTTCACTGCATTCTTCGTTGGATTTATCATACCAATATTCCCTGAATACCATACATTCAAAGAGTCTTCAGGTTATGATGGAAGTTGTAGGATAATCCGGTCCTAGACTCATACCTCCTTCTTATCACTATCTGCAAGAGGGACTTTCTTAAAGAAGAAAGTAAAACATAGACCTTATGAAAGACTATAAAATTGAATGGAAAAAATGGGTAATTCTTCAATGTTAGATGGGTGGACTAATAGGAGAGATCAAACTCTGATTAATTTCATGATGCATGTTGCTGGGAACATATCCCTTGAGTATATTGATGCAATTTCAACCATCAAGAATGCTTTTATTTCAATCGACGCCATAGTATTTAAAATAGTCAACAACTATTCCGTACAGATGCTGTTAGTTTTATTCCATGCTGCATAGAGCAATTACTTTATCAAGGTATTCAGATAAATTTGCTGTGACAAGTCCTTTGTTCCTTCTATATTTTATTTAACTTCTCTTTGTGGGGGAAAGAAAATCCATCCTTATGACTTAAGAACGGATATAGACACAAGCTATAGATACAACGGCATCGACACAATAAGGTCACATAAATCTTATTTTTGATAGGTGTGATTAATATCATCACATTTTAAATATATAATTTGATAACTCAAAAAAATTTTCCAACTGGAGCGCCTTTTTGTAATCTCCTTGGCCAGGTTGTTTTTCCGCCCTTTTGTACTTTTCACTCATCAATAAAAAGTTTCGTTTCCAATAAAAAAAAAACAACTCAAAAAGATTTGAGCATCAAATTTGAAAGAAAAGAAACCCAAAAACAAAGTGTTTTTTTGACAAGAGAAACTTTTCCTTGTGATCACAATCGTTTTGCTCCAATTGAAGTCATACATTTCAGGCAACTCACTAAAGAGAGCAAAGACAGGAGCCTAATCTCTCACAGAAGGAGGACGTTGGGGAGGCTTTGAATGTTCGGGGTGATGTGGCGTGAAGCAACCTCAAGGAAGGAACCATAAGAAGTATTTGACGTTCGAAGGTTTTACTGGGAAAAAGTTTTTTTAAAGAAGATTTTATGTCTATGTTTCCTAGAAAAGAGGGCAAAATCAGAAACTGTTTAAAAATAATCTCTTTTTTTATAATAAACTGGACTATTTCATTGATAATTGAAAGAGCCCATAAAAAGACAAAACAAAGAAAGCTTTCCTAAAGGAAGCACAACTAGAAGGAGAAAAATACAAAAAAAAAAAAAAAAAAAAAAACCCTACTTCCACTCCCAAAGGAGGCAGAAAGGACTACCATCATGCTCCACCCAAAACATATTAAAAAGTCCAAATGTGCCTAGCAAACCAGCAATCAAACAAAATGTGCTTGTTGTCTCCACACTGATTCTACAAGGGCTACACCAATGAGGTTGGTCAAAGTCTACACTAGGATGAATCCACAGCAAATTGAGAGCCGAATTGCAAGGATCAAAACTTCAAAAGTAGTCACGCACAAGGCTTCTTTTAGGCTCAGCACGAAAGCCTTTCAAAATTCAACTAAGAATCCTCATAAACCACATTGTTGACCCATTGGAGAGACAAATTACTATGTCTCTCATAATTTATAGAACTTTTAAGACTATTGAGTTCTCTGTGTCCTTTAAAACTTTTAGGAGTCATACCCTTCTTAGTTTGGTTCTTTTCCCTTGTAGGAGCTATATGTGCCTCAGTAATTCTAAGCCAATCTGCCGACTTCATCCTCTTTTTCCCATCTCAATCTTTAAAAACTATAAAAGTGCCTTCTTCTTCATTTTTAACCAACTCATCTTCCATCAGAACATTGTTGTTGATCAGTGACACATCCATCTCTTAATCTCCAAACATGATTTAGTGTCGATGTGGATAATTTGGTTGGAGAGGAGAATTTTTTAGGATTAAATAAGAACTTTATAGAAATAATGGAAAGCGTTCTTTTTAAAAAATTCTTGCTAACTTCTGGAGGGAGTTCTTATCAAAGGAAACTCATAATTACTCTCACTTTTTTTTCTTTATCTTTTTTTTCTTTTCTCCGTTTTGAATATGATTTTTGTCAGCTTCTTTAATCATAGCAGAAGCCAACTTCTTATCTTCTCCTCGTTCTTTATTATTATTGGAAAGTTTGTGATGCGTGTATATGAAAAGAAATGAAAAATAGTTCTCTTTCCAATTAATAAATGACTGAAATAATATATAGCCCATGACAAGTAAACACATATGAGGGATCAATTTAAGGTACAATATACCTCAAAATTGCCAGAATGAAATCTGAGTGGCGATCCCTTTCATGAACTTCATCCTACAAATGTAGAAAAAAGAACAATATTAGAGTTTAAAAGCTGTAAAAGTGACGTCAAAGAAACTAGAAATATAGTGCCATAAACTAGTAAATGTGGGTGGTACTGACAATTTTAAAAGAAAGATTCGCCAAACTTAAACAAAGTGCACCACTTTGTATAATAACTCACCTATTGCATTTAGTGTTTCAATATAATGGGGGTCCTGAATAAGATTGATAAGGTTCAAGCTAGATACCCTCCCTCCTGTCTGTATAATAACAAAGCTGCCCTCTTTGCAAGGTCCATAGTGAACATGTTAACCATCATTTTTCTCCATTGTTTTTCTTTTTAGAAACATTTCTCCATTGTTAATTTTCGTCCAAGATTTGGTGGATGCTCTTCAAAAAAATTGTGCATATGGTGATGGCTGGTAGCATCCAGCATATGCTCCACTCCCTCTTCTTTGAATTCCATTTCAAAAGAAAGATAGAGTCCTATAGTTCAATGCAATCAGAACCATTTTGGAATTTGTTGGCGGCAAGAAATAAGTGTTCCTATAAGACTACACCTAGATCCTAACTTCCCTTTTTGATGCTTACCATCATTTCATCAACTTCCACAAAAGTCTCCAACTACAAAGCTCCAAATACTTTCTATCTGTTTTTGCCATTCCTTCTTCTGCTGATGTGATTGACAGGATGATTAGAGATTTCCTATGGAAAGGGGCTAATCAGGATAGTGGCTCTAGCCTGATCAAGTGGGAGACTGTTGCTAAACCCACAATTCTTGGAGGTCTGGGTATTGGGGAGTCGCTGAAAAGGAATAAGGCTCTCCTTAGCAAATGGATGTGGAGGTTCCCCATTGTTTGACTGATTATGGCTGGAACTTCAAGTCGAATCGTTACTGCTCTTCCCGCATCCCCTGGAAAGAGGTTGCAAATAACAGTTGTCTATTGAACTCTCTCTCCTCTATTCAGCTGGGATAAGGCTCTACTCTCAGTTTTTGAGAAGATAATTGGTCCCCTGTCTCTAAACCTCTCGCTCAAGCCTTTCCCTCCCTCTTCAGAATTTCTTCTTATCCCCTGGCTATGGTCTCTGATTTGTGGGATCCTGTTTACCCCTCCTGGAATATTCAATACACAAGAAACCTAAAGGATGAAGAGATAGAGGAGTTTACTTCCCTCATGCTTGTTAATACTTGTCATCCTAGCTTGAACCAGGATTGAAGGGTTTGGAAAGGGCATGTGGTAACCAATTCTCTTGCAAAAATTTCTTCAAGTCTTTGTTTGCTCCTGGTTACTCATTACCTAGGGATATTTCTAATGTCATTTGGAATGATGGCTACCCGAAGAAGGTGAACGTCCTCTTGTGGACGGTTTTTCAGGGAGGTTTGAATACGATGGATAACATTCAAAGGAGGTTCCCTTCTATGGCCTTAAATCCAAGTCGTTGTATTCTGTGCTGCTCCAATTTTGAAGACCACCTCCATATCTTTTGGTCTTGTCCTTTCACTACTAGACTGTGGAGCGAGGTCTTTGATATTTTCTCCTTTCAGGGCCCCTTTCCCCCTCTCTCCAGTCTTTTCTCCACAGTTTATTGTGTGGTGTGGTCTTCAAGGAAAAGGCTTTGGTTCTTTGGCGGAACTCCATTAGAGACTTGATCTGGCTAGTTTGGTGGGAGAGAAACAAGAGGCCTTTTCAAGGAGATTTTTTCTAGTTCTTCTGAGATCTGAGAGTTGGTCAGATTTGTTTCTATATGGTTAGCTAGGGCCAAAACTTTTTGTAATTATCAACCCTCGTTGATTGCCCCCAATTGGAGAAATTTTTCATATTCCTTGGGTGGCCTTTTGTACTCTTTTATTATTTTATTTTTTTTCAATGAAATCGTTTATTATCAAAAAAAAAAAAAAACAAAGCTCCAAACCTCTCCACCCTACAACCACCCCTCGAGCCAACTCAATACTCCACTTCCATAGCTTTGTTTCCACTCGGGCACAGAGAGAATGCCATTCTAATTCCAAAGTAGCAAACCTCAACCACCTGTGCATCCCTCGAGTAATTTCTTCCACAAGTCCTAAAGTTCCTCACTAAATACAAGCATTACCAAAGAAATGTCAAAAGAAAGTAACATTACATGCAAAATTCACCTTGTGATTTCTAATTATCTTAGCTCAAACAATAACAACTTAACACTAATCTTTTCCAAAATCAACAATAACATTTTGTCTATTTTGTCGGGTGGTAATCTTCAAGGCAAAAAGAAAGTCATTTGGGGAAATGCAGTTAGAGACATTTATTGGAACGTTTGGTTAGACTTAGAACGCAATAGAAAGATTTTTTAGGATAGATGTCTAGAGTGGGATAGAATTTGGGAGCGTTGTGTGCTCAACGCCTCCAATTAGGGTGCAAATTTTTAATGGTTTTGTAATTATTCTCCCTCCCTTATTGTTGTTAGTGGAATGTCTTTTTGTAATCATTCTAGAGGCCCTTTCATATATCAAAGAATGTTTTATATTAAAAAATGCCAACCTGAAAATCTCGAAGCTCAAATGAGCAAGTTAATATACAAATAAACAAGTGCACAGAATTTAGCCCATCTCAATTAATAAACAAAGCAAGGTAAAAATAGGAGAATGGGAGAATATTCTATATTATATACTATTTAATAATCGGTTAATAAAAGAAATTAGAATTTGATTGGAAGCTTCATAAGGCAAAAAGAAAACCATCCTCCAGGTTACTGGAAACGACACAGTAAGAGAAAGCTAGATACACCACATAATTCCAGCTGCCAATCCTAAAGACTGGAAGTAACAAATGCCTGCATTATACCAAAACGAAAATGACAAAATGCAAGGGAAAGAAATAGAAAATGTACCACAATAATGTGAGTTATGCCAGACACAACATTCTTCCTACTTTTTTTGGAAGCTTCTGTGGTTAAGTCACCCACACCACTGGAAATCAACACTCTCGAAAGAATACCATTAGTGCAGAGTACAATTGATGAATTCCTGCCACCTTTACTTTCCAATCGTATCTTCATCATGAAAAAAATGTCAGTATATATGATGTGTAGGAAAGCAAAACTAACATCTTGAAAAATATATTGAAAATTTCTTAAAGTGCCCCCAACTAACGAGTACTACAATAAATACTCGGAATAAGTAGTAGAATTAGAAAATTTCATACTTTAATCCAATCCAGCTGAACCCCACACAACAGGTACATGCACGCATACAGATAATACTAGCTCCATGGACTAACTAAAACAATAAGTCGTGTTTTTTACGGTATGGCGCACTAAAGCACAATGGTCCTCTAATGCTTATGTGCAACACAAGGCTGGAAAAAAAAAAAGGCGAGGACTTCTTTTTTCATGAAGTGTACAATAGAAAAGGGAAAACGACATGCTTACATGTGGAAATATAGTAATAAAAAATGAGAACTTCTAGACTAGATTATTTAAAAATAGGTATCCTTCTTATATCTTAAAAAACAAATATTAAAAGTTAAAAATAAAATAAAATAAGCCCTGAGGAGCACTGATGCACACGCCTCAGGGAGAGCGCCTTGCCTCACTGACAGTAAGGTCATATTTCCATCATCAGATAAATTTCCCAATATCAGTGATTTCAAGAGGATGAGTAAATTTCAAACTGAGCCTCTCACTGCAACTCTAGAGAGTAAAATGCTATAAAAAGATAGCTAATTAGTATCATTGTATGTAAAATACAGGCAAAAAAATACCTTGTATCCAACATCGTGTCCAACATTTTCTCCTCTTTCATGAGAAATCCGCTCAGAAACTAAGAAAAATATGAAATATTCAAAAGTAAATAAAATAAAAATTAATCGACAATAATAAACTACAAATCTATTTAATTTAAAATTGAGGGGGAGAACCCATCGAAGGGTAATAAAAGGGGCAAACCTGACATAGCAGAGATACGTCGAGGTTGAGTGCAGAGTATCTTACATGCCTCGCCCTTACCCCACATATAATCCAAGAGAAACTGAGGGACCTACACCATATTACAGAAGAATTATTTTTTTTATAATAACATTACAGAAGAATTATAGAGAATGCAACATAAAGTGTTTCTTTCAAATTTAGAAAAAAATATAGACAAATGTAATCCTTCCACTCTAACACTAGAAACACATAACAAACAAACAAAGAAGGAGACCTATATAGAGAACTGCACATCACAACATGAAACGTCATCAAGCTTTCTTATGGTCATTCATTTATTAAAAAAAAGGGGGATTATGGTGATTAGTCAGATTCTCCTTAAGGTCAGAACATGAAAGTGGAAGATTGCAGGGAAAGAAAAGAGGATCCATGGGTAAATGATCATTTTCAGAAGAAATCTAACAAATGAGGAAGATGACAATTTTTGCCTCTTACTGGATGTGCATGGGGGCCGCAAAAATGAAAATGTGGAGAATAGGAGAAGGTTGGAAATGGGAACTACAGGATTATTTTTTATGCGATACAAGGGAAAACAACTCTAAACTCTTCCATAGAATTGCAAATGTCAAAAAGGGTAAGAAATGGCTCAACAAAATCACTACTAAGGATCGCTTGACCCTTAATTCCCAACCTGAAATTCAAATTGAAGTTCTAAGGCATTTAGAGCATCTTTATACTTCTGAAGCCAAAGGATGTTTTTCTCTATTTGGTATTGACTCGGACCCATCTCCTCGGATCAAGCTATTTTTCTTGAAAGACCTTTTAATATTGATGAGATTAAGAAAGCCTTTTTTTATTGTGATGGTAATTGTAGACACCCATTTTCGTCCGATGCGTTTTTAATTTAATTTTAAGTATTAAAAAAAAGAAGAAGAAAAGAAGAAGATTTGATTTATGTTTAATTTAAATTTAGTAAACAGATTTTTAGGGTAAATATAATTACATTTTTTTTTGTTCTGGTGTTTTATTAGCAAGAGTAAAAATAAAATAATAAAAATAATAATGTGTCAAATTTATTTAATTTTATTTGAATTGATTTGTTTAGAAAAAGAAAGATTTGAAAAATAAGTTTTAAATGAGAATCAATTTAAACATGGAAAAGATGAGTAAGAAATTATTTTTATGAGTTGTCAAATAAATTAAAATAAAATTTATGCATGATTTTAGGACAAATTAAAAATTGATTTTATTCTCATTTATTATTTTCCTAGTTTAATTTTTTTATTTGGCTATAAAAGGGACCCTCTTTCAACCCTAAAAGACACACACAAAAAAACCATCTCATCCACGGCAAGCCTTTATTCCTCTCATGCTCTTATTTTTTCTCTCTTTCATTGTAATTCCCTTCTCGTAACCAAACCAAAACCCAATTCTTCTATCCATTCATCAAACAAATCCCATAAACCCAACCAAAATTTCAATCCGTCCAAATAATATAGCATTTATCTCCATACCTCACACCTGACATCCTTTTCAAAGTCAAAAGCTGTTTTCGTAGATATCAAAACTTTGTAAGTCTATTCATAGATATTTTGCTTATATATATATATAATTTTGTTTGTTTTGCTTTTCTTATAACAATGTTTTTTTTTATGCATCATTATATGTTCACATGCGGTTCAGACTATTCTTAAAAAAAAAAAAAAACAAATAGGAAAAAGTGTCATGCTTGCTTTGATTTAGTCTAAATCACATTTGATTAACATATATTTATTTACTTTGGCCTTTTGTCATATTAGTTTAAGTTTGGTTTTTAATGATGTTTTTATATTTATATATGTTTTATGGATCGAAACTATCAATATGTTCACATAAAAATTTTACAGTATTTGTTTTAGAGCCAATTTTAATTAACTTGTCCTATTTGGTTGATTTTTGTCATAATAGAATTGAATTACTTTAATTGATATGTTTGATCTTTTGTAAATATATTTTTAATTATTTTACTTTCCTTGTATAAAGTATTTATTTTATTTTATTTGAATAGATTTTTTTTTTTTTTTGATACCGTGAGTGTCCGGGCACCACGACTAATCTCACGGTACAACCTCATGACCCTACAACACTTGGCGTCGATTCAATCGTAGGATAATATCCTAGGTAGGTGGCCAACATGGTTTGAACCCAGGACCTCAAGGTTGGAAATCAACCCTTTGACCACTAGGCCAACCCATGTTGGTTTGATTTGAATAGATTAATAGATAAGGTTTGAAATTGAAATTGAACAAAATAGTAAATAAAGATTGAAAATTAAAGTTGAAATTGAAAAATGGAAATAAAATTTTACATAGTAATTGGAATTAATTAGGATACTGATTTTCCAAAGCATAAAAATTAACAATTTAAATATAGTAATTGGAATTAATTAGGATACTAATTTTCAAAAGCATAAAAATTAACGATTTAAATATAGTTATTGGAATTAATTAGGATACTAATTTTCCAAAAGTATAAAAATTAACAATTTAAACATAGTAATTAGAATTAATTAGGATACTAATTTTCCAAAACATAAAAATTAACAATTTAAATATACAAATTGGAATTAATTAGGTAATTTTCCAAATCATAAAAATTAACAATGAAATTTTAAACATTAATTGGAATTTATTAGGGTATAAATCTACCAACTTTCCAAAAACACAAAGATTAATAGTATAAGCCTTAAATAAAAATTGAAATTTATTAAGATATTAATTGCCCATTTATATCATAAATAAAATATATGTCAAATAAAATTTTCCCATTTAAAACCTAGGGGCCAAAAGTGAAACCTAACATAAACCTAACTTTGAGCTAAAAAATTATTTTAATAACAAAGATAAAAATTTATAATATCGTTTTAAAAACTTGAACAAAAAACAAATCATTTTCGAAAACTCCGACGACGGAATATAGGGCGTTGGAATACCATGCTCCTAAACATTCTCGAGGTAAGAAAATTTTTCTCGAAATACTGAGAGAAAATTCTCGACAATATTTTCCTAACGGCTTTACGCCACTCATACTTATTTAATCATGCCTTATTACTAAAGTATCGATTGATAAAACATGAGACATTTAAAAATAACCAAAAAATAATTTTTGTTTATAGATTAAAGGCTTTCATTAATAATACACCAAAATAAAATAAAAAAAGCAATCGTTTTTTAAACGAACATAATAGGGTGCTAATACCTTCCCTACGTGTGAATGAGCTCCTGAACCCATTTTCAATAGTTAGTAGACCATCCTTAGTTAATGACTAGGTGACTAATCACACCCAATTTAGAAAACCAATGATTAGTGGCGGCTCCTTGGAATTTTTCCAAAAATCTTGGGATTTGATCAAGGTTTACCTTCTCAATGTTTTCTCGGATTTTCACAAGAATGGAATTATCAATTTAAGAACCAATATCACTCACATTTGCCTTATCCCGAAGAAGTCTAGTGCTTCTTCTCTTTCTGAATTTCGTCCCATCTCTCTTGTCACAAGTTTGTATAAGATTATTGCTAAGGTTTTAGCAGCTCAACTTAAATCAGTCCTAGGTTCTACCATTGACCAAAGTCAATCAGCTTTTGTGCATGGTCGGCAAATCCTTGACCCCATTCTAATTGCAAATGAAGCCATAGATTATCACAAGTAAAAGAAAATGGAGGGTCTTGTCTTCAAAATTGACTTCTAAAAGGCCTTTGATCATGTTGAGTGGGGTTTTTTAGACACTGTCTTCCTTTCAAAAGGATTCGGTTCAAAGTGGAGAAACTGGATTTTGGGTTGTTTAAAAACAGCAAATTTGTCAATCTTATCAATGGTTGTCAAAGCCTCTCGAGGTTTAAGGCAAGGTGACCCTCTTTCTCCTTTTCTCTTCAACTTAGTAAGTGATGTTCTCTCCCGTTTGATTAACAAGGCTGTCTCTTCTGGGGTGATTGAGAGTTTTCTTATTGGTCGTCAAAATCTAGTTTTATCACAACTTCAATTTGCTCATGATACTATTTTCTTTGTGGCTAACAATGACCCTTCTATCTTCATTAAATCCCGTTTTGCTGGTATTGCGGTCCCTTGTAAAGCTTTAACTAGTGCTTGGCGTGGAGTGGTAAACGCCCAAAAAAGGTTAAGTTTTTCCAATGAATTATTTATCTTGAAGGGATAAATACTTCAGATAAATTGCAAGGAAATGGTCAAGAATGTGTCGGTGAGTTCATTTTAAACAAGGAGTTTGAATCACATTTTCTTCCAGTGCCTTGTTCCCAAAGTTGTTGGGAGGCTATATTCCAAATTTTCCACCTCTTTTTGGCTTTTTCATACATCAATGAAAAGCCGTGTTTATTATCAAAAAAAAAAATCCACCTCTCTTGGGTATTCCATCGGTCAACAAAAAAAAACATTACCAACCTCCTTTTGAGTACAAAAATTTAAAGGCAATCCAAATGTTCCATGGAACAACATAGTTAAAGCAACTTAGTGATTTTTATTTTTCGTTAGAAAGAAATGCCAACAGAAATTCTAACAAAATGCCAGAAGTTTGAAGGCGAAGACCAAAACTTGGGAGGAAGCTTGGGATTTGGCTAATTTGCAAGGCTCATATTAGTGTTCTCTATTGTAATTACGCTTCCAATATAATCAACTCAAATCGGACCTTGTACTTTTCATATCATAAATGAAAGGTGTTTCCTTGTCCAAAAAAAGAGATTGTCATATTCTTCTCTCCCCATTCACATTCACAATGCACATAAAAAATTAGCTATTTTTTATGCAACTACATAGTTTACTTTTTTTTTTTTTTTGATAGGAAACATAGATATATATATTAATAAGGAAGAGGAAATACAAGCACTAGTTAAAGCTTTACAAGGGATTACAAAAAAAACCTCCAGAAGGCCTTAATCATGAAACTATCATAATTACAAAAAAAAATCTAATAAGGAAACTCCATTGTGAAACTTTGAAGTGCGAAAACTCCCAAACTCCCATGACTTTCCGAGCCTTGCCGTCGAAAATCCGTGAAATTCGATCCATCCAAATTTCCCAAGCAATACAATTAACTGGGACAGCTTAGATTCCTCGGGAGTCGGGATCATGGCTACAAATGCAATCTCTCACAAGGCTTCTTTTGGCCTCAACCCCAAGGCCCCTAACAATCCAACTAAGAATCCTCATCAACAACTAATTGGATCCTTTGGAGAGACAAACTTTTGCTCACTAGTCTCTCGTAGTTAATTGAAGATTTCAAATTTTTAAGTTCTCTAGAATCTCTGCTATTTGTGGAAAGGGTTACTCCTCTACTTCTTTGAGACTTCTTCCTTTTTGGAGTTAATTGTGTTCCACTATAAATCATCCACTCATCCAATCGCATGATCTTCTCTCCTAGCTTATCCCTGAAGATGATGAAAGTACCCACTCATCCTGAAAGTCTTCCTCACCAACCTCCAAAGGAGACGAATGGGATGGACCACCCTTAACCAGATCAGTTTCAAACACCTGGGGTTCAAAGTAATCCTCAACTTCCATCACAAGCCAAAGGACTAGGCTCATCAGAAACAGGTTCTTCCAGCAAGCTAGAAGCATACATGTCTTGTTCTGAATCTAGATCTTGACCCTTCTCCACAACCGTAGTGTGATGAATAGCAGTCCTCTTCAGGATAGACTTGGGAATTGCTTTGATAGAAAATGGTTTAGGGTGAACCATTTCTTTTTTTTCCAAGTCAAATCGTTTAACTTTCTTTTTATCTTTATTAGGACTTTGTGTTTTAATCTCATCAGCTGCTTTCCAGATTTTCATTGCTTTTCTGTGCAAAAAGCTCTCACCAACTTTACTGTTGAGTATTTCATCCTCTGATTGATTTAAAAAGTACACTCCTTCTACTTTATTCCGTTCAAACGGCTCCTTTTCAGGCCCATCGCTGTCAAGGACAGTTCTGCTGGTATTTCCAATTTCAAAAGTACTTGCTTTTCCCAAGAAACCACTGTTAGGAACAGCGATATCCCTTTCACACCTTTCTGTCACTGTGTGAGGTGAAGCAGCAGATTTTGGGGGGAAAAGTAAGACTTTTGTAAACCCTGTGGACAACGGCTAATGGATTTCCATTCAACCCTTCTAATGTCCATTGGGTAAGGACCATCCTTCTTGCCATCACTCAAGAATTTGGAGGCTGCACGCCGGGAAAAAGAACCATGCGCTGCCGGAATACACCTCTCCAATAAGTTCCAATCTTGATAACAGACCAAATTAGCAATGAAAGTACTCTTATCAGGGCATCTAATCTCCACTACTGCTAGTATAAATCCACAATAATTTTTTTTGCACTTGAATCACAACCTCAAAGATGTCAATCCTGTTCAAAGTATTCTTAGAACATTTAATAAACCCTCCACAGAGATCACCAATAGCTTTGAAAGCTTCCAACTCCCAATGAATCAAAGGAATATTCCTGATTTTAATCCAGCCTCCGTATGAAGGAATTAAATCCATCCTCCCATGTTTGAAAAAGTTCCAAAACTCAAATTTAAGACAAATATTCTCATAAACGCACCAACCCTCATTTGAGCATAGACTTCCGGCCACTTCCTTATTAGGGCATTTAAGGAAAGCTTTGTCTGGTTGGAAAGGATTGATGGCAAAATCATTTAATGCTCTGCTCCAAAATGGTACCCCAATCATCATGGAAGCATCTATTGATGATGATCACCATAAATTCCATGCAAAGCTTGCTGACAAAACTATTCTTAGCCATCTCTTGAACCCCTGACCTCTCTTTAAATTCTATCTCATTCTTTCCTTTTGCTTGATTATCCAGTTTAACCACATCAGCAAAAGATGATCCCTTTCTAACTAGGGCTTGCCTTCTAGGTTTCCTCGCCAGTTCGAGATCTTCATATTTGCCATCAACAAATTTGACAAAATTACTCTAGCCTCCCTTATTGATTCTAGAAGGGATGAAAAGGTTGGTTTTTTCCCCATTAGCAGTAACTTTAGTGACATCTGCAAAAGCCCCTCTCCTATTTGTATTTTTTTCAATCCAAACCGTCTCATTCTCACACTCTATTCTTCTAAAGAACTTCTGGGTGTTAGGAGTATCAATGAGATGCTCTATAGCATCTCTAATCCAAACAACAATGGAAGGTTAACAAGAGATGGCATACCAATTTTCTCTATTCTTCTCCCTGAGGAGAACTCTTCCATTCTTCTTAGCTTTATCAGGGCCAATGAAGAAAAATTTGTTTTCTATTTTACACTTACTCTCCTCCCAAAAGGCCATGGAGAGCTCAAAGATAAAATATGAAGTATTTTGGGTTTTCCATGGAAGGGGCTTAGGTTAAAAAAGGGGGGATGATGGACAGGGTGGTGGCAGTTTGGTGACACTGGGATTTGTAGAGGTCTCCGCCGTGAAAGACGACGGAGAAGGGAAGGCTTACCCCTCCAGTGTGAAGGACACCAAGAGAGGGTGAAAAAAGGTTGTCTAGAAAGGAAAAAAGGCTTCGTCGCAAAAAACAGAGACAGGGAAAAAAGGGCGTCTCTCCGGCGAAGATGCCGACGGAGAGGTTCTCCCCTCTGGTGTAGAGGACACCGGAGTGAGAAGCAAAGTCGTTTACAGTAGCTACTGCATAGTTTACTCATAATTGCACTATACAATAGAAGGACCTTAATGATTGTAAGTTTTTGATAAGTCTGTTTTAGGAATGGATTTCTTCTTCAACCTTCACATTTTCTTCTTTTATCAATAAAAGCTATCGATTCTTATCCCAAAATGGGGAAAGTGCTCCCTTACCAGTCTTAACTGTGATGATGAGAAAGTGTGAAGCTGATTGGATAGGGTTGGGTGTGTCATCTTACCATTTCCCCTAACATACCTTGGCCTCCCACTCAGCCACAGTCCAGCAAAAGTTGAGTTCTGGGAACCAGTAGTGGAAAAGATCCAGAAAAGACTAGCTATTTGGGGAAAAATGTTACTTTTCATGGGGGTAGACTTACTATGATCCAATTGGTGCTTTGCAGAATTCTACTCTATTAAAATTAATGAGGGACTTCCTGTGGGAAGGCATAGGTGAGGGTGGTGGGTCTCATCGTTTAAATTGGAACAATGTGCCTCTCTCGCAAGAGGGAGGGCTCGTATTGGTAACCTGGAAAATAAGAATATCACTTTGTTATCTAAATGGATTTAGCATTTTCCTCTTAAATCACGGAGTCTATGGCATGAGATTATAGCAAGAAGGCATGGCCTCAATCTTAATGGATGGAATTCAAGGATTATGGTTCAAGGTTCCTGGAGAAGCCCTAAAAGAAAATCTCTAATTGTTATCTCCTGTTTCTCAATTGTGTGAAATGGAAGATAGGTAATGTAATGGCAATCATCTCATATTTGGGAAGATCAGTGGTTAGATTCGACTACCATTCGGGACTGTTTTCCTTTCCTTTATTCTTTATCTTCTTTATAAAACACCTCAGTGTCCGCCTCTGTGGGTAGGAAGATTGTCCCCTCTTTTGACCTCCATTTCATAAGAAACCCTTGGGACAGAGACCTTGAGGATCTCTGCTCACTTTTACCTATTTTGAAACATGTTTCTTCGAGGCTAAATGTTCAAGACTCTGGATGCCTTTGGGACTTTTCATGTAAATTCTTTCATAATGTTTTGAACTCTCCCAACCATAAAACAGAAGGGGTCATTTACTTTGGCAAGCTGGGTTTTTTGCTATATTATGGAACATTTGGTTCAAAAGAAAAAGAAGAAATTTTCAAGGCATCGAGAGTAAGTGGGATTACATATGGGAATTGGCACATGTCAATACTTCTTTTTGGGTGTCAATTTTCAATTTATTTTGCAACATTCTTCTTTTTTTATCATTAATTGTTTGGGTACATACTTGTAATTAGGTGGTGGCTTTTATTGCCTCTACCTAGTTTGTACATCTATCATTTCCTCAATGAAATGGGCTTTTGAGCCGTCTTTTTCAAAAAAAAAATAAGAGAACCTAAAAAGTCAAACATCATAACTCGTGTACAGGACCATACACAGATTTTCAAGCTGTATATACCCAGTTAGAACAAAGCTCATTACATCCAAGAGAGAGCTTCCAGAAAACAGTAATGAATTTGAAAGAACTTTTTAACTATTTCAGAGAAGAAGAAAAAGTAACCACTAACCTGAGTTGTTTTTCCACACCCAGTCTCACCAGATATCAATACCACCTGCTTAAAGCACAGAACAAACAGTTATTGGGACAGGATTGATACATCAATTGATCCTTGGAAGTTGGACAAATTTCAACTCATTCTTTTTAAAAAAATCAACTTTTCTTCATCTATAATGATTATGAAGAGGTTATATGCGGTGCCAGCTTTCTTCAGAGCTAATGAAGGATTGATTTGTTTCTTATTGGCCAACCTTTCATAGACATGGCCTGTGAAGCACGGACACTTTAGATTGACTAGCATGTCTATGAGTATTCAAACAATTAATGAATGCTCAGGAAGAGTGTTATAGTTAGAGATTGTTTATATCCTTGATTCTTGAATTTTTATTTTTTTAAAAGAAACAAAGATCAATTTCATTGAGAAAATGAAAAAAAAAAGCGGCACCTTGATTTTTTAATTTTCAATACATGCACATGACAACTTTATAGGAGCAATAATGTATTGTAAATAAGAAATTTTATAAGAAACATGTCATTGATAAATGAAGAAAGGGGAGAACAAAAGAGCGCCCCAGGATTACAATGGTGAGATTTGATTTTGAACTTATTTTCATGAGACACTGAATAATTTTTATTTTTATTTTATAATAAACACTTGCTATTTCATTGATGTATGAAAGAGCCCAAAAAGGGTAAAATAAATTACAAAAAGGCCTTCCAATTAGAGGCTATAGTAGAGGGAGCATAATAACAAAAAGAATTACAACTTGCACTCCAATTGGAGGCATTAAGCACACTAAGCTCCCAAATTCCCTTCCAATGCTTTTCCTTGTCCACAAAAAATCTTCTATTGCGTTCAAGCCAAATGTTCCAAGATATAGCTCACACCGCATTAACCCAGATAATTCTTTCCTGACAAAGAAATATGGTTTATCACCACTGAAGCTCTCCAACAACTCTTGGTTGGTCACTCCATGAAAAAAGCCTTACTTAGAAAAATGTCATCAAAGGCATGTTTAGGAAAAATTGGATGGAAAAAAGCTCTCAAATTTTCAAGGACTTAGTTATATCTAGCAAGGAGTGTTGGTATGATCTTTTCAAAGAATCCCTATGGAGCTTCCTCTCAATTTTTAATTATTTTTTTGTAATTACAACTATTTTTCCATTAACGCCTATTGGAGGAATTTTTAATAACCACTACCCACTTAGCTCTGTGTGATGATTTCTCATCTCTCGTTGTATTTTAACTTATTTAAATGTAAGTCTTTGTTTCCAATCATTTTTTTTAAAGAGACATCTCAAAAGGCATTTCATTAATATTATTTTATTTTATTTTTATAGGAAACAGAAGATTTCATTAAAACAAAAGTAGTTAAAAAAAACGGGTGATAAGAAATCAACCCTCACCAACCGGATGACATAAAAAATATCTTGGTCGGTGTTAATCAAAAAAAGGTCATAATTACAAAAAACGATAGCTGAAAGCGAAACTTTATAATGAAGTAAATCTCAAATCTCAGTCGCGGTATGATAATAGTTTATTGAATTAAAAAGGGCCAAAAACCAAAAAAAACAATCATTGAAAATAACAAAATACTGCAATAAATTATCGAACTAAACTATAGTTCAATAATTTTTGAACTACTATTTGAGTAATTTTTAAAAAGTAGTGACATTTTAGTAATTAATATACAGAGATATGCTATTTGAGACAATTCTTTTAAAAAAAACATTCTTGGCAATAAGCCCGGCATTCATTGATAACTGAAAAGCTCAAAAAGGCCAAACTAGTATTACCAAAAAGGCTGCCAATTAGAGGCAATAATAGAAAGGGGGTAGCAAAATATTTTTTGGCTTTGGATTTCTTTTATAAAGTTTGTCTATTGCATCGGTCAAACCTCTCAGTTTGAAGTTTCCACAAGGGTGGACTGGGAATTGGAAACATGGACAGAAAGAATACGGCGTAAAATGGTTGAAGAGATTTCCTATTGAACCTCTCATTATGTGGCACAAGGTGATTGTAAGTAGGCATGGATTACTTCCAAATGGCTCGGACACAAACATGGTTGCTAGGGCTACGTGTAAAAGTCCTTGGAATGAGATATCCAAATGCTACCCTTTTTTCCTTAACTATGTGGAATGGAAGGTTGGGGAGGATGATCGAATTTGCTTTTGGGAAGACGTCGTGTTAGGGAACGCTGCCTGCGAGACTTATTTCCCCTTTTGTTTTCTCTTTCTTCAGCAAAAAAACTTGCCAATTTCATCTTTCTTTCAACACGAAGGTTTAAGTGTGAATATTGATTTCTATTTTCGTAGACCAATCCGGGATAGAGAAATTGGTGAATTGTCATCTATTAATACTAATGTTGATGGCATTTCGGCGAGAGAAGGGTTTAAGACTTTGGTCTCTTAGCCCTACATTCACATTCTCTTGTAAATCTTTCCTTGATTTTTACAAACCATGTCCTTCGAGTTGTTCCTCACTCTTCTTCTCCACTTTGTGGGAGATGAAGATCCCGAAGAAAGTCAAGCTTTATATATGGTCCGTGGCTCTTGGTAAAATTAATACCCTCGAGTTTTTTCAGCGATCTTCTTCCTTCACGCTTAACCCTCACTGGTGTAGTCTTTGCAACCTTGGGTCAGAAGACCACAATCACATCATGTTGAAGTGCAAGTTTTCGAGGTTGGCCTAGTGGTCAAGGGGTTGTTTTCCAACCTTGAGGTTATGGGCTCAAACCATGTTGGCCACCTACCTACGATATTATCCTGGGATTAAATCGATGCCAAGTGTTGTAGGTTCATGAGATTAGTCGTAGTGCACGTAAGCTGGCCCAGACACTCACTGTATTAAAAAAAAAAGTTATCGAGGCTTATATGGCAAAAAAAAAATTAAACCTTTGGTGTGACTATGGTTGAGAATGATACTTTTTGCCAATCTTTAGAGGAAGCCTTGCTAAACCCTCCTTTCAAAGACAAGGGGCACTTACTATGGGTTGCGGGTTTTTGTGCTATTACTTGGGGAATTTGGCTGGACAGAAATAGAAGAGTATTAAGGGATGAAAAAAGATCGTAGGAGTATGTTTGGGATTTGACGCATGTTAATGCTTCTTTTTAGGTGTCGACTACCAAACTCTTTTGTAATTATCCCTTAGGCTTGGTTATAAATTGTCGGCCCGCATACTTGTAATTAAGTGGCGGTCTTGGGCTTTTTGGGTATAGAGTATATGTTTTCTTTTGTTTTTGTGGCTTTTGGTTTGTCTTGCTTGTTTTTGTATTTATTTTTTCTTTTCTTTTCTTTTTCTTTCATTATATCCATGAAATGGCCATATGAGGTTTCTTTTTCAAAAAAAAAAATTAATAAACACTATTAAACATGAAAAACATTTAAATAAAAACAAAAGTGTCATTGTCATACATCCCACTTCTCAAGGAATTGGAGTGTTATTGTCACAGTATCATGTAGTATCCATATCCTATCTATGCATATAATGCTCAGTATGATTACAATTTCTCTCCTTAATAAACCTACTTCATTTAAAATTGAAAATTTTATAATAAAAAGCACCGATCCACAATAACTTCTTAAGAAATATCCGAAGTCATAAAATGCATAGCATCAATGGAGATTTTTAGTAGTGTTACAACGATATGTAAATTTGAATGCTGCTCAAAATAAATGCCTACTAAAAAGTAACCTGGTGCGATTCGACTGTTGACGTAATGACATCTTGAAAGGACGCGATTGGAAGCTTAGATCTCTCTTCTGAGACCTACAACAAAGAAAAGTCCAGCAAGAAAAAATAAATATTTTCCATTCAGCTATTTCATTATCGGGAACATTAAATAATTTAAATTCGTGAGGGAGGGAGGGAGGGAGGGAGATAAAGGTACAGCATGAAACCAGTAAATTTAATAATTTTTCATTCATGTACAGAAACCTTTTTCAGCTCTGGATCACTCTTCACTTGAGTAACATATGCTTCCATTTTCTTCATTATCTCTTCCTTATTCATTGATGGCCTGCAAAAAATATCATCTTTCATATGCCTTTGTTTATCAGCCTTTTTATTGTGTTTCCCACTTGTTTCCACTCCCAACGCTTCATCATCAGGAGGATATCTACTAAATAAATCATCCAAAACATATTTTGTTTTATCAGAAAATTTCACGATATCCATTTGCAGTTTGGATTTGTATACAGAAACACGCCGTTGGTTCCCGTGCCTACAGAAACAGTTGAGTAGATGAAAAACCTAAAAGTAAAATTTTGAAAGGAAACGAGGAATTATAGATGCACAGAACAAATTTCCTGAAGTCACTAATATTGTGTTTTGATGCCTCCTAAGCTGAAAGTAGAAATGCCGATCAACCCTTACCCATGACTTTTTGATGTCATGCCCATAGTCCTACACACTTCATGCACCATGGCACGTTCATGCTTTGAAAGATCCGCTTCAAAAGTGAAAACTGCATTACACATCCAAGAACTTGCATATTAGGCAACATAACTTCAAACCAAATATTTCTGTCAGCAAGTACGAGAAGAAATTTATATAGAACAAAGCATTAGGAAAGGAATTTAAAGATATCAGAGAACAATTAAAGGAAACTAGAATGAGCTTTTAGTTGCACTTAAGCAAACAGCAATCTCAAAACACCACCCTTTTTATGTATGTTACTAATATCATTACCAAGTTGCTGCTGAGGAAACAGCATATACGAGCAAACAGGCAAGCTCTCTAGACTTATATATATAATCCATGAATGGTCATTTGAGGTGTCTTTTTCATTAAAAAAAATACATAAATAACACGTCTAAGCATTCATTTTTTTCCAAATACTTCTCTTTTAAACAGTTATTACATCACAGCTGAAACGAAAGAAAGCCTCTGGTTCCTGATCTCAACTTTCACCTGATAAGTCATGGGTTATCTTGCAGTCATTTTTTAGTTGTCAAAGACTCACAAGAGTTTTTCTGAGTGAACAAAAGGAACAGTGTCGTAACCGTAATTGTCAAAAAATTCATTTGATTAGGCATGGGTGACAAATTAGCAAGTCAGTTTAGCACATAAACACAAGGAAAACATCAAATTTCCACGATTCTGATCATTTCCCTATGTCTGATTATCTCCCACCATACAATGCATCCTCTGAAATCAAGACTCAAAAAACCAATCATAACAAACGAACTATCCATGTATTAAAACTTGCACACATTTTTAAGAAACAACAAAAGATACACAAAAGAAAAGCAGCAGCAGCATTAAAAAAGTGAGTAAAATCACCACCCAGAAGAAAAAATCATAAGAACCAATAGAAATTAAAGTTATTTTCTCAAATTCAATCGCCAATGACATAAAAGAAATCGAAAAGCTTCGTCCTTTCTTACCTTCATCGTTTGAAAAGAGGAATTTATCGAGTGCTTGATTAACTACACTGCCCATGATTGCAGGGACCTTAGATTTCAGTTTTTGGTCTCCTTTCTTCTGCTTTTTCTTCGCCATTACTCTGCGTGGCTCTTTTCCTTTTACTGAATTTGAACAAAAGTCTTTCTTAAGTAATAAGAAAACGAAAAAGGAGAAGATGGAGGAGTATGAAATGGAAGGAAACACACAGTTATGCTGCCCTAAAGCAATGGCATTTCCTTTCATTCAACGTTTTGCATTTCCAATTGCTTCAAATGGGCCATTGCTCGAATTTTCACCCACACCAAGGGGCCCCGTATCAGGTCAGGTTGCAGCTAAGCCCATACATTTTATGTCGTATTATTTACACGAACGACCACATTTAAAAACCTTAGTTTTGATAATACTATCATGAAATATCGCATGAAGAATAAAAAAATTCTTACGTGTCATATTTCTTATATAATATTTATGATAGTTAATAAATATGTAGCTTTATTTAATAAATATGTATGTCCTATTAATATATATTATCTAATAGAAATATGACACTTAAGTAAATTAGGAGAAGCTGCTCTTCATATCCATTTAAAATTGCACACAGTAAGGACACGGTTTTTTCATTTATAATTTGCCCTCAAGAATAATTATCGATCTAAAAATCATTTCTATCTTAAAATCATGGAGAATTAAATTAATTTATACAAATCTTTATGTGCAACAAATTATCAACCAATAAAAAAGTAGTATTTGAAAGTGTCTCCCTGTGATTTCCCCTATTCCTAAAAGGGTGTTATGAAGTTTATATTTACGACTTGGGATATTTCCAAACACATTTAGTTGGCCATTGAATATGATATCAAATGTGATGGTCTTTTTTAGATTGTGATAACAATAATCATCATATTATTACCTGGCTTGATAACACTTTAATTGATGTCATTCATATTCAATTTGACGATTTAAATAACGTTGGGGATATTTTGGGATTTCTTGCATAAACGTTTCAAAAATATTGGTTTTTTTTTCACCATTATCAATACTCTTCATAGTCTCAAACATGATAATGACCAATTCGTGAATGATTTTATTGTTACCCCTTTAACCAACCTGGACTTGTCTCGCCCAAACTAAAATCAGTGTTTATATCTTTAACTTATTCAAGTACTTATGGCTCATCGTGATCCTCTGCCCCGCCCTCGATGTCGTTGTTCAGGAAATCTTATTTGAGGAAACTCGTCTTGGCTTAGCCTCGTCTCTACCATCAAGCATTGCTCTTACCACGACTCATCCACGTTCTCCATCTGGTCTTCTCATCTGTAAGAATTGTAAGCTCATAGGTCACATGTTTGTTGATTGTCCAACAATTGAGTGCATGTATTTTCATAAGCATAGTCACATTTTTTATAAATGCCCTACTCATCCACCACACCCTCTGGGACAATCCATGAAAAACAAAAACTTCTCTAAAGTTGTCCGCCTGTTTCTATTGCCACTACTCCTCCAATGATGATTCTCCCTTCACTTTTCAACTCAGTGATCTTCAAGCTTTTTTCATGTGATCTCCATCCAATTCTTCTACCCTGCGGTCTTTATAGATAACTCTTCACTAGTTGACTTTACTTGTTGCAATCATATGACCTCTAACATTTATCTTCTTTCTTATTTCATCCCGACTAAAATGTTTCCTCCCATCCAAACTGCTAATGGGAAATGTATGTCTCTCACATTGGCATTTATGTCACTTCAAACTTGAATCTTCTTAATACTTTTTGAGTTCTTAATTAGTCTACAACTTTAGCCTAAGTTGGCTAATAATGTAAACTTGATATAATTGTTCTTTTTTCTTCTCATAGTTGTCAGGTTAAGGTCTACAAACGGGATTGACAATTGGTACGACTCGCAAAGTAAGAAGATTGTTTGAACTCACTTCACTTCAACTCCTCATTTTCTGTACCCATTTATGCTTCCGTTATTGATTCTCTCATCTATCAGTTGCATTGTAAAGTAAAGTTAAAACCCCGACAAACCCGCTTTATAAACGGGGCGGGGCGAGGGAATCCCCCCCCCATTTACACCCTGCCCTGCCTCGTTTATCTACTTTAGTTTTTTTCTTGTAATTTAATTTCACAAGGTTTATTTTGATATGGATTATGATGGAGAGTTTTACCTATTTATTACTTATTTATTTTTATGTTCTATTAGGTACTATCATCAATGAAAACATATTTTTAAATAAAAAATATATCCTCGACCATGAATCCGATGTATTGGTGAGCCAATACCTTTTTCATCTAAAAGTCTCATACATCCACATAACTCGATATAATGGTGAGTCAAGGCCTCTTTCATCTAAGGATCTGTTATATCCTCAAATCACAAGATATATGGGTGAGCTAAGACCTCTTTCATCCAATGGCCCATTAAATCCATAAATCGGTACATGACCCTCTTGTATAATAACAGAAAATTCACATATCAATTACAATGCAAACAACAATTATCAATTGTACATCTCAAATCATTACAACTATTAGAGTATCGTAAACATCATCCATAGTACATATCAGAAAATTCCAGAGTTCCATAAACTAACTGTTAAGATAAAAGAGTTCATACAGTTAATAAGTCTTAGCGAGAACCATCAACAATTCTATAAACATAAAAGTTCTCAAATTAGTCAAGTTTTCAAGTAGCTTACTTTAACTCTCCAAATAACATTATAACCTCTTACTCAACATCTTAAACATCCTAAAGAGTTCTTCAAGTTACATTAGACCAAAATCACCAAAGATTCTTACAACTCCAATAATTAATGGCTAAGGTGGTTTGGGAGAGAGACAAGGATTTTTTTTGGCTTTTGAAAAAGGAGGGTTAAGGGGGAGAACCCTAACTCTCCCTTTCTTTAGAAAATTAAGTTTCAAAATAATGAAAAGTACCCCACCTCTTTCTACAAGGACCACTTAACAATTTATCAAACCATTAGTCTACACTTCTCTTTAAACTCATAACTTAGCATTTAAACGAGGTTAGATAAATTAAATAATACTAATTATTATTATTTAATTTATTTAAAAGAAATTGGGACGTTACAGACACTCTTGCATAGATCATACATTTTCTGACAAACTTCACATTTTAGTTTCTCTTGGAAACTTGAATAATTCTCACAATCCCTATATTCGTGCTAACCTAATTTACTAAATTTCGTGCTATTCTGAATACAACTTACAATTTTCATATTTTTTACGCTATCAACCAACACATGCTTTTATTTCCAACACCATCTATTGAATAAAGTGTTCATCCCAAAAATAAATTTGGTATATGTTAGTAAATCTAGTCACCATTTGTTCAAATATGTTATTTTTTTTGTCTTGATAAGAGAATAATATTTTAAAACATGTAGTTTTGGTTTTTCATTTTTTTATTTTCATTATTGATGTGAGTGATAGAGTAACTAGGGTAGGCAGATAATTAAGAGATATAGATATATCCACAAGCTTCATTCAACCAAAACTCAAACAAATTTTGGTGAACAACAAAAAAAAAAGGGGTAAATAATATCTCAACACAAACAATGATAATCCCTTTCACTGGTTTTAATTAAAGTAATGTACTCCACATATACAAATACTTCTCTCAATATTGCTAATAAAAACATCATCATTATTAACTTTAAGCAACACTGAAAGAAGTAGCTGCTCCCTCAACAAATTTCTTTGCTCCTTTAAACCACCTCTTGTCCCCAGCTTGTGCCTTGCAGATGTAAAGCTTCCCATCCTTCACAGTGGCTGTGATCAGTTGGTGCTTCCCTCCTTCATCTCCATCTGCTGTTCTTGTCAATACCGATACGAAGTAATATGGTTTCCCATCAACTGTTGAGCTTGAACTCTCCAATATGTTTGCGGTAGCCACCGCGTCCGGGTCGAATCCTCCCTGTTAAAATTTCAACGGCGTGAATATGAGATACCTCGATATATGATCTATATATAATTGGAAAGATCGAAATGCAATAAGCAAAGATGTTTGATTCCAGTTCGTTATTGTTTAGAGTTTGAGAGAGAGTTGCAATGACAATATTCACTGTTTTATTTTATACCATAAAAATTGAGGTTGAAGTTGAAGTTTTTGTTCTAATAGTTTTAAGATTAAAAAAAGAAATACCTCAGAAGAAGTTTTTCCAGAGTAAGCTTGCTTTCCCAACAAAAAGTCCACCTACACAGGCCAAAATGAAGCACATCAATTGAATCTCAACAGCTTCTTGACATGGTTTTCAAACAGGACATTAGTATGAGTTTCTAATTACCCTTGTTGTTCTTTCCTCCACAATTCATCTTTTGAATTACTATTTTATTTGCACAACAACGTTCGAGTTCGATGAGTTGATAAGGGACACGACCGAAACAGCTCGTTAAAATAAAAAGACTACAATCGATCAAAATGGAGGGGAGGTTATTACCTGAGCAAGGAATTGTTCAGGAGAGCCAAAATCAGTGATTGATTTCTTGTCAGTTGGAGTGATGATTACACTAACATTGCTGTTGGAATCAAAGTTGTCTTCATATCTAAGAACCTGGCCTGGGAATTCCCTTTCTCTGCTTGGATTCCATTTTGAGGGAATTGAAAGCTTGAATCCCTCTCCATTGTATGGCAAGTAGTCTGTGTTGCTCTTTGGCTTTCCAAACACATTGGCTGCAAAAATCAACCTTCTTTAACACTAACCCAATGAGTCATTAAAACCTTAAACTCATGAATGATTAACAAACATTTAATATTTTTCTTTCTTCTATAGAAAAAATCCATCTTTTAAAACCCCCCCAACAGAGTAAATAAATTGGGAAATTTTTATGGGAGTCAAAATTTTATTTAATATTTAAAAATTTATCATTTTTTTTTTTAAAATAAGCACGCGGTAATCATTGATTGAATATTCGTGTTCAATAAAAATGACATATATATGTAAATTAATAAATAAAAAATGGAAATTACACTAGGTGGTATTTTTTTTTTTGAATATCGATAAATATATAACAGATTTTTTAACGTGTTTTTTTTTTTTTTGAGATTACATCAAAGTGGGGGAGGGGGACTCGAACCTTCTACCTCAAGGGGAAGGGAGTATATGCCAAACCAATTGAGCTATGCTCATGTTGGCTGGTTTTTTAACGTGTTGATGAATAAATGCCGATGATCCACAATATAAATCAAATCAAATTAGCTTAAAAATGAATCAACATAACTAACAACAAATCAATAATTAGATTCACATATGTAGTGAAAAGCATTGAAAATGATATTACCAGCTTCACCATAGGCAGCATCAGCAGGAGAAACCCTGGAGCCAAGAGCAGCAGCACCAATGAACACAGTAAGAGCCAAACGGCGAGACACAATGGCGTCATTCTCCTCATCTTGCTTTTGGGCACGGCAAACTAGCTGCTGGGCTTGCTTGATGGGGGCCACTTGGCGCTGGGACGATGTCGATCTGGCCGCGCTGGTCAGTGCATGGTGGTGCAGAAAACAAGCAGTGGATGCCATCTTTTTTTTTCTTCCTCTGCTCTTAATTCTTATCTTATGATTTTTGTGTTGTGATTGGCAAATATGGCAAAGGGAAATAAGTGGAAGTGAAGTTGGGATTTTTTTTTTTGGTTGTTTAGTTTTTTTGTGATATGTGGAGGAAAATGGGTGGTTTTGGATTGGGGAAAGAATAAAGGGAGATTAGATTGTTGGATTTTTGGATAAGGTTTTAGAGGTTTTGATTGGTGCCATCTATGCATTTTCTTCCAACTCTCTTACCACTTTTGTCATGGACTGGAGCTTCAAATTAGAGGATTTTGTACACGTGTTGTTATGTGATTGGTGGAATTTATTTTTTAAAGTATGTTTTCTTCAAATTATACTGCCTTTTGCAACCTGTTATTTTTATTTCCCATTGAATTTTAAAGGATCAATTTTTTTTTTAATTGTTGTTTAATATTTGCATTGGTTAAATTGATCTTGATCTAGTGGTTAAAAGTCTGTTTTCAATTATTTCTAGGATATTGTTTTAAGAGTTTTCTAACACTAAATATTATAGGGTAAAAATACAAGAGGTTTTTCATATATTAAAATAGCAAAAGTTTCAAAAACAACAATCTTGTTCTCCTTGACTTAAAGTAAGTGTGATATGCAGTCCACACACCATATATTGATCTTGACAACTAATTTTGTGATTCTCAATATGTTTCTCATCCAATAAAGATAGAAAATAAAATCAACTGACTAAGGTGAATCTAATAAGTTGTATGTTTTAACTCTCTAATGTGCTTTAGAAATATCTCATATAACAAAATAAAAATTTGAAAGTACAATCAAACTAATTAGGGTATAATAATGCGAACTCCAATGGGTATCTCTCACTTGTTTAAGACTAATTTCTTCATTTAAAACATGTTCAACGTGAGATTTCACCATTTTCAAATGCTTTAATATATTATTTGTTTGAAATTATTGTAAAATGTCATAACACTTACATGATGCACTAACCAAATTATTGGCTTTTTAAATTAAGTTAAAAAATAGTCCAACATGCATAATAATTTTTTTGCAATTGTAACAAGAGGTAGTTGGAATTGGCGAACAAAACAATACACATCATAAACATTCATTAAAACTCAAGAGTCAATATTTAAGGCATGGAAAGAGTTTGAGTCTATAGTTCTAGTTCAAAACTTCAAACTCTAACCCACGGAGTATGGGATTTAATCAAGAAACGAGGGACTCAACAAAAACTACAAAAATAGAAACGACGTGTGATATTCATCAAACAAATAGGGATTAAATTTCCTAAAAACTTTTCCTTATAAATGTTTTTTTTAATATATGATCACAAGGCCAACAAGGGCCTTTGAGCAAACAAATTAATAGATATATAACTAAATTATAATTAAATCATATTTAATTAATTTATTTAATTTAATTAAACCAATATGATAAATGGGTTTAATATTTATTCTCAGTGTAAATATTAAACCTACACACGAGTTAAGTTTCAGAATGATGGGAAAAAAGAGAGTTTGAGAGATTTGATTTATATATTTGATTGAATAAATTACAAGTCAAGAACACTCCTTAAAAAGGAGGAAGAAGAGTAAGCAATTGGATAAAATGATTACAAGAGATATGGGAGATAATGTAGAGGACAAGGAAACTAAAACAGTGAAATAACTATGCTTGAATGCACTGAAACTGAGGATGGAAATGAGGCAATAAACCATGCTCTAACATCTCCCCTCAAACGCGGGCTAAGTTAAGTGAGACCGAGTTTGTCATAAAGAGCATGCAAGACTTCTGCTCTATCATTGTTGCTATGGAATCTCTTGTTCTCATAGCTACCGGCGCCGGAAAAGAGCTTGGCCATCTAGGCCGCTATTGGCGAATGTGAAATATTTGATGATTGACTATTTTCTTCGGCGGATCTCGGCCGTTAGTCTTCTCGAGCTTCATCTCTTTTTTTTTTTTTTTTTTGAGATGAGATTTTCTTACTTCAACCTCTTGTTCGGGTTGGTGTTGTCTCTCTTGATGAGAGATCAGGGATTTCTTTTAGGTGATCCCGGATTTTTAACCAATTATCAATGGTTCACTTGAAATTACTTCTTTCCATCTTTGATGGGAAAATGATTTACCCATTCTTTTGTTTGGTGTGCTTCATGAGTCTCTTCAAGACTAAGCACAATTGGATCTCTTAAGTTGTACCCAAATGCTTTTTTTTTTTTTTTTTACTTGGGCTTTAAATTTTCTCAGCCCAATGTATATATGTTTTGTAGCTTAGGCCATCGGAGGTCACACAAGGTAGGTTTTTTTTTTCTTTCTTTCTCCTTTCCTTTGCTGCCGCAGCTCATCCTTTTTTTTTTTTTTGCAGATCAGTAATACCTTCAATATCGCAATCTCATCGTGCTCACTACTAACCTATGAAACAACGTTTTCAATTCGTCATCGGATTCCTTCCGATCGTCTTGTGACGACATCATCATCATCCATTTCATCGAGGTAGTCGATGTTGTACCTCATATCCCGGAGACGGAAACTCCGATTCAGATCGGAGAGCCAGATCTGCCTTCGAAGGTCTCTCTTACTTCTTCCTCTTCGAGATCTGAACCCTCTCTCTCTTTCTAAGACTATCTCTCTCTAAAACTCAGTATTTTCTTTCATTCTCTATTTTTTTTTATCTGAAATCATGAGAGTAAATCTCATCTCAATGACATAAGAGACATTGTTCTTTCTTTCTTCTTCTTCTTTTTCTTCCTCATCATAGATTGATCTTTCAATAGCAAACTCCAGGAAAGGCGTTGGCCATTGAAGCTCTGATACCAAGTTAAGTTTCAGAATGATGGGAGAAAAGAGAGTTTGAGAGATTTGATTTATATATTTGATTGAATAAATTACAAGTCAAGAACACTCCTTAAATAGGAGGAAGAAGAGTAAGCAATTGGATAAAATGATTACAAGAGATATGGGAGATAATGTAGAGGACAAGGAAACTAAAACAGTGAAATAACTATGCTTGAATGCACTGAAACTGAGGATGGAAATGAGGCAATAAACCATGCTCTAACAACACGTAAGCCTATCAATTGGAATTGAGTTATATCCCTGCTCAATTAACTAATGGATCTCATCCATTAATTATACCTCAGATAAAATTTAAAACGACCAATTTTATTTGAACATTTCAAATTAAAATTTTCAAAATATTTTATTATATTATTATGATTTATTGAGCTAGTGGGAGACCTTAGGAACCTACAAAAAAAAGAAAGAGCTATAATGGTATGTAATTAATTAATTAAACTCTTCAATTAACCAATTAGTATTCATTAATCTAAGGTGACTCCATATAGACACAAGGTCGCACTCTCGTTATTACGTAGTACACGTAATGTCCACAAGTATAATCATTGCATGCAATCTAATCTTCCACGAAACAATTCGTAATTTATCTTTTGCATTATTGGACCAGTGAAAAGGTGACACCACACCACTCAAGACACGAATCAACGTTTAAGGGAAATTATTTCTCACGTTATGAATTCCATCTTATGTAGGTATGCTCCTAACTCCTCTTTTAGTCATGTTCCTAATACTAGTTAGGTATATTGACCACTCGATCAATCTCACCCCATGTAGATCAAAGAACACGACTTCAAAGGTAGGAGTACACAACTCACTCAAGAACAACGATTTAATTGTAATATATCTTTAACGTTGTTAGCAAAATATATCAATTATTTAATGTTTCAGCCTTACCTGATCCAATTATATATGACACCCCAACTTACGTGTCATCCATATGAACAATTTGAATAAGATCAACTGTAATTGTTACATAGTAGGTCATGTCAATGATTTCATTAAAATAAACACCCAACTTTATCCATACACTATTTTAGGTTACTATTGAAACTTAATCCTCTTCTATGTCAGCCACGTACTTGGTCCAATTTACATATGACTGTAATCTTATGTATCACATATAAAATGGATATTTTCAGTATATCAAGTATACAATATAAGAAATATGCACCGAGACATGGAAATAATAGTATTTTTATTATAATTAAATATTTACAAAAAGAAAAAAAGACTAGGCTTTAGGGCATAAAACCAATAGAAGGTTTATATACGATGTGATACTATACAAAAATTTATGTTTGGAGACACTTGAATCATAGTGCAGATCGGTTATTGCGTGAGTTCAAATAACTACACACCCAACTCATATACGCAATATTATGCATATGAAAATATTATCAAGATATACATTGATTTTTATAATTTGATTACGATTTAAAAAATATTTGTTAGAAAGTGGTTTACAAAATAAAGAATTGATTAATAAAAAAAATTAATTTCTAAAAGGGGCAGTAAACTAAACTTATTATCAAACAGGTGATAAACAATTTAATCTAGGTTCAAAACTTAGAGTAATATAAAAGCTTTGACAAATTTCTTATTTTAGTCCTTCAACTTTTAAAAATTTCCATCTATTCCAGGTACGTTAAGTTTCTTCTATTATCTCTCTATATATTTTTAATTCATAAGACTCACACATGATATTATTATAATCACTAATTTTCTATCCTCTTGATCGAGTAGACACAATTAACCTCATCATTATACTTGTATTACCCTTCAATTTAAATACGAGTCACATTTATCTATCCAACTACAAACTCAACTCATCTACTAAATATTATATATTGAGAAACAATTCACATAATTTTTTTATTCTTGTTAAACATCAATGAAGAAATTATGAGAGAGGCTGAAATAGAATATTATGTTTAATTTGAAGACTAAAACGAAACATTTAAAAAATTTGTTTGCGTCAAAATGTTATAGTTTGTGAACCAAATCAGGGTTTTAAAACTTTAATTTAAGATTGAATTGAAAGAGTAAACCAATCAATTCAAGATTTTTTAATGTTCCTTCACGTGATTCACGCAGAAAGTTAAAATGCTTTTGGGGAGAAATAAGAAAAAAGATTTGATCAAATTATTCTTTTCCAAAGAAATGAAGACCCCACAACACATGTTAAAAACAACGGTCCTTTTCTGACCCAAAATTATTTTAATTTCCTTTCATTTTGTTTGAGATGTAAAGACTGTTTGGATTCATTATTTTTTAATAACTGGATCCTTTTTTAAAATATTAGTTTAATCCTTTTTAATAGCTATTTCAATTAAAACAATTGGAATGAAAGCATCACATGTGATTAATTGTTTAGATTCGATATGGATAGCACCAATTTGAGCTGCTCGATTAATTAGATATCAATAAAGTGATCGTTTGAGTCATTATTCTCCTAATTTGATATAATATTTGAAAAAATGATTTTATACGGTAGGATAGAATGAAATATGATAAAATATTTTAAAAAAGAGAGAGAAATCAAATAAACATTGGTGTTTGGGATGGGGTTTTCAAATCGGTATATATTTTTTAACCAAATATAGTTTTCCAACTAAAAAACACATTTTGCAAGATTGTTTTCTCCTTCTTAATATAACCTTTTAAGGAACAATACAAACAATTTTTTGCAATTTCAAAATTTTCTTAAAGTATATTTTAACCAAAATATAAATAATGTTTACTTATTATTTTATAATTATTTTGTTATATGGAAAATAATGATTTTGTCTAGTTGTATAAATATCTCAAGCAATTTCACATGCTATAATCAAATCATAACTATAAGAGTTAAATGTAAAACAGGGCCGTAGCTGGTACTGTTCTTCCGGTGCGACGGAACAGGGCCCCCGAGATTGGGGGCCACAAATCTAATATGATCTTATATAATATTATATATTATAAATGTTAATATTCAAGCAGAGACTATGTGTGGCCTAGTGGTAATGAAAATGGCCCTATTGTAGGCCAACTCTTTGTTCCAGGATCGATCCTACACGAAGTCTGCAAATTTTTTTTTTGCTATATTTTCATTTCTTATGGTTGTTTTTTGATTTAAAAAAAAGAGAGAGAATTTTAAGTATAATTAAAAAAATTATAACCTCGCATTTTATCTATTCAAAACTTATCATATATAAATTTTATGAATTAAATTGAGAGTATGAATCATGATTTTTTTTACAATCTTTTATTTATTTTATAATTAATATGAATTAAATGATGTTAAATTAAATAGATAATTTTTTTATTTAATATTTAACAAATTAAATATTATTGATCAATAATTCAAATAATTTTTTTAGTATTATTATGAAAATTTACTCCCAATACTAAATATTTTTAACCTTAAATTATAATATAGTAAAATTTTATATTAAGAATTATATGATATATGTTAAAAAAATTATATGATAAATGGCCTAAAATTAAATATCGTACCGGGCCCTTCAGTTTGTAGGAACGGCCCTGATGTAAAATACATTCCTATATTTTAAATTATTGTTAAATCATATTCTTACAATTAGTTTTTATTTTAAAAAAACTTGGCACTTTAAGTAAAATTTCAAATCACACCCTTCTATCGATTAGTTTGATATATTTTCATATTCTACGTATGTCATGTATTATAAATTCATAAAAAATAACAAACGAAAATTGACAGATGTGTAGAATTTTAGAATAAACCATTATGTTAGTAAGATGTAAAATATATAAATCATACTCAAATGTTAAAAAAAACCGTTATTTTTAATGTTTTTTGGAACACGTGGCTGACATAAAATATAAATGTGTCTCAATTTCGTTAAAATAAACGATGGGAGAATGTGGTTTACAATTTTACCAGAATATAGGGGTATTTTAAAACAAAAATAAAATGTAGGGATATGATTTAACAATAATCCATAATGCAAGGGTTTATTTTGCATTTGACTCTAACTAAAACTTACCAAATAGTTATATATCTATAGAATAAACCTAAAAACATTACAAAAAAAATAATTGGTTTCAATGATTTTGATAATAACTTAAACACTGAAAAATACTTCTCCAAATAAGTTAATTTATAAATTTAGTTTAAAAAAATAAATAATCAATAACGCTTTTTTCCACCGTAATTTTAAATATTACAAAAAATTAGATTTATTTTTATAAAATATTTATTAAAAAAATACAAGCGTAACTCCTGAAAATTATAATTTTTGTAACCATTTTTAAAATTAAACAGTTCATTTTTTAAAAAATTCCTAAGTTTTATCTTGAAAATGATATGTATAGTCTATATTCTATGAATCTTCCATTAAAAAAAAAAACAAATCACAATCAAAAATAGATTTTTAAAACTAATTTTCATGAAAATTGTGATTCAAACTTCAAACTACAAAACCAGAACGCCATTGACTAAACTAATCGATCAATATCCATCCAATGAGAAAATGCAAGAAAAAATGGTTAATTAATTAATTAATTAATCAAAATCTCAAGTCAATCAAGCCTCAGACCTTTGGTTTTGAATTCAGTCAGCCAATGGTCTCATTTTCTTGAAAAGAAAAAAAAAAAAAAAGCTGATTCGTGTTTGTCGTCCGTAAAAGTAACCAAGAAAGTGAAAAAGGAAATATAAAAAAAAAAAGGAATTGAATACCCCATTCCAACTCCAACTGCAGTAAAGTAAAGAAACGCATCCTCAAAAAGGGAATTTTGCATCTGGGTAGGTGGGGGGCAGCTTATCATTTCATCATGTAAGAAGCTATGCCATGCCCTTTCTTTATGGGAATCCTATTTCTCTTTCTTCTTCTTTCATTTTTGTTGTTTTTTTTACCAGATTTACAGAGAACCCCATTATTGTTTCTCTGTTTGTTTGTTTCTTCATTTTCTTTTCCTTGAATCTTGCCAAAGAAGACCCTTTTATCTCTTGAGTATTGTTCCTGACTTTTGTTTTTTATTTTTTATGTTTTGTGTTTCTGGGTTCTGTTCTTTCTTTTAATTTGATTCTTGTGGTTCATTTATGAGGTTAGATTGCTGTTCATTTTGCTTATACTTGGTAATCTCTTTCTGGGTCGTTGAAATATTGGAGGATTTTTGTTGTCTGTTTGCTTACTTTTAGTTCTTATCTTACTAGACGATCTATTGACCTCTTACATCTGGTTATTGTCTTGATTGATTTTTTAGCTTTAAAAAAAAAGATTTCTTCTTGTTTTATGAGGTTAGAATGCTTATGATTTTGCTTGTACTTGATAATCTCTTGCTGGGTAGTTCAAATGTTGGTTGACTTTTGCTTTTGAGTTGAAAGTTGAGACAGAAATTCGTGTTCCTTCCTCTTTTATCAAAGTTCAATGTCATTTTGCGTTGTCTGGTTTCGTTCTTTTGCCTTCGTGGTCCGTTCTAAAAAGTAGTTTTTGGGGTTTTTTTTAATTTGGTTCTGTGCTTTTGAATGTTAGTTATAGATTTATCATAAACCATTACGAGGCTTTAGTTTTCTTGGTGTGTTCCTTAGTTTTTAGCAAAACATGACGTTATTAAGATCCGTCACATACTTTTCCTGCTGTCAAATCTCGTTGTGGAGGATGTATTCTATTTTTTAAATCGTCGAAAGGACCGTTCACCCATCTCCATGTTGATTTTCTTTTTCCTCTATGATTTTGTCAAGCTCTGGTTAACCTTCAGCAAGTTTGAACAAAGATCGATTGTTTGAAAAGTTTTATCAATAATCAGTTTTACTGTGGCAGTAACTAAATATACCGGACTGTGCTCTTCGATCAACTTTCTTGCTTTTGCTTTTGCTATGTATTCTCTTAAACTTTTTCCCTTCTATGGGTGCTTGCTTTGGGCAAGAGCCTCTTGGTATCCTGCTAATTTATTTGGAGGAGTCCACGTACAATCATAATCGTGTGATCTAACATCGCTATCTACATACTATTCAGTATGTGATGTCATATCATATGTGCCAGAATTTATAAGTTCTCTTAGATGATTAGTATTGAAAGATCTTTGTTACTACTTAAAATGGATATCATGTTAAACTCTTGCCTCACTTTGTGAAGGCTCTCTTTACCCCTTTTTATTGGTAAGAAGCTTGACTTTTCTTAAGAGGAAAGAAGATACAAGAAAAGGCCCAGACAAAAACCCAATAGCCTTGAGTTTCAAAAAACATTTCTGTTGGCTGCAATTATTAACATAGGATGATTACAAAGATTGTTACTGATGGATGGTTAAGTGGCTACAGTAATCTTACTCCAATTCAAAATCTCACAAGAATCTTTCTCTGTATTCTCTAATCAGTCTCTTATCCCTCTCTTCCTCACCAAAGACTGCTGGAAACTATAAGGGTTTAGACATCCTTTGGAGAAAAGGTTTTGCCAAAGTTTGAAGAACGAGGTCTTCAATTTTGGGGGGAAACAAAACGATGTCTAAAGCCCTTATGAAGGGCTGGAAAAGAAAATTCCAGATAAATATGAAAGTGTAATCTAGCTCATCTTGTAAAAAACACATCTATCATTTCATCACTTTGGAAGGATATTGCTTTTGGACTCCGTTTGGAGTTTTGGTTTTGCAGCGAACAAGAGACTGGATGAAAATTGCATTGCTTGTGGGCTTTGGCTTTCCATAGAAGTTTGAGCTTGCCAGAAGGAGGATCAATATTTTTCTTCACATTACCAGACAAGGACTTAACCATGTAGGAACTTGAGATATGGACACCAAATGGTTGAATCCATACTGAAAGGGTTGAAAAAAACATTGAGACTTCTTTAATCTCTCTATTACTTAGGTTTCTTTCTAAAAACAGGATTTCAAATTAGAAATAGAAAATTGAAAATCTGTGATACACTAGTGTTTCTGTAGAATAGCACCAGCAGAATTTAAGTTTCGGTCCAAATTTCTTTCTGAAATTTGATCCTGTCAACATGCAAACCTTAAACCTGGATTGGCTCCTTTCACCCTTAGCTTTACCTTTTTGTCTCATTGACCATCCATTATTTTAAATTCTCATGTTACACTACTATGCTTTTACATAACTGTATATTTTACTTTTATGCATATTTATATTACAATAAACCCTACCTTTTTGGTGTAGTGCCCTGTACAACTTAGTATTTAACTTCAGCATTCTTTCTCTTGTAGCTTCTCTTCTAAAGTGCTGAACAATGTCTGAGAAAATAACGGCTGAGGATATTTTGCATAATATTGCTGAAACACTTTCTGATCATGGTCAAAAGTCAAAGTCAGTGTCGTTTTTTGGGGAAGATAAATCAAGTTCAGTTTCTAGTCAGATCAAACGGCTGTTTGGACGCCAAAAACCTGTTCATCATCTTTTCGGGGGTGGAAAAGGTATACACACATTTTTTTTTTGCATTTATAACTTTTTTATTTGTTACATTTCATATTACTTTGTTTGTTTAGTCTGATGCCCATTTCTTTGTAGCTGCGGATGTGCTGCTATGGAGGAACAAGAAAATCTCAGCTAGTGTTTTAACCGGTGCAACAATTACATGGGTGCTGTTTGAATGGCTTAATTACCATTTCTTGACTCTTGTTTGCTTTGCTTTGGTTCTTGGTATGTTGGCTCAGTATATTTGGACAAATGCCTCAGGATTTCTGAACAGGTAATTAAAAATTGAAAGTTTTATGCTTTTGTTTTTGGTTGACTTTGATTCATTTTCTTATACAAATAATGCATTTTCCATAATACGTTTCTTGCATTTGCAGGTCATCATCCAATGTTCCTCGTGTTGTTCTTCCTGAGGAGCTATTTGTCAATATTGCTGTCTCATTGGGTGCTGAGGTTAATCGAGCTCTGGGCTATCTTCAAGATATTGCTTGTGAAGGAAATTTGAAGCACTTTATTTTGGTATGCTAACATTTTTTGTGTACTTTCTTTGTAATTTGGTTGCATTTCTGAAGATCCATGGTATTTTCTCAATGAGGAGATGTTCAAATATGAGTATTACAAGACCTGGAAGTTGGATAATTGCAAGCAAATAGTTTCTGTTACTGATTTTAGGCTCTGGTTCAGCTCAACATTAAAACAATGACCAAATACATTAGAGCTTACCAACTTATTTCTTCTTCTCGAAGGTTTGAATTATTAATTTTTAACCAGATCCATAAATTTGTCACTCTTCATGTCTTTTAGATATGTATGAGAGGAAATATATGTACATATACAAAGGTGGAAGGAGCCTGGCCATATGTGGCCATTCTAGTTTGAAAGATATTGACGGCTCACATTTTCTTTTTCTCATATAAAGACGATAAACTCATAGGGCCACAAAAGTCCTATTGCATCAATCTAATAGGACCATTTTAAAAAATTTAAGCTATAATCTCATAAAGAGTCTATCTTTGACAAGTTGCATGACTCATGAGTGGTAAAAGAAGTTTGGAAGTCTCTTCATCTCCTCAACCTGCAGCTGCTTCAGGAAATTGATGCTTAAAATTTAAATTGATTTTCTTATATTATATGTTAGAAATAACCTTTTTCTTTAAACTATTCCTATCATTTTCTTCTCTTTTCTCTGAAAAAACTGATTTTTTAGATCACCCAATGTGATTTTTACTGAATGGGAGCTGAGAACGGATAAAGGTTGATCATAAAAACATGTGATGTATAGTGAATTCTGCTGGTTCAGCTTTGGAATGATTGTGATGTTGTTAGAGTTTCTTTGTTTCATAATTAGACCTGCAAAACCTGTTAGATTACAGTTGTTTTTTCTCTCTTGTAAATACTGCTTTAACATGATTATTTTCCAGACTGTAGTAAGCCTGTGGGCTGGTGCTGTGATTAGTAGCTGGTGCAGCTTAATAACCGTCATATATATTGGTAAGTGGCCTTTAAATTTGGCATTGCAATACGTGAACATTTACGATTTGTGAATCTTGTTTTAGACTAGAACTATAATCCAAACTTTTTATGAATTATGAACATAAATTTTTTATAATCCATCTCTTAGAGTCTTTAAATATAACTAGTGCCTAGTGGTGGTCTTATATTATCCTTCTCCTCTTGTATTGAATGAACTTGGCTATTTCATCAACCATATAGTATTTACATTTCTTAATGACTTGGGAATCCTATGGTCATTGAATTCTGAAATCTAACGTTACAACAACTTACAATATTGTGCAGGTTTTGTTGCGGCACATACACTTCCGATTGTGTACGAGAAATATGATGAAGAAATCGATGCCTTTGCCTACAAGGTCCTTGACCAACTTCGCGGGAACTACGATAAGCTTGACTCCAGTTTCCTTAGCAAGATACCGAAAGGGCAGTTCAAGGGAAAGAAGTTTGAATAGATCATTTTCAATAAGCAATTCCTGAACCATCTGTGACTTTTGTAAGGAATTGGGTGTGTAGTAGAATGTGAAAATATTATCTCTTCTATGGTATAAGGATAGATGCCAAGTAGTAGTAAATGGATCTTTGTCATTTTATTGAATGATTGACTGAAGCCATTGGCATCATTGTATCTGTTTTTGAATCACATCCATTTTACTTCTGCACTAGATTTATTTGTCAAGAAAACTTAGGCCCAATGAAGAATTGTGAAATATTTTTGCCCCTTTTTATTGCCCAAGATAAATTCTGATTGTACCATTTTGCAGTAATAGTTCACACGTTCTTCCATTCTTTTCGGCAATAACTTGTTTATTTCAATATTTTTGGTGAAAAAATAGTTTGAAGAACAAAAAGAATGGAAGTAATGTTTTACAATTTTCATGTGTTTTCTTTTAAAATTTCATATTAAGCAGAGCAAGGACAATTGATTGTAATTTTAAATAAAACTTTATATAAATGTATAGTTTATTATTTAAATTCACATATAATATATAATAAGTAGATGAAAACATAAAATAAAAAATATATTTACAAACATTTTTTACATTAAAAAATTGGGAAAATGCAAATAAGACCCATATAGTTTTTGCCAAATGCATGAACATCTCTCGTGGCTTGAAAATGACAAATCATATCCCTGTAGTTCCAAATTATTTCAATGAGACCCCTTCCCTTCAACGTCATTAATTTTCTTTTAGCCATGACTTCTTCGTTTGAACTTTGATTTGAATGATTCAAGATGTTTTGGAATCCTCATTTCGGGCTCTACGCTATGGTCGGTTTAAAACTTCTAAATCATCAGTAATAAAAAGTTTTTTATCTACAAGGAATGAGAAAGAAAGGATAAATAAAAAGTTTATTATCTACAAGGAATGAGAAAGGATAGGAATCAAAATAAAAATCAATCGAAATCAGAGAGACATTCCTTTGATACTTACTTTTTTTTTTTTGGAATCGGAACCAGATTCCTTTTATACTGCTTACTTGCATTAGGAATAAGAATCAGACTTATTATAATTTCCCATTTCATACTCAAAGCAATTGAAAATGTATTAACTAAAAAATATATTAGTATATAAAATTTAATTTAATAGTAATAAATTTTATTTTAATAATTTATATGAAAATAATAAATTATGAATAATTAATATTAAATAAATGACTAGTAAACTAACTATCAATCAAACTAAAATTAATTATCGTTGAATAAATAGTTATAGAGAATATAAAGAATTAGGGTGAAAATGTAAATTCAAATAGATGTAATGTGAAGATAATTAATAAAAAGATGTAGGTCCCACAAAATAAGAAAGTAGAATGAAATTGATTAATTTTTTGAAGTAAATGGGATAACCCCATATTTAGGAGATTCATTCCAGATTTTGACGTCAATTTTATTAGACATTATTATAAACCTAGTAAATTTTATTGTAATATTTATAAAAAAATCATGGTTTAAAAATATTTATAAATATAGTAAATTTTAAATTGGATAATCAATATGTATTGAATTACATGGTTTTATAATTAATAAATCATCGCTTCACATATTAATCGATATTAATCACTCAGTGAGAAATTATTATATTTATAAATAGTTTTAAACCATGATATATTTATAAATATTATATAAAAATCTAATAGGGAGTAAAAATACATGAAGAGACCCCTTCTATTTGAAGGGCTGAAATCATTTTCAAATAGTTCCTATCCAAAGAGAGGGCCCAGCCCATGGAGTCAAGTCTGTCGGTTGGATTTTGCTAAAACAATTTAGGTTTTTTTTTAAAAAAATTATCATAAATACCCTTAAATTAAGTATGGTTTTCAAAAATACCCTATTAAAAATATTAGTTTCTTTTTTTACCTTTAATTGAGATTTTTATAAAGTTAGTTGTAGATTCTTACCAATCAATTGAAGCCACTTGTTAATTTTAGAGTAGTTTTGAAACGTTCAATAACATGAAAGTATTTTTGATAACTTAAATTATGAAAATGGTAGTTATGAAAATTACTTTTTTTTTGTGGTGGTGGTGGATAATTTATAAAAATAAATAAGTGAAAGATGAAAACAATATTTTATTATTTTCTTTATAGTTTTTTATTTTAATTACTTTTGTTAGTGGATTTTAATATATAACTTTATTTATGAAAACACAATATATAATATAAGTAAATGAAAACACACACGAAAAAAATTGTCTTTCCAAACAGTTTTTAAATTTAAAAACAATTGAAAATGATTTTAAAAAATAGTCTATAAAATAGTTTTTAGACACAATTTTTATGAAACTAACTCAAATATTTTCAATTACGAAATAATATTGTTTATAATCTATAATGTTTGTCTCATATCACATATTTCGACATATTAATTAATTACTGAAATATAATAACTTTATAAAAATTATTCAAATAGTAAATCCATCGAATAATTTTTTAGAACTATGATTTGTATAAATATGTAAGCACTAAAAGAAAACTGTCTTTTTACGACACGGTTTACGACACAATTGGTAAGTTTTCTCATAAAATAAACTTTCACAATACAATAAGGTCTAAGTAGTTGAAGAAAAGTGAGAGAATAATTAAAAAACTTAATGGGAAAACCTTCAAATTATAGGCAAATGCATGAGCCTTTAAATATGGAAAATCTATAAATTAGTAATCTGCCAGGATAATAATTATTATAATAGTGACAACAAACCTTGAATTTGAATTTGAAATTGCATAAAAATCATTCCTTATACGCAATAGAAAACCAAACTGTCAAAAAAGCTCATTAAATTTATAAATGATTTTCCTTATATTAAATTAATCAGCAAAACCATAATTAAGTTTTTTTTTTTTTTGCCAAACTATAATTAAGTTAATCAAATTATCACTTGAAATTCCGAAAGTATCAAGAAATAACAAATCAATAGTGAATAAAAAAATTACTCAAAAACAAAATCTTCATAATATCAATTATACATTGGTAAACTTTTAATAATTTTTTTTTTATCAAATTAAATGCAAAAAAAAAACAATACTTAGAAAAAGAGAATCTTCCATGAAACATTTTCCAACAAATTATTATAAGCCAACACACTTATAATTTATAAAATCACAAAGCTAAAATCAAACTTATCTCCAATAATTTGTTTGAAAAATTATCAAAATTTCAGTAGGTAAAGTGAAGCTGTCCTGTAATGTTGAAATAAAGGTCCCTCATGGCCCACATTTTATTAATTTTCTTTGGATTCAAGTACTTACCAAACGAACCTCATTTTCACTTGCACATGACACTGTCTCCTGTTGCAATGAGTCTTTAATGGACATATAGGCCAAAAGAGTCCTTTAGAAGAGATATTTTTTGTTGTTGAAGTGATAGGGCATACACGTTTAAATGATGCTTTGTGCGAGATGTGACATCTCTATTGTGTTTAATTATGTGAGAAGTGGAGATGCAACTAAAACCAAAACATCAATGGAAACCGAACCGAATCAATCAGTTTAATCGATCTCGATGAAAAATCAAATTGAACCGATAATTAATAAATTGAAAATATACTTTTTTAAAAATTGACTAAATTGAAACTATCGAAAATCGATTCAGATCGTACCAACTATAGATAATTTAATTTATATATATATATATTTAAAAACAAGATTAAAAAAAAAATCATCATAATTAAATGGAATTTCTTTTTTAGTTTTTACTAGAAAGTGTTGACTTTTTTAAATGGGTATTATCATGTTTTGTTTATAAAATATATTATAAAGAACTAAAAAATATATTCATATAATATTTTATTTAAAATTGTAATATTTTAAACATTTTTTTAATAATAAACAGGAATAATAAATAGTTACCAAACACATTTTTATTTATTTTTTTCGATAAAAAATAAGAATCAGTTATCAAACATGTTTCTGTTACTCATTTAAAAAAATAAAAATAAAAAACAAAAAATAGAAACATGAAAGATTAGCAAACACGCCATAAAAGTCTATGTTTACAATGGTTTCACAAAAATAAGTGTTCGGTTGGGAGACTGAGAATGAGTTTTTTTTTTTTTTTTTTTTTTTAATGTTTGTTTTCACTTATTTTTTTATGGATAAATAAGGATTTCTTATTTTCGTGTACATTAGAAACACGCATTACTCTTTTCATCCCACACATCTTCAAGCTCATAAATCCAGACATCACGTCAAGGTCAAACTCATTCACCAAACTAAACCACCACACCAAAAATAAAAATAAAAAGTGAGTGGTCTCAAATTTCATATCGATTTATATCATCAGTTCTTACTTCTTCGGTAGATATGTGGCAGAAAATTTGACAAAACTGGCAGAAACCAAACCACAGTCAGATCCTGACATCATTAAAAGTAAATGTTTTCCACGTGGCGGCTGTTTGTACACAAAACTTAAAAAAAAAAAAAAAAATTGACACAATTTTAAATGAAGTTTTCGTTTGACTTGATTATATCACATATTTTTGGGTGAAGTATCCTTCGGTCCTTGAATTTTGGAGGTCGTGTCTATTTAGTCTCTACGTTTTCAATTTGTGTCTAAGTAATCTTTGAGTTTTAGATAGTGTGTCTATTTAGTCTATAGATTTTCAAAAACTATTAGAAATAGGTTTAATTGATCTTTAATTTAACGTATTCGTTAATTGTTACCAGATTATTGACTTAAAGCTGACATAACATGTTTAATTGGTCAAAATATGAAGATATGATTAAATCTTTCATCAATCTAGGCCTAAAATTTGACATAATTATTAATATCATATCAGTATTTTGATCAATTAAATATTTTATATGTCACCGTTAAGTCGATATTATGTTAATGAGTTAATAACTTAAGGAATGATTAAACTTGTTTCTAATAATCTAGGGACCATTAGACAAAACTTGAAAATCCAAGGACCAAATAAACACAATATTTAAAATTCAGGGATCAAATAGACACAAATTAAAACGCAGGGATCAAATAGACACAATATCCAAAACTCAAGGACCACTTAGACATAAATTGAAAACATAGGGACTAAATAGACACGATCTCTAAAACTCAGAGACCAAATAAGTACTTTACCCAATATTTTTAATTGGTTAGGTTGGATTTCTTATTTATCCTTAACATTTTAAAAGTTTTAATTATACTTTCAATCTTTTAATTGTTTAAAAAGTATTCTTCCTATACATTTTCTATTTTATCTAATATGATTTAAAGTGTTAAACGTAAAATAAAACTTTTAAAAACGTTATTAGTAAAAATTTTAGATAATTTTGTCCAAACCAAGTTTAGCTACCCTTTCTCACTCTTTATTTTTAATTATTCATTTTTTAGATAAAATATTTAAAAGTGGTTAGTTTCAATTTTAGCCCTAACATTTTAAAAGCATTCTATTTTAGTTAAACTTAAAAGAATTTGTAAATAAATGGTGTTTTTAAAACAAATTAAAAGATTTATGGTGCAATTGAAACTTTTATAATATTGGCGCGGGGATTAAATTTAAGGGGCAGTTACTGAAATAACATATTTTTGCATACTAATTACTGAAATATCATAACTTTTTAAAATTACTCAAATAGCATAATTTTAATTCAATAAATTATTGAACTAGAAAAAATTAAAAATTTTAACGAATTCATTGAAAATAATAAAAAAAATATATCAAATAGTTCAATAAATTATTGACCTTGAACTTAAAAAATCAAAAAACAAAAAAATTCGTTAAAAATATATATGAAAAATAGTTCAATCATTTATTGAACTATGATTATGCTATTTGAGTAATTTTTAAAAAGTTCTGACATTTTAGTAATTAGTATGCAGATTTATGCTATTTGAGACAAATTCTTTAAATTTAAACCAACTCATATATTTGAGACATTTAATATAATTTAGCCTTTTTGTTTTTAATGTAATAAATTAGTGAAAATATATTTCATAATTATTTTTAAAGTTATATATATAATTTTTTAATTATCAATTTGCTAATGATGATTTGAGTATTTCAATAATTTTAAGGGTTAGTTTACTATTATTGTAGCTTTTGAAATAATTATTATCAGTGTTATGTAAAGTTGATTTAAGAGAATAAAAATATTATTATTTTTAAAATTTTAATTTAAAATATAACTTTTTTTTTCACCATAAAAGAATATTTTTAAAATTTTACTACCGTTAAACCTATCATTTTATAAAGATTTTACCTCACAAATTCATAAAAACAATTATTTTGATGATAGAAACTTAAAAAATGATATTCAAATTCAAAACTTGATAAGATTGAGAGATTTATATTACTATGGTATCTTGTCTTCGGTCCTTCGGATATTTTAAATTTATGAGGAAGAAAATAATATTTTTCAAAAAGTTGTTTTATGAAAAGCACAATCTCCCAACTTTAAAAACATGACAATTATTGAAAGCGATTTTTTTGATAATTTTAAAAATTATGTTTAATTTTACCAATTATCTTTACCTTTTTTGATTTGTGTCAATTCCGTCCCAATGTCACAAATGTTCTTATCGTTTGATATTGTAAATCTAAATCGTTATTTGAAAGAAACAAGTCAAATATAACATATTTTTCTCATGTTAATTACATTTTTTGTTTTGTATTTATTCACATGGAATTTGAAGAATTTAATTCTTCTAAAGTATTTATCACATAAATAAAAAAAATCACAATATGATAGATAGATAAATATAGAAATTAAGAGGAAATTAGTTGGTATATAATTAGTATTTATGTGGAAAAAAATAGGGGAGAACAATGAGAAATGTGATATTTTTATCTACGTGGCAAATACAAAACAAGAAATGAAATATAAGTGGACAGTTTTGTTAAGTTTAAACTTTTTCATTCACGACAGGTGATTTATGTTGGAACAGAGAAGGAATTTGAACAACAACATAACTTGTATTGATACACAACTGATTACATAAAACAGAAACGAAGGACAACGTTACTGTAGAATGCTTCAGAGCACAAGCAAGGCCGTTGTCCTGAAGTCGATATTGCCCCGCTCAGGTTGTTTGTGGTTCGACGACAATTCGGCTTGGCAGGATTCGATGAAGCGTTCTTGAATTCAACAACCAGAGATTCAAGAATCTGGCAGAACACAACTCTTAAATAATTGACAGAAAACGAAGAACGAAGAACAGAAGTGAGAAAACAGAAAATATAGAACTCAGAGTTTCAAGTTATAGAACTCGGTAACGGCTCATTGTTGCCGGTAACGACAAAGGCTATTAATATCTGCTGTTACACTTTATGAATTTCAAAAGAAATTAAATAAATATTCTTTAAATAAAAAGAATATTATTTAACGAAGATGATCGGCGCGCATGTGGACTGAAACCCATTGAGTGCGCGCTCGGCCCTCGCAAAATATGTGGAACCCCAAAGGGCCCAACCCAAAGTGCAAGTGTAGTATATATAAAGTGAAGTGAGTTATGTGATATTTCCATGTGGGACAAGTGAATTTTTCACTATCCCACATATCACAACTTCAACTTTTCTCTCTACACTTCCACTTACTTTCACTTTTAAATTTTATACTTCAATTGTATAAAATCTAACAATTTAGACTTACAATATCAAACAATAAGTACTTTTATGACACTTATAAAAGTTTAGAGATGGAATTGACACAAACCTGAAAGGATATAGACGACACGATACTTTAACCTAAAAATTATTGTGAAAGTATTTATTAAAAAAAAAAGGGTCTAAAATCAGCCCCAAATAGAGGAATTTTTTCAACATTATATATTTGAAAAATAATATTTTTTTGTTCGGAAAAAATAATCATAAATTTACTAATAAGCAACCCTTCATTATTGATTAAAAAACATTAAAAATATAACGATAAGATAATTAATCTTTTTTTTTCCGAAAGAGAGAAGATAATTAATCTAATCGTTTAAAAAATTGAAAGAAAAACTGTCTATCTTGGATCTTTCTTCACCGACCTAAAAATTGGAAGTTTGAAAAAACAACAATTTAGATAATGAGGGTATTTTGGTCTAACAGAGGACATTTTTTCAATACTCGAAGTAGTGAGGGTATATTGCCCAATTTGATTTTTCACTCCTCAAACTTTATAAATAAGGCTTCAGATTCTCATTCAAAATCAAAACAAAGCTATTAAATTTCTTCCTGGAATTCTGAGATTTTCTCTCCGTCGGCGAGATTATCTCTCCAATCTAAGCATTGAATACGCGGAAGTCGCAGTTCAATTTTGGGAATTCCGATTGGTCGGAGAATTGAATTTGATTTTGGCTTCATCAGAGGAATCGGTAAATTAAAGCGCATGAGCTGGTTGGGAAAACTGGGTCTGAACTTGAATTCAAATTCCAACCAATTCCTTATTCGTCTTTTGATCTTCATCCTCCATTACTCACCTCAATTGCTAAATTCTAATCTTCATATAAATAAATTTGCAATCTTTAACCCTAGAATTATATTTAATTATCGAGATGGAGTCTGGGACCAAGAGTAATTCCGAGTTTCACAGAGGTTTGTGATTGTATCAGAGACTTAAGAATTTAATTACTTCAGTATCAGTGCATTTGAGATTTAAATGAGGGTGCTTTTTGATGTCAGGTGTAAGAAATTCAAACGCTGAGAGAGGGCGGATCAGAGCGCCGTCTGTCATAGTGATCGGCGGTGGTATGGCTGGAGTTGCAGCTGCACGTGCTCTTCACGACGCTTCTTTACAGGTATTACATGACAAGTTTTCATCAAAAGATGGCTGTCCTTCACTTATATAGTCTCTGATCATCACGAGTTTTGATAACCCATATGTTTTGAATTATATTGATCAGGTAATCCTTTTGGAGTCAAGGGACAGACTTGGTGGTCGTATTCACACCGACTATTCCTTTGGTTTTCCTGTTGATCTGGGAGCATCATGGTTAGCTTCATGAATTCACTTCACTTCAGTCCTGAAAATTTCATGTGGTTTTTGTATGTATATGTATTGATGTTTTCATCTCTGCAGGTTGCATGGGGTATGCCCGGAAAATCCATTGGCCCCGTTAATTGGAAGATTGGGATTACCCTTATACCGAACCAGTGAGGATAACTCTGTGTTATATGATCATGATCTAGAAAGGTATTGGCAGTTTTTGGTGATTTTCAGTTTTTCCTGATTTACTATCAAAACTATTTATCTTGATCAAGTGAAAGTCATTTATTATTTGGAGCCCATACTTACAGTTACATAGTATGTTTGATTTCCTTTGTTGGACAATTAATTATTTGTTCAGGAAGAAAAGGAATCCATCCTAAATTGTAGTTGGATTCTTTTTAAAGCTGATGCAAATGAAAGCAAGTCCTACAGGTGGATACTAATCTCACGGTGTAGCCTCTTATTGTTGTTTATATCTTAATCTTTGAATTGCATTGAGGTGGTTTCAAAGCTATTCATGATTTGACGGAAAGGGTTTCTTGCCATCTGTTTTGGATCAATTAGTTCCTGCTCTTACTGCTTTTTTTTTTCTCAAATGAAAAATGATGGCGTCTCTTGTTTTTCTTTGAAGTTTAAATTTTAGGGCTTCATTTTGTTTTATCTATTACAGTTTTTGGTTAAATAACTGGGTTCGTTCATTTTATGATATCTGATATGAGTTAAAAATTAAATGCAATTTCTTGTAAAATTCGAGTGAAATCGATTTTTTTGAAGTTTTATACATCTCATAGAAGAACCCGCATTAGTTTTTTAACACAAATTGTTCAAAATAAACTTAACGTTTCTTTCTCTATTCTTTTTTGGTTTATAAATAATCTTAATTTTTTCTATCAGTTATGCACTGTTTGATACGGATGGAAGTCAAGTTCTTCCAGAGTTAGTAAAAAAAGTCGGTGAAACATTTGAAACGATCTTGAAAGAGGCAAGTCAAACACCACCCCATCTTTTTTCCAATCTATATATGTTGTCCATAATCTAGTGGAATATAATGTTCGAATTCATAATTGGTTGAACAAGTAATTTTCCCATCTTTTGGGGAGAATTTTAAGTTGTAAATTTATTGATGTCCATTGAGCTTGTTTTTCTTTTCTTTATACAGACGGGGAAAGTTAGGGAGGAACATAGTGAAGACATGTCAATAATCCGTGCAATCTCAATTGTCTTTGGAAGGAGACCAGAATTAAGGTTGCTTCTAGTTCTAGTGCATAGAACATGTGCATTTTGCTAACTATTGAATGAAATATAATAAATATTTTTTAAAACAAAATTTATTATTACCAGCTCCTGTAATTTAGTCCATCAGTGTTGACACACATCTCCAATTTGTAATTAATAGATGGATGTCTATATTGATTGGACATCAATACATCTCACATAAAAGCATGTGTATTAATTATTTGCAAATGCATATTATATGCCATATGCTCCTTATTTTACACTACATAAAAGTTTTGTTGATGTGATTTCTGCATGCAGGTTGGAGGGGATTGCTCACAAGGTTCTTCAATGGTATTTATGCAGGATGGAAGGATGGTTTGCTGCAGATGCTAACACTATCTCACTTAAATGTTGGGATCAGGTAAGTTTCATCCTTGATAAATTCGCTGACTTCATATGTTGATATGAATTTCTATCAGGGTAGGGAAGCTTTTTTTTTTTATAATAAAAATAATCTGTTGGACTCTGATTCATTCGTCACTCTCTTATTTTGTTACTGAAATTACATACTGGGACATCTTTATGCAATTATGATTCTTTCAAATTTACAGAAGAAACCAACGATTTTTCTTTTTGTAGCATTGATTGGGGTGGCTGGTGGATTGTGTTAATCCAAATAATGGGGGATTTCTGTTTCTTCTCCTTCTGACTGTTGGAATTGGTTTAGGATAGAACATAATCATACAAGTGTAACTTTGACATGAAGAACTTCTATTGGAGTGATGATGTGTCATATGTTTTTAAGTACATTCTGCCTAGTTTATATTTGTAGCAGCTAAGTTAGTATTTTTAGCTTAATATTGGTATGGTACTGACCCATTAGCCCCATGGGATTGAAGCATGCATGCACGCACAATGATATAAAATGTATTCAGAGGGTAGATTAGCAACATTCTATTATATATAAAGTTCCTTACCAAAAACAAAAATTGGGTGGGTTTTCAAAAATTGCAAAAGTTTTGAAAATGTTCAAGAATAGGGATCTCAGTCTTTTAAATGCTATTTTTGGAATATTTCAATACATTTGCTATTTTTGAAATTACTCATAAATAAGGTGGCCAACTATTGGAATTTACCTAAAAATCCTGATTTTACATTCTCGTGGCTTTTTTAATAAATATAATATTTTTCAGGAAGTTCTACTCCCAGGAGGTCATGGGCTTATGGCCAGGGGCTACCTACCTGTTATCAACACACTTGCTAAGGGTATTGACATCCGCTTTGGCCATAGGTACTTCAGTTGCTCTCTTATATTTTCTCTCTAATTCCTTGTGTACCACCAACTTATCATTCATGTACTATGACGGTTTTCAGAGTTACGAAAATATTGAGACGACCTAATGGAGTGAAGGTTACAGTAGAAAATGGGAAGTCATTCGTAGCTGATGCTGCTATTGTTGCTGTTCCTCTTGGGGTGCTTAAAGAAAAAACCATTAAGTTTGAGCCAAAGCTCCCAGACTGGAAGGAGGCAGCCATTGCAGACCTTGGCGTGGGTCTCGAGAATAAAATAATATTGCATTTCGAAAATGCGTTTTGGCCTAATGTTGAGTTTTTAGGAGTGGTTGCAGACACATCACACAATTGTTGCTACTTTCTAAATCTTCATAAGGCTACTAGTCATCCTGTCCTTGTTTACATGCCTTCTGGGCAGCTTGCAAGAGAAATTGAGAAGATGTCCGATAAAGAAGCTGCCAATTTTGCTTTTATGCAACTCAAGAAGATCGTTCCTGATGCATCGGCCCCGGTAGGCCTAATGTTAACTATCTATCTATTGTTTATGTACCTTGCTGCTGCCGTGTGGCTTTGTGCTATGTGACTTGGATGATTAAAAAGAAACTGACAAATGTGTTTTTATTTTGTAGATTCATTATCTAGTTTCTAAGTGGGGGTCTGACGTCAACTCGCTTGGATCCTACAGCTATGATATAGTAGGTAAGCCCCATCATCTGTTTGAGAGGCTGAGGACCCCTATTGATAGCTTGTTCTTTGCCGGGGAGGCCACGAGTATCAAATATCCAGGATCTGTGCACGGTGCATACTCCACTGGTCTGATGGCTGCTGAAGACTGCAGGATGCGTGTTCTAGAGCGTTATGGAAAGCTGGATTTGTTTCAAACTGCCATGGTTGATGAGGCTTCATTATCTGCCCCATTGTTAATTTCGCGATTTTAATATTCTGATTACTAAGATAATATGAAAGCTCCTGTGGTTGATGAGATATGAATCAACAGGGAGATGAAATGGAGTCTTTCTGATGTGAATTTGGTACTATATTTATATTAGTAGTTTATTAAGCATAAGTTGGTTGATAGTCTTGTCTTTTTAATGATTTGGTACGGGGTAATTTTCAAATTAATTGGACCGTTATGAATTATGATTCTGTATTTGTGAAAAAGTAGTTTGAGACGTATGATTATATGACAATTTGGGTTAAATGCGTGGATCACAAGGCTTTTTTTAATTTACATCCTTATATTTTTAATTTGATGATGATTACCCCCACACTTTTAAAAGTCAAAATCTGTTACACATTCCATCCAATATATCGTGGTTGTATGACATCACCCAATTCCATAAAGATGTGAAGGGATTTATTATTATTACTTAATTATCAGATACCAGATTTTGAAAAAAAAAATTATCCTTTGTTTGAAAATTAGGGCTAAATGGTTTTTTTAAAAAAAAAAAAAAAAAAAAAACTACGCACCTTTTGTAGGTATATTATATAATTAAATAAATGAACGATTTTTATGATTAGATGTAAATCAAAACATTTAGACCATTTTGAAATTGAGTTATTTGTACAATTTGGTGTTATGTCTTTTTCTTGATTTTGATTTTAGAAAAGCTACTCCCCCGGTTTTGTTAAAAAATAATAAACCGTTTATCTTAATCTTAATGTATTAAAAGTGTGAATAAGTGGAGAATCTTTACTTACCATTGTTACCTTTTATTTTATTCTTTGTATCTACTCCATTTTTTACTTTCTAATTTCCCTTAAATTTCAGAATTTTATATTTAATTTTTGGAATGGGTATCACCACAACCTTCTCGCCTTCATGTTGTTGACATCTAGTAGATGCATTAAAATTACTAATAGTCATTTATTGACTTTAATTAAATTGTGTAATCTGTATTTGTGGCTGTCCATTGAAAATAGAGATCAAGAAGTTGTCTTCATATTAATGGGGATATGCCCATTTTCAAAGAAACAATATATCTAGAGTTACTAAATCATCACATATTAGTTCCTCCTTTTCATCATTGTAATTTCTTGCACCAAATGGGTTTAATAGCATCACAGATTTACAATGAAATAAGGTATGTATAATAGAGTTTGTTCTAACACTCTTTTTTCGTTATTATTATTTTTTCCTTAAGAAATACAATAATTTCACACTTCATGTTCAAAGTTTTGAAGTTTGATATGTATTAGATGACAATAATTTGTATAGTAGTAATGTGTTGGTGATTTTATTCTACTGGCGTTGGAGATTCAGTGTATTTGATAATTCTTAAATGTATGAGATATGATTTAATCGATTTGTTGCTAGAATTTCAATGGATTGTGATTTCTTTTATGGATGTTGTTTGTTTCATTCTAAAACATTAATATTCGGTGGAATTTTAGAGATTTATGATATTTGAGAGGATGTTCAGGACGATTAATCAAGTTAGGGGTGTCATGATTGATTTTATCAATGTGGTGACAAAGCTAACTTCATAGAATAGCCCGTGGCTTCATGGTTATCTGCTCATAGAAACTATTAATTGAAAATGCATGGAAATTTGACTCTTTTACAAGATAATCAATTTAGTTGTCTAATTTATAATAACTTAGCTCATATTAGTTTAAACGATCTGAATTCAAAGCATCAAAAGTGAGTGGGTTATTATTAAAATCAAAATTTTCAAACCCAACATACTTCATAGTTTTTCATTATAGTTTTATAGAAATAAAATTAGGCTCTGATATATGTTTCTCTATACCTTAAACTCTAATGAGTTTCTTCCCATACTTTTGTTATTTTTATGTAAATTTTTTCTTGAAAATTCTCAATCGACATGTATATTTTTAATAATACATTTTTCTTTTATAGATTTATAAATTCAATGTTCAAACAATACCACCACGTGCAACACACGTTTTTTTTACTAGTTTTATTAAATACATCAATGATTATACTAAATTAAATAATTAAATGCGTACCTTTATACTGGGGTTTTTGAGATTTTTGACCTTCAAAATAGGAATTATAAGGGTTGTTGACAATTATTCTCATTTTAACACTTTTTGACCTTTTGGTGATGTCATTTTAATGTGAAAGTACATTCACCCTTAAATTTTAATATATTGAATACTCATCATCTTCTATTTGTGGTTTTTATCTCTCCCAAAACCTCAACATTCTCCACTCTCTTCACATTTGCCTCAAGTAATCTTCAAGCTTTTGATTTTTATTATAATGTAATTCAAGTTATCCTTAAATTTCAAATATTTATTTGGAAAAAAAAAACCGGCCAGGTTGCCCTGAAATCTGAGTTTTTTCCCGAAATTAGGCATTTGCCTCAAAATTTGCATGAGCTGTGCACCGAAATTTGGACCAAAATTGGCACAGTTTTTTTTTAATGAAATTGGTGTTTTCCTTGAAATTTAAGACCGAAATTAGCCTGAGATTTGAGTTTTGACTAAAAAAAAAACTTTATTTTGTTTAACTAAAAATAAATAAAATATATGAAAAAAAATGAAAGAAAGAAAAATTATGCAACCAACTCCTTAAGGACTTCAGGAAATCCTAGACAAATAGACGTTTGTTTGTGTTTTTCTTCTTCTCTAATTTATTGTTTATTATTAGTTAAACATATAAAAAAAATGGTAATTTGATGTTATAAATGTATGTTGCAGTTGAAAATGTCTTCGGGAGATGATGAAGTTGGCTTGAGAATTAGTCCAATTTCGTGGAAAAACTCAAAATTCTTTGGTTTTTTTTTTATCAAAATAAATATTTGAAACTAAACGATAACTTGTATTACCTTATAACAAGAATCAAAAGCTTAGAAGATTACTTGAGGCTATGTGAAGAGGGTGGAGAGAGTGTTGGGGGTTTTAAGAGAGATAAAAGTATAAATGAGAGATGATGAGTATTCAATATATTAAAGTTTAAGGGTAAAAAAAAAATATAATCTGTATTGTACGTAATATAACATAATTTATGTATAAATATATACAAGTAGAATGTAAAAGAGAAGAAAGAATGAAGGCTAAAGTAACAAAAATATATATAGTATATATTTGAAGGAAAAAAGCAAAAACCACGTCTGACCTATGTGACTTGTGACAAATAACCCTACTTGAACTATTTTTTTTAAGCAAATACCCCATGAACTATGTAAGTTGTGACAAATACCTCCCTGAACTATTAGCTTAAGCAAATGGCCATGAACTATATGAGTTGTGACAAATAACCTCCTGGACTATTCCTTTTGTGACAAATAACCCCATAACTTTTATAAGTGTTTAAAATAAACCCTTTTATTTACACCCGTTCAACAACTAATTTTTTTTTTTAATATACATACCCACCGCAGCCCAGCATCTGGAAAGAAGGCCCAGTCCAAGTCCCATTTAGGAATTAATAAAAACAAAATTATTTATGTGTTTTCTTTTTTTTCCCCTTTCGTGAATACCGTAGCTCTCTCTCCATATCTCTCTATCTATCTCCCAAGTCCGAAACCTAGCAGCCGCTGCCAGCCACCGCCACCGCCACCGCCACGCCGTCGCCAGCTGGATCGAAAAGGTTAGCTAGCTACCTCTATCCCTCTCTCTCCCCGTGACCGCCATCGCCATTTACTCTAACTTGTATAGTGGTAAACACACACTTTCAGCACCCCGCCCAATTTACACCCCTTGGAAGTAATGTTTAATACGATTTGAATTATGTTTTTTTTTGTTGTTGTTAAGATAGTTGAATTTTGTATCTGATTTATAGCTACAAGTTTTGTTAATTGGGTCATTGTTTTGGAATAATTTGCTGACATTTGATTTCACTATATATTTTGAGTGTTGTTGTTCTGGAAATGAAAATCTTGTAAGTTTAGAGGTCTAATAATTCATTTGTTATCGATATGGATAGATTTTAAATGGTTGGGCTAAAGAAAGGTGCTGGCTTGTTTAACGAAGATACGATGGAAGATGACGATATGGAGAATCTCAATGGGGATATTTCTGATTCCGGATCCGAATCTGAATCTGAAGAGGATGAGGATTTGAAATTGGCTGAACCATCGAAGAATGCTATATATAATACTGATGGTCTCCTTGATAAGCTTGGAGATTTTAGCTGGCCAGAAAACGTGGGATGGATACATAAGCTATCTGTTGATATTGATCAGGAACAAGAGGTGGATGTGAATGATGATCTAGCTAGGGAGCTTGCGTTCTATACGCAGGCTTTGCAGGGTACAAGAAATGCCTTTGAAAAGCTTCAATCTTTAGGAATCCCGTTTCTCAGGCCTCCGGATTATTATGCGGAGATGGTGAAGACAGATTCACACATGGTAAAAGTGAAAGGTCGGCTGCTGGCTGAGCAAAAAAGGATTGAGGAGGCTGATGAAAGAAGGAAAGCTAGAGAAGCAAAGAAATTAGCTAAAGAGATTCAAGCCCAGAAGCTTAAGGAGAGAGCTAAGCAAAAGAAAGGAGAGATTGAATCCGTTAAGAAATGGCGGAAGCAGAGGCAAAAGAGTGGTTTTGCTGGAGGTGATAAAGGTGACGAGATGAACTTTTCCTTTGAAGATGGAAAGACATTTGAGAGGTCTGGTGGTAAGAAGAGGCCAGGAGTGTCTCCCGGTGATCGATCGGGAGGGAAGGCAAGGCATGGATCGGGAGGTGGAAAAGGGAAGGGTCAGAAGAAGAGAGAGTTCAGAGATACCAAGTTTGGATTTGGGGGGAAGAAAAGTCATAAGAAGCAGAACACAGCTGAGACAACAAATGATATCAAGGCCTTCAACAAAGGCAGCATAGCAGAGAATAAGAAAAGAAAGAGGTCATAAACTAACAAGGAGTTTTGCTTCAAGATTAGTGTATGAATGGTTGGTTTAATCAAGATTAGTAGTTTTGCTTCATGCTGTGAGCATTTTATGGTAGTTTTTAATTTTTATAGATCTAAAACTTGAGGCTTATATTTTGTTGTTTCTTTTCTGTTTTGAAGGAATTTTAATATTTGGTAGCTATATTGTTGCCCAATTTTGTTTTTAATTCAAGCCATATAATCCTGTCTGAGATGATGTTAAACTAGTGTATTAAATACATCAAATTCTGTTTAGTACATTGTGTTCAGCTAGTTTATGATGGAAATATTAATAGCTGTGTCTCACCATCATCATCCAGCTCGCGGCCTAAAGGCCGGCCGGAGCTAGGCTCAAAAATCAACGTTTGACGAGTCGGCTCAGCTCGTTAAATGTTTAGATTGGATATGAGCCTCCCCTTTTTTTACGGGCCGGCGCGTTTGAGCCTCCATAGGGCCGATCCAACGAGCCGGCTCGAGCTCGCCCCAAAAAAAACTCATAATATTTATTTATTATTTAAATATAATTTTATATTATTACCAATTTATAAAGTAAATATAAAAAATAATAATATACTTCATTTTTTTTTAATATTATATGCCTGAAGAGTGCATCACTACAATATAAGTTGAGATTATTGCATATGATTGACAAATGAGTGGATGCGAACCTAGTTGTGGTGTACTTATATTGTAGTGATGCACTATATTGCCAAATATTCATGTATGAAATAATTAATAAATATTTATATTTTTTAAAGTTGATACTTCTATGTATTTACTAAATAGGATACAAAAATGAACTCATATGATAAGATGAGAGCAGCTCATTCTAACCAAAGAAGCTTAAGCTCATGAGCCTTAAAATTTTATATTGAATTTGGCCGCTTTCAGTTCGACCAAAAGATATAGGTTCGTTGAGGCATGACCCTGAGCCTTGGAGCCTTATAATGTTTGGCTCATTGATGATGGTGATGCCTATCTACTCTATAGAATCATGTGAAAGATGTGTGTGTGTGTATATATATATATATATATATATGTATATATATATAGTTCTGAACTTATCTATTTGATGACATGTACTATGTTGTACTTTTTTTTCAAAGTGTCGGGGGTGGGGATTCAACCACACTCAGTGTGAAACTGCATATCTTAACTAATTGACTATTCCCTAGTTGTGATTTTCTATTGTTATTCTGTTATGCTGTTAAAAAATGTCGTTTACGGGTATGATAGTAATAATTTTCTCAAGTGTTAATCTTATTTCCTTGAAACTATAACTTTTTACTAAAACAATTCTGATTTTTTTTTTAAAAATCACGATTGTTTATGCTATACTGTGAACTAAATGGAGTTTACAAATATAATTTTTTTCCCTTCAATTTTTAGCACATATACCTACCCTTATGAATTTGTTTGGGAAATGACATGAGTGTTAATTATATTTTTAAATCATAAGGGTACGTTTATAATTTAAATAAACCATAAAAGTTATTTTCTTCCCAATGTTATAAATACTACAGATTTGTCTCAAATAATATATTTTAGAAAAGTAATTATGTATTTTTTTAATTAAATGACAGATATATTTTCAACTCTCTATTGAAAACCAAAGCAATATATTATTGAAACTAAAAATGGATTATTAAAATTAAATTAACAATCCATTTATAATTAAATTAGAGTTTTAATTCCTAAAATCTCATTTATTACACAATTATTCAACTCAAAACAAAAGTTATAATAGCAAATATTAAAAGTGAACACTACATATTGTCAATAATTTATGGAATTGGAAGCAATATGTGATATATAGGTAAATTTTTTACAATTGTTTTATATAAGTATTTACATATTTTTGTATACTATTTTGGCAATTCCCCCGAAAATAATTAAACAATAAAAAACATAATAATAAAATATCTCCATCTAGCCATAAAAAAAATTCAAAATTGGAATCATACGATTTTATTGGGAATGGCATGAATCCCTTCATAATTAATTAATATACAAAATAATTATTTAAATTAATGTAATTAAATAATTTAGAATTAATTAAATTTTAATTTTACTATAGTTTATATAATTCATTTTAAATAATCTAATAAAATTTTATATAATAATTAAATAAAAAGGTAAATCGTATTATACAATTTTATTATGTTACCAAATATAGCTATATTATTTCTAGACATCTAAATATTATACTGATACATCAGACGTCCCTTAAAATCAAAATCATTTCACTCCTTCATGTAGATTAGTAATTGCGATGCAGATTGAAATCTCATATTTACAAAATCTCTGGAAAAAATAAAAATACTAAGTACACCGGTTAAGAATATATCTTCTTAAAAAAAAAAAACACAAATGTGCTATAAAATAGAGGATATAAAAACAACAATATTTTACAGCTTCAAAATTTAAATATAAACTTTTAAATTCAAGTTGGACATTATTTTCTTCTTCGAATAAATTGAACATTAGTAAATGAGATATTAAACTAAAAATAAATTGTTTCACGTTTTAATTTAAATAAAATAATATTTCTAATATTTTAATAAACAGATAACAGTCAAGATTCTGATTCCAACTATTACCTAAAACTCAACCAATCATATTATGTAAAAAAATACAATAATTATTAATTTGGAATTTGTTCCAAATTATAATTCTTTGATTTCTGATTTCTGGGTTCTGAATTCATAATTCTAATTTTGGAGATGACGAAGAAACATAGAAATGGTGAAATTTGGGAATTTGAGAAAGAGATTTCAGGCGAAGGAATTGGAGAAGTGATTCTTGGAATTGATGGAGGAACAACTTCTACCATATGCGTTTGCGTTCCTTTCTTACAAACTCATTTTCCTGATCCTCTTCCTCTTCTCTCCCGCGTCGTCGCTGGCTGTTCCAACCATAACAGTGTTGGCGGTACTCTCTCTCTCTCTCTCATTGTTCTTATTTTGTGTTCTTACAATTCAGAATTAGTATTGAAGTTTATTGTTTTAAAGTCAAAGACTTGTGTTCATATACAATTTTCAGACTTGGGTTTTTGTTATGAAAGTCAAGCATGATTAATAGGAACATTGATTATGGTTTCGATTTCGATGCTATTTTACAGTTTTAATTTTATTAAATTTTGAAGAACACTTGTTTAGTTTCTTGGTTTAATTACTAATTCAGTCCTTATGGTTTGATAAAAACTCACAAATCGTCCCGGTTGTTATCAGAAGTTAACAGATTGCTTATGTGACAATTTTTTGAGAACGTGGTAGAGAGAGATGACGATGTGACACTAATGGACGTGTAAATGTTTTTGAACTAAGCTAAAATGAAAATATCAATGGAGTCAGCCACATTTATTTGTTCATTATAGCCTCATTGTCATCTTTCTCTGCTACATGCCTCTCACATCCACAGAAAATGGCCACATAATCGCTGCATTAGTTTCTGATAACAACAGAGACTATAGGGACTGAATTTGTTATTAAATTTTTATTCTTTGACACACCACATTTACCTATTAGGCAGGCTGTGAGTTCTACATTTCCATTTCCTTCTTGACCTTTATGCCATTTGTAGTGGATGTAATCTGCAAATGTGCCAAGATGCTGTTTTTTTTCCCTTCAATATTTATACGACTATGGACTATGATATGGCATCTCTTAAGGTTCTCTGGCATTTTTTAGATATCAGCAGTATTTATCGATGGTTGAACAAAGTGGAAGGCTATTGAATTCAATTACCCCTAGGAATCTTCTACCAGAATTATTTCATATTTGAATTTTTTGACAGTGAGATATTAAGGGTTAGACAGTAGTCTCAGTTTCAAATTGGAGAGAAAGGTTGGAGAATTTTTAAGTTTTTATTTTAAAAGTAACAAAGATGTTTATAGTGATAGCTCCTTGGTGTTAAATCTACGTCTTTCCATTTTTAGAAGCTTCTGCAAGGGAAACGTTAGAGCATGTTTTGGCAGAGGCTCTTTCAAAGTCCGGTTCAAATCGATCTTCAGTTCGAGCTGTTTGTCTATCTGTTTCTGGTGTAAACCATCCAACGGATGAGCAAAGAATTTTAAATTGGCTCAGGTATACTCCATGAAAGGATTCCTCGCCATTTCTATAACTGTTTTTGGGTGTTTCTTGATTTTACTGTAAATGAAGCTATTTTTTTTTTCATTTAGTATATGCCTTCTTAGGATGGAAGTAAAACAAAGTCAGTTTATCTCTTTATGTCATCATTCATTTACTCAATTGAACTTTATTATTGCTGAACGGTCCTAGTTGCACGAATTCTTTAATTTAATTCACAATGTTGTTTTGTTCTTGGTTCCCACGCTCCTAACTTCTACTCCATTCATTAGCAATTTTGATGCTCTATACTATATGAAATATGAATCATGTCTCTGATGCAATTATGGCTTTTACACTTCTATTATGTCTAATTTGATTTGCACAGGGATATATTTCCTAGCCATGTCAAATTATACGTTCGAAATGACGCTGTGGCAGCTCTTGCAAGTGGTACCATGGGAAAGCTCCATGGTTGCGTTTTAATTGCTGGTACTGGGACTATTGCTTACGGATTTACAGAAGATGGTAGAGAAGCTCGTTCAGCTGGTGCAGGACCAATCTTAGGAGATTGGGGAAGGTCTCTCTCTCTCTCTCTCTCTCTCCCCCTCTAAAAAATGTTGTTAATGAATGTTTTTTTTTTTCTATAAGGATCATTTTATGTGTTCCCCAGTTATTTGTGTCATTATCTGTCCTTGTTTGTGAATGATTTGAGCAGTGAATTTGTATTTTTTTTAATATCTCACATATTTTATTTTCTGATCACGAGGACCATGCCTAACAGTGTTATTGTAAGTTACTTGGAAATTTCTGATAGATTAATATGGATTCTCATTAATCCTCTGAAATATTGCTACCTGGGTGCTCAAAATATGTCGAAAGCAAATCATGTTACAATTTTTGGAATTATCTTTTTCATTTAATATGCATGAATCAGGAAGGAATTATGGGGTTCTTACAAGTTACAAGTTTCCATATGCTTGTATTCATGAATCAGCTGCTTCTAATAATGATGGAGAGTGTGCTTCACTTCTGAACAAATGGGAGCATATTGTTCCTAATCAATATCTCAATTTTAGAGTTTGAAAGCATGCTAAATTTGGAGACTTTTTGTTTAAACTCCTTTTCCATCTGTTGATTTGTCATCGAAAATATTATTCCTTCTTGGTTATGCAAGATGATTTGGAAACAAGGTCCAAATGAGATGAAGGTCTTTTTGTGTTCTTTGGTTCTTGGAGGTATTAATACTCATGACCAAATTCAATAGAGAAACCTTACAAGCTACTTAATCCATGGGTGCTGCCACTTGTGTAGGTAGGATCGTAGGATTCAAAAGGTTCTAATCATCTTTTTTTTTCCTACTGTCTTTCCTCCTTAAGGTTTTGGTGCTTCCTCCTTTTGCCTTCAACATCCATTGGAGTTTTCCTCGCGTCATAAAAAATTTGAACTCCGTGCCTACTGTTTTAAGTTTAAGCTAGTATTTTATTATCAACTTTACATATGGTCTTGCACATATTTGGGGAATATTGGTGGAAGTTTTTAATTTTCACTATGTTTGACATGTCATGGGTCCCTAATAGTTATTTTTGTCATACACGGAGGAGATTGTCTTATCCCCACCTTTCAATGAGAAAGAAATCGACTCTGTCAAGCTGGTTTTTTGCTATTATTTGGGGTATGTAGCTTGAAAGGAACAAAAGAGTGTTTAAAGGGGTTGAGAGTCCATGGGAATTAGTGTGGGAATTGGCACATTTAAATGCATCTTTTTGGGTGTCGGTTTCTAAAGTTTTCTTTGGTATTCCTATATATTTTATCTTCAGCAAATTTGGTTGCTCACTTTTTTTGATTTGTTGGGTGTGCCTGCTTTTGTACATGATACTAACATATTTGTAATTAGCTGACGGTTTTACTGAGTTCTTGTGGCTGTTTTTGTATCTCTTTCAATATTTAATGAAATGGGCTTTTGACTTGGCTTCTAAAAATAGTCTCCTTTAAAAGTGAGGTGTTGCTTTGTTTATGATTTATATGCCTATTGGTTCAAGGGTAATAGTAATTTGAAGATTTAGCATTCGACGTCTTAAGACTCTAGAACTAGTTTTCAGCCTTTAGTTCACTCTTCATAATAAAACATGGTGGATAGTGATATTTGTTTGTCATCTTTCTGCTGCAAGTGATTTCAAATATATTTTTGTTTTATAATTTTATTTCAGTGGGTATGGCATATCAGCACAGGCTTTAACTGCAATTATAAGGGCACATGACGGTCGTGGTCCTCAAACTAAGCTCACAAATAGCATTCTTCAAACTCTCGGTCTTTCTTCTCCTAATGAACTCATTGGGTATATATACAAATTCATGCTTGTGGATTTTTTTCATTTGGCATTTGTTGTTGCGATTTAATCTTTTATTCTGTTATGCAGTTTGTTGTTAATACAAATTAAATTCAAGTAGCAGGGATAAATTTTCTTCAAGTATAAGAAAGAAAGAAAGAACTTTTTTAAATGATGGAAAGTTATTCTGATTTTTTTTTTAAAATTAAGTCATACTGATGCTTTCCTTTTAATAAAATTTTGTGTCATCATCCAAAAAAAAATATTGATGCTTTCTTCTGTCTTTTTTTTTCCCAAATACTTTTTTTTATCAATGTAGTGAAATAAGAATTATGGAGAAGGCTCCTGGAATTCTTGTGCAGTTATTCAAAGCTATGTGTTGCTATACAGTTTTTGGAGAATAACCATTAAATGAAACAAGAAAAAGAATCAACAATTTCAATTGGTGGGACTCTGTTCTTCTTATGGTTTAAATAGCTTTCAGAAAACTGCTTTCTCGATGTATTTCTTGAACTTTTCACGAGAAAAGTAGGTGTTTTTTTTCTCTCCAGTTTGTGCAGTTGTACCACAGTTCATATTTTGGAATGGTATGACAAATACTGTATCATGCATGATTGATTAGGAATGGATCACATCTCTGTTGCTATCATTGAAAATTAGGTGGACCTACGCAGATCCATCTTGGGCTCGCATTGCTGCCCTTGTCCCAGTTGTTGTATCATGTGCAGAAGCAGGAGATGAAGTTGCAAACGATATCTTGCTAGATTCAGTTAAGGAGTTGGCTTTAAGTGTGAATGCTGTTGTTCAAAGACTCGAATTGTGTGGTTCAGGTATTTAGATGGTGGAATTTTCAGTTATATTTAATTAACTTGAACCGCTATGTAATTTTTAAAAAAAAAGATATTTCAAAGGCCATTTCATTGATATAATGAAAGAAAAGTATAAAAAACAAATACAATATAGCAAAGGGGCGAGCTAACCAAAAGCCACAATAATCAACACAAAGGGCGTATACCCTATATCTAGATTTCCGCACCGCCACCTAATTACAAGTATGCGGGCCAACATTTTATAATCAAACCTAACGAATAATTACAAAAATGCACCAAAAAGGAAGCATTTAGATGTGTCAATTCCCAAATATACTCCCCCGGTCTTTTTTCATCCCGAAAGACCCTTCTATTTCTTTCCAACCAAATCCCTCATGTAATTGCACAAAAGCTCGCAAACCATAATTGTTTTCCCCCATCTTTAAATGGAGGATTCAATAAGACTTCTTCCATTGATTACTGGAAAGAATGTCTACCCAAATAACACCAAAAGTTGGAAAAAACTTTTGTCAAATAAGCCTCGAGAATTTACAATTCCACGTAATGTGATTATGATTTTCTTAGTCAAGGTTGCACAAACTACACCAATGGGGATTAAGAGTGTAGGAAGTAGATCGTTGAAGAAAGTCGAAGGTGTTAATTTTACCAGGGCCACAGACCATATAAAAAACCATGCCTTTTTTGGGGATCTTCACCTTGAACCACAGATTCATGACTTGGAAATTATGTACACCTCTCCAAACTTGTCTCTTTTTGGACCTGTGGGTGGGTATACTTGAATGTGCAACCAAATTGATAGTAAATCTTCTCAAGGACATGGTACATGTTGAAAATTGAATGATGTTAACCTTTATGTACTTATAAAATGGATTAAACTGATCCTTGTTTAATTGTTACTTGATGTGATTTGTTACAAAAGCTGCTGGTCATGCAAATCTGTCCCTCTGAATTAGAGATATTATTTTATAGATTACAATTAAGAAAATAAAGGGAGAAGTGTCTAGGCAAATAAGGTTCAATAAACAGGATATTTTTTTTAATTCTTTCTCTTAAGTTTTGCCTCGAGTCTCATTGCAATCATGAATCTTACAGATGGAAAGGATTCTTTTCCTCTTGTCATGGTTGGTGGAGTTCTTGAGGCAAATAAGAGCTGGGATATAGCACAAAAGGTTATAAACTGCATTTCTAAGGACTACCCCGGGGTACTTCCTATTTGGCCCAAGGCAAGTAGATTGTTCAATATTCTCCATGCATGTGTTTCTGCCTTTCGATATGTGAGCTTGAAGGATGAACGAACTATTATGGTCGAATTAATGCATGTTTTTGTAATATACATGTACATTTTCTTGAATTGACAACAGGTGGAGCCTGCTATTGGAGCTGCATTGTTAGCCTGGAATTTCTTCTTGAAAGATTCTCATCACGATTAAGGCTTTTAAAAAGTTACCGACAATTGTTCATAAGCTCCCATAAGTTGCACAGAAGCAAAGTAGAAAATGAGAAACCAGGTATTCTGGAGGGAAAACATACTGTACTACGAAGGGTTATTTTAACTTCTTGGTATAAAATGAAGTATCAATTCTAATCTCAAGTCAGCTTCATTTTCTAATAGTTGTTTGGGTTATTTTAACTTCTTGGTATGCAATGTCCTGTGTTTAGGCTCTTTATTATGCCTCTTCGTTGCCATGGTCTGTCATATCCAATTTGCATTTGGGAGAATGCCTTCCCAAGAAAGAAAAAATCTTTGCAAGGGGGATAATAGGGTGTTTGTTATGGGAGAAACGAAATCTAACTGAAACTGAAATTTGACTGAATGGTTTTAAAACAAGAAACGTTAGATAACTGAAACTAAAATTGTACTCAAAACGTTTCTTTAAGCTTTAAAAATCTTATTTTTCTTTTATAAACATAAATTTACGAATAATTATTTAAAAGTTACAAGTAACTTAAACGTTGTTCATTGTTTTGAAGGATAGAAAGTTGTGATCTAAAACCATTCCTAAACATGGGATTTAACTTCAATACCATAATGAAGAGAGAAAAAGAGAGAGGTTGGAGTAAATAGCCAAGAGGTGAAAAAGGAGTAAAATGAAGTTATATAGTTAGGGTTGCGCAAAAGAATTCGTCGTACTGAGGAACCAAATCTAATTGGACCAAACCAATTTGGTTTCGCCCGGTTATTTCGGTTATGTTAGTTTCCTCGGTTCACCAATAATCAAAACCAATTAAATTTGGTTTTAAGGGGTCAGTTAATTTGGTTAACCGAACCGAGCCGATGATTAAAAAAAACCTAGTTTTTACATTTAGTTTATAAATTCATTAATACGTTTTGATTTATAAGAGTCATGCTAATGTTTTTGTGGTATTTTATTTTTTTGTTATTAGGTGATTATCCTCGAAATGGAGACAAAATAGTATTTATCCTAATTTAGATGTGAATAAAAAATAGTATTAAATTATGAATTTACTAAATGAAATAATTTTAGTCATAACCTCCCAAATAATTGAACTTAATTCATAATAATATAGGCTTAAAAACTCTTTAAAATGTAAAATTGTGTTTAAACCTTTTTTTTTAACATATTTTGGATATAGACCGAAATTTACATTTGTTTAAAATACAAACACAAGCCTAAAACCGAAAAACCGAGGCAAACCGAAGTGAATGGTTCTTTAAAATAAAGTGAACCATTCGGCTCACTTATTTAGAAAGTGGCGCATGTTGCTTCAGTCCAAGGTTTTGGTGAAATTCTGAAGGACCTGACCCGAATCCAACCCTAGTTATAATATAACCATAGTTTTTTTACAGATACGCTTTGGAAGTTTATAAATCTTCATTTTAGTGACCCAAACAAAGCCAAGGATGTAAGATATTGACAGTATTTACGTTCTAATCTATTGAAATATAGCTGACTGGCTGGTATTTATTAATATACATTGACATTTTATGGAAAATAATTTCCAAAATGAATCATCAAAATATAAGGGGGGATATATTACGTGGTGCTAACATTGCCAAGGACCAACAAAATATCAATTAGATGCACAGGTTAAAGCATGAATGAACTCACCATTGACCTATAATATCAAATAATGAATGGTTAAATAAAATTCACAAGACCTTGGCTTCCTACAAATTGACATCCAAAATCCAATTTATTTTCCTGAAGACAAGTTCAAATATATCCATCCAAACTCCTGAGTGATGGCTGCTTTAACATTGACAAAAAAAACCGTTAGGAACATTCATTTCCATGTCCGCTTCATTCAATAAGATAAGTGGGGCAACCTCATTTTCACAAGTCGAATTTTGTGTGCACAAATTGGCATTTGACTGGCAGAACAAGCAAAATGTCAAATTTGTGTTAACATATCTAGACTTCAAATTTACAAGCTTAAACATGTCTGCCTCATTAACAATTAGAACAGTCCCTAGCCCAGTGGCCAGGTTTGCCACATTTATAACAGACTCCCGATGATGATGGACTTCTGCCCTGCTCTACAGGAGGATTAGATGATGTTTGTGAGCAATCTCGAGCCCAATGCCCTTCGCTGCCACATTTATAACAGGAAGAAGCAGTTCTCGGGGCAAAGCTTTCCCTTGTGTCAGTGGAAGAACTAGTTCTCAGAGCAGAGCTTTTGTTTGTGTCATTTATATTACCATAGACCTTAGAGGCACTGACTTGATTTTTGGTTGCTATGGGAGGCTCCTTGCACCACTGAAAGTAGCCACACGAGGCCTGCACAGTAGAAAGTCCCACTGATTAGGAATAACAGTAAAAAACATTCAATTCAATCTCTTTATCAACCTCCAACAATCGGAAGCCTGATTATATACACACACTTGTACAGTTTGTATCTGTCAGAACATTTTCAGAGACATTTGAGTGATAATGAACCAACCTGTTGAAGCATGGGAGATGTTGTAACTACCAAATACATATAAAATCTGATTAAATATTGGAATTTGATAAATCAAAGATATAAAATAAATAATTATAGAGAGAGAGACAAACATTGGAAACAGGTCATGACTAAGTGATACGGATGAAACCTAGTCTCATGTCTAAGAATGACCAATGAAGCATTCCCAACATCTAAAAGAGCGGGGTGTAACTAATAAACCACACATCTTCTTCTCTTATACTACAATATTTGAAGAGTTGGAATCAAATTAACTTATCTTGCTATGCTTAAACTAGTACGTTTGACATAAAGGAATAATAATGTTCAAAAAAATGTTGAGATTGACTATCTTTATATTATTAATTGGTATTTAATGATAAAAGGCAACCCAGCAATTCCCTTTAGAATATTCTATGTTGACCTCATTATTTTTTCGTCCTACATTACGGTCATTTAAGCCAAACAGAAATATGCAGAATAATCACCAACAGGCCACACCCAAGGTTGTTTCCAATAATTAAAGTTTAAAGCCACAAAACGATGTCTCTTCTCTACTCTCCTTCAAGCCTCACATTCAGGCTATCTTTTTAGACCAGAACTTTCAACTCCCAACAGATTCATTCAGTTGACATAGAAATGAAAACGTCAATAAATCGGAAGCCAATATATTTGATAATATAATTGGCATGGCTTAAGGTATAAGCAATACTTAATTTTAATGTCATATATGATATAACAGTATATAAATTTCACTTCCTCTGAATGAATTGTTAAACATGTAATAACATCAGGGAGTAATTTTTTTTTTGTCTTGCTCTATGAGCTTTTTTGGCTCCTCTTGTACTTTTCTAATTTTCAATAAAAAGTGATTCATTTACAATATTATTAATTGTTAATTTTTTTTTGTCTTGCTCTCTGAGCTTTTTTGGCTCCTCTTGTACTTTTCTAATTTTCAATAAAAAGTGATTCATTTTGCCCCAAAAAAAAAACATTAGGGAGCAATAAACATGAAATCTTTCCCACATTTCAATCTGATACTCAGATAGTTCAAGACATTGATTGTGAACATTAAAAATGTAAATCCAGTAACCAGATATTCTATTACAAAAATCACCTGGTTTGCAGGACAACGATAGAATTGTTGACCAACATTTTGCCCGGTTTTAGCTGTTAAAATTAAGCAAGAACCAGCTCCGCAGGGGCACTGAACGTCTGGAAATGATGAGCCAAATGCACGATTTTGGCTTCCATAAGTCATGAGATTAGTTCCAGAAGCATTGTCACACCACTCAAAGAATCCACAACCACCATTTTCCTGAAAATATATCAGAAAAAAGTAGGCGAAATAATATTTTTGTGGATTATGTACTAATCAAAAACTTTACTTAGATTAGAGGCAGCAAAATGACTGAACAACGATTTGAAATCAAAATCGTAATAAGTACTAACAAAATCAATAATTTAGCTTCTACAAGCATAAAACCAGGGATTAAATAACATAAATATCTTCTTCTTTTTTGTATTGATTATCTCAATATCTTTGTTATCATCACCTGTCGGACGGGACATCTGTAAAATTTTCGACCTCGATTCTTCTCCGTATTCGCAGTTAGTACAGAACAAATTCCCGATCCGCAAGGACACGGTTTCTCAGCCATTGACGAATCATTTCCAGAAACATTACAGTCTCGGGACCAATGCCCTAATTTCCCACATTTGAAGCAAGAACCACTGCCTTCAGATTGAACATTGACAAGATTAGCAGAATGAAAGGCATTGTTTTCATTTTTCACCCTTGAATTGGCCAGTCCACCAGAAATTTGAGAGAGAACATTAGGGTTTCCTTTTAAAGCGGCAGTGTAGAGTCCTTCCTCGACATCGTTTTTGGGTGGATCGGTGGTGATCTTTCTGCGCTTGGTGGCGAGGGCAGTAGCTTCAGCAGCGGCAACCTGAGAAAGGAAATCTTCATTGTCGTCATCTTCGAGTTCGAAATCGAATTTTCTCACAGCTTCGATCTTCATCTCTCTCTTTCTCTCTGTCTGATCGTTTTGAATTTCTTGGTTCGAGTCCTTTCCCTCTTTTACCAATTGCATTTAGTTTCCCGCCCTTATGTTACGCTCCTAAACTTTTTTTTTTTAATAAAATGTGAATTTTCGATTTTCTTCTCTTGTATTATTAGATGACAAATTTTATAGGGCTAATTTGAGTAATGGACTAATTAATATTGCTTATTTTAGAAAAACACCATCTTTTATATATTAGATTCATACCCTTTTCAATTTACCAAAAATTAATCGAATTTTCCAACATTTATGAAATTGTTTTGAATGTATTTAATTTCTTAAAAAACTTAATCATATTTTAACTTTATTTTAATTTAAATAAAAATAATTATAATTAGTGAAATATATCGCAAAAGTTATTTTAATCTAAAAACAAATTTAAAGGATTATTCTCATGAGTTTTAGAGTTTCAATTTTGTTTTTGCTTCTTCTTGTACTTGCTTTTAGTTCTGTTATTTGTTTTTTTTTATAAAAAAACAATAAATTTGAACGACAAAGTATTCATGTTTCTTAATTTTTTTGAAAATTACTTAAAATAAAATATTTATTTAACTGAAGTAAAAGAACAAACAAATAGTAATATAATTTTTTTTAACATGTTTAATGATTAACGGAATTTTTTTTAATATTTATAAAAATTTGGTAAATAACTATATTCAATATAGTTTTTAATAATTGTAAAGTTTGAATATATTTTTAATTTCTCCACCTTTAATATACATGAAAATTCAAATTAATATCAACAATGTATTGATAATATGTTATTTAAATGATAACAATTTATTGTATTAATGAATTATTGATAATTTTATCATTAATTTAAAAAAAAAAACTAAAATCTACATAATTAATACATAAGTGGTAATTAAATGGTAATGACATATTTTGTAAATTAAAGGTTTAATGAAGGGTAAATGATATAAAAATAATGGCATATTTTGTAATATTTAAAATCAAATGGGATAGAATGGTCCAAAAATGTTTCTTAAACATCCCAGGATAGATTCATACCACGTGTGTTGCACGCGTATAATTTCTTTTAAATTTATAAAAAATTAATCGAATTTCCCAACTTGCGAAATAAGATCGAAAGAAGGGTCTTGTTCAAGAACTTAGTGTCATTTCTATATGAGAATGTCATCATTCATCATCAAGTGCAATGGTCGTCGGTGTATCAACGTCGATCATCACGGTCATCAAGGTTGACATCTACACGGTCGTTTCCAATCAAGAAACGCCGTCATTCATAATTATCATTTCAAATCAAGAAACATCTTCATTCATCATTGACCGAAAGGACTCTTCTTGAGTTCCCTTCATTGTTGTTTTCATCATTGACCAAAAAGACTTTTCTTTAGTTCTCTTCATTGACCGAAATGACTCATTTTCATCGTTTTCATCATAAGAACTCTTTTTGAGTTATTGTCATCGGCCATCGGTTATGGATTCCATTGAGAAACCCCAAATATTCTTTGTAAAAATATTATTGCACATTGAACGTTCATCATCATCGTTTACAATGGAGAAACGTTGTATAAACATTAGTGAACGGGTGCGGATCAAATAGTCTTCAGATTCTCCAAAGTTTTGATCTTTAAACCAGCTCGGTAGAGACCCCATAATTTATGGGTTGTGGTTGTAATAATGTCACAGTACTTACAAAAAAAGCAATAGGCCACTGATATGAGCCATATCACAAAGCAAAAAAAAAAAAAAAAACCACGATTATCAGTAATTGCCCTAAATTTAGCATAATCCCAATCTCTCGGGTAAGCACTTCCACTACAAATTATCAACTTTGGAAAAAAATTCAAAGTTCTCCTCCAGTTTCTCATAATCAATAAACCAAGTACTCGAACTCACCTCAAAGTCTGTTGTATTTTGACATTTCATTAACCTCTCATAGTTAGTTTCTTACTAGAGTTGAGTTTCATGAGTTAACTTGCTATTGTGAGCTATAGTTTTATGTTTTGCTATTTTGAGTTTCTAGCTGTCATAATGAAGAGTTGGTTAGCTGTTAGAAAAGGTGTGAGTTGTAATAAGGCTACGAACTCTTCTTCCTTTTTCTTGTTTTTGTACAGTGCACGAAAATCACTTCTTGAATAATGATGTTTTGATCTGCAAATTTCTTTTTCTCCCTCTTCTTTCCTGTCTGTGTTCTTTATGGAGAATTCAATAATTGGTATCAGAGCTAGATGAGGAGATTTATATGAAGCAACCAGTTGGTTATGTGGAGAAGGGTAAAGAAGAATGTGCTTGCAGTTTGGTGAAGTCAATATACGGGTTGAAGCAGTCTCCTAGGCAATGGAATAAGAGTTTTAATGCCTTCATGATTTCAAATGGGTTTGAGAGGAGTAATCTTGACAATTGTGTATATGTCAAAAAGGTTAGAAATTCAGCTATTGCCTATCTTTTATTGTATATTGATGATATACTATTAGCATCACAAAGTAAGGAAGAAATAGACAAGTTGAAGGCTAAATTGTCTAGTGAATTTGAAATGAAAGACTTGGGTTGTGCTAGGAAAATTCTTGGCATGAACATTATAAGGAATAGGTCTGAAGGGATTTTATTTCTTAATCAAAGTGATTACTTTGAAAAGGTTTTGAATAGATTCAAACTTGGGGAAATTAATGAAGATAGCTTCAATTCCTCTTGCTCAACATTTCAAGTTGTCCAAGCTGCAGTGTCCACAGACTGAGAAGGAGGAAGCTGAAATGGTTGAGGTTCCCTATTATAATGCAGTAGGTAGTCTCATGTATGAGATGATTTGTACTAGGCCTGATTTGGCTTATGCATTGAGTGTGATTAGTAGATTCATGGAGCAAACCTAAAAGACCACATTGGGAAGCAACAAAGTGGGTTCTAAGGTACTTGAAAGGTACTAAAAACACCGGTTTGGTGTTTTCAAAGGGAAGCAACAATGGTATGAAGTTGCAAGGACATGTTGATGCAGACTTTGCTACTGATATGGATAGGAGGAGGTCTACAATAGGGTATGTATTTACTTTGTTTGGTAATTGCATTAGTTGAAAATCCTCTTTGTAGTCTGTTGTTGCCTTGCTAACACAGAGTCTGAATATGTTGCATTGACTGAGGTTGTGAAAGAAGCAAAATGGATTTCTGGCTTGATGAAAGATATGTGTTTAGAGGGTGTTGTCCTTGAGTTGTTTTCAGATAGCAAAAGTGCCTTGGTTTTGACAAAGAATCATGTATTTCATGATAGAACCAAACATATTGATGTTAGGTTCCATTATTTGAGAGATATAGTCTTGAGGGAGGAAATTGTTCTTGAGAAGATTGATACCAAGGACAATCCAGCTGATATGTTAACCAAATCTATGCCTAGAGCAAGGTTTGCTTACTTGTGTTCTTTGTTGAAAATTGGAGATTGATAGCTGATAAAGGTTGCTAGTTTGTGCATCATTTCAAGCTGCTGTCAATGGTGCATTGCAAGTCTGTTATCTGTTCTATTTTTGCTTAGTTTTTTTATTTTTTTTTTGGAATTGCTTAATTCATGTCAAGAGGGTGATTTATTGTATTTTGACATTTCATTAACCTTTGATAGTTAGTTTCATACTAGAGTTGAGTTCATGAGTTAACTTGTTATTGTGAGTTATAGTTTTTGTTTTGCTATTTTGAGTTGCTAGCTGTCATAATGAAGAGTTAGTTAGCTATTAGAACAGGTGTGAGTTGTAATAAGGCCACGAACTCTTCTTCCTTTTTCTTCTTTTTGTACCGTGAATGAAAATCAGTACTTCTTGAATAATGAAGCTTTGATCTGCCAATTTCTTTTTCTTTCTCTTCTTCTTTGTCTGTGTTCTTTATGGAGAATTCAACAAAGTCATAAACAACATCCTTAGGCTGACCCTTCTTGGGGTTTGGGACCTTTATGAAAAAGATGGATGGAGTATGGTTGTGGAGTCGAGTTGTTTCATGATCTTGAGGCGGTGGAAATATAAACTAAATAGGAACAAAATAAATATCAAAGAGAATAAGGAAAATATATATAAGAGAATAAACTAAATAGGAATATATTTTCTCTCGAACTGTCGTCGTGATCACAAACACTCGTTTCCATGGCACCAGCTGAATCTCGTATACAACATTTTAAAATTTATATAACTACTTTTACATTATTTTGAGGGATAATTATAACTCATACTCATATGATTTACCTCATTTGTAAATCACAAATTATAGTTTAAACACACTTTTGAGCACCTATATAATTTATAAATTTGCAAATTATAGATTTAAAAATAAGGTAAGTCGTATACCCAACTTACCATTTGACTCGAGACAAAAACTAAAGTTTATTACTTGAATGACGTAATAAACACGTCAACATTTTCTTACCCATATTATCTCTCGAGTCAACAATTTCAGATGTTGACCTTAAAACTGTTATACATTTTGAAATATTTTGGAAAATAGAATATTAAAAATAAAATAAAAAATCAAACCCTATAGATCCATCACATATACCCCTAGTACACGAATTATAAATTAAATAAATTCAACTCACCTATAAAATAAATATAAATATTTACTTTTTTTTCATGCGTGAACACAAATTTATAATATCTATTTAAATTCTAGATACATTTAATTCTCCTCTAAACTCATATAATAAAATTCCCAATTGAAACAAATCAAATGGAAATGGGTAGCTAATATTTGAATTTAAAAATAAAAACGACAAATACATGGATGGCTAAAAGAAATCTATAGCTTTCTAAAAATAGAAATCTCACATTTTTCATACATATATCAATTGTTTTTCAATCACTTCCTCAACCACTAAACAAGCACCATAAATTGCATCCATTTGTTTATTATCCTTCTTTTTTTGAGAGAGTGACTTTACATTTAACTTGTTAAGAAAATTTGAATAAAGAGAGGTTGAGTGATTGAGTGAATGGTGGGGTGTTTTTCATGTGCTTAAACAACCCATGCACATTATTATTTTTTAATAAATTTATACACTATTCAACTATGATCAAAATAAATAAATAAATTTGTCACCTCATATACCTTTTTTTTTCCTCCCCTTTTTGTTGAACGTCCAATTTTTCTTTTGGTATACGTCATTAATCGTTGTATTTTTATTTTGCTTCATGTGCTGTCACTATTTTAAAAAAAATATGGTAAAAAAATTCAATATTGGTTTTTTATTTCAAATAAATTATACTTCTCGTCTATGTATTTCAAGTCTTTATGGTGAGAGAACGAAAAATATGTCATTTTATTCATTTAAAATACGAAAGGAAAGAAAACGGAAACATGTGATAAGGTATGCATCAAACTAATCTAAATTGAAACAAATCGAAACGATTTCATCTGGCAATTTTAATTTTAATCTTGTTAGTTTTCATTTAAAGAAAAAGCTATGAAAGAATCAAACAACAACAAAATTTATAATTTAATTTGAATTTGTTTAATTAAACCTAATTTAGTTTTTTTTATTTCATCAAATTGGGGAAGGGAGACAAGAACCTACAACCTCAAGTGAAGGGAGTAAGTGTCGTTTAAGTTGACATACCTAATTTAATTAGGATTTATTCCCTTTTAGAAACACTAGTTAGAAATGACGTGCGTTGCAAATATTAACAATAAATTATAAATATTACTCACTCATATAAAAAATAATAAACAAACAAATATTTTAAAACTGTACATAAAATTAAATTTTTAATATTTTATCGTTCATTCAAGTTGAATTTTCAGGGGAAATTATTCAAATAAGAGAAAAAAATATATAATTACTTTTCTATAGCACAACTTTTTAAAATTTATCAAAATAGCATATTGTTTTATTCACTAAATTGTTGAACTAGTTCACTTTTAATTTTTACTATTTTATTTTTTATTTTAGGTTGAATAATTATCATCTAAGTGAGTTTATTAAAGTGGTTATAATACATCATGTCATCAAAATATTATATTGTTTGTAGTCATTAAATTATTGAACCAATTCAATAAATTCATAAACTGCTATTTAAATAAATAATTAAAACTATTGACCTGAATGAAAACAGGCATCTAAAATCTATTGGTAAATATGACTAATTTGGGGCTCTGGTGATATTGGAAAATGAGAAATGATAAAAGTTTCCATGGAGGGGATCCTGCGATCGAGAAGGGGAATTTTGAAGATGATGGAGTATGTTGGAAAATTTAAATGTATTTTTTCCATCTTATTTGAAATAAATAGTTGGCAATTTAATTTGACAAAAAACCTATTTTTAATTTATTGAGTCTTTTATGGATGTTTTGTTTATATGGGAAGTTTGAGTAAATTGTGGATCTTGATTGTGAAATTTGTTTATTTATATGGAAGTTTTCTTAATGGACTTTTTGACCGCTTTTCCCAACAGCTCTATTATTGTTTAATAGCATTGCAAATCAAAACTTTTAATTTTCGGATTTCAAGTTTTCCATAAGGAAATATTATCTCAATTTGAATTCCAAATTTTTGTACAAGGAAAGTTACAACCGTGACTGTTGTAACATTTCTGGCAGTTTATTTTTTATAGATTTTCCTTATTTGTTATTTGATTTGCTAGCTGGCTTTTGATTCATTCCCTTCAGTCGTGTGCTGTCCTTTTGGTTTGAACAACAGGTTTAGATATGAACTATATATATATATATATGAGTGTTGTTATTTGGTTTGGTAACCAAGCTTTTTATATTTCTCTCACTTTTAGCCTATTGTGGTTATTATAATATTTATGTGAGAGTGCATTTTGTAAGGTTGATTATTCAAATATTTTATATTGTAATTGCTTGGAGAGTGATTTGATTCTTCGGGAGGAAGAAGTCGTCTCACTCACACATCAAGGAAGGGAGTTCCATGATCTAAATTCGCAAGGGGAGCTTGTGGTATGATCAAAACAAGAACGGAAGGTTCTTGAAAATCGTCACAAGGGGAGCTTGTGATCGAATCCATTGTAGACGTCATCGTTGCAAGGAGAAATCAAAGACAAAAACAAAGAAGAGAGTTCTTTTTATTTGCGCTTTTGATTTATATTTGTATTGAACAACTAACAATTCTAGTGGACTTTTTCTGAGTGAGGCTCCGTGAGTTTTTACCAGTTGGAGGTTTTTCATGTTAATCATTTTTGGTGTCGATCTCTTTCTTATTCTCACTGTTTTTATAAATCTGTTTACTGCCTTTCTGTCACGTGCACACACTGTTATAATAATGTAATTCGTGGGGTTCTAATCAAATCAGTAAAACATTGTGAATTTGCATCCTTAAACGAAATTAATCGGGACTAAACTGAGAAATAGGTTCTAACGGAGTATTTCAATGAGTTTGATAAAAGTTCCTAGTTTTTTTGCTGCTCCTTTTCCCATCAAAAGGTGGAGGAATTGTTATTTATATACACACTTTACAACTCCCTTTTTTTTTTAATAATCAATGTGTTTCAACTTTCAAAATATCAGAAATACACAGTTATATATTTATTATAGTGGACCCATTATTTTGTTTTTTCTAATGCCCTTTATATTTTATTTTAAAAAATAATTAATTATAAAATTACATTTACCTTTTCCAACAACCAATCTTCTCTCTCATCCTTAATCATCTCCCATTCTTAATTTTCTCTCAAGATCGTATCTTCTTCTCTACCTCTCTCATTTTCCATTCACCATTTTTTTCATACTCAAAAACCTTCATCTCTCTCTCTTTATTCGTCAAAATCTGTCACCAATAAAATGGCTTCCACGAACAGATTGAACAGAGAAAGCAAGAAATAAGATCTGTAATTTTTTTATAGATTTAGTTTTTTTAATATCATTTTAAGATTGACTTTAGTTGAGAGAGAATGAAGTTACATGTGTTTTTTTTATTTTAAATTGATTCTGAGAGTGATGTGAAGAATTTTTTTTCGAACCAGATCTGAAATTGTAATTTTCATATCAATTTTATATATCTGATATTTATTATATATGATTGAGATACATTTTTTATTTTTATCGTAAATTTTTACGATTATTTATCATCAATATACTTGTCTTATGGATTATTTATTAATGATAAACATTTTAGTGAATAAAATTATGAATAAAGGATTTTTAATGTTTGAAAGTAATATACTCATATTATTGATTTTTCTATCAATGATAAATAACTCGGTGTGTTGTTGCGTGGAAATGGTACTAAGTATGACGCGCGGGCGTGCTCTGCGCCAATGCCGCTCTTGCTTCCACGTGTGCAACGAACAATAAATTTATATCGAGTCGGAGGCGAAGATCCGCGTTGGAGGTAACTTGCGTGGGTGTCCTGCTACGTAGGTGATCACCTGCGCAAGTAGAGCTAGTAGCACCGGTGTGGTGCCGGCCTAACACCCTCCGATGCTTAAGTTAGAGCAGAGCAGAGCTTGTGGTTAGAGCAAATAAGGAATGAAATGAATTACCTTTTGGCCATTTCTCATCTCCTATTTATAGGAGTGGAAATGGATGATGTCATCAAGCCACGTGTCACACACGGATTGGTCCATGTGTTGGGTCTTGAATGGGTGTAGGTGTGTAGGTGTGTAAGTAGGTGCGTAGGTAGGTGGTGTGCACCTACGCTTCTCTGAGGTGGGGGTAGATGCGCGCAGCGCAATAGCGGAGCTTCTTTCTTGGACACTTGGTCTATATTTCTTTGAGATGGGGTCCGCTTCTATACGCACCTCTCTTGATGGTATGTTCTCCGCTAGTGGTGGAGGTGGGGTCTGTCATGCGTGGCACGCTCATATAACCAGGCTCGCTCGCGTAGGCCGAAAGAGTTTGAAATTCCTCGTGTCTCTTCGTATGCTCGACACATGGCCATTTCACTCTTAACGATATTTTCACCCATAACAGTGGCCCCCTACTCCCAAGTCGGGTTGGGGTAGCTTATGACCACTTGGGAGTGCTCTTGAAGGTGAAATTTTTCTAAGTATTCTCTTGGATGGTCACCACTACCACGCACCTCCATTACTCAACCCTTCATTAAATTCTAATTTACTATTGTACTTGGTTGGTAGAACACTTATTACCATTGTATCTTCACCACCGATCTAGGCCGTCAATTTTACTTACCACGATCCAACGGCTAAGAGAAGGCTTGTTCCCACTATAAATAAAGGAGAGTTTCACACTTCTCTTTTCTCACTTGGTAATTTTGAGAAGTTCCAACTTTGTAAGATTTCTAGTTTTCACCTCTCTTTCTTCTTCTTTTGTAGAAAATTTCCAATCACACTATTTATTTATTTATTTTTTTTTACTAACTTTTTGTTCATCTCCACTTTGATTTGTAGCTTCATTCTAGTGTCGGGAAGCTCGGTGCACGGGGGGAGAAACGGGCTAGAGGAGTGAGTATATTTTTCTTCTTCTCTCCAATTTTTGTTGTTTTATATTTTTACAAACCAATAATGCATAGTGCGCCTCTCGATCACGCATGGATTGGAAGCCTCAAAATCCTCAAGTGAAATTCTTGTACGTAGCAGAGGCGATTTTGAGCAATTCACCGCGTACTTGATTACTTTTCATGAAACGTTGTAGCTTGAAAAATTAGAACCACGTAGTAGGCCAACATACTTGACCGATTTTCTTCGAACTTTCAAAATTTGGTAGCAAACCAGCATGGTAGAGCACGAAACCTTCATAATCGAATTTAGATGTGTTTTTCGAGTTCGATTTCTGATTGTTTTTCGCAACACACCCTAGCAGAGCACTAAATTTTCTAAGTTTCAGGAAGCTAGGTTCTCGGTGTCAGGAAGGAGACTGGAACTAGAAGTGAATTTTGGTGTGATTTTTGCTTTAAGTTTGAACTTCCCCAGCTTGTTGGAGCACCCTTCCTTCTTTTAAACCAATGAATTCATGGTTCTAACTTTCTTTTCTTCTTAATTCACAAGCATAAGACTCAGCTGGGATCGTACTCTTAATTTTTTAAGGAGCTCGAGGCCCGGTGCAAGGGAGAGAAACGAGACAAGAGGTGAGCTACTTTAACCAAACTTCATTTAATTTGAGTTTCACCAACCTGTCACGACCTCATACATGCCTTTCAAACCAATGTATTCACCTCTAATTTCATCCTTGAATTTGACCACAACAGTGAGTAGAAAGGGTGTTGCTTTAATAATATCTCGGAACTGAGGCTAGAGAACCAAGCATAATTTTTCATTGAATTTGAGCTTCACTAACCTGCTGTAGTTCTCCATTTTTCTCAAATTAAAGAATTCCCAACTCTAATTCTAGTTCTTGAATCTGGCCACAGTGACGAGCACGGTGGTGTTGCTTCAAGAAGAGAATTTAACAGAACTTTTCATTGTAATTGAATCTCACCAGCTTGCTATCCAAGAACATAGGTAGTTTCCACTCTCAAATTTAATTTTTATATGCTCTGGTGTGTTCTCTAGCAGGATTTAAAATTTTTTTTGGTCATTGCCGGGTTCTCGATTTAGCGCCAATAAGAAATGTCATTTTCTTGATTCTTCTCATTTAGGTAGAGGCATGAGAATTGACTAGCTAGTAGGTTCAACTCGATCTCTTGTTAAGAAAGCCTTCGTCTTTAAGAATCCAGGTCTTCAATTCGATCTGTTGCTTCGATTTTCCTTGTTGATTTTTCGAATTCATGACAAACCGCCAGGCCAACGTAGCAGACCTTGAATATTTGAAATCCTGAAATAATAGACCTCTGCACGGTTACACAGCAGACTTGATTTTACAGACACATACTTGCTTTCCCCCTTTGATTTTTAAGGGAATTCAATTTTCCCTTGAAATCAAACAACATAGCAGAGCACCAAACACGAGCTTTGAGTCCTTTTACATAGCAGAGCCATTTTTTCATTGCATAGCAGACCTGTTTTCGATAGAACTTGCTTCAAGTTGTAGCTTCTCACATAACCGACCAAGCAAAAATTCATATAGCAGATCTATTTCTTGTAAAACCAATTAAATTTTTCTTTGAAATCAAACACAGAGCTTTGCAGATCTTGAATATACTCTGAAATCCCAAAGTATTGGTCCTCTGCACGGTTACATAGCAGAAGCATTCTTTTGAAGGAACCTCGTTTTTTTTTTACAGACTTCAAAAAACCATAGCAGTGGAGTTTTTAAAATCAAAAATCTCGGGATCTGTTCTCTTTGCAATTTTCCGTTTCAAATTGTTGTTGCTTCTCGGTTCGTAGCGGTATGGAAAGAATTGATCAACTCTCGTTGACTTCAGTTTGCTTTAGAAGAAGAGACCCGAGGCGTGAGAAACACACACTGACCACCGAACAGGGGAAATCTTTCATTGTAGCTTCGGTTTTCACCTGACTACCGAGAACTGAGGTTGTGATGTTCAGTTTTTCTGATATTCAGGCGCGAAGGTGAGAGTCATTGAGTCTGTAAGTTCAAATCGCTTCAAATTCTCCAAACCGCAAACCTCTTGATCGCATACCTGGGCACTTCGATTTCGAGTCATTGGTTCACAAATTCGGTTTATAGCTTCGATTTCTAAGCCCATCTACAATGGATTCTCCCTTCTCAGTCGGCGTTGGAGAGATAACGAGAATGATCCTCTTAGGGCTTGTTTAAATCAGATTTTGAGTGAGAAGAGCTTCGAAATTTCCCTTTTTTCCGAACCGAATCTTCATTTAATCGGACTCAATGGGACTTGGAGCTTTAGATTCGACTATCAATGGCGTTAGGGGTGAGATTTGGGATTTCTAGGGCTTGAGGGAAGAGGAAAAATGTGAGGCCATGAGTTTCGATAGTGCTTCACGATTTGCGGTGGTTGGTTCGTGAGGAAGAAGGTGAAAACATAGCTTCAATTTTTTGCTTCCATGGCCGCTTGAATATGCTTTTAACTTCGTCTTCCACGGTTGCACGCGAGAGAGAGATCGAGATTGAGAGAAGAAAGAAAAAAAAATACTAAGTAAGGAGGTCTGCTGCGTTTTCTTAACTAGCAGACTGCCCGTTTCCCCTACGACCCGACTACCCGGATCCGAACCCGGCTCGTGACCCGGGTGCTTCCTTTCCCTTCTCGTTGGGCTTGGCGTAGGCGTGGCCCAGCCCTTTCTTTTGAGCTGGGCTGGGCTGTTTACGCCCCTTTCTAATTAATTAATTTTTTTTTTTACAACGCTCAGCCCTCTTGTTTTTTGGGCTGGGTTAAAATTCCAGCAGCCCACTTCTTTTTCTTTTTTTTTTGATTTTTATATAGAAATTAATCGAACTATTTTTCGATTTCGCAGGGCCACGCACTTTCCAACCTTGAGTAAAGGTAGTGAATTCAATTTCCACCCTTGACTCATGGTAATGAATTTAATTTCCACTATGCCCTTAGCAATTTTTGACAATATTTTTACTTAGCCGATCCATAAATTTCTCAGATGCTTCTAACAAAATTATTGTTTTCCTTTGTTGACGTGCTTGAATGTTCACAGCTACACTACTTACTTAGGGAACAAGAGACGACCTATTCCTCATTACTAAGAGTCCAGGTACGTTTTGGGTCTTTCCCTTAGTGTAATTCATTCAAGTAGCGTAGCTCAGTGAGAGTTTTGATAGTAGCTAAGGTAGATCCTTTTCATTCTAGGATGTCTGACGAAGAATCTAGTTACTATACCGGGAGCGCAGCTGAGCATGGGGGGGAAAGTTCTGAGACTGAACAGTCTTCTCCTTCCCAAGATATCGCGATTCACCCCTATCCATCTACCATTACCATTGAACAATTAGAGTATATAAGGGTGAAATATGACATCCCCTCATCCATTAGCTTACGGTGTCCTGAAGAGGGGGAGACGCCCTTCAACCCTCCTGCTGGGGAGGTAGCCTTTTATTTGAAAATGTTCAAGTGTGGGGTTAGACTCCCGCTTCACTACTTCCCTCAAAAATTTCTACTATTGTCGTGCTTAGCACCCGCCCAGCTTGGGCCGAATGGGTGGACTATATTACTTGGGTGTTGGGTTCTTTGGAGTCTTAGTAGTGGAGGGACTCCTCTATCTTATAAAACTTTACATGGTCTCTACCGTCTGAACTCGTTACCCGGAGGGAATTTCATGTATTATCTTACGGCGCGAGGGGAACCAATAGTGGCAAGTCCTTCTTCTGTTAGGAACTGGAAGAATCAATGGTTCTTTGTAGGTGGTGACTGGTTGTCTAATGTTCCTGGACATGATTTCACATACCGCGTTCCTAGAAAATTCAGGATTCCTGGTAGGCTCACTTTGAGGTGTCTATGTTAACTTCTCAAATAATTTATTTCATCTCTACCATGTTGCGTTGCAGGAAATACCGGGAGATTTTTCCTTTTTCTGAATTTGCTCAGTCGGTGATCAATCGGATATTGAGTATCCCTATCGCGCAGCACAGCACCACTGCTCTTCTCACAAAAAGACAACTGATCTCCACTGGACTTTTTCAACCTGTTTCTGAGGACGCTGTTTCTGAGGAAGCCGGTATGTTTGTTTTGACTCTGCTTTTATATTGCTTCATCATACCATAATACTTTACTTCTGTTTCAGATATGTCGCGTGTCATGTCGTACATTGAGCTGCGTCGCCGCCAAGCTCAGCAAGCTTTGATCTGTGAGGCTAACTCTGGTGATGTGCCCGACGAGGAGCATCGTCGTCAGCGAGTGCGCGTCAGGTCACCTGAGGTTCATACGCCCTCAGGTGTGGTTGCGGTCGCTTCTTCTTCTCGTGGTACCCGTCGTTCCTTATCTGAGTTTGAAGGTCCTTATGCCCACGGAGAGAGTGAGGATGAGCTAAAAAGGTACATTTATGAGATTACCACTAACTTCCGGGAAACTTTGATTAACGATCGGGAGGAAGCAATTTCGATGAGTACGACCCGGTTGTTCGGTCTTTCCATCTAGGAGTCTTTCAAGGTAAACTTTGACATACTTCATGGTTTCTCTCCTTTCTACTTTTCATTCTTCTTGTGTGGCTCACTCATTGTCTTACCTTTTCAGGCGGGGGCTAGAGCGAACCTGGCTGCCCTGAGGGTGCTGAGTGATTGTGAACGCCTCAAAGATGAGTTAAGTGATCGTGACAGTTCCTTAGCCGAAAGAGCCCGCTTGCTGCAAGAGGCCCGTGCTAGGAATCAATCTCTTGAAAGCGACTTAGCTCGTGAGAAAAATATTTCTGCTGAAATGTCGGCCAAGTTCAATGATTTGGAGGCAAGGACTCGGAATAAAGAGGAGCTGAAGAAGATGCTTAAAGCTTGTGGAGAATATGACAATCTGGAAAAAGAAATCCTCGTTTATGGGATCGACTATGCTGTAGACCATGTGTCTAAAAAGTATCCGGAATTGGACTTGAGCTTTGTCAATGACCTACGTTAACGCTTCCTCGCAGTTTGACTGACTTTCTGAGACGTTGCTCTGCTATGTTTTTCTCTGTCTGATGGGGCATGTCCATCTTTTAACTTATTTATGTTTGTTTCTTTAACTCTTTGACTTGGTATAGGCGTATGATCGCCTTTAGTTGCGCTCTCATGCTTTCTTGAATATAACTTCAGTCATTTGGCTCTTTGGTGAATAAAACTTTTATCATTTGTTGCCTCTACTTCCTCACTTCTATTTCTCAAGTGTTGTTAGTCTCATGTTGCTGTGCGGCCATGCATTCTGAATGAACTTAGGAACTTTTTCTTTTTTATTTTAAACTCTTTGTCCAAGTGCGACTCGTGCAAGTCCGGCGCTCTCTAGTAAACTTAGAATGTTTTTTGTTTTAAATTCTTCTACCAGGTGCCGCTCGTTCGAGCCTAGCATTCTTTAGTAGACTTAGAATTTTTTCTCATTTTAAATCCTTCTACCAGGTGCCAAGTCTAGCACTCCCTAGTAGACTTAGAATTTTTTCATTTTAAATCCTTCTACCAGGTGCCAAGTCTAGCGCTCCCTTCTGATCACCCCTACTCCATTTGTAGTAGGGAACTTCATCATTTGATGATAAGTCGATGGTACGGCCCTGAGAGCGTGGATAGTAGGGCGTCCCAATATGATATTATAAGCTGACGGGCACTCAACCACTTGGAATTCTACCATCTTAGTGACGGTGTTAGGTTCTTCTCCAAAAGTGACCGGCAACTCGATACTTCCTTCCGGGATGACCTGGCTTCCCTCAAATCCCACCAAGGGTGCTAGATTTCTTTTCAATTTTTCTCTTCCGATTCCTAACTTTTCAAATGCGCTTAGAGAGAGTACGTCTACCGAGCTACCGCCATCGACCAGAACACGGTGCACTCTCAAGTTAGCTACAATGATTACCACTACCAGAGCATCATTGTGAGGTTGATGGATGTCAGCGACTTCTTCTTCATCAAAATTAATTTTTGCCTCCCGTCTAGGCATTGTATGGGTGGTGAAGAGTTCGAATCTAGGTGGGGCGTGACTTGCCTCTCGGGCATTTGCTTTTCTTTTTCTGCTTGACTCTCCACCCGCTGGTCCACCAAATATAGTTCTTATGTCACCTCCCAAGGGCTTTTTACCTCCTCGGTCCTGGTCTTTCTGTTCAGGTCTGGTGCGCGCTGACCTCATTCTCTCCTCATTACGAACTCCTTTAGGTACCCTCTTTGAATTAGAGCTTCGATTTCCTCCTTAAGATCAAAACAATCGGAGGTAGTATGACCGTGATCCTTGTGGAAAAGACAGTACTTGTCTTTATTTCTTTTGTTTGATCCCACTTTCATCCTCGACGGCCACCTAACCAAGTTCTTATCTTGGATCTCCATGAGTAGCTGCTCTGCTGGTATGGTGGTAGGGGTATATTTCTTGAACTTGCTAGGAGGAAGACTTTGTTTACCAAGTCGATCTTCGATCTTCCTCCTCTTATCATCTCCATGGCGATCATCCCTCCGGGTAGCATCTTCTGTTCGATCTTTTCTTTTATGTTCCGAGTGTTTGCTACTACCCCCTTCTTCTGGAGCTCTTCTTGCACTGAGCAACTCTCCGGTACTCATGTATTTTTGCGCCCTAGAAAGAAGCTCAGTGTATGTAACCGGGGTCTTTTTGCCTAACGACCATAAGAATTTCTCATCTTTCAGTCCTGCCATCATAGCAGTCAGGGCTATGTCGTCACTATAACCTTCTACTTTCAAAGCCTCATTGTTGAACCTTACCACGTAGTCACGTAGGCTCTCCCCCCATTTCTGACGAATAGTTAACATGTGCGTAGCCGGCTTCTTGTGATCTCTTCCTCCGAGGAACTGAGTCACAAAGGACCGCGTAAGGTCCTTAAACGAGGAAATGGACCTTGGCTTGAGTTGTCTGTACCATCCTCGTGCAGGGCCTCCTAAAGTGAGAGGGAATGCCCTACACTTGATTGCGTCTCGGACTCCCTGGAGCTCCATTCAGGTCCGAAACGTGTCAACATGTTCAACCGGGTCCTTAGAGCCATCATAGGTGGGCATGGTTGGCATCTTGAACTTGGCGGGTAAGTCTACCTCCATAATATCATCGGTGAATGGAGGCTCTGCCTGCTCGAGGAGGTCTTCCAAAGCAAGGGGAGCCTTACCTCGGTACTCCTTCTTCATGTGACTGAGCTCGTCTTGAAGCTTTTTTAGCTCCGGCGCCCAAGGTTGGGTGCTTTCCGCGGTGGACTTCATAATTTCAGTTTGCTCTTTCCTCTTTTGATTCAAAACATCTCGGAGGTCGGATCCTCCCTTCAGTCGAGATTGTCCATATCCAAGACGGGATGAGGCAGCATGTTGATTGTTAGTGCTCTGCTTCACCTTCGAGCCACCTCCTCCGTTGGTTCGCGACTCATCTACATACTCCACATGCTCTTTGCCCTTGCCGTTACCGGGGTTTGATTCTTGGCGGTCGACTACAAACTTCTGATTGAGTATTTCAAGTACCTTTGAAAGGTCTCGATTCACAACTCGAACTTGTTCCTCCAAGGCTTCTACCCTCCTATCCGGCAAGGGTTCAACTCCCTCGGGCTCCTCTTCTTGAACCCTGGTCTGTTCCCCACGAATGGGTACCTTCTAGTGCGAGGAATGTTGTTTTCCACTCCTTCATTACCACCACGGTGCTCTGCATGACTTCTCCGACTCATTCTTGATGATAGAGCACGTAATAAAGTATACGTTCCCACAGACGGCGCCAAATGTTGTTGCATGGAAATGGTACTAAGTATGACGCGCGGGCGTGCTCCGCGCCAATGCCGCTCTTGCTTCCACGTGTGCAACGAACAATAAATTTATATCGAGTCGGAGGCGAAGATCCGCGTTGGAGGTAACTTGTGTGGGTGTCCTGCTACGTAGGTGATCACCTGCGCAAGTAGAGCTAGTAGCACCGGTGTGGTGCCGGCCTAACACTCTCCGATGCTTAAGTTAGAGCAGAGCAGAGCTTGTGGTTAGAGCAAATAAGGAATGAAATGAATTACCTTTTGGCCATTTCTCACCTCCTATTTATAGGAGTGGAAATGGATGATGTCATCAAGCCACGTGTCACACACGGATTGGTCCATGTGTTGGGTCTTGAATGGGTGTAGGTGTGTAGGTGTGTAAGTAGGTGCGTAGGTAGGTGGTGTGCACCTACGCTTCTCTGAGGTGGGGGTAGATGCGCGCAGCGCAATAGCGGAGCTTCTTTCTTGGACACTTGGTCTATATTTCTTTGAGATGGGGTCCGCTTCTATACGCACCTCTCTTGATGGTATGTTCTCCGCTAGTGGTGGAGGTCGGGTCTGTCATGCGTGGCACGCTCATATAACCAGGCTCGCTCGCGTAGGCCGAAAGAGTTTGAAATTCCTCGTGTCTCTTCGTATGCTCGACACATGGTCATTTCACTCTTAATAATATTTTCACCCATAACACGGTGAAAAGACTTACATAAAGAAAAGAAAAAGTCGAAATGTTTTTACATGATATGAAATATGTAATTTATATACTTTTTTAATATCATCAACAAATTGTTCATAGGTACCAGAAATTAATAAATTATATTTTTTATTTTCGATTAAAAAATGTGAAGAAGATTAAAAACCAGAAGAAGAAAAAATCAAAATTTAAAAAAGTATAAATTATCATTGGGAACCTATAAATGGGTAGATATTGCATAAACCCCCAAAAGGTGTGGTGGAGAAAGCTAGTGCTTAGGGTTTAAAGTTCAAATATATATACCAATGTTCTTTTCTTAATAATTATGAACTTCTATCTCAAAACTAATTGGTCATGAGAAAAGTGACCCATAGATTTTATAAATATTGTTTAGGTCTCAATTTATTTCTGATGTGAGATACTTAACACTCTTAATAAGGAAGCTCATTGGCTTGCCCAAAAGGGTCTAGCTTCTCTTATCGTTCGTAGTTGAACCTTTTTCTTCTATAAAAGTTTATCGTTTGGAGAATATTATTTATATACATAAGCATATCACAAATCGATTCGATTTAATTCAATTTGAAAGAGTCTATCAAATCAATTCTCCTTAAAAAAAATTGATCAATCGATTTAAGTGATTCCATTAAAAATCGATCCAAACCAAACCATTAATCCCTCATACTTTTGATTATTAGGAGTTTCTCATTGCTTGGTTAGTTTTTAGGGTAAGATGGAAATAATATCTTTATAATTTTGGTCAAATGCATGAACACTTTTATAGTTTTTTTTAAAAAAAAAAGCCAAATCACACTCTACTATATTCAAAATTATATCAATGAGACCCCTTCCCAATTAATAGTGTTAAATATTTAACGTCATGATCCACTTTTTATTTGTTTGTTCCCTTCTCAAGAGGCGGATGCACTCTTTAAGATATAAGAGACAATTTTTTTAAATGAATTTTTTAGTATATTTATCTATTTTAAATGAAGAAATGGAGAAAAAAGTGAGCCTAAATGTTAATTTAATGGGGAAACGGTTCTCATTAACATAACTCTACGTGAATATGAATATTTACCATTTTTTAGCTAATAAAGATGGTAGTTGATTCGATCAAAACCACAAGTCTTGTATACCCTTTACCCTAGTTTTTAATGTGTTCTCTTCTCTAAGTGTGTGAGAGAAAATGCTAGATTTGATTAGCTAAGAAAGCAAAAAAAATCAATTGTACAATTTTTATATTTCCATTGTCAATTCCTCGTGGTGGCACGTGACTTGGTACTCATCATGCTTTTTCATTACAAGATCCCCTCTCACACGTGCCATGTGAGAGACCCCAAACACATTTTACATGCTCAATTCAATTGCTTTACGCATGTGTAGCTAAATATAAGTGGGGGAAAACTCATATATTATTTTTTATGTATAGGTCTTTAATATATTATATTAGACTAAATATATAAAATCATCCCTAATCTTTATATTAATATTTGTTTCCATACGTTTTAAATTTTTTATTTACATCTTAAAGTATTAATATTTTGTAATAAATCTTTATTGTCAATTTCAGTAATTTGAGTGATGGGATGGAAATGAAAAAAAAAAATTGCACTCTATTAAGCAGCCGCTTTTTCAAATTGCTTAGATTTTTAACACTGTAATTTGATGAAAAATAGTTTCTTTTAAAGGATTTGTTTTAATATCATGAATTTGTGGATAGTAACTCAAGTGTTTTATAATTTTATCATTCAAACCACTCAAAAATTATTTTTCAAGTAAAAGTTAGAAACAACTTTTAAATATCGTCAACTTGCCTTGTATTTTTATTGACCTTGCAGTATATAGATGGAATCCTGATTGTCTTTGAAACTAACAAAGAAATATGAGGTGACTGTTAATTATAAAATCAAGATAACATATTATAAAAACAGTGGTTCAAAAAATTATTATATTTATGTTAGTAATCATTATCATCGATCAATATCTAAATTAATCACGAATTATATATATATATATATTATATAGTTACCATTTAACAAAATCAATTTGTTATTATTGAATTTGAAAAAAAAAATGTTATATTTTCAATTCATTTTTTTTAAAACTTGTCTAGTTCCAAATATTTTAAATACTTCCATTGCAGCTATTGTTAACAAATTTAAAAGGAAATTTATTGTTAAGGATTTAATTGCAAAATTATAATATTTAAAGGATGAAAAAGTTTTAAAATATATTGGTATAAACAATTGGGAAAATTACATAAACCACTCCTAAACTATAGAGGTTGTAACACTTCTACTCTCAAACTTTAATTTGAGCAATTGGCTACCTAAAAGTGTGAAAATTGGACCTACAAAATTTTAATTAAATGAATTACCCACTTTTAAATTATTAATTTACTAAATTATTATTATAAAATCTCTATGGGTCGTGTCTGCAAATGCCCCCTCTCGCCCAGCTCCAACCTTGACCCCAACCTCAAAAATGCTCACACAGGGGTCGGGATGATTAGAAGTTCTTCTCCGATCTCTCCCCTCCCCATCTCACATCGACATTGTGGATGCATTTCTCAATTCTATGGTAATTTTGGAGGGCCCAATCTAATCATTAAAGAGAATATAATTTGTCATATTAATTTTTTCAGTCTAATTTTAATACTAAACAAAGTTAAAGTTTGAGATTGTACTTGTTCAACCTCTCGGTTTATGAAATTTACTTAAATAATATTAGGAATAACTTTGAATACTTAGGCGATATATTAAAGTCAAAATTTCAAGCTAATTTTGAAGTTAATTATGCTTATTTATATTAACAATAATTTGATAGTTTCCTACTTTCCATTAAAGAATGAAACTATTGGGAAAAAAAAAATTGTGGTGTGGGAGAGGAATTTGAATATGAGTTACAACTAGAATGAATTTGACTTTAATAACAAAAAAGGAAAAACCAAAAAACCAATCTAATAAATTGACAAGTTCATAAAAAATGAAAGTTGGGGAGGGTTTCCATTTTGAAAAAAGCATTGGAAAACCTAATGCCGTGCCCTTATTTGGTAAAAGAGCTGGCCATATATAGAAAAAAATTTAGCACGTTTTTTTTTTACAGATTCGTTTTGCACGTGCCCAATTGCATGGGAAGATTGTAGATATATATATATTTGATTCTTCAAATCTTTTTGCTTAAATTCAGGTTAAAAAGTAGCTTTCTTTTCTTCTTGCATGAAACAAGATTATTAGATTATGGGAAGAGAGTGTAATTTGGAGCTTGGTCTTTCTCCATCTTCCTGCATGTAAGAGATAACCAATGGAATTTGACACCTTTTTTTTTTTTTTTTTTTTTGTTAATGTCTTCTTTCACTATGTTTGATTTTGTACTTTTCAAAGGAAAGTGAATGAGTTTTTTTCTATGTTCTTCTTTGTCCATAGCAGCACGACTATGCCATTTACTGTGGACCACAACCAGCAGATCACCGTTTTCTATAATGGAAAACTTTCCTTTTGTGACTCTACTGAACTCCAGGTATTGCCTTACTTTTGACGATTAGGAGGAATTCGTTCTTACTTTCTTACACGTGTCAATCTTATTGAATGAAATATATTAGTTAATCTTAAATATTTATTAAAAAGACATATATTTATTATCCATTAATATATTTTATGTAATAAGAATAGAACGGTAGAAAAGTATCTTCTTTATCAGTTGCACCTTCTCTCTCTTACTCTATGAATAATTGAAATTCTAGTAAAAAAAAAGTACTCTTCTAGGCTAATTTGGTTACATTTTTGCAGGCAAGAGTTATATTATGGCTAGGAAGCCAAGAGAGGAATGGCAATGTGACGTCATGGCCAAACCCAGAATGGTTTTATTTTCAAATGCTAGTGAATGTGAACACAGGTTTCTCCATGAAGAAATCCCTGCACAGGTTTCTACAAAGGAGAAAGAGAAGAATCCTATCAAATTCTCCATATCACAAATTGTAGTTTGCCGATTATTTAGCCAAGAAATCAAACTAGCATTGGTCGTAATCTCTCTTCTAGAATTACTATATGATTAAATTATTACTCTTATCAAAGAATTAATTTCGTTTTCAAAATGTAATATCTCAATTTTAAAAAAAATTATGAATCAATTCAGCATTCCATTTGCACATTCACATCACACACCGTGTTGAAAACAAGGAAGTAAAAGTCGATGTCGGTCAAGATGTCAAGGTTCAAATATACGGACTTGTCGATGTCGACGGATATTCCCATAAAAATCACGGAAACGATGGAAACTTATATTAATTTTTGGACTTCATAAATGAAACGTTCACAGTAGGATATTTAAGTCATAATCTACCATATAATGACAATATACACCTATAAGTGCATGAAATTTGTCAAATTATGAAAAATTGGAGAAAATGTATCGAACGTTCACATCACATTAAACATTTTTATTACAACGATGACTTCAAAATACATATGACTAAAAACGACATGAATACCTCGGTGGGTCAACTACACCATCACTCTCATTTTGTTTCCAATTTAAGTACCCTTGCCATGTCAATCGACCCTCGTAATTGCGAACAAAATTATCGACATGCCATGATACGAGTCATCACTTGCACAATACACATCTCTTTTATATATATTCCAAGAAGAGAAGGCAAGGAAAAGAATGAAGAATCTCACCCAACCAAATAAATCAAATTGTAACGTCCCGTAAATTTCACGGTAATTTTTTTTTTTATTATTAGTTTTACTATTTAATTTTAATAGTTTAATATTCATAATTATAGTCATTTATTTTACTTAAATTAAATTAGGTTATTTATATTAACTAGTTTAGTTTAGTTTATTATTAGTAAATAGTTAGGAGTAGTGTAATTTAATTTAGTTTTAATTGCTTTATAAAAACCTATTTACAATAGTAAATTAAATGGATGAGAAGAGGAAAGGCCCCACTTTGACTATTTGACCTTATCCAAAATTAGGGTTTTGGGACATATGAGGTATTTCTTAAAAAGAAATTATATATATAAATTAAAAAGGAATTTCCTCTCTCTCTCGTGCTCACCAACCAGCCGCCCCTCATTTTTTTTTATTCTCTTCACTTCTTCTTCATCGCACGGTATCAAGCCGCCGCCCCTCACTTTGCTTTTTCTTATTTTGCTCATCGCCACCTCCACCGTCGTTTATAAGAAAACTCCACCGTAACGCCACCATTTGACCACCACTCTACCGTCGCTGATAATGTCGAAGCCACGTGAACAACCCGACAACTGATTGGACAAGTCGCTGGACAATGTGAAGTCGACGATATCGAGGACAAGTCGCTGGACAACGTGAAGTCGACAATATCGAGGACAAGTCACCGATTTCGTATAAGAAATTAGTTTAACCCCCGTCGACTTATCTCCTCCCTTTTCCGGCGACAAGTCGGCGACAATGTCGCCGATATCGGCGACTTTTACTTCCTTAGTTGAAAGTAATGATCAAGTGAAGAAGGACGTGAAAAATAATACCCACATGACCGTTCACGATGTTGAATTTAACCTGATATCTAAAATAACATGGTATCTAACCATCTTTTTATACCCTTCTCCGCCCAAGGGTTTTTGAGATAACATCACAACCATAATTAGCTTTATTAATTAATTAGTCCCGCAACAATATTAAAAATTTACGTCTAACCAACTTAAACTAATATATAAAATCAATTAATAGAGGCATTACTATAAGAATACTTGATTTCATTACATTCACGTAGACAAATATTGCAAAGCAAGCATTATATTGAGATTTTTTTAGCATTTTATGAATTAATATTTCTAAAAATAGCAAAATTTTAAAGTTAAGGCTTTTATGAATTAATAATTTAAAAAATAAAAAATTTCCCTCCTTAGCTCAAAGTAAACATGAAACCCAACCATCACATACCTTTAAAAAATGTCATTTTTGAAAATTTTCATAACATTTGCTATTTTCATAAATACCTATTCAAAAAGTGTCAACTAGTAAAATTTCCACATTATTATATTAAATAATCTTTTATACCCAACCATATTCATAGGATTTTCATTATTTATCACTACAAAATAAAACTTATCATCTTATATTCCCTGCAATACAGGTAGAATGTTATGAGACACCTTGTAATTAAAAATTACATTGTATTTGAGATGAATGAAGAGAAACAACTCCTCAACGAAAAATTTTACTTCCTAGAATTCACAAGGTCATTCAAACAAATAACATCAAAGATACGAAAATTCAAATAAATATGCATTGTAATATAATTTCTTTTACCTTTTTTCTTTGTGGGGGGCGGGTACGGATATTTATCAAAGAGAATAAATGATAAAATAACAATCTCATTCTCTTTTGTTTGGTAGTATGAACACGTCAAGAAATGAGAATAACAGGATAGAATAAAAACACATACTGTTCAAAGATGGGCTGATGGGCCAAATCAAAGACAACATTTAGGAGTAAAACAGAGCCCAATCATAAGCCCACTAGCAATCTACTTCACTGAAGCCAAGCCCACCTTAGTCCCTAAAAACACTTTTCACCAACAGCCTCCCACCCAAACAAAAATAAAAGGGGGGAAGGAAAGCAGCTAAGATTTTAGTCCTGACCTGCTGTCAGAGACAAGACACTCTGACTGAATCCTGCTGTCAGAGACCACCGAGAGAATGGCCTAAAGAAACTTTAGAACAATTCATTCATACATCATCTTCCATATATATCATCAGTCTGGAAAAGAGAAGACCTTGAAAGTTTTGGAAATGACTGCTCTCTACAACCTATATTATTTCCCTAACTTTCACCCTCAAGTTAAAAGACAGAGCACCAAAATAAAGCTCCCGTCACAACCCCAATACGAATTTTACTAATACACATTTATGCATTTCAGTATTATTAAACAGAATAAGCATATTTAATAAACTTTTTTTTTTTGGTGGAGGAAAGATTAAAAGAAAACGCTGAATAAGATGAAGTAGAAGTCCTCCGACTCCTTTGTAAGGCCACACACTTACCAATCACCGAGTACCGCCTCCTCCGATCCCGAGAACATTCACCTCCTGAAGATAGTAAGAGGGACGATGCAGAAAATAACTGTCCAAGCAAAAACATTACCTGGCACTCCATGTTTTCCCTTCTTCAACCCTTAACTGATTCTGAATTCATTTGGCCACTATTTCCGCCATGCGCATTGAATCCAGGCACCGGCATTGAACGCTGAGCAAAATCCATTAAAAGCTTCCTCTGAGGTTCATTCGTGTGGGGAAGACTGGCACGCAGAAGTTCCACAGGCATTTCACGACTTATGGCTCTACCCGACTCTGTTCCAATAACATCTGTGCTTGATGGCGTCTGTGAAAATATTGACTGTACTATAGTCTCATACTTACTCACACAATATTTGGTAAGAAGATTGAAAAATTCATCAAAGGAAGCCTGCCAAAGGGCCCGATTAGGCATGCTACAGTTACCGGCAGCAAGAGGATCGGTTAATAGTTCAGTAGCCCTTTCAAGAATAGACTTCAGAATGATAGCGGCCCCATCTCCAGCAGGACTTCCAAGGGGACGTAGTGGTGGCTGCTCTGACGAACAGACAACTGCAACAAGACAGGCACTGAGTGCACGAAGGTCCATGCCACTTACACATGCAGAGACTGTTTTTGACAGATTGGATGTCGTCTCAGCTGCTCCAGGATCAGATGGAAGTCCACCAAACAAGAACCTTAAATGCCGGAAAATGGCCATACAGACAATTCGAGCAAGCTCACTACCAGGGTAAAGCAGCTGAAGGAATCTAGAGAGAAATTTTCGACCTTTGGGAAGAGAGACCAACCGCAGGAAGACAATGTCATCCTTTGGAGATGGGCCAACACCATGGCCACTTTTACCAAGTGGATCAACAAGCTGGAGTGATGCTGCCAAACCTTCTAGCAGGATCTGCCTCCTCCGTCTAAGCTGAACTCCTCCATCTTGGGGCTTATTATTTTGTAAAAGCCGATCAATATCATCTATATCAAGAAGAAGGCAGAGACCATCCTCAATGGCAATTCTAGCAGCGAGCATTGGTTCTTGCTCAAGAGGCCTCTCAGATATTGTCTGTTCAGAGCTACCATCACACGAACCTGAGGCTGGAGGATCGACTTCAAGGAGGGGCCGAGGTCTACGAATGGAAGTTAGGGGAATTTTCCCTGAAGAATCAGGTGTGAGATGAGAATGCTGATCTGAACCACTACGAGCTCGAGATGGAAGCTCTCTTAAGCGAGATGGACAGAATGCATGCTTTAACCTTGACCCAGTCTTTTTGGCAAGGCGAGCCTGGTGATAATAGTCGTCTATGTAAGGATCATTGCTATGGGTGGCAGCATGCTGCATCTTTAGGATACTTTCAATCTCCTCAGCTGTCATATGCTTAGATCTGATCTGGAAGCATCCACTATCACTCTTCTGACTACTAGTATCAGAACCCTGATGTGAAGAACGTATATTATGTTTCCCTCTGTGTGATTTAGGTTTTTGATCCCTCACATCAGTCAATCCAAGCATTGCTCTATGTGAAGAAGATGAATGGACATTATAGAGCTGAGACTGAAGTGCTGCAAAATGCGCTAAAGACGGTTGTACTTGATGGAGTCTGTGCTGTTGCAACTGCTGCTGAGCTGACATTAATTGAGGGGACAAAAGTCCATTCTGGTGAGCAAGTTGCTGCTGCAATATACTATTAAAGAGGCTTGAGTGATCTCCATGTAAAAGACCAGCATTGTTAATCCACTGATTTTGTGGCCTACCACTAAAAGAAAGGCCAGGAGTGGGGAATTGGTGCATATTGCCTCCATAATGCAAGCCATGATGCAAACCGGCCAACTGAAGATTAGACTTGGATAAAGTAATGTTAGGTGCAGAGAAGGGTAGCTGACTTCCATCAGCAAGAGGTGAAATATTTAGGTGACGAGGAGAACCATGTTGAGATCTGCTTCCTGGAGGAGGGAAAGATGTGAAAGAAGACTTGGGTACTAAAATTGGTTCACTAGAGAAGTGATGCTGTGTTGGTTGTTGAGGATAAGAGGATGCTCTGTACAATGGTTTCGGTTCTGGAAGACGAGAAGATTGTGGTTGGGATGACCATCTCTTCTCCTCCTGAGCACATTCCGTATCAAACACATGCTGCTCTAACCAATTACAAAAGTCTCCATCTTGTGCCCAATCAGTTGCAGATGAACCTAAAGAGAGAATGACAATAAGCAGAAACAGACAGAAATAGCCATTAGAACATTTATTTTTATATATAAAAAATGTAATTTTTTTACTTTTGTTTCATTGGAGGATTTCTCATCCTCTTGTATTTTGTTTTTATTCTTATTTGATCAATGAAAGTTCATCTTTCTATCAAAAAAAAAAAATTATATATTAAAAAAAAGTCGTCAAAGAAGAACAAATAATAACACCACCTAAAACTACATATTCACACAATTTTCCAAAATATTGTGATTTCCTTTTTAGCTTTCACATATGAAGTCTAACTAATTTATAACTTATTTCAACACAGTAAAAGATGCCATTTAGGGTAAAATTTTCATCTTTCACTCCCAGCTACAGCTACTCTTATTATCTTGCCATAAAAATTTATTGCTCAAATATAATGATCTAGACCACAGAATTCTTTTAATATGCTGTTTGTTATAGAAAACAAAAATAATATCAACAGAAGAGAATTACAAAGAAATTAGATGACAAAACAAACTACTAACCACAAGAGTAATTACAGAAAATTTTCCTATATAGCATACAAAGAGGTACAAGAAATATAAAACTCTATAGAATTTAAATTCTTACTCCATCAAAGAGCAAAATATTGACTGTCCCAATATGCATCAAAATTTCAATTATCCTTCCCAACCAAATAACCCAACAAATATGCCCAAAGCAACAAGAGCAAACCATATATTTCAAAATACCCTTTTTTAATTCACATTCCCCCAAAAGAATCCAGACTCAACAAGGAACATACATCTCTATGGAGAGACCAACACACATCAAACTCTGGAAAAAATTCATTTTCCTTGATAAGAAACAAAGCTTTTCATTGAAATATTGAGAAGTTTCAAAAGAGAACACCAAAGCTATTGTTGATCATAAAAATGTTATAATTACAAAACAAGGTATAGAGGGTACACTAATCAGAGGCCAAGAAACAATGTCCCACACTTGCACCCAGTCTCTCTCCCTTCCCTAAAAACTCTAAGATAACTTAGAAAATAGCATAGTCAAATTACTTTCTGTAATTCTTCTGGTTGGCAAGGGTGATAGAGTGTTTTGGCACCATTGTTGGGTGGCGGAGATGCCCTTTGCTTCCATATTTCCTAGCCTTTACTCGATAGCTAAGGACAAGTTTCATCCAGTTAATCATTTTTGGAATGAAGAGATTAGTTCTTGGATAATTAATCTTAGGAGAAATATGACACTTTGGCTACTGTTAGTTTGAACAACAGGGAGGACACCAGAATTTGGAAGCCGGATAGAGCCAAAGGGTTTCGCTGCAAATCTGCCTTCTTGTTGCTGTTGAAGAATTTGAGGGATGATCCTAATATGAACTTTTTTTTAATAACAAGCCATTTCATTGATATGAACTTAGTGTGGAAAGGTAAGTATCCTAGGAAAAATAAAGTCTTCTTATGGATTCTTATCAACGATGGGTTAAACTCCAACCAAAAATGGCAATCGAGGAACCCTTGGATAACCCTTCAACCATATAGATGTACCCTATGTTTGAAAGCTATAAAAAGCACCAGCCACCTGTTCTTCCATTGTGACTTTTCTAGATCTATTTGGGCCATTCTTTTGAGCACCTTCAATTTGAGATGGGTCTTCCATGAAGACTCTAGAAGAAACATCATTGATCTCCTTGGTGGCTATGCGACTGGGGGCATGAAGAGAGCGCTTTGGGCCAATGCACTACTGTCCATTTGCTGGAATATATGGCTTGAGAGGAATAGGAGAATTTTTGTTGACAAATGACAAGCACAAGAGTTTGAGTGATGTTTAGAAGGCCATTACCTGGAATAATTTTAGAACAAAGAGCAAAAGAAGGAGCACATCTCGAAATGGCCTTCCAAGGCTACAAAGAGAGCCATTCTTTACTATCAAAGAATTCCGATCAAAGTTGAAAGAACCATATTTTCCTTGAATAAAGGAAACCCAAAAAGAATTATACCATTCAAGTCATCTATGAAATGTCCTTTTGATCAATGAAATTTTATCTTTCTATCAAAATGAAATGATTGCCAACTACAAAATTATTTAGACTTTTGAGATCGTAAAGAAACTTCAACGCATTTTATTGATTAAATACTCGGTATATGGTATATATATTTTTTATAAGAGACATTTTCATTGATATATGAAAAGACGTATACAAAAAGATCACCCAAGGAATACAAAAATTCTATTGATGCTAATGAAGTATCAGGCTTGTTTGAGTATTAATACACAATTGCATGTTTGCATTCTCGATTTCATAATTCTTTTTCAGAGTGGATGCAGTATATCATCCATCAAAGCCTCATTCTTGCATGTTCAATAACCAGGGCCATTATTCCTTTCCACAAAACAAAAATACAATGACCCCGGGCCAATATACTTCCAACAAAACACAAAGTCTACCATCCATCAAAGCCTACTCACCCTTGCACCTCCCCAACCAAAGAAAACAAGACCTTTTAAAGACTGAAGTGAACAAAAAATTAAGGATCGGGCAGCCAGTATGACATGAATGATGAAACTATAAGTTGACAACAAGGTAACCAAAGAATTTCATAAAAAGAAAACTCACTTTCCCGAGAAAAAGAACCAGATCCTCTGTCTCCAATGACTCCTGGATGCCTAGGTCCGGTCACAACTTTGTTCAACTGTTAAAAAAAGGACAGTGAGAGATTCAATAATTAATCGGAAGCACAAAAAATGGAAAATAAAGCGAAGAAAAATAGGACCTAAAATATGTAGTTTCTTAATAATATACTAATACTGTTTCTCATCCCAAAAAAAACGAATGCATGTATATTGAGAATAGGATGGAGATGGGGAACAACAATTCACTTCACTTCTAACAAAAACAAGGGCAGTATCTATTAATGGAAATGCATCATTGAGAACGCACATCCAGAAGGCTTGAAATAATTAACTTGAACTGCCAAACCACAGAAACAAACTCAAGATGAAAAGCTAAAATTAATTCCTGAGAAAATGGTGATATCTTCAATGTTAAGTGAGCATGTAAGCTCTCAATATTTAGTATTTGAATGACAAATAATCATGAGTGCGAGCCCATAAATATACCAATTGTGAGTCACATTTTTAACAATTAGGTTCTTGATCATCAACACATTTGGAATCGTCTCTAATACTACATTTACTCATGGTCTAAAAATATTCCTCATTTAGATTTTGATGTGTCTTTCCGTCTATGTATTTACCTTCGGATTCTTTCTTATCATTGTGAATCTTCATTCAAGGTTTAATCCTCTTGTACTTATTTTACTTTAAAAATAATAATAAAGTTGTGAATTCTTCTTAAAAAAAATTGTCTTCCAGTCAGAGATTTTTATTGTTGCAAGGTTATATGAGCTTGCAAAGAAAGAGAAAACTGAAAGAATGTTCATTAAAAAACCATTGGTTTCCTTTTTCTACATAGCATAGGTTTCATGCGCGAGACAGAAAGTAGTCCCCAACCCATTCTTACAAAGATTTGGTATTAAGGAACTAGAAAGGAAAAATTCTCTGCATATCAAAACCTTAACCAATATGTGTGGTGGTTGTCAAGAAATAATTACTGCTTCAGAATAGCCACTTAGAATAGAGTTCATTTTATAGCCACTCATTGAGCTTCAATGACAAAATATTTTTGGAGTATTCCCTCTGTTTATAGATGAGAATTTGGGATATACTTGTTGAGTGGTTGTGACTTTTGGTATTCTTGTCTTTTATCGGTCGTATACGATTAGGACCTTCCTTATCCAAAAAAAATGGTTGTAAAGGACCTATTTCACATAATTTTTTCAATCCGGTATTCCCTTGTAATTTCTTCTCTTTAATGAAATTGAAGTCGCCATGTACCAAGTAATCAACTAATAAAACAACTTCCATAAAAGGTAGGAGGATAACTAAACATAATAATAACTAAGACTACCATAGCAGTATGATGCAACCATAGTCAGAAAAAGATCAGTCAAGATCAGCAACCGATTGCCAACTTTGAAAATTACTTTTTGTTAAAGAAAGATTGTGTCTCATTTAAGCGCATATGTCAAGACCTAACATATGCACATTATTGACCTTTACAATAGACCAATACAACTTGCTTTGATGTCTCTTTCACAACAAAAAAAAACGCTTAAAATATAGCAAAATCAGGAGTATGGTGAAGCATTATTTCAATCGCAATCTCACTCTATTTTACATTCTTATCTTTTTTATGTTATTTTATCTATAATCTATAATATATTAAATAGACACAATCTCAGGGAAATACTTTAGAACCACGATACACTTCACTTCTTTTTGATGAATAACAAACATAATACCCAAAAGCTCTTCATCAAATTTTAAATAACAAAATGTCATAGTTTACATCATTTTAAATTAACCACATACATATCGCATGTCATCAATGCCACATTAAATTTTAAGAGAAGTTACTGACAGAAAGTTAACACATATTTAGAACCCTTATCTAATACTTGGGGGTTGAACTTTCAGTTTTTATTTTTTTTTGATAATAAACTGAACTCTTTCATTGATAAGTGAAAAAGCCCCAAAAAGGCCCACTAGCAATTACAAAAAGGCATGCCAGTTAGAGGCAATAATGGAGGGTGTATAACTATTAAAATATTTACAAGAAGCACTCCAAGTGGAGGCATTAAGCACAATACAATCCCAAATATCATTCACAATCCTATGCTTATCAACAAAAAACCTCCTATTCCTCTCAAGCCATAAATTCCAGCAAATAGACCGAACGGCATTGGCCCACAACACTTTCTTCTTACCCCCATTTAGTTTTTAAAACACAGGAATCAATTGGAATCCTCTAACCCAAACCTCCGGGAACAAAAATATATTTTATCCTAACTTTTATCACTATGATTAAATCAATAACTGGTCGTTTGAAAATGATTATAGTTTTTATTTTATGTTATTAAAGTTTAAACTTGTTTATTAACAATTTCTTTGTTTTGCAATCCAATTTTTAAAAACATTATTTTAAATCCTAACCAAATATATATTTTTTTTTTAAAAAATAAAAACACCTCATAGAGCCATTTCATTGATAAAATGAAAGAAACAAAGAAAATAAAGTACAATATAAAAGTGATATAACAAACCAAAAGCCACAAAAAGCACCAAGGTATACCTATACCCCAAAACAAAAGAAAAAAATCCGCCCCACCAGCTAATTACAAGTATGCAGGTCATCTATCAATAATTAAACCTAACAAATAATTACAAAAGTCTTGAGAAGTTAAAACCCAAAAGGATGCATTTACATGTGCCAACTCCCAAACATAATCCCAAGTTCTAACTTCCTCCAAACAAATTCTTCTATTCCTTTCAAGCTAGATATCCCATACAATTGCACAATATCCCGCAATCCATAAACAATTCCCTTTATCATTAAAAGGGGGGAAGACAAGCATTTCTTCTAAAGAATGGCATATCGAAGCATTATCCACCCACGATATCCCAAAAAATAAAAAAAAATCTTTGCCAAATAAATCGAAAACTTGCACTTCCACATGATGTGATTTAGATCTTCTGATTTGTGATTGCAAAGACTACACACCAATTGGGGTTTAGAGTGAAGGGAGAAGATCGTTGAAGAAACTCAAAAGTATTGATCTTTCCCGATACCACATACCAAATAAAAATTTTGACTTTCTTCGGGATCTTCACCTTCCAAAAGGTGAAGAGCACAACTGACTCAGGGTGCTAAACTCAAAAAAAAGAATTACAAGAAAACAAATTAGAAGAGTTTAGGGTCCATAGTATACTATCACAAACACCCTCCCTCACCATAACACCCTCTAGGTTTGCAATGAAGGAAGATAACTCACTCAATTCCCTGACCCTGATCAGGCTACGAAAATGGAAATCAAAACTCACACTTACCCTCTCTCCGAATAAAAACTGAAATTGGTGAGTTCTTTTTTAGTGTCAATGAGTATAACAAAGGATACAACTCTTGGAAAGCGCTATAACCCATCCAAGCATCCTCCCAAAAGTGTCGTCTCTGGTTCCCCAATCTTCCATTTGACATAGTTAAGAAACCAAGGGTAACATTTGGATATCTCCTTCCACAGATTCCTAGCGGTGCCTGATCACTACGTTCGTGTCCTAACCATTTGCATGAATCTCATGTTTACTCACTATCACTTTATGCCATAAGCTATTAGGTTCGTTTGGGAATCTCCAAAACCATTTTACAAGTAACGTCATATTTTTTTTGTCCAGATTTCCAATACCTGCCCCCCCCCCGCATTCATTGGCCGTGAGACCATCTTCCAATTAACCAAGTGTGCACCCTTTCCTTCTCCTAAGCCCTCCCACAGAAAATTTCTCATGATCCCCTACAAGTCCTCCCTGCTGGCAACTTGAAAATAGACAAATACTAAATTGGAATCCTAGACAACACCGATTGGATAAGTATAAGCCTTCCCCCTTTGAAAAGTACCCATTCTTCCATTATGCAAATCTAAATCCTAACCAAATATCAAAAACTAAAAAAGAGTAGTTTTCAAAAATTAGGTTCTATTTTTTAAATTTAACTAAGATTTCAAAATAGTTTTATTAAAAAGTGGGAAAAGGGGACCGAAAAAAAGTTGTTGGTGAATACGGGTGAAAGTCGATTAAGGTAGGTCGGAGTCATGGCCGGACTGACCACGACATATTTTTCTAAGGAGAAAAGAAAACCAACCGACCACTAAAACGGTCGGTCAATGTCATTTAGTGATGATTGTTATCAGGTGAATAAAAATAGCATGATGGCAAGCTTCATGATGGGTCTGCATAAGTGAAACAGAAAGGAAGGGGAAAGGGAAGGGGCAAACACTAGACATTATTAACCAGGGGGAATGGGAAAAAAATTTCAAACTTGTTAAGCAATGATACCAAACTTTGTTGGAAAGGTTCAATTCCTCACAAATTTATACTTTGGCCAATCAATTTCTATCTTTATTTTTTGAGATTTTTAATTAAAAAAAATGTCAATTTAATTCACTAAAATGCTCCATCTAATTATTTTCTTTAAAATAAATGAAGTTAATTCCAAGTATTTAACATAATTTGGTAAACTAATTATTAATAATGAGACTTATTTTAATTTATTACATCTTATTCATAATCCATCATTTGTTTGATGTTAAGAAAAAAAGATCATGAAGTTATACATTAAATTACACAATATCCCTGCATAAGTTATTATCTATATATTAATAATGGTTTATATCATGATCAATGCATTTGTTAGATCTCTAGTTTTCGCCTTTTGGGTACGGCTAAGAACTGCAGACATATCTGGAACTTTTTCTCTATTAAAGGAAATGCTGAAATGGAAATTCATTCCGAAAATAGTATGTATCAGTAGAATGGATCCTACCATATACCAAATTCCAAGACAAAATTGCCTATTCATTTTATTTTCTAAATTATTTCGGAAGCTGTACCTTTGCAAAAGTACTTGTCAGATCATCCATGTCAGATAAAGATCCAACCCCTGCACCCTGAAAACAGGAAGGAAAAAAATGAATATTAAATAAAATTCCATTTTCATCAGTGAGATTTTTAAATCCAATCCTTTCATAATTTATTCACATAAAAAAATGAACCGGATGGTTGACATACAATAAAGATAATCTGTAATTAGCATTAAAGAGAAATCCAGGTAAATAAAATGTGCACTAGAAACTACAGGGAAGAAATGTTTACTCGATAAATATCAAAACGTGAACTTATATCATCATATGATTCATATCAGTCACGATAGAGAGAAGGAAAAAATGGATATTGCAGTTAGCCTGGTTGCTCTCACAGCAACACAACATCGTCCATCTACGGACATAAAACAAGATACTAAATGCAAAGCATTGACTATGCATCACACTAATCATGACAAAAAAAATGGGAAATGGAAAATGCATAAAGCTTTAGAATGACCCTTGAGTGTGCAGGTAGCCACTAAAAATTGGTTTTTTGGTCCCAAGGCAGTTTACCATAAAGGGACTTTCCACATGCAGGTCGAAGAAATGATTGTGTAGCTTGAAGTTGTGAAAATTTCCTTTTTGGGCTTTTTCATATTATTAATGAAAAGCATTGTTTATTACCAAAAAAAAAAAGTTGTGAAAATTTGGGTTTGTGTAACTTGTGTTTGGTGCATGGCTTGGTAATGAAGAGAAGTTGAAAAATTAATGGATTGTAACAAACCCATAGGTTTTTAGGAGGTAGTTAAACTGTTGTTCAAACTTTATTTAAAAGAAAAGTCAATAAGATAATGAAGAAATAGGAAAATCTTTCAGGTATTGAGAGGGAGTGGGAATACACTTGGAAGATGGCCCATGCTAATACCTATTTTTGGGTGTCTCTTCCAAATTATTTTGTAGCATCCCTACTTTTTTTAATTAACAGTCGAGCTGCATACTTTAAATTAGGTTGTAGTCTTTTATTTTCTAAATGAAATGGGCTTTTGAGCCATCTTTTAAAAAAAATTAAAAAAAAAAGATAGTGAAAGAAAGAACAAAGAAAATGGGCGTCGCCTAGAGTCAAGTATGCAAGCCTAAGAAAGAAACAAACAGGCACCATAGACCCATAAAACAATAACCTGCTCCTAAAATAAGCAGCCAGATTGTTAATAATAAGAAAATGTAAGTATCACAAAAAAAAATATTTATAGAAGCCCAAAAAGAAGCGCTTGCATGGGCCACTTCCTACACATTTTATAAAAACCACCCCTTTTTTTAGGGTGCACCTCAAAAGGCCATTTCATTGATATAATGAAAGAGAAAATAAATAAAACAAACAAAGTGGCACAATCAGGCCAAAAGCCAAGGAAAATAAAAAGCATACCCCTCAACCCACTATACCCGCACCACCACCTAATTAGAAGTATGCAGGCCAACAACTTATAATTGAGCCTAACGGATAATTACAAAAAAAAGGTTTGGAAGTTGACACCCAAATAGACGCATTTACATGACCCAACTCCCAAACATAATCCCTAGATCTCTCTTCTACCTAAAAATTCATCTATTCCTTTCCAGCCATATATCTCATATGATTGCAATACATCCCGACACCCATAAGCTTTTCCCTTTATCTTTGAAAGGGGGATAACATAACATCTAATCCAAGAATCATAATCAAGCCTGCACCGAGTTCATCTCGCCATAACACACCCACTCCCCCTCTCGAACGAAGGGTGTGCAGATCCAATCCAAGCCGACGCCATCACGTAGGCACGCCCTTTCATCGTGAGGGGACAAGTGCGTGAGGAGCTCATTTCCCTCGACGCAAGTTCGACATCCCAAGCAAGGTTGTCGCTCATTAACCAGGCCTCGCGAAATTACACTTCCACGTAATATGATCAACATTTTCCCAAAACCCCTTAATACCATAAAAAACTCTCTAATTCCTTTCGAGCTAGATAAAAGAAGCCCAACTACCACAAATATCTCCCTTCCTTTTATTTTTTTTGGTAATATATCTCCCCTTCCTTTCAAGAGGGAGGCTAAGCAAAATCTCTTCCATGGAACTCCAAAATATCTAGTTAGGCACCCAACTTACGCCCAAAGTGCTAACAAAATTTTGCCACACTGACACATACCTTACAAAATTACAAAACCATGCACTATTGTACAAACGTCAAACCCATGGCTTAAACCCACAAAATAAACACCCTGAATAATTTTGGGTGAGAGATTGTTGAAATAGAAGTGACAGGTGGAATCTTCTGATCTCAAGGATGCTTTCAAAGAGAATGAGGAATAGTCTAATCCCATTGTTTTTCTAAAGAGATTTCATTGATTCGATTTAGTCAATATTTAACCAAAACCAAAATTGATACATGTAAATGTAACATTTACAACTTAACCAAATTCCTAAGGGGATGTTTGGTAGGGGGAGTTGTGAAACTCAGGGTTGTGTAGTCTGTGATTGAATGTGTTGGGGTATGGGTTTAAAAAACCTAAGTTTATGTAGACTACGTTTGGTTGATGGGTTTCAATATGGGTTATTATGTTGTTTAATTTTTTTAAGGGGTTTAACAAACCCTCGCTTGCTACTAATCAAAATTCATGGTTTAAGAAAGTAAAACCCGGGGGTAAGATTAGTCGAGATGCGCGTAAGCTGGCCACGGTATCAAAAAAAAAAAGACAAATCCAGCGTAACTAAACCTTCCTAACAAACATGGGTTAGGCTAATGAAGCCCACCCCACCCTTTCTACCAACGCTATACATCAATTAGGGTTTTCCTTCGTTCAATGAGATTCCTAGTTTTACAGTAACTTACTGATATGCCAGTGTTGACCATCGATACATACATCAGTTAACAAAAACTAGCTGATATGCTGCGTTACATGAGTTTTTTGTTTTTATTTTCAAACAAGACAAACTTTTCAATGATTGATGAAAAGAAAAAGTGTACAAAAGTTTCAAACGAGGGGCAGAAAGTCTCCTCTATCGACATTAATCTCAAAAGGATTATAGTTTTAAAAAAACGCTATAAGGAGCACCAACATTAGCAATGGAGCTTAGCTTGATCGAAAACATCTTCCCATTCCAAAACTAACTCTTCAATTCTCCATTATTTTGAGTTTTAAAGAAAATTAAAACCCTATCTCGTTAAATAGGAAGCAGAACAGCATTGAAATAATGTAAGGGGAGCAGAAACCTACCTCTTCTCGAGCAAATAAACGATACTCTTCATCTGTAGATCCAAACAACGGAATATCCTCATCTTCTTCTAAACCTCCCAGTTCTACCTCTCCCACAACATTTCGACCAAAAAACTCATATTGTGAAGAATCAAAGAGGGAATTACCTGCATAACCAAAAAAAATAATAAAAATAAGTTCATCGATGAGTAGTTCCAAACATAAAAAAGGGAGAAAAAGAAACAGCCATCAGCGTCTAAACTAAACCTGATTTCTACTAACTGACATTCCTCCACATCGCATAACTCAGAACAACAACGACAACCCAATAAAATAGTTTAAAATACTTTTAATCAGAAGCGGAGACTTTTATCAAGAATGATATAGTACAAACGAAAGCTGCCATGATCATGCAAGCTATAAGAAACAATAATCAAACCAAAATAATATTAGCTCCCAATGTGTATTACAAAAATCAACAGTCACTCTAAATATTAGCTCCCAATGTGTATTACAAAAATCAACAGTAATCGAGGGTGAGTAAAGAGCATGAAAATGCACTAAGCTCCACATTTCAGAGCTAGCAAAAAATCCCATCCTAAAAAATTCAGTCACACTCAGCCCAAAACCCTAGCAAGCAATAACATAAACAAAACCGATTAAACGACAACAATACACGACATCCGAAACCAGTAATCTCCTAATCCTTAAAATGCAAGAAACACGGATTCAATACAACGAAGTAGTTCAATAAAAGACAGTAAAAAAAAAGTCCATTATAATTACGAGAATTCAACACAAACAAGCTTCAGGAGAAATTGATCACAAAGAAAAGCTCACCGGAAGAATTCTCAATCTCAGCAGCATCCCTTAAATTCTTGGCATCAGGTTGCTGCTCCATAGTAAAGAATCAACAACAACCTCCAAGAATCAAGGAATCAAATAAAAAAAACCAGCAAGGAAAAAGAACCAGAAGAAGAAGCTGTAAAACCAATTAAAAAAAAAAGAGTATCGTCGTCTTCCTGAGAGAAAAAAGGAAAACTCCTGAAAGGCGGTGGGGAATTTCTAGGGTTTACCTTACGAGTGAAAATGAGAAGAAGAAGAAGAAGAAGAAGGGAAATGAAAGCATGATTTAAACGAAAATCAAGGGTTTTTCAGAATGGGAAGAAGAAGGTCGAAAAGGAAACCCCATCTCTCTCTAGAGAGATGAGAGAGAAATTGAGAGAGAGAGAATGGAGACATTACGGGAGTTAGCCTTAGATAGAGGTAAATTACAGGTAAGAAGGGGACGAAGACTTTTTTTTTCTTTTCTTTTTTCTTTTCTATTTTTTATTTTTTATTTTCCATTTTTTATTTGATTTAACTTTATGTACTCGCAAAAGCACGTGCTTAGTGAGACAAATCCGGACGAGAAAGAGTGGGACAGGTGGCGATATATGAATGGCATGATGTGTTTTTGAGTGAGTGCTACGCTACTGAAGATATTCTAATGGAGTAGGAGCGATCCGTTCCACCGTCGAGAGAGAAAAAAAAAAGAGTAGATACGAAGTAATGAGATTAGGAAATATATGTGGAAATTCAGGTTTATTTGTAAATACATTAAATTTTTAATGTGTTTATTAGTAATTCTCTTCCGGGTAATATAGGTGAAAATTCACGTTATTAGAAAATATAATAAATTTTGAAATCGTATTTATTAGTGATTTGCATTAGGGATGACAAAATTTCGCATAGGTGAAAATTCATGTTATTAGTAAATATAGTAGATTTTTACTATGTTTATTAATGATTTGCAATTGCATTGACTACTATGAATTGTTAATAATTAAAATTAGGGTAAAATACAAAAAACACCTTTATGGTTTTTATGTGTTTGTTTTTTACCAAAACCACATGGGTGTTTTTTATATTTTGCCCTTATAATTAAAATAAAATAGTATGCCAAAAAAAAAAAAAAACTTTATGAACTATCCACGTAATTAGCTAAAAAATACTTGTTACACATGTAAAAACCTATTTTTCTAAATATTAGGTTCACTTATAAAAATGTCAAAATAAACTCTAATATTAAGAAATTTACTAATCCAAAAAAGTATTTACAAGAAATATTGTCCAAGTATTATATTCATATCAAGCGTCGCTTGGAGTCCCAGGGAACATGCTTCATATTCGTTAATATTATGTGTACCATCAAAACATAAATTAACAGCGAGTGAGAAATATTTTCCTTCGGATGATATTAATATTGCTCCTATACAGGTCTGGTCCGCGACTGAACCAGGCCCTTGGACGTTTCTTTAATATAGTAAATGAGTTGGTTGTTAAATTTGCCAAACTTTCCAGTTGAGCGCGCCTGCAGGGTTTCGAATCCTATTGAAATCACAGTCCAAATTTTACTTTTTTTATTTTTTTTTTTTTTTACGATTTTAGGTGTTTTATTATTATTATTTTAAAATATAAATTTTAAAATATGATTAAATAATTTTATCTATTTAAAATTTATCATTACAAACTATATGATTTAAATTTATAATTTAGTCTATAAATCATGAATTATTTTTCTTTCAATTTTGTATTTATTAAATTCGCATATATTATAATTAATATGAATTGAATGACGTTAAATCAAATTGATCAAAAATGTTTATTTTGACTTGATTTAATTTTTAACATATGAAATATTATTGATCAATAATTAAAATAATTCTTTTATTTATTGTAAATGAAAATTTTAAGCCCAATAGTATTTTTAACCTTAATTTATAATATAGCAAGAGATTGATTTTTTTTAAATGGTTTTTCTCTCTTATATTGCAGATTTACGTACCCCAAAGTTGATTTTTTATAATAAAAAATGAGACGTTTTGAATGAACTGTTTTTATAAATTCATAGTTAAATGTTTTTTTTCCATTTAATTAGTGTATGTAAAAAATATCATTTTTATGAGATTCTAAAATATTTAATTATTATTTAAAATTTACTATTAGAAATTTATGATTTTTTAAAATGTAGTGCTATAATTTTAATTATATATGTATCCATATCGTCGATCATCGTCAGTGAACCTACATCTTAAACCCACTTTTTATTATTTTTATTTTTATTTTTGAAAATGGAAGAAAAACACAACAATAGAACAAAGCAACAAAGTCTGGATTTATTAAATGAATGAATTAAATATCATTAAAAATAATCTCATTTATTTGTGTGAATTAAGATAAGACATTTCTAAAATATAATTTTCTAAAATCCTTTATTATATTATTTTGTTGTTATAGTGTTTAATAAAAGTTAACATTTTAAGCTTTAATGATTTATGATATATGGTCCAAAATTATATTTTCGCACCTTGTCCCTATTTTTTTAAGGACCGGCCTTGCTCATATGTCATGGTCTAATTCATTAGAAGCTCCATCAAACAACATATCCACTTATCAAGATCTTGGCATTCCTCTTCAGCTTATATCATAAAAACACACTCGTCCGAAAATCCAATTTCATCGATTCATAGTCATCTAAATGTTGTTGGGTAAGATAATAGACAAGTGCTCCCTTTTACTGATTTTCTAGTGACATGATAATAACACACGTCATCTAGCAATTTTTCCAGACAAACCTTTTCAAAAATGTATTTTATGGGATATATTTTTTAAATTAACAAAGTTGTGTAGTAAAGCATATATTATCTCAAATGGTGTGTAGTCCAAGCTAAAGCACAATAAGTCTTCTCAAGCCGATAATACTTGACACCATAATCAGTTAATTTTTTTGCTCAAATAATATATTGCCCGCTCTTTCCTTCCATAATCGTCATGTTGTCCCAATACACAACTCATTGAGTTTTCCAGTACAATGAGATATATAATAAGAGGATTCACATATATTGAAGGAACAAGTATAGGAGAATTATCCTGATTTATGTTGTTGAATACCTCTTGACGATCTTCATTCCATATCACGATATTGCTTTTACGAAGTAATTTGAAGATAAGTTCACAAGTTTATGTAAGATGTGATATGAATCTAGCAATATAGTTCAATCTTCCTAAAAATCCTCTTCCTTCTTTATAGGTTTCCGGTGGTGGAATTTCTAAAATAGTTTTGATCTTATCAGGATCCACTGAAATTCCTTATTGGCTTACAACAAAGCCCAACGACTTTCCATAACTTTCCCCGAAAGTGCATTTATTTTGTTTAAGCTTCAACTTAAATGTTAACTTTTATTAAAATGTGCACGTATGTTATTCTCCTTGATTTGAGTTACTAATCAGATCATTAACTTCAACCTCTTTATGTATTAAATAATGGAATAATGCAACCATTGCACGTTGATAGGTTACTCCAGCATTTTTCAATCCAAACAGCATGACTTTGTAGCAAACATATTTTTTTAGCGTGATAAATGTTGTATTTTCACAATCCTCCTCTGTCATTTTTATCTTATTATAACCTAAGAACCCATCCATAAAAAAAGTACAAAACCCAGCAATATCATCCACTAAGATGTTAATATGGGGTTGTTAAAGAAAAAATATGTCAATATGGGGAAGTAGAAAATTGTCCTTTGGATTAGCACGATTCAAATCTCTATAATCAACACACATTTTGACTTGGTCATTCTTATGTGGTACTGTAACGATATTCACCTCCCATTCGGGGTAATTAGACACTGTCAAGAGATATGCCTTGCATGATGATTGTGAAGAAGTAGACCATTATCTCAACAATAATGAGCCTAGCTAGTATTTGCAATTAATTCACCTGAAGTTGTCATGCATTATGATATGAACTCCCAATTATTTAGCAAATATGTTTTTAAAATAGAGTAGATCAGAAAATTATTCCTTTGCAATGTAACTCTTCTAATTTATAATCTAGGTGCCATCATGAGTTTAACTCAATTAATTAGACATCTACTCATTTCCCTCAAGATTGAAGGTTTGAGAGTCTCTCTGAATATCACGTTATATCTAAAAAAAAACTAGGTAAATTCCCCCGAATATTAGGGTACTCAACCCATTGGAGTATGAAGGCCCATATTAGTACGGCCCATCACGTAATCCCCAAAACCCTTTAATTTAGCCCTAATTCCAAACCTAGGTCATTCTGTTCTTTGGAGCCGACGAGAGAGAGAGAGAGAGACACAGAGGCAGAAGACGAAAATGGTGAAGTTCCTGAAGCCGAATAAGGCCGTCATCGTTCTCCAAGGCCGTTACGCCGGAAGGAAAGCAGTTATCATTCGAGCATTCGACGATGGAACCAGAGATCGAGCTTATGGACACTGCCTAGTTGCAGGAATCAAGAAGTACCCGAGCAAAGTTATTCGGAAGGATTCAACTAAGAAAACTGCGAAGAAATCTAGGGTCAAGACATTCATCAAGCTTGTTAATTACAGGCATCTGATGCCGACCAGATACACTCTCGATGTGGATCTTAAGGATGTTGTGACCGTTGATTCTTTTCAATCTAAGGATAAGAAGGTTTCAGCTGCCAAGGAGACCAAAAAGAGGTTCGAGGAAAGGTTCAAGACCGGAAAGAATAGGTGGTTTTTCACCAAGCTCAGGTTTTGAAGAAATTTTCTTGTTTTGGATGGGATTTTCTGGATTCTCTCATTAGGTTCCTTTTAAGCTCCTTTTGTTTTGTTTTGTTTTGAAGTAATCGTAAGTTTTATATTAATGGATTCTGTTATTAGGTTCCTGAACGTCTTGTTATCATTTGGATGAGAAATTTTCTGGGTTTATAATTCTACAACTGAGATTCGACTTAATTATTGTTTATGTTGAATTAGTTTCTTGATATTTTTCTGGGTTATTTGATAATTTTGATCTTTGATTATTGAGTTTTTTGCTATGTTGGTATCAGTTATCTCCATTGCTATCTTAGAATATGGATATCTTGCTTTTATTTTTCTGTGTCAAGTTATTCTGTGGACATTCGATATGTCAAACCTTAATGATATGATAAAAGAATTACTTCGACGTTTCTTCGAACTTTTACTGCTGGCTTAGTTTACTTTTAAACACATTCTTGTTGTTCTGTTGAATTTGTATATTAATAGCTGAATTGTTTAAATATGATGTTTCATGGATTGAAGATCGATAGGATTGTTTCATGAAGCTCTTAGACCCTTAGAGATTTCTATAGATCAGTGCTTATGTGAACAATTTATGTGTGTCTCTCTTTTTTTTTTTGCTGAAATCTGTTACCAAATTCCCGGTTTGAATTGTTTTCCTTTTTGCTTGATGTAACATACCATATTGATTTTTTATGAAGTTGGAATTTTTTCATCTGTATCCTTAAAATTATCAATTAAAAGGAAATGAGAGCTTGTCAATTATGATTTTGAGCATGTTGAATCTTGAACATGATATCCTCTTTTATGTTTTTTTTTTCCCCTAATCTTGGCACGACTTCGTGACTGAGTAATGTCAAGTATAGTTCAAGTTTTTATTATAGAAGATTTATACTGTTTGGTTTGAATGCCTCTACGGCTCTACCTCCATAGGTTCTCTATGGCTTCAAGTTTCTTAGGTATGATCAGATTGAATTGACATGTTATCTGGTAAGTGATTCATTGAGTTGAATCTTCTTCCTCCTATTCCATTCATGTTATACTTGATTCTTTAAAAAGTTTTGGATTTCGGAGTGTGCGACAGGCGTGGACTTGCGGTGGTATGCCGGCGTGTAGGCGCAAAGTTAACTTTATAATGCTTAATGGTTATGCAGTCTGACTATTGATTTAAAAAATAATTATCATTCAATTTTGCCATTTAATTTTCTCCATAAGAAAGGTGACTTTGGGCCGTTTGGAATAACTTTTATTATGGCTCAAAACTGCTTCTGAATTTAAAATCCCAAAAGTATTTTTAGGTCATTCTAAAAGTTATTTTAAACTGCCCCTAAGTTTTGTCTTTGAGTGCATATTTTTACTATCAAGAGTGATATTTAGTATATGAAAATACTTCTCAAACATCAAATATGCTGATTTTATTTATTTAGAGCCTCTTTTGGTACTTTGTTAACTACAACGACATACTTTTTCAACGTTTCTTAAGATTATGTTTAGTTTACGAATTCAAATATCAAATATAGATTGTACAAGTTTAGGTTCCATATGCAAATTCAAAATTTTCACAATCTTAAAACAAATAGATGTCAAGAGTTGAAAGTTTTCAGATAGTATAAAGTCAGATAAATAGATTTCAAGAGTTGAGCATTCTGAACCATATTTAGAATGGTACGAGTAAGAGAGGTTTCTTCTCTGTTTGAGAGAGAGAACGAATAGAATGAAAGACTCACATGGGAGACTTTGCGAAGAGGATGTGCATATTTATGTAAGCATTAGCATACCATTAACTTTAAGATTGGATGATACATTGTCGTGGCTATGAAGAAAGTTGTGGTTATTCAAGCAAGAGTTGGCTATAAAATTGCATTTGAAAATGGAAGAGCACTCTTTATCTTTTAATTCAGAGAAACTTAGGACTCGTTTGGTAACTATAAAATTGCATTTGAAAATGGAAGAGCACTCGTTTGGTAACTTTCCCAGGTTTAGGGTTTGGTAACTTTCCCAGGTTTAGGGTTTTGTTATTTTTTGAAAAAGAGAAACAGAAACATGTTTGGTAATTGTTTCTAGAAGAATAAGAAACAAAAATGTGTAGTAACTATACTTTTCATGGGTATTTTTAATAAATTTGTTTATTTTTTTTAAGTTCAAATTCAATAATTTATCGAACTATTTGATTATTTTAACTATTATTTTTAATGAATTTGTTAGTTTTTTTTTAGTTCAATAAATTATTGAACTATAATTATGCTATTTGAGTAATTTTTGAAAAGTTCTGACATTTCGGTAATTAGTATGCAAAAATATGTTATTTCAATAATTATCCAAAAAAGAAAAAAAGAGAAATAAGAAACAAAAGGAGCTATTAAACAATTCTATTTCTTAAAAATGAGAAAGGTAAACAAGAAATAGAAATTGAGAAGGTTATCAACTAGCCCTTAATGGTTGTTGAATTCTATTTTAACATGATCTAACGATAATTAGTATTTCGTAAAAGTATATAGCTTCTGCCAACCCTTGGCTTAAGAAGATCAAGCTATAGCAAATGGTAGTTACAGGCGAGAGTTTGGAGTTGATTTTTTATTCTTTAAGAATTTTAAGGTTCTTGATTTGTTAACTTGTGAGGTGTTCAATATTGGGCTTGTTGCCATTGCTGTCAATTGTATGTTTGTAGATTTTAGTTGTTTGGGCTCTTGCTGTTAGATTGATTTACTTTTCGTTCAATGATTTTTATTTGAATACTAATAAAATATCTGTCCATAACTGAGGGAAACAAGGGTGAAATGAACGAAGAAGAAAAAAGTAAGGTTGGATGTTACAAAATGAATTAGGGGTGAAATCAGTTCACAGTTCGGTTTTCTAATCGAACTGTTAAAACCGGATCAGATTGGTTTTAAAGAAATGGAAACCGAACCGAACCAACATATAGGCTAACTTTAAGCCTCATCAATGGGCCGGGCCCGGCCCTTAAATGAATTGGCTTGGGCCGGGCTTGACTTAAAAGGGTAAGCCCAGCCCACGAGCTTGGACCCATGAGATAAAATACGGGCTGGGCCCGTTTTTGCGGGCTTGGCCCAGCCCGTTCAAATTTTTATGCATTTAATTAAATTTCCATTAAATTATTAGTTGTATTTTAAAAAAATTATTTTTAACTTTTTAAACTTAAACTTAACTCTAAAATGATGAAAAAAAAGTTAATTTAAATTTTACTATTAAATTATTTATTTATATTTGTTTCTATATGTTAATTAAACTTAAATTTAACTATAAAGTGATGAAGTTAATTTATTATTTTGTTATTATATTTTTTTTATTTATACTTTATTTTATATGAAATTAAACTTTTTAAATTAAATTTATTTATCATTCTTTTAACTTAATTTGACTATATATATATATATATATATATATATATATATATATATATATTTTAATTTAACTTAAAAAGAGACAAACTAAAATGGATAAATAATAATAATGAAGTATAATGATTTCACCAAGAAATAAGATTTACATAATTGTTTTTTCGAGCAATAATTTGCATCATTGCAATGTAAATACATTCCAATTAGGTTGGCACCTACTTATATGCATAAATCATGTGCATTTTTCTCAAATATAAAATATATTTATATATATTTTATAATTTAAAAAAATAAATAATATATATATATATTTTTTAAATAATTTTTGAACGGGCTTTGAACCGGGCCTCTGGCCGGGCCTGATGGGGGCCCTATGGATAAAGCCCGCGGGCCGGGCTTGGGCTCAAATGCATGATCCATATCCAGCCCATTGATATATAGGCCGGGCTGGACTGGGGCCGACCCACGGGCTTTATCCATATGATGAGGCCTAGCTAACTTATCCACTTCGGCCCGATTAAGACTGGTTTGGTTTCATCGGTTTCGGGACTTGGGTTGGGCTAGATTAAATTGGGTTGGGTTGGGCTGGACTCAGATGGGTTGGGCCCATTTTGTATTTAAACTTTAATAATTAAAATCAGTCTCAATTCGAACCTGGGTATCCAAGGGGGAAAATTTGCATGTTGACAAACTTGTCCATGCACACATCGTTTAACAGCATACAAATTTTTAAATAAATATCCATTTCCCGGTTTTCAGTTTTAAATTGAATCGGTATTATTGAAACTGAAAACCAAATTGATATTCCGGTTCGGTTCAGTTTTCGGTTTCTTGTAGAAAACCAAAACTGTTTGGTTTTTATGACTCGATTTTTCGGTTTTAATTTTCACCCCTAAAATTAACGGTATTATAGGTGGAAGAGATCTAATTCAATAATTTCAAAACCCAATGATAGAAGTGTTTAAAAAAGCCGACAAACCCAAACCTACCTAATTGGCCAACCTGAGTTGAGATATTTATTTTTAGGTTCTAATGGGTATTTTTTTCTCAACCCAAAATTTCTAGGGTGTTTGGTTGGGTTGAGTATTAAAAATGTTGAGTTAACCAAACCCAACCCAATTACCATACTTAATAACTAAAACATTAAAAATATCAATTTGTCCTAAATGTTAAAATATATTTGTTGTTTAAGAAATTTATTAAATATTACTTTACTATGATTTTGAAATTTATGAGTTTATTATTATTTATGTATGATGATTTTGAATTTATGAGTTTATTATTATTTATGTATGATGATTTTGAATTTATGAATTTCAAAATGAATGGGTTCCATAGTAAAATGTACTATTTTATATATTTTTAAATATTATAAGTCTACACGATGATCCAGCCTAACCCAAATTTTGAGGTTTGGGTTCAATTGTAAATTTGGGTTGGTTTCATGATAAACTCGAACTTTTGAGTTAGGTTGATCAAACTCTCCAACCTAACCCAATCCATAAACACCCTTACCATATGAGAGTATAAATAGTTATTTTTAAAGGATATGGTAAGTGTTTCCCTAATACTTAAATCACATAGGTGTTACTTACCTTTCACCCTATTAAAAAATTCAACAGTGTTAGAATAAGAGCTCTAATTGCATAATTACGCAACCATAAATGTCTAAAATTATATTCATTTTAAAACTTTAGGAGTATATTTACATAATTGTTTGTATTTTATCCTAGAATAAATAAATATTATATGCCTAACTCACCTTGGGAAGAGAACTAATATATTACGATATAAAGTAGGGATGAAAGTGAGATGTTGGATTTTTACACATTCATCCATTTGTGAAGAAAAACTATTGGGAAATGTGAAAATGGCAACTGTACGGTTTATAAGAATTTGAGAAATGAACACCCAGAGAAGATATATGAGATTTTCAGCTTTTCTAAAATTAATTTTTTCCATTGGAACAAAGGTTCTATTTACAGTTCCAAGGGACAAATAATTAATCATAAAAAACCCTTAAAAATAAAATAATAAATAGAAGTCACGTATTTATTTGTATGACTTGTGTTTTTATTACATATTACGATGTTAAAAACATGACACGATGAAAGTGAATATGAGATCATATTCATAAGTGAGCAAATAAGTATCATCTAATAAAAAATCTCCATTTTTCATAAACTTAATACGAATGTGATTCATTTTTTACCCAACTCTAAATTTATATGTCAGTTAATACCACATCATCATATTCTTAGTCACATGACTTTTATATAAGAGAAAGCGATCATATAAACTATCTATTAATTTCTAATAATAATAAGGTTGTTTCATGTCAAATAAATCTAAATCTAAATTTTTTAAACTTCTATAAGAATTAAATTGAAATTTTAAAACCATGAGAAGTAAAATTGATACACAATCATAGATTCATAGCGACTAAAACCAAAATTAAATTACCAATATAATCATAGTTCAATTAATTTAGACACGTGCTCTTTTCTCTTAATGTCAAAAATTCAAATCCCCCCTCCCCATCTAATATAATATCTAACAAAAATTGAAATAAAACCAATCAAACTATTATGCATAAAATTAAAAGATTAAGAATTAAAAAAAAAAGTCGTAAGGAATCCTTTTTGTTTTTTATTTATTTATTTTTTTATTTTTACGTAAACCACAACATAAAAAAACGCAGTTAACGACAGCAGAAGACGGAGTACCTAACGGCTTTTCCTAACTCTCTCTCTCTCTCTCTCTCTCATTCTGACACATCTTTCTCTGCAACTCTCTTTCTCTTTCTCTCTCTTGTCCCTTTCCTCTCAAAAGCTTCTTTCCTTTTCATATTCTCCTTTCCGATCATGCTCCGTAGTTTAATTCCTCCTTCACCCAATTCTCATCTTCTTATTCCCAATTCTCCTTCTTCTTCTTCTTCTTCTTCTCCTTCCATGAAATCCAAACGTCCTCTAGATTCCACCTCCCTCCACAACCCTTCTTCCAAAAGACCCAATTTCGACGACCCCCAAATTGAACAACCTGATGAACAAATTCAACAACAACAAGAACCCGTTACCGATACCGATATCGATATCGATATCGAAGGATCAAGCGAATCGATCGGTTTACGACTCTTAGGTCTTCTTCTCCAATGTGCTGAATGCATAGCCATGGATAACCTTCAAGAAGCCAACGATCTCTTACCTGAAATCTCACACCTCTCCACACCTTTCGGAACTTCTCCTGAACGCGTCGGCGCGTACTTCGCTCACGCGCTTCATTCTCGAGTCATAACCTCATGTTTAGGCACTTACTCTCCTTCCATCGCCTCCAGAACTCTAACCCTAACTCAATCCCAACGAATCTTCAACGCCTTACAATCCTACAATTCAATCAGTCCTCTCATCAAATTCTCCCACTTCACTGCCAATCAAGCTATCTTCCAAGCCTTACATGGCGAAGACCGTGTTCACGTTATTGATCTCGACGTAATGCAAGGCCTTCAATGGCCTGGACTCTTCCACATCCTCGCTTCCCGGACTAAGAAAATCCAATCCTTACGTATCTCCGGCTTCGGATCCTCGTCCGAATTGCTCGAATCGACGGGTAGACGGCTCGCGGACTTCGCTACCTCGCTCGGTCTCCCTTTCGAGTTCCATCCGGTCGAGGGGAAAATCGGAAACCTAATTACGGACCGGGAGCGGGACGTGATATCGGTCCGGCCCGGGGAGGCGTTGGTGGTTCATTGGATGCATCATTGTTTGTATGATATAACAGGAAGTGATATAGGGACGTTGAGATGGTTATCCAGTTTAAGACCTAAATTGATCACCATGGTTGAGCAAGATCTTAGCCATGGAGGGAGCTTCTTGGGGAGATTTGTGGAGGCTTTGCATTATTACAGCGCGTTGTTTGACGCGCTTGGGGATAGTTTGGGTGTGGAGAGTGTAGAGAGGCATGTGGTGGAGCAGCAGTTGTTTGGGTGTGAGATTAGGAACATTATCGCTGTGGGTGGACCCAAACGGACTGGGGAAGTCAAGCTTGAGAGATGGGGTCATGAGCTTAAACGGGTCGGGTTTGAGCCCGTGTCGTTATCGGGTAACCCGGCTTCTCAAGCTAGTTTGTTGCTTGGTATGTTTCCATGGAAAGGTTATACTTTGGTTGAGGAAAATGGGTGTTTGAAATTGGGTTGGAAGGATCTTTCTTTGCTTACTGCCTCCGCTTGGCAACCGTCCGATTTATAGGACCACGACGGTGATGGTGACAATGATGATGACGATGACGACGATGATTATTTTTAATTGGAAGGGTAATATTTTTTTTTGCTCAGCCTAACCCAATTAAAAAATGGACAAGAAAGTTTGTCTTACTTTAAGGATTTGTTCCTTATTTTAGGGGGAATTTGGAGATTGGATTAGTAGCATCAAATCAATAATGTTGTAGTGTAGGACTTCTTATCCTTATCTGCCATTCATTTTTTTTAATTAAAAAATAATGTATTGTTTTAAGGAAAAAAATGTATGAATAATTCAAGTGTTATTGTCCTGTTTATTTTTCTAACGGAAACAAAGGAAAGGGTGTGGATTAAATATGCTTTAGTTAGAGGGTCTCTATTATCTGCTATTTTCCATTTTTTAAGATCTTTTCTAGATGAGTTTTTAGAAAGTTGTCAACAATTTTTTTTGAAGTTTTTATAATCACGTTATTATTGAATTAATTGAAACTAGTTTTTTAATTGATTGAATATAATTACAAATATGGGTTGAGAAGGAAAAGAAAATCTGTCACGTCAGAGATTTTTTCTTGTGAGAGAGTGCTTTTTCATTAGCTTATTATTAACTATTAAGAGAGCTTCTCTCTTCTATTATTTTATTTTCTAATTATAGACGACAAATTTTGCATTCATTCTTTTGGAAACTATGTTTTAGTTTGGACGGAATTGAAAGACTCATGAAAAAAAAATCATTTTTTCTTATTTTTTGTTTTTTAACTTCACTGATTTGCCTTCTTTATCGTGAGCTCGAAAGTTCAAGTATTTTATTTCTCAATTTAATGTAATATCTTAAAAAAAAAATCAATATCCTTTATATGTAATTCATATTTTAGAATTATTTTCACAAAATAGTTGCTTATAAGAAATTATTTTTTGTTTTAAAAATTTAGCAAAGATTTCATAGACCATTTTAAATATGGAAACAAAAATATCAAGATTAAAAATATATTATTTCTTTATTATTATTATTATGTGTTATTTTTAGGGTAAACTGCAAATAACACTCCTGTGGTTTCGGTCAAATTCATGAAAAATTCTTGTAGTTTAAAAATGGCAAATCACACCCTTCAATGGTGTAACTTTTCTTTTAACCATAATTTTTTCGTTTGAACTCCGATTTTGATGATTCAAGATGTTTTGGAATCTTCTTTTCGGGCTCTACGTCATGGTTATCTCAAACATTCAAAATTTTCAATAAATAACAGAGTTTTATTATCGTCAAAATATTTGGTATGGTTACAGTAATTAACCCCGATATTTACTGATGATTTAAAAGTTTTCAAGTGACCATAAAGTAGAGCCCGAAATGAGGATTCCAAAACATCTTGAATCATCAAAATCGAAGTTCAAACGAAAAAGTTATGGCTAAAAGAAAATTTACACCATTGAAGGGGAGGGGTCATATTGATATAATTTGGAAGTACGGGCTTATTTTTATAATATTGTCATGCTTCTGGTTAACATGATAAAACAACTCATGAATTTAACTATGGAACCAATTGAGTGGGCATAAAACTAGAATTCAAAAAGAAAGGCTTCAAACTAAATATGACAGCTTTTTGATGAAGAAAGAAATGAATATGGAATTTGATAAAAGGAAATCAAGATAGAAAAAGTAGCTTTTTACCCCTCTTCCAAATTTGACTATTATAATTGATTTCAAAACAATCTGATTTAGATTCTTGAATCTTTGCATATTCCCCTTTGCAAAGAAAATGATTTGCTATAATATCACCTTTTCAAGTAAAAGTTGATCATAAGAGTTGAAATTGGAATAGTTTAATTTCCATAAGGGTAAAAGATGGGTTTTGACAAAAGTGAGCTTTATAAGCTTAGTAATTAATATCCCAAAGAAAATATGAAAAGAGAAGATACCTAAATGAAACAAAAAAAAAAAGTAAAATGTAAATAATACCCGAAATGAGGATTCCAAAACATCTTGAATCATCCAAATTGAAGTTCAAACGAAAAAATTATGGTTAAAAGAAAATTAATTATTTCGAAGGGAAGATGTCTTGTTGGAAAAATTTGAAACTATAAGGTATGATTTATCATTTTCAAAATACGTTTATGTTTATATATTGGGTAAAAACCAATCTTATTTCTGTTTTACTTAAAAAAAAATTGACATGACGGAAGCAGAAGACTCTTTATTTTTTTAAAACTTTGGTTAAATGATTTTTTTTTCCCTTCTTTTTCAAATGCTTGACTATTTCCTTAATTTTAAATTAATCTTTGAACTTGTCTTCCTCCCACCTGGCCTAGTCCGCCATGTTAAACAATTATTTCATTTTCAAAATATATATTATATCCAATATTTGATTTTGAAATAGTAATTTTAAGATGCTTAAATGTTCATATCCAATTGTTTATTTATTTAATTTAAAGTTAATATAAATGAATAAATTTAAATAAAAATCTAGGAAAAAATAGGTTTAGTAAATCTAGTCTTTTTTAAATCAAGTATTAACATGTCAATAATTATTATCATGGACTGTTATTGTGTGAAATGATTGTTATTAATCATGAATCATTGATTACAATACATCACTAACTAACATGTTTAAAAAACTTGTTATATATATTTTTAAAAGATACTGCAAACTTAAATATTTAAAAGAAAATTAAAGCGCTATAAATATTAAAATAGTTTTTCGAAGAAATAATTTTATGGAAACACACCAAAATAACTCTGTAGTTTTCTATTCAAGATATTTATACTAGGGGTGAAACCGGTTCGGTTCGGTCCGGTTTACAATAGGTACCGGCCCGGTTTTTAACGGTTTTTGCCGGTTTTTGGTTTTTTCCGGTTTTTCTAGAATAGGTCATTTGCATTAAGTTTAAAAAAATCCTCCAACATTGAAAGATGAAACAAAAAAAAATCAAACATAAACAAAAACTTAGTTGAAAAAATTAGATTAATAAATATATAAAATATAAATTAAAATAAAGTGATAAATAAATATATAAAATAAAATAAATAAATAAAAATTAGGGGGAAATAGGGAAGAGGTATGAGATTTTTACTTGTTTTTTAGAAGCCGGTTCGGTTCCGGTTTTAACCGGTTTTAACCTGTTCGGTTCGGTTCGGTTTTTAAATAATGGAAACCGGGACGGTTCGGTTTTTTACGGTTTCGGCCCGGTTTATTTTTCCGGTTTTCGGTTTTTTCTTTCACCCCTAATTTATACCAATAAAATAAGAAAGCCCAATATAATTGTCTCAGATGTATGATATGACTGAAAAAAAACTAAGCAAAAGAATTAAAAAAAATAGAAAATTGGAGAATGTCAACCATTTAATATTTGTATTTTAGGCAAGTTATTTATATATATTTTTTAAAAGTGCTCATTTAAAAAGGAAAAAAAAAAAAGTGAGAGAGAGAATATGCACTCAAGCACCACATTGAAAAGTTTAGAATGAGAGAAAAAAAACGAATAGTACAATGATTGATTGATTTACCTAAAATTTGAAATAGTTTGGAAGTGAGAAGTTAATATTTTGAGGGTATTGATTGGCCCATAAAGAAAGTTTTGAAATAGAAGCAGAAGTAGAAGCTGAGTTCACCCCCCCCAAAAAAAAAAGCTTTCTTATTTCTGCAAATTGGCAATGCCTTTAAGGAGTGAGACTGAGATTTTCCTGCAAAATTATTACTATGTGTGTTTATAATTTGATAGTGATGTATTGATATTGTAAAACAAAGGACAACTCCTAGAATGTTTTAAAACATTTGCTTTCATTTTTAACCACACACCCTTCTTTATTATCATCACATCAATTATAATTTAAGTGAAAGTTTTCAAACCAAACATACAAACAAACATCTCTATCTATTATGGGACAACTTATCATCATTTTGGAATTCCCTCCCTCTCTCTCCACATGCACATAATAATGGTCACAAAGTCAAGCTGTGTAAAATTATTTATTCTTTGGGACAAGTGCTTTTGGGGGTGTTTTAGTTAGGATTTGGGGATGAGATGAGAATGTGAATTGAGTTCTCATATTTGTTTCACATTTTTTTTCCATCTGTATTGACATCATTTTCTCAGATTTATTATTAGATTTTACATTTTATTTCTATAGAATTCAAACACATCACAAACTTATACTTCACTTTCTCATACATCATAAACTCATATTTCAAATTCACACTTGAGTTTGTGATGCCTGAGAAAATGAAGCATGAGTTTGTGATGCATCGATTTGTAATATATATATATATTTGGATTGTATGAGAATGAGAATGAGAATGAGAATGAGGTGAGTGTGTTAGAATGAAAATGTCGAATCTAGGAGTAAACATGAGAAAATGATGTCAATACTAATAAAAAAAATATGAAACAAATATGAGAATGAGTTTGTGAAATTTATTCTCATTCGCATTTACATTTCTAAACTCTCAATCAAGAAAATAAAAGCTTCAATATAGACTTTTAATAAAAATAATTTGAAAGTTAAGAAGATTTAAGGTTTGTTTGACAATGAAGTTAAAACTGTTTTTTTTAACTACTTTCCATGTTTAGTAAAACTAAAATTTTCAGATTTTGAAAGAATCGCTTTATTAACTTTATTTTTTGCACGTCAAAAAAAAAAATCATGCTTTTCAAAAGTTGAAGTACTAAAGCTACTTTTTAAATTTTTTTTCATATAGTCTACCGTATCTTAATAATTCCTACTTTCTTTTTAATTACATCTTTAACTTTTCTTTTTAAAATTTTTATTTTAAAAATAATAATTTGATCATGTAAATATTTTAGATCAAATTTATTATAATTGAGTTATCATAAGTTTATATAAATTTTATTTTGGGTAAAATGTAAATAAGACCCCTGTGGTCTTTTCAAAATGCATGAGCACCCCCTGTACTTTGAAAATAGCAAATCGCACCCCTGTGGTTCCAATTTTTTTCAATCAGACCCATTCCCTTCAATGTCAATAATTTTCTTTTATCCATAACTTCTTCGTTTGAACTCCGATTTTGATGACTCAAGATTTTTTGGAATCTTCATTTCCGGCTTTACATAGTCGTCGCTTCGAAACTTTGAAATCATCAATAACCAAAAGAGTTAACGATTTCAACCATACTTAGTGTTTCGATGTTAATAAAATATTTTATTTATTAATGATTTCAAAGTTTCGAAGTGACATTTATGTAGAGCCTAAAATGAGGATTCCAAAACATCTTGAATCGTCCAAATCGGAGTTCAAACAAAGAAGTTGTGGCTAAAAGAAAATTATTAACATTGAAGGGGAGGGGTCTAATTGAAAAAAATTAGAACCACAGAGGTGCGATTTGCCATTTTCAAAGTAAAGGGGGTGTTCATGCATTTTGAAAAGACCACAGGGGTCTTATTTGCATTTTACCCTTTTATTTTTTTACCAAATAAACATATTAGTTTTTAAATAGAAAATAATTAATAGCTGTGATTATTCTATTATTATAAATATAAGTTGCATCTTTAAATAAAATTTTCAAACGATGATAAATTATTTATATATTTCAAAACACCTGACTTACCAAATATTAATTTACTTCATGACAACTGATTTTATTTAAAACACAACTAGTAACAATCACTTCAACAACTACAATATTATCAAACTAATTACCCTAAGTATAAAAAAGACCTCTATCTAGGTGGTTGATTTTACATAATTTATATATTCTTGTGACGAGAAAAAGATAGAGACATTAATTAATTAATTTCTTTTTTTATAATTAATTATAAAATATAAAACACTTCAGTTAGTAGTATTTTTAAGAGAAATTACAGTTAATAGCACATTTTTCTACCTTAATTAAAAAAAAAGTTTGATTTATTTATTTTAAAAAATGATCATATTTTTTTTGCTTTCACTAAATAAAATTTAGATTAAAAAAAATGGAGAGGGAATTTGTAATGAATTAGTAGAAGAATCTCTCCCCACACCACACTATGCAAAGTTGTGTTCTTATCATCGAAGCAAAAATAATGAGAGCACTAAGTTGAAAGTTTGGAGTTTAGTGATAGTGGGATTGTTCACACAGATTGTACATTCCAAGTCTACGTTTTGGCACATAGCTCCTTGTCACTTTTTTTTTTTTTTTTTTTTTTGCATAATTGATATAACAATTCTTGCGAGTCACCATCCAAATGTGTCTAGTGTAGTTAGAGAAACAACTAGTCCTACTCTATTATTATTGTGGTGAAGATAATATATATATATATATGAAGCGGAGAGAAAGAGGGTTAAGAATTGAACCTCAAGATTATACGACAAAAAAAAGGTTTTTAAAAGTCGATAGATTAAAAATCACACTTATAAAAATACAAGAACTTAAATGCAATCAACCTTAAAATATATGAACGAAGGGTTTATTTTAGCTTTAAATTAATAATTATCTTCTAATAAAATTAGAATTTTAGTTTCTAAAAAATTATTTAGATCGTAATTATTCAACCTCAAATAAAAATTAAAATAATAAATATTAAAAACTATTTGTCAATTTATTGAAATAGAAGTAATATGTTATTATAATAACTTTTTTTTTCCTTCAAGATTTCCTATATAAATAATCACATATATTTTCTACTATTTTGGTAATTCCGTTTTTAAAAAAAAAAAATCAAAACATGCAAGAAAAACAAAAACAAAAGTTGGGTAAAAAAATGAGTGAGTTTTTATTCTTCAACTTCGTGGTATTTTCACTTATCGGCCTCTTGTTTTTCTCCGATTGTGAACTATTAATAATATCAGCATCCATCTCAAAACCAATTGATAATGAGAGGAGTGACGCTTAAAGTTTATAAATGTTGTTAGGTCCCTTCATCTTTCTGATGTGATATCCTTAACATGCCCCCTCAAGATGGTGCCTCTTTTGGGCTCACCAATCTTGGACTGGATGTTCGTTTGAGTTTTGTTGGGCTCTGATACCATATTAATAATGTGGGCATTCATCTCAAAACTAATTGGTAATGATCAGAAGAGAGACCCTTAGATTTTATAAATGTTTTTAGGTCCCTTCATATTTCCGATGTGGGATCCTTAACATGAACAATTTATCTTTAGTCCAAATAAAACTTGGCTGCACGCTGCACCAAATCAATTAAGTGCAGTCATGTGTTTATATATATATATTAATTAATAAAAAAAAAAGCATATTTTTTTAGCTTTTTTTGCTATTGGCTGTGGTTATCCACTAAATTATTAGGATTTATGTGTAATCAAGTTTTAAAACGTAATTACGTGGATAGTCAAAATAAGTGGTTACGCACGGTATAATTCAATATAATTTTAGATGAAATGATTATGTTTGTAATAAATTGAGGAACTAAATGACTCTAAAGTACCCCTAACGAACTTATTTTAAGTTTTTAGCCAGTTAAATAATTTTTTCAGTTAATAGCAAAGGAAAAAATAATAATAAATATGAGTAAATCCTGAAGATCACACTTAATAATTAACAATTAAAAATACAAAAAATAAAATCTTAATACATAATACACACATAAAATCAATATTGTACAATACAAAATTTGAGTTTCTCCTTCGTTTTCCACCATCCCAATCGCAACATCCAAAATCAGTCTTTACGTCGAGAACAACCAAAATACTCATTCGTCAAAGTAATGTGGTATACAAATCAGATCTGGTTGATGTACTATATCATATATGGGCTTCTCCTTTTCCTACACATGAAGTGAATTGGTGGCAAAAACAAATGTAAGAGTGATATTTTTGTTAGATTTACGTTTTCCAAGTCTCTGTCTATAAGTGCTCTTCCTTTCATCATTTTTCAAGAAGAAACAAGTTTCTTCCAATTTTGCTGATGCTTCCCTCATCTACTTTAGAAAAATAGAATCCAAATAAAAAATCAAATAAATCTCGTTGGATATAGATCAAATCAGAGAGAATCGTCAAAACTGAAAAAGATAATGGAGCAAGCTAACATTGAGGATGGCAGGAGAAAGAGCAGAAGATGAAGAAAGCGGTGAAGCTGTAGGAGCGCAACGATTTGGTCGGAGATGAAGTTGGCGATACATCTGGAGCCTTACCTAAAGTTCCAATGAACAAAATGAAGAGAATGATGAAGACATAAGCAGAAGTAGCCATGCCTGTGAAGAAAAAATGAAGAAGGAGAATGAATTAGGTTTAAGATTGAAGATGAGAGAAAATGAAACAAGGGAGGAATGGAGAAAATAATGAAAGAATATGATAACAATCATAATGACATGTATTAAAACAATTAAGCTAGAAATTAGGGATAAAATCACAACAAACCTTATCAAATTAAGGTTTAAAATAAAGGATATTTTTTTTTTGGGATGAAAATAATAACAAAATTCTAAATAATGAAATATATGGGAAAGCGGCTAAATAATAAAATTAGTTCTCTTTCCAAAATGGGCACGTCCACCTAGAGGTGAAAGAAAAAAATCAAAAAATTAAACCGGATCGGACCATAAAAAACCGAACAGTTCCAGTTTCCATTCTTACAAAATTGAATCGGCTAAAACTGGGACCAAACCGGCTTCTAAAAAACAAGTAAAAATCTCATATCCCTTCCCTATTTCCCCCTAGTTTTTATTTATTTATTATATTTGTTTATCACTTTATTTTAATTTATATTTTGTATATTTATTAATCTAATTTTCTTCAACTATGTTTTTGTTTTTGATTGATTTTGTTTTGTTTCATTCGAATTTTATCTTAAACTAAATGTAAATGTCCTTGACTAGAAAAACCTTTCAAACCGAATTGGTAAAAAATGTAACTGGACCGATTCTTATTATAAACTGAACCGATTTAGTTTTTAAAATTAATTAAAAAAAACCGAACCGAACATGGTAAATGGACTTAACCTAAGAAGATTCCGTCATAAATGGACTAAACCTATGAAGGTATAAATGGGCTGGAGTGACAAGTAAGCAAGTGGCCCAAACATGGTATTTGAATTTTAGCTGGTTAGCTTACAAGATTCTAATTTCTGAACCCTAGTTCTCTTCTATGAGAATGCAACCTCAGCCGCCTTGGCTCGCTCTATTTTAATGGGAATGTTTTTTAAAAGACCAAAAAGTTATTCCTCGAGCCTCGTGACCGTGGTTCGCTCGTCTATTATCGTGATTTGGTCCATTGGCGTACTCAAGATGTGCCATTTGAGTCGTCCATTGTAAGAATTTAATACTCCTATGTTTTTTGTAGGATGAATGGTCAAGTCTATGTTTATTATGAGGATTGAGATTTAGATTCATATTTTATTCCTATACATCTTATTTTTTATTATTCATTCTCTTTTTTTTTTTTTAATTTAATTTAGAGACACTTGTCTATTTTTAAATGGTCTCTATTTAATTAAATGTAATTTTGTCATTGAACCGTTTATAATCTGTCAAGTTGCCCTCGATCTTTATTTGAGCCACTCAAAGTTATTATGTGATTTTTATTTTTAAGCATTTTATATTTAGTTAAGACAACTAATTTTATACTATTACGAAAACTTTAAAAACTCTAAAAAGAAAAAGGAATCGAAATTTTGATTTTGATTTTAGTATTATACTATTTTGAGAAACAAAATCCATCACCGGTCACACACGTTTCTCAAAAACAAAAAAAATAGAAACATGAAAGAACATAATTATTAATTACATAGATCCAAATAATTTAAAGAGAATTTTTTAAAAATGACATTTTAAGAATTGATATTTTTAAAATAACAATATTTTAAAAAGAAGATTCAAAAATATCATGGTGTCTATATGAGAAATATCATTTTTTAGATATTTCAAAATGTCATTTTTTATATATTTGTTAACACATCTATAATAAAGTATAGTTATTTTTTTAGCTATGTGAACGTTAATTATATTATAAAACAAAATAAAAATACACTGTCAACATTTCATTTTTATAACTGAGGAAAAACTAACGACAAATATTGAATATATCTATTTTGTAAAATTGTAAATTAAAATCGTGAAATTTGAAATTCAAGGGAAAACGACAGTACTTCTCCAACAATTCTTTATTAGTAAATGATATAGTGGACTATCTTAATAGATGATGAAATTGACACAATAATCAATGAGGTTTTTCAAAATTTGTGTTTTCAGGATTGAAATTTAAAAGATAGCGTTAGTTTCAAAAACTTTTAAAAATGATATTTTTCCTATTGAAATCGAAGAAACTGAGATTGAGATTGGTCTTCTAAAAAATACCATTTATGAAATATTTCGAGACATTTACTATTTTTAAAATTATGGATAAAAAAAGTGTCATGAGTTTCTCATAATCAAACTACGGGACTAAATTTATGATTTAAACATCAAATTGATTGTGTGTTTGGGAGCGTTTTTGGCCAAGCCAAAAGTGCTTTTAAATGAGCAAAAACACTTTCTAAACACAATATTTATGTTTGGCAACATTTCATAAACACTTTTGAATATGTAAGAATAAACGCTTGTTTGGGAGTGTTTATAAAATAAGTGTCTTTTATCAAAATATTTTTCTTATAAGTACTATTATAAAAAGTGCTTAGTAACATATAAAGTGCTTTTAATCTTATTTGGAGTTATTGTAAGAGAAAATGTGTATAGAAAATCAAATTTGTAGAAATGAGTTAGAGAAATAAAGTGTATAAGAAAGAAGTTAGAGAGAGAAAATGTATGGAGAGAAGTTAGAGAGAGAAAATTTGTGGAGAGAAGAGAGAGAAAATGTAATGTAGAGAGAAGTTAATATTTTTAAATAAAGTATTAACATGTCAATAATTACTATCATTGATGGTTATCGTGTGAAATGATTGTTATTGAGCATCGGTCATTGATTACAATCCTACTTAAAAAATTTAAAAGAAAATTAAAACGCTACAATTATTAAAATAGTTTTTCCGAGGAAATAATTTTATGAAAACACACCAAAATAAATCCGTATAGTTTTCTATTCAAGATATTTATATCAATTAAAAAAAACCAGTATAATAGTCTCATTTATATGATATGACTGGAAAAAAAACTAAGCAAAAAAATTAAAAAAGAAAAAGAAAATTGGAGAGAATGTCAACCATTTAACATTTGTATTTTAGGTAAGTTATTTATTTATATATTTTTTTAAAAGTGCTCTTTAAAAAAAAGTGAGAGAGAGAATATGCAATCAAGGTACCACATTGAAAAGTGTACAATCATTGATTAATTTATCTAAAATATTAAATAGTTTGGGAGTGAGAAGTTAATATTTTGAGGGTATTGATTGGCCCATGAAGAAAGTTTTGAAATAGAAGCTGAGTTCCCCAAAAAAAAAAAAAAGTTTTAAAACATTTGCTTTTATTACTAACCACACACCCTTCTATATTATCATCACATCAGTTTAAGAGCCTTTTATTCCCACCAAAATTTGTGTGTTTTGTAATAATTCCCATAAGATTTGGACTTATTTTACTTATTTATCCCCAATATATTATTTAATTTATAAACTAACTAGTATATTACATATTTTACTTATCAATTTAATTTATTGAAAAAAATTATTTATTTTTCTATATATAACTAATTTAATTTCCAAGTATTTTTTTAAATTTAACTAAAAATCAAATTAATATTTTAAACTGTCAGCCATAAATGAAATAGTCTAATAAGTCAATATTTTCAATGAAATTATTTAAAATTAATTCATTTTAACTTGAGGATAATATTGAAAACTTTCTTATCACATCCCAAATTTTTTTTTTTAAACAAATCCTATAAAAAAAAACATAATAAAAGATGTTGGGTATCGAGATATCGTATATCTAAATTACCTACATGTGAACGCTTTGAAGAACTCTAAAAGCTCATCTTTTAACAAGAAAAAGATAGAAGTTATAATTAGAAAAAAAAATCGAGAGGAAGTTTGTAATGAATTAGTAGAAGAATCTCTCCCCACACCACACTATGCAAAATTATTGTTCTTAACATCAAAGCCAAAATAATGAAGACTTAGTTGAAAGTTTGGTGTTTTAGATGGACACGTTTGTTCACAGATAGTACATTCCAAGTATAGGTTTTGGCACATAGCTCTTTGTCACTTTTTGCATATAATTGATATGAGAAATTCTTGAGTCACCATTAACTGTGTCTAGTGAAGTAAGAGAAACTAGCCCTACTAAATTATTATTGTGGTGAGGAGAGAAACTAGCCCTACTAAATTAGTATTGTGGTGAGGATAATATCAACTTGTTTATTTTTTGTGTTGTTATTATTATTATTATTACGGTAAAATGTAAATAATATCTCCGTGATTTTGGTCAAATGCAAAAACACTTTTTACGGTTTTAAAAAAAAAATTATACCCTCATAGTTCTAAAATTATGCAATTTGACTCTTCCCCCTAACACGGTTAACTTTCTTTTAATCATATCTTCCTCATTTGAATTTTGATTGGATGATTCAAGATGTTCTGAAATTGTTGTTTCGAGCTCTACGTTATGGTCATTTTAAAACTTCCAAAACGACAATAAATAAAAAAGTTATCATCATCGAAACATTAAGTGTTATTGAAGTCATAAACCCTTAGCCGTAGCAACCTTGACTTGATTTTTTTTTATTGGGAATGATTTTTAAATGCCAAAAAAGTCACCCGTCGAGCCTCGTGACGTGACTGTGGTTCGTTCGTAAGCAAATTGCTAACATCTATCGTCGTGATTTGGTCCATTGTCTTACTCAAAATGTGAACCATTTGAGTCGTCATATGTAGGAATTTAAAACCTTTCCTAGGATCGGTTGTTAAGCCTATGTTTATGACGACGATTTTGATTGTTATCTTATTCATATACATACTATTTTTATTATTCATTCTCATATACAATCTAAATAAATTTATTATATTTTCATCTTATCTTATTCTCTCCTTAACTTAGTTTTAGACTATCAACATGAGCAAAACTCAACTGGTTAGACATTTACTCTCTTCCTTAAAGAAAATTTATTCTTAGACTACAAGTTCTTATTTTCATGCACCAAATGCCTACTGTCCTCACTTCCTCAACTCTCCATTGCATAATTACAAACAATTGATAAATAAAGAAGTGAAAGATAAAAGTTTATTTCTTTTATTGGCTAAAATACTAACATATGATTTTTCAAATCTTTCATCAATTCATACTTAAGATTTGAAATGATAATTAATTTTATGTCAGTATTTTGGCTTAAATATGACGTTAAAAACTTAGGGATCAATGGTACTTTACCCAATTTTCTTTTGGGACTTTTGAGGCCTGGTTAATATTTTAATTTTAATTTTTGTCTATTTTTTATGGTGATTTTAAATTTTCAAATTTTTTATTTCAAATTTTTACTCATTTAAAATTGTATGCATGTCTTGATGGCTCAGCCTCCATCAAACATAGCTATTGACATGGTTTTTTTTTATAAGTAGATGTGAAATACTTTTAGCCCCGTTTGGTACGTTGTAATATAAGATTTTTTTATAAAAGATATCTAATTTCATTATTTATTTAGGATTCTTAAAAAATATCTCAGTAATCTAAAATTCCTAAAATCTATATTTTCTCAGATATGGGGATATTTGATTACCTTCGAACCCAAGTGCTTTCTAAGATTCCCACGAAAATGTAATCTTCATTTTCACAATTTTAACCCTATTTATTTAAGAAAAGTTGCCAACAAAAATAGAGGAAAAGAACTTGTACTCATGTTTCGATAACTTTGCCTTATCCAATATCACGTTTCCACAACTTTGCCTTCTCTAGTATCACATTTCTTACCTTCCTTCATCTTTTTTTTTTGGTTTCCCTATAACCATTGCCTTTTTTGGAATTTAATATGAATATATTTTAATTATTTTGTTCAATTAACGTATAAATTGTAAATAAGGGTATTTTGAAAGAAAAAAAACCCCATAAATATACCATATTTACCTATACAAATTCTCATAAAAAAACACACCACCTACAAAATTACCAAGCATCTCTATATTTATTATTACTAGTCTTTTAACAAGTGCATCACATTCTTTCTATTATTTGACAGTTAGTACATTTTCTTGTTTAAATTTTATATGCACTAGTTTTAACTTTTTAACTCATGAGCTTTCTAATTATTTAACTTCTTCATATTTTTTAAACTAATAAAAAACAAATTTGAAAATTATTTTAAACCGAAATAAGATATTTATTTAATTGAAGTAAAAAAACAAACAAACAATAATAATATAGGCATTTTTAATATGTTGAATGATTAATATAAAAAAATTAAAATAACTATAAAAAGTTGGTAAATAAAGTTTTTAATATTTTTAAATTTTCTACTTCAATAAACATGGTAATATATATTAATATCAACAATGTAAGATTTTTTTTTAATTATAATAATTTGTTGTACTAATTTTAATGAATTATGATAAATTGATCAAAAAAAGAATTAAAATCAACATAATTATTTATGGTAAAATAAAAATAACACCCCTGTGGTTTTTTTCCAAATGCATGAACATCCCATGTTGTTTGAAAATGGAAAATCACACCCCTGTAGTTCCAAATTATTTCAATGAGACCCCCCTTCCAACGACATTAACTTTATTTTAGCCATAACTTTTTCGTTTGAACTCCGATTTGGTTGATTCAAGATATTTTGGGATCCTCATTTCGGACTCTATGTTATGGTCACTTCAAAACTTATAAATCATTTGTAACCAAAACGGTTAATGGCTTCAATCATACCTAGTATTTTGATGATAATAAACTCTTTTGTTTATTGAAGATTTCAAAGTTTCGAAGCAACCATAACATAGAGCTCGAAATGAGGATTCTAAAATATCTTGAATCATTCAAATCAGAGTTCAAACGAAAAAGTTATGGCTAAAATAAAGTTAATGGAGCTTTATGGAGGGCAGAGGCCTCATTGAAATAATTTAAAACTATAGGGGTATGATTTGTCATTTTCAAACCACATGGGGTATTCATGCATTTGACAAAAACCACAGGGGTCTCATTTGCATTTTACCCTTAATACAATAGTGGTGATTAAGTGGTAATGACTAGGGGTGTAAATGGGGCGGGGCGGGGTGTAAACGGGGTACCCCGTTTATACCCCACCCCGTTTAAGGTTTTTTTTTTCCTGCCCCACCCCGCCCCAATTAACTTTATGCCCCTCCCCGTACCCCACCCCGTTTATTCAACAGGGGCGGGGTAGAGGAAATTGTAAAAAAGTACATGATTTCATTTTTTTTTATATTCAAATTTTCCAATGATAATAGTGCATAAAAATCAATAAATAAAACTCTCCATCATAATCCATATGAAAATAAATCTAGTCAATTTACAAAAAATAAAATTAAAGTAGCTAAACGTCACCATCATTAACGGCTCAGCCCAAACATTAAAAGGCTCAAGCTCGGCTCAGGCTCGAGCCCAACGAGCTTTTACTTTTGGTCGAGCCAAGCCGGCTCGGCCCAATCTAAAACGTTAAAGCTCGAGGCTCGGCTCATGGGCTAGGCTCGTCGAGTCAAGCTTGGGCCTTGCTCGTTGGAGCGAGCCAAGCTCGGCCTATCATATAAGTTCATTTTTGTATTATACTTTCTCAACAACCAATGAAGTATAATTTTCGAATCATTTAAAAAAAAATCAAGTGTTAACAAAATTAACATATTAAACTTATTATTTTAAATAACAATTTTATCTGTTAAATAATTTAGCTATTTTATTTTATCCTATTTATTAATTACATAAAAGTATCAACTTTAAAAAATAGATATTTTTGTTAATTATTTCATACATGAATATTTGAGAATAAAGTGCATCACTACAATAAACTCTATTGTTAAGTTATAATAGTTTTTTTTTTAAACTCTATTGTTAAGTTATAATAGTTTTTTTTTAAACTCTATTGTTAAGTTATAATAGTTTTTTTTTAAACTCTATTGTTAAGTTATAATAGTTTTTTTTTTTAAACTCTATTGTTAAGTTATAATAGAGTTTTTTACCTAAATATTTAAAATTATGATAATATAAAATTTTATTTAAATATTAAATAAATATTGCGAGCTTTATTTGGGCCGAGCTTGAGCCGGCTCGATTGAGCCTTCATAGGGCCGATCCAACGAGCCGGCCCACGAGCCGACTCGTTCAAAAAAAGGGAGGCTCATATCCAATCCAAACAATTAACGAGCCGAGCCGAGCCGGCCCGTCAAACTTTGACTTTCTAGCCGAGCTCGGGCCGGCCTTTAGGCCGCGAGCCATATGATGATGGTGAGCTAAACAGGGCAGGGCGGGGTGTAAATGGGAGGGGGGGAATTCCCCCGCCTCGTTTATTAAATGGGGGAAAAGAAATTCCCCCGCCCCACCCCGTTTATTAGGCGGTTTGGCAAGGGCAGGGCCGGGAAGCGGGGTCAGGGTTTTAACTTTCACCCCCTAGTAATGACATATTTTGTAAATTGAAGGTTGGATGAAGGGTAAACTTAAAGAAAATAATGACATATTGTGTAATTTTCAAAAATAATGTAGGGATCAAATAGTCCAAAAATGTTTCTTAAACATGCCACCTTTTATATATTAAGGATGTTAGCATCAGATTCCCGGGTATTAAATTATCGGAGGTATTTTAGATTACAACGAAATAAACGGGGGCTTAATATTATATTTCTTTTCACTTTTTAACTTTTCTTTTATATTTTCCATATTACAATTTCAGGGTCTAACTCTACGGTACAACCTTAAAGAAATGGGTTAATTAATCAAATAGCCTAATATGGATGAGAATAAGAGTACATAGTCATGTTGATTTTTTTTTTCAAAAAATAGCCACATGCTTAATATAAAATTACATCTCTACCCTCAAGTTGTGTGGAATTGTCACAGCTATACTTGAAGTGCACGTAGTACGAAAAATAGCCATCATTACATATGTGGGGAAGTGAACCAGGTCAAATCACAACTTTTTTAATGAACTGTGGATAGCTATTAGTTTCAAATTTGAATTTATTTCTCCTTCATTTCCTCCATAACTGCTCTCCTCAATCCGAAAAAAATGGCCACCTCTTCTTCTTTTCCATAACCGTTCTCCTCCATCCGAAAACTTCTTTTGTAAAACTTCTTCCATAAAAGATCTCCTACATGCATCTACTTTAGTTCCAATATCGGAAGTTCACAGAGATCGCACGATTATTCATAACTAAAGGTATGATTCTTCAAAATTTATAGGGTTTGCTTAGTCCAAATAACCATTGTTCTGATTTCTCTCTAAATAATTACAAATTTTTTGTAATTATTTAGAGAGGAATTAGATATTTACAAAAAAAATCTTCCTCAAGTGGCTATATTTTAGTCTTTGAACGTGGCTATATTTGAGTTTTTTTCATCGTTTTTTTTTTGTTTTAGGAAAAAATTGTCTAATCGAAAGGGAAAAGAACTACAAGAACGCCAATAAGAGGTAACATCTAAACCCTAAAAGGACCATGCATGTTCTGTTCTCATTCCCCTCTCGATTATTTGGTGGCTACTAATTTTGTTCCTCTAGATTCATCTAAATAGCCATTATTGTTATTTTCTATATGTACTGTTTATACATGTTGTATGATTTGTACTGATTTATTGAAAGCCAGTTTCATCTTTTATTTTGTGTTCTGTCCTACATATGGTACGAAACGTATTGTGTGTACAAAATGCATTATTATATGAAATACATATGATAATTGCTGTATAATAGTACGTACACTTTATACATATTGTACGACAAACATTGAATTAGAAATTGTCTATAACATTGTATTGTGCCCTGCCTATATTGTGTACGAAGCGTATTGTGTGTCTCAAATGTATTATCGTGTAAATACACAATAACTATTGGATATTGTAATCTATGTTGTAATATTTGATATAATGTCTATTTCCAATATGTTTGGTACTTACAATATTGTTATTAATGGCTAGAGACCTGAATTGATACTTCTCAAGGAGGATTGGTTGCAATATTCAGAAAGTCAATATATATTGCAAAACATCCATTTTGAAGAGTCTGAAGCAGAAAATGACACCTAGCCAAAAGTGAATTTTGAAGAAATCAGTCATGAGCAATTTCCTAGAAAAGCCAATGACCTCTACGTCGTCATTCCTCTAGATTCATCTAAAGAGCCATTGTTATTTTCTATATGTACTGTTTATACATGTTGTATGATTTGTACTGATTTATTGAAAGTCAGTTTCATCTTTTATTTTGTGTTTTGTCCTACATATGGTACGAAACGTATTGTGTGTACAAAATGTATTATTATATGAAATACATATGATAGTTGTTATATAATAGTGCGTACACTTTATACATATTGTACGACAAACATTGAATTAGAAATTATCTATAACATTGTATTGTGCCCTGTCTATATTATGTACGAAGCGTATTGTGTGTCTCAAATGTATTATCATATAAATACACAATAACTACTGCATATTGTAATCTGTGTTGTAATATTTGGTATAATGTCTACTTCCAATATGTTTGGTACTTACGGTATTAGTTATTAATGGCTAAAGACCGGTATTGGTTATTAAGCGAATTTTGAAGAAATCAGTCATGAGCAATTTCCTAGAAAAGCCAATGAACTCTATGTCGTCATCCAGTACCCGTCGTATTTAACAGTAACTATGCTCGTTTCTGACCCTGCGAATGGCAACGACTAACATATTTATATTCGAATATGAACATGAAGACGGGGAAAAAATTAATAAAGACAAAAATAAAATGACCATGATTGTTATGAATAAAATACATATGGATAAGGAACTAATAAACAATCTAAAAGGGAAAAACGGTTTACCACTAATAGCTATTAATGAAACTTCAAAACATATGATACTTATGGGACAAAGGAATACAAAATAAACTGAGGATATAAAGGATGAATATAAAATTCAGTTTTGGGGGGAATATGAAAAAATCCAATTTTGGGAGAAAGTGAAGTAGGTGAGTTGTGATGTTTATGAAGTGATTTGATAAGAAGATGTCCGAATTATACTTGGTAAACTAAAAAAGTATCATTGAAAAGGGGTTGATCGTACTGTGACCTTAACATCCGGATGAAGACTACATGGGGTATTTTGGGTATGTAACTTATGAAAAAGTGTCCTTATAGGCTATTTATTGAAATAAATCAACATGTGGCTATTTGATGATACCAAGGTCCAAAAACCGGCCATCTGCTCAATTATCTCTAAAGAAATTGGTTTATTGTACTTTATAATTTATTTGAAAATAATTATCACTTAAAAAATGACATTTTAACCCCTAGATTTTCATTTTGTTTACCATTTTATCCTACCGTAAATTTTTTATTAAGTATTTAACAGAAAAATGATGTGGCATTAAAATATTAAATTTATATTAATAATATTGCATATGTGGCATAATATATGTTGAATCGTTTTTTTATTAGGGGCTTGGACTCATATAACACTAAAAATTAAACTAATTCCCTAAATAGCAGCCCATTTTAGAAATTCCTAAAATGACATTTTTTTAGCCCAATATATAAAGCCCAAAATAAAAGCCCGTTTTTAGAAATTCCTCCTTTTCACCATCACTCTCAACTTTCAAAATGTTCAAATCTTCTCTCTTCACCCCACGAACCCCAATTCTCTCAAATTCAAACAATTCTCTCCATCATAACTTCCCACGATCTGCTTGCTTCGAAAATCATTCATAATCGCGCAAATTTCGCTCACAAAAATCTTCGAAAAGCTGAAATCGTTCCTCAGCTCTCAATTTCTCTCATCAAATCCCTCACTCAACTCTCAACTTCCCCACGATCTTCCTTCGAAATCGTTCTCATCTCGCAAAAATCGCTAACAAAAACCTAGCTCATCAAAATCTCTCAAATCAGCTCTCAACTTCCACCTACGATCCTACATTCAAAGTGATATCAACAGATTTCTGCTCAGACGATGAAAACGCTAAATCTGAAAAAGAGTTTAGCAAATACTTCGGACAATGACGATGAGAATGAAAATCGCAAACAAGGAAAGGAGATATTGAAGAAGAAGGTTGAAAATACGAAGAAGAAGGTTGAAAATACGAAGAAGAAATCAAATAAGAAGGTATTGTTTGTCTTGTTTCATCCTGCTACTCTCAAACTCTAATTTCTGATATGTATTCACTAAATGATCCTGTGTATGTTTGTTTTGTATTCACTAAATTGTTTTTCCTTCACCAGGATGATTTTTATAATTTCAAAATTGATTCAATAATTTCTTGCTCATGATGTATAAACTATATTTAATCCTGTGCATGTTTGTTTTTGTATTCACTAAATTGTTTTTCCTTCAAGAGATGATTTTATATAATTTCGAAATTGAATAATTTTGTTCGTTCATGATGTATATACTATGTTTAAGTGTTTATAAGGTGAAGTACATTTTAAGTTCAGTTTATTTGTGGTAAAGATTGAACTGAATAGATATACTTGAAAACTTTTTGAAACATGAATCTGTAAGTACAAAAATTCAATAAGTTATTAACCTTAATTCACTAAATTAATGAGTTATAAACATATTCAAATGATTAAATGGCCATGTGTGTGGAACTTGTTTTAATTTACTAGTTTAAAGTCTTTCAAACTTTAAACTAAGTAAAAGTGAATTTAAGTTCAGGTTTCTTTTAGATTTAACTATGTATATTAAAGATTGAGAGTAGTTTACAAAATTTGACAGACTTTATGAAACATAAATGCGTAATTACAATATTCAATAAGTTATTAACTGTAATTCACTAAGTTAATGAGTTATAAACATATTCAATAATTAAAAATGGCCAGGTGTGTGAAACTTGTTTTTAATCTAACAGTTTTAAACTTTCCAAATTTAAACTATGTTTTGATTGTTTTTAAGTTAAAGAAACTTAGGAATTTAACTATGCATTTTAATTTTGGTTTTGTGTGTTTTAAATTTGTTATGAATAATGGAAAACTTTGTGAAACATAAATCTAACTAACCATGAGTTTTTAAACATATTCAATAATTAAGTAGCCTTGTGTTTTTAAATCTACTAGTTTTTACTTTTTTGAATTGATTTTTGTTTTTTTTTACATTATGTAAAGTCTAATATACTTTAACTTTCAGTATCAATTAGGAGAACGAAGAAGTGACAGAAATGTATGGAGAAAAAATTACAACTACAATCAACGAAAAACAAAAGACACGGGGCCTATAAATTTGTCTGACTATGAAAGTGGTTTTGATAGTGAGTCAGTGAGTAAAACTATACCTCAAACTAGTTTTCAAATGAATTTAATTAACATGTTTAATATAAATGACAAAAATATTTGAAGTTTCTAATGATGGTTATTTTGTTTATAATTAATTCACTAAATGCAGGATATGGAGAATGAATCTCTACAAGATGAGGATGAGCATGAAGTTGTTGAAGAACAGAGTGATGGTGAAAAGGAGGACGATGGAAAAAAAGGAAAGGGAAAGGGAAGAATGAAACCTGTCCAAAGAGATCAACAAGAAGTTGCTGAACAAGAAGTTGCTGAACAAGAAGTTGCTGAACAAGAAGTTGCTGAAGAAGAATCTAACGATGAAGAGGAAGACACCTGGAAAAAGGTAAGAATTGTAGGTAATATATAATAAAAGAAAAATCATTCATTAAACAAAACTAAAAGACTTTTGTTAACAGAAAAGGGAAAGGAGAAACAAGAAATACAATCAAGGAAGAAGCCGAAAGAAAAAACTTTGTTATTAAAAAGGAAGGAAACGGTATTAGAACAAGAAGAAGAAGGACAAAATGTGCAAAAGAATAAAAAGGCAAAAGTAGAAAGGGGAAAAAAGGTTAGTATAATAATAAAATGTTTTTATCTCATGCTTATTATTTTAAAATCTTTGTATGAACAATTATATTTTTATTAACTTATTTCGCTTTTGCATTTTCTTTTCAATCCATGTTTAATAGGTTTTGAACAATAAAGAAAAAGCTCAACAAGAGAAGACAGACAAAGAAAAAGACTCGGGGCAACGAGTTCACTGAAAACAAATGATATTTGTTGTATAATTCAATATATTATTAACCTGAATTCACTAATTTAGTGAATTTCAAAGATTGAATAATATAGGCTAAATTAGTGAATAACATTGGGATTATGATTAATAAAAGTATATAGCAGTGAATTGGTACTTGTCCATGATGAGATGAAATCCATCATGATTCATGTTTATAAAAACTAGACTTATTACCTTTAGAAGGTTGGATTGTTTATCATTAGACTTGTAATATAGTTTAAAAATGATTTTAAATATAGCAAAGTAGTGAAATATACTTTGGATTATTAGTGAGTTATCTAAGACATTTGAATCTCAATTCACTGCTGCATGCCTTTATGTTTTTCTAATGGGAATGTTTTTTCTTTTTTCTGAGCAAAGAGAAATAACCAAAAATAGTATTTTACTTTGGTCTCTTGTCATATTATAAGCTTCTGTATCATTTCTTTTTGTTGTGTCATGAGTTTTGTAACTTATTTTATTTTGCATTAATTTTCAATCCATACTTATTAGGTTTTGAACAATAAAGAAAAAGCTCCACAAGAGAAGGGGGATCAAGAAAAGGGCTCAGGGAAAAAGGTAAGTGAACAATCAATATTTAGAGATATCTTGTTTATTATTAACAATCAATATCTTGTTTACAAAGTTATTGAAAAAGTTAGATTGAAACTGTATAATGGAATAGATTAACTTTTATACATAACATTTTATTTACAATTCAAAAATATTAACAAAAAGGTTAGTGAACAATCAATAATCACTAAGTTATTAACCATATATCACTAAATTAGTGAATTACAAAAAATTTAGTGAACAATTTAATAATCACTAAGTTATTAACCATATGTCACTAAATTAGTGAATTACAAAAAATTTAGTGAACAATCAATAATCACTAAGTTATTAACCATATGTCACTAAATTAGTGAATTACAAAATTATTGAATAAGTTTGATTGAATCATTAGTTTTGAACAAGATTATAATAAACTATAATAACCTTATAGTTTATTATTCACAAAGTTATTAACTGTTAGTCACTAAAATAGTGAATTATAAGGTTATTGAATAAGTTAGATTGAAATCGTATAATGGAATAGAATGATTGTTACTACATGACATTTTATTTACACTTCACTATATTTACCATAATAATAGGTTTTGAACCTTTTGACCTCCTTATCAAAATTATTTAACTTATTTCATTCCATATTTAATAGGTTTTGAACAATAAGAAAAAAGCTCCACAAGAAAGGGAGGCAAGGAAAAAGGAGGTCAAAAGGTTAGTGAACAGAATAATATTTAGAGATATTTTATTATTCACTAAGTTATTAATCGTAAGTCACTAAATTAGTGAATTAAAAAATTATTGAATAAGTTAAATTCAAAATGTATAATGGAATAGAATGATTGTTAACTTATTTGCAATTACTACATAACATTTTATTTGCAATTCACAAATATTTTCATTTTGCATTTAATTTTCAACCCATATTTAATAGGTTTTCAACAATGAACAAAAAGCTCCACAAGAAAAGGGAGGCCAGGAAAAAGGTTCAAGTGAAAAGGTTAGTGAACAAAAACAATATTTAGAAATTTTTTATTATTCACTAAATTATTAACTGTAAGTCACTAAATTAGGTAATTAGAAATTTCATATTATCAATACTTTTAACTTATTTCATTTTGCATTTTATTTTCAATCCATATTAAATAGGTTCTGAACAGTAAAGAAAAAGGCCCACAAGAGAAGGGAAGTCAAGAAAAAGGCTCAGGTCAAAAGGTTAGTGAACAAACAAATTTTAGAGAGAATCTAGTTTATTATTCACTAAGTTATTTACTATAAGTCACTAAAATAGTGAATTACACAAATTGAATAGTTTACATTGAACTGTAGAATTGAAACTGTAGAATGGAATAGAATTCACTAAGTTATTAACTATAAGTCACTAAAATAGTGAATTACACAAATTGAATAGTTTACATTGAACTGTAGAATTGAAACTGTAGAATGGAATAGAATTCACTAAGTTATTAACTATAAGTCACTAAAATAGTGAATTACACAAATTGAATAGTTTAGTTTACATTGAAACTGTAGAATTGAAACTGTAGAATGGAATAGAATTCACTAAGTTATTAACTATAAGTCACTAAAATAGTGAATTTCACAAATTGAATAGTTTAGTTTTCAATTTAATTAATTTGTTATTGATATTAAAAACCTAGGTGAATGTATCATCTCCAGGAAAAAGAATCAAAATGTCTGCATCAAGGGTGAGTAGTTAAATTGTTTATTTAAATAGAAAATTAAAAGAAAAAAAAAAAAAATAGTGTGACTATATATATGACTGTTTCTTTAAATTGTTTACATCTTGTATATGGTGCAGGTTCCTCGTATCTTGGTTGAAAAAAAAAGATGGAACCTTAATCATAAGATTAATTCGCCTTTTAAGATTAAAACCATTGATGACATTAAAGCCAAGATGAGTAGTGAAGAACTACAAAATCTAAAAATGTCTCAATTTGGACAATTCTTTGACCTAGAAATTCATAACATACCCCAGCAAATCCTGCTTTATTTCATTAGAAAGCAATGTGAAAGAGCTACAAGTGATGAGTTGTGGTTCAATGTTAAGGGGAAGGTAGCGAGATTTGGAATGAGGGACTTCGCCTTGATTACCTGCCTTCTTTGTCATGAGTACCCCCTTATAGATGAGAACGACCTAGAAAATACCTGAAATTTGGTCGACAATTTTCAATGGCAAGACCACGATTTTGAAGAGGGATGTAGAAACCTCTTTCAATGCCATGGGAGATAGGGGGATGAAAACAAATGTAAGAATGGCAAAACTTTTCCTCTTAGAACAATTCATATTGTCGAAACAAGAAAACAACAAGGTGGATTTGTTAAATGTGAAGTTAGTTGATAATGAGGATGAGTTTGACGGTACCCATGGGGTAGAGCATCTTTCAAACTAACTATTGATTCGTTCTTTCACGCCTTAGATAAACCTGGTAGGGATGGCATTAGACTCCAAGGATTTCCATATGCCATCCTTATATGGGCATTTGAGACGTTCCTGACTTGTCAAATGAAAAAAGCATGCTTGCTAAGGCTCTTGGAGGCAAATTGCCAAGAATGCTAAATTGGGACATTCTTGCCAAGAAGTTAGAGAAGAATACAATGGATCAACAAATATTCAACAAGCCATCGGTAAGTATTGAAAACACCTGAAAATTAAATTTAAATAGTTCTTTTCTATTCCATTATTTACAAGCCATTTTATAAAAAAAAATCACCTTGTTTGCGTTCCAGGTGAGGAGTCTTGAGCCAACAGAAAAAGAGTTGGAGGAAGAATACATGCTGTTCTTTATAAGAAGAAGTACAAAAAGGCAGATGGATAGAAATGAAGAAGAATTTCATAACATGTTTGATGACAAGGAAGAAGGAGGAGAAATGAATCAATTCTTGATTGAAAAATTGTTGCTGTTCTTTATAAGAAGAAGTACAAAAAGGCAGATGGATAGAAATGAAGAAGAATTTCATAACATGTTTGATGACAAGGAAGAAGGAGGAGAAATGAATCAATTCTTGATTGAAAAATTGTTTAAGAAAATGAAGAAGGTGAAAACTGAGATGAGAGAAATGAAAAAAACTCAAAGAGAACAAACTGTTTTGTTGGAAAAAATATATAAATCAATTGAGGAAGGAAAAAGGACAGATGAAGGGGGAAAAGGAAAAGAGATTGAAGCTTTAAGCAGTCAAGAGATTGATGAGGACTTCATCACCCATTGTGACAACATTTTGGCTGATTATATAGTAAGTGAAAATTCTACTCTTGTTAAGTTAAATTATACATTCCTAATAAAAATAAACAACATGTTAAGTATCTTTTTTTCATCTACGAATTCATTAAAAAAAAGGAGAGCGAATAATAACATCAATGGAGAAGGGAGAGAAACTAACTTTGATGAAGTTTATAAGGTATACAGTTACTAAAAAATGATAAATAAAAGTATGTAGAGTTATTTCTTGTAGTGAGGAATAAATTAAAAAACAAAAACGTAAGCACACACCGCCACTTTAGTATAGAATTCAATGAAGTAAAGAAGAATCTAATAATATTACTCTAATATGTTTTTTTCAGAAATCAAAGAATGTTGATGGTACAAGTGGATACAAAGAGGATGATATTGCAGCAAAAAAAAATGACGAGGGGATTGTTATTGAGGTAATAAAAACTAAAATAATTTCAAGATTTATTTTATGACTTCATTGTGCTAATGTTGAATCACTTTAGTTTATGTTGAAAATATTCATTAAGTTATCCCCTACTATTCACTAATTTATTATGTTATCTCCTAATATTCACTAATTTATTATGTTTTATGTTTTCTTCAATGTTTAATTTTTGGTAAAGCATACAATGAATGAAAATGATGTTCAAAGAGAAAAAGAATCGAGATTGAGAAAGGAATAGAATTTGAAAAAGAACAAAATTGCAATCCCTAAATCGGGTAAAAATACATGTTTAGTGGCTTTGTTTAATTTTCAATTGTTTAAATGTTTAGTTGTATGCTAATTGTTTCTTGATAAGACCGACCGTATAGAACCAAAATTAGAATGTGAAAAAGTCTGGCGTAACTTACCACAAATTGAAAAAGGTTATGATGATTGAATTACAGGGAAATACTAATGAAGGACAAGCAAGCAAAGATGGAGAAAAAGACATGAACAAAAGAGATGATTATGACCATGTGTTTGAGGTAAGAAAAATAACGGTCTCCATATAAAAATCCCTTCTCTAGTTTCCTTGAATTTTAAAGTAGTTGAATTAAACATACAGAGGCAAGAAATCGAAGGAAATGAAGAAGCTGGAAGTTTGAAAATGGATGAGCTGCTGACAAAGGTGATAGTTTATTTTTAAATGTATCTTGTCTATTAAAATTTATATATTTAAATATATAATTTGTATTGTGAAACAGGATGGAAAACAGCCTAAAAAAGATGTTATGGAACAATTGAAGAAGGGGCATGTTATGGAACAAGCAGCAGAAGTGCTTGAGGGGATGAAGGAAAAAAGAACACACAAACCTTCAAAGGTATATGGTTCACCATACACTACCAACTTTGGATCAGAAGAAAATGTGAATGTCACTAAGAGGAACTTTGAAGGAAGCAAGAATGATGAATGGACACCACCAAGCTTCAAGATCATCAGTCAATCGCCAGATAATACACAATGAAATGTGTTCACTTTGAATAATTTGAACTAATTTTGAATACTGTTTTTTTGAGAATGTTAACTTTTGAGAATGTTAACCTCTGTGTTTTTTTATGAGATGTTATTTGTTTGAACGAGAAGACAGGGAAAGCAGAATATAAAAGGTTTATTCATCCTAAAATTCTCTTCATTTTATGAAAATCACTAAATTATACCCTATAATTCACTATATTATCCCATTAGATTCAGTAAAGAAAAGAAAGAGAGCTTACTAACTAATTTAAAAATAAGTTTGAACACAACAATCTCAAATAAACTATGATGTATATTCATAAATTTCCCTAAGAAATGATAGAGAAGTGGTTTCTTCCAAAATAATTCATGACATACTGATGATTCATCCTAAAATTCTCTTCGTTTTATGAAAATCACTAAATTATACCCTATAAATCACTATATTATCCCATTAGTTTCAGTGAAAAAAAATAGAGCTTACTAACTAAGTTAAAAATGAGTTTGAACACAACAATCTCAATTAACTATGATGTATATTCATAAATTTCCCTAAGAAATGATAGAGAAGTGGTTTCTTCCAAAATAATTCATGACATACTAATGATTCATCCTAAAATTCTCTTCATTTTATAAAAATCACTAAATTATACCCTATAATTCACTATATTATCCCATTAGTTTCAAGTGAAAAAAAAGAGAGTTTACTAGGCGATTTAAAAATGAGTTTGAACACAACAATCTCAACTAACTATGATGTATATTCATAAACTTCCCTAAGAAATGATAGAGAAGTGCTTTCCTCCAAAATAATTCATGATTCATTCTAAATTCTATTCATTTTATGAAAATCACTAAATTATACCCTATAATTCACTATATTATCCCATTAGTTTCAGTAAAAAAACCAAACTGTGAAAAATAAAAGTCAATAAAAAAAGTAAGATGACACAATCCAAGAAAGGTTTTTGATTATATTGAATATAATATCGGAAAGCAGTACATGGAAATGAAGTAACAAAAAATAACAAGTATTGATGAAAAAATGTTAATTACATCAAGGCAACGGTCCTTGCAAGTCCTAATATTATGACCATACTTTCCACAATGACCGCACTTTACATGATGTTTCAATTCGAAAGATGACGCAATTCGGTTTTTCTTTGGACGACCAGTGGGCGCCTAACGAGAGGTGGTAAGACACCGGTCAATTGGAACTTCAAGAGATGAATATGATGATGAAGGTATGGGGTGGACTACCTCGATATAAGAAGATACAAGAAATGATGTACTATAGTATAAAGAAGTAAAGTTATGGACATGTTTGCAAAGACTTTGAAATAGCGAGACATGCATGAGAACATGGAATGGCCACAATATCCCATAGTTTGCATGAACGACTCCATGTAGAAAGGTTAACAATATATTGTACGGAAGAATCAAATACTTGAAACTCTTGAGTTGGAAGGAATGACCTACAATGAATTCAACAAAAATTAATACAAGAAACATAAAACAAAAAATTTGAAAAAAGTAATACGAGAAACCTAAACAAGAACTTACAATCATTGAACGCCCAAGCTCAATTTGTTCATTAACAAATGATTCAAAGAAAAACAATCGGACTAGAAGTAAAAGATTGTGAAGCAATCCTCCGATCATAAAACCAATCTTGAAGCAATTGCCTGGAATAGACTCACATATGTTAGAAACCGGCAATCCTCTAGGTTTCTTCAATCGGGAATTTAAACTCTCAGAACAATTATTTGTCAACATGAAATACCTCCTTCTTTTAAAATAAGATTGAGCCCATCTATGAAAACCAACCTCCTCTAGATATGAGCGAAACCCAGGAACTGTGGAATCTATCTTTGACATAAACTTCTCAAAATCATCCAATGTATATGCCTTGGCACAAAGGTAGTAGTAACAATCAAAATGAAAGTATTTAAAACGCAACTGTGATTGCCGAGTAAATGATGCATGCAAATACCATGATCCACTTCAGGAAAAACACTAGAAATACCATTCGCTATGCTAATGTTTCTATCAGATACAATAACCAAATCATCGCGACAACCAAATGAAAGCCTAAGGTTCAAAAAGAACCATTCCCAAGAGGCATCATTTTCAGAATCAACAATGCCAAATGCAAGAGGAAAAATATGATTATTACCATCCAAGGTTGCGATTGTAAGAAGCGTGCCAAAGAAATTTATTATTTAAAAATGTTCCATCAACGAAAATAATCGGCCGACAATACTTCCACCCACAAATAGAGGCGTGAACCGCAAAGAAGAAGTATTTGAATCTTTGGTTTTCATCAAGAACAAGAGTCATTCTAAACCTGAAATACATAATAAAATGAAAAAAATGTTACCAAAATGTAACAGGGGAAAAAATGAAAATCACTAAAATAAACCCTAAAAATCACTAAAATATTACTAATGTACCTGGATTGCTAGAACAAAGACCAGTGAAAACAAAGGAATAAATGCATAAGAGTCACTTGGGACAACCCATTATACCATCCTTTGCTAACTCCTTGCCACGCCAGCGGCTTTGTAACTAATACACACTCCAAATTTATCACGCATGTACTTGACAATCATTTTTGGAGTAATTGCTTCATCACCATATAAAGTTAAGTTGTGTTTTACACATTCACTAACAAGGAAAGAAGAGGCTTGTCTATGACTATTGTGTGTAACATTTCCTGGACAGGAATGTGTTTTCACAACTTTCCTAACAACCCAAATACTAGAATTCTTATACATTGAAGCACGAACAAACCAAGAACAATTAGGTTGACAAGATGATACAACAATATGATCGGCATTGGATCGCAAGGTACTGAATCGAAAGTTTCCTCTTATACTAACTACCTGTAAACCTTTCTTAACCTCATTTTTATTAGGAAATGCCATACGCTCCCGAATGGTAAACGAAGCGGGCATACTATTGATATCAACATAATCTATATACTCAAAACCTGGAGGCAAGACATCAAGACATGGCATAGAAAAGGAACCAACAGAACTACTCAAGGATGCCTCAGTTTGATCGGATGATGTCAAAGGAATAGGTTGGTCAACAATAATAGGACACCTATCAAAAGTCCCACTCTTAAGAATTGCAAAAAACCATGTCACATCTTTGTCATCTAGCAAAGGAACAAGTTTGCACAAACCACTAGAAGTTTCTAGATTGGCAAACAAGTTAATTTGACCAAAAGTACTAGACAAATGAAGATGACCAATAAGGCATTCACGAAAACTAAGAAAGTCAAATGAATCGTCAGCCGTAAGAGCATCCATCTTAAATCCTACATAATTTTTGTGATCATCCCACATTCCATGATGATAAACAACAACAGCAAGATGAACCATGCTTTACTGAAATTAAAAAAAAAAAAAACTTAGTGATTATTAGGGTATAATTTATCAATTAATACAACAGAGGCAAAAAGACAACAAAACAAAATCAAAAAGAAAAAAAAGACAAAAATAACAAAAAAACAAGACAAACAAACCATACATCAAATGCAAAAAATGATTAATCAATAACTTAGTGAATATAAGATGATAAATTATAAACAAATACAACAAAGCAAACTTAAAAACAACAAAAACATGGTTGTTTCCAGAGTCAACAAAAAACATTACTTCTAAGTTTTCTAGCTTAACAAAACAACAAGCAGAAAAATGGATGATGAAAATAAAAAAATCAAAACAAACAACTGATAGATGTGGCAGAGATAACAAAAATCAAACATAAAGGAAAACGCCATTAACGCGGCTGGATGGATGAAGAACTTAACGCAAATTGAATGATGAAAATCAAAATAAAAAGAACAGAACAAATGAAAGCAAAACGAGGAACAAATAGCAATACTAAGATCAAATCAAGATAATCAAAACAAACAGATGATAGAGATGGGGAGATAAACAAAAATCAAAACGAAAAGAAAACATAAATGCAATGACATTAACGCAAATTGAATGATGAAAATCAAAATAAAAAGAACAGAACAAATGAAAGCAAAACGAGGAACAAATAGCAATACTAAGATCAAATCAAGATAATCAAAACAAACAGATGATAGAGATGGGGAGATAAACAAAAATCAAAACGAAAAGAAAACATAAATGCAATGACATTAACGCAGCTGATAGATATGAAGAAGATAAACGAAAAGCAGCTGAGAGATTTCAGGAAAAGATACCAATTAACGCAACTGATAGATATGGAAGATAGATGATAATCAGATGAGAAATTAAGAGGACGAGAACGCAATTAACACAAATGGGGAGAAGATGAGAGATGAAAAGGATGAGAAAGAGGAATAGAACGCATTAACGAAGCACCATTAACGCTCACGAAGAACCATTAGCTGAGAGAGATTTGGGGATTTTAAAAAAAATGTTATTTGAGGAATTTTAGAAAACTTAAGCTATTTAAGACATTAACCCTAATAATAGTGTCATTCTAGGCAATTTCCCTTTTTATTAATATATTTATTTATTTGGTAATTTAATTGTTTTTTAATCACCCTCTATCCTCTTTGTCTCTTCTTCCTACAAAGATTATTTAGATTCTTCTCAAATCAAGCAAAAGAAACTTCAAACCCAAATTTGAATTTTCCTTGTTCATCTTCTTCTCAAAGAAAACCCATATTCTTTGTATCAAGATATTTTTATCTTTCTTGTAATATTCTTCCTAAATAAAATCTAATTATCCTCTATCTTCGTCGTCTCTCTAACAAAACCCAGAAACTCCATTGAAGACCAAACCATAAAACTTTGTCTCACCTTCTTCACCATCATATTTCATCCGCGCCTCTTCCTCTCTTACCGGACTGCCCTTGTCCAAACTCGTTGGACAATCTCCATAATTTATGCGTGGTCAAAGCTCAAGTTGTTGGTCAGTCACATTTTTTTGGGGAATTTTAATTTTAATTTATTCGAATTGAGTTGAAGAACGTTAGATTTGTGCTGAGATTTCGTTAGAGTTTAGATGAGATATAGTCAAAATTTTGTATGATTTGTATAGATTTTAGATGTTTTATAGATCTAAAACAACAATTTTTTTTCCTTTCTAAATCTGTTTTTTTTTAATGAACAACATCAATGAAAAAAAAAAGTCTAAATTCATTGGAAATTTGGGTAAATTGACCTCCAAAATTGTCAATTCAGGTTTATTGACCTCCATTCTTCTTTTAAACTTTGACGATGTCATTTTAGTGTGAAATGTCTAAAAAAACCATGTTATTCTCTTCTTCCATTAAACCTTTTTATTCTCTTAAACTTTTTTCTCCTCTTCTTCCATGAAACCATTTTCTTATCTTCTCAATATTATCTCTTCTATCTCTCTCACTCACGGCGGCGACGAAGAACGGCGGTTGGTGGTGAAAAACATATTTGAAAAACCTCTCATCTCTCAATTTGTGTATGCATGACTTTGGGTTTTTGAGATTTTTCATTTGTATTTTTTATCAATCCCAAAACCTCAACACCCTATCCATAAAAGAAAAAATTCACCGGAATCCGGATTCCGGAGATCCCTCACAATTTTTTTTTTTTAATTTAATTGAAATCTTGGAAAAAAAATTTAAAAAAAATGTGGGGATCTTCGGAATCCAAAAAAAAAAAAAAAAAAAAAATAATTAATTAATTTGGGGGGCTAGCCCCCGCCCCCTCCTGGTGTCAAATCCGGCCCTCCGGATTTGTAACCAGAGGGGGGCTGGCCCCCCATTTAATTTAAAATAAAAAAAACTCCCTTAGTTTAAATCAATTTATTAATATTATTTAAAATGAAAATCAATTTATGAATTAGTAGAGCCAATTAAATCACAATAACTATCATTCCTTATAATATTTATTTGTTTATTTATTTTCGAATTCCGGAGGTGTCTTCCGGATTCCGGTGAAAATTATCAAATTCCGGAGCAACCCAGAAATTTTTTTTTCAAAAAAAATGTTTGAAAGTAATGTTCAAAGACTTGAATGATTGAGAGATTAAAAAGAGAGTTGATGGTTGAACACTTATCAAATGTTTAATGGAGAGATTGAGAAGAAGAATGATTGAGAGAGTTGAGAGTTTTAGAGAGAGAGAAATTTTAGACTGAGAAAATAAAATTCCAAAGTGAGAGGGTTGAATATTAGATATATATGTTTAAGGTCGTCGTGTAGTTTTCGCCGTATTCCGTCGTTAATGCCGCCGTTAGAGATTGAAGGAAGATAGGTGAGATGAGAGGATTTAGTTAGTTTCAATGGTGAAGAGAGAAGTTGAGTGGAGAGTTGGAGAGGTATTTTTTATATTTCACCCCAAAGTGACATCATCAAAGGGTCAAAAAGGTTAATATGAAAATGGTGATCTTAAACCATTAGTTATGAATTTTAGAGGTCAATTTACCCAAATTTCCAAATTCATTAATAAGCATCAATAAGATCAATGTTAGAAAAATTGTGTTTTTGTTCATCGATACGATCTTTCCCTTCGATGTTCGTCGTAGGTTTTCATCGAGCTAGCCATAAGATGACACCATTTTTGTGCAGTTGGATCATCATCAACGAAGTTTCCTTAAATTTCTGGTCTAGATCAGTTTCTTAAATTATCAGAGTTGAATAGATGAGAGAGAAAGGGTGAGGGAGGAGAGAGAACGGGGAGTGAGTTTTTTTTTTTTTTATTACATTGAAGTGGGGGAGGGGGGACTCGAACCTTTGACCTCAAGAGGAAGGGAGTATATACCAAATCAGTTGAGCTATGCTCATGTTGGCAAATAGGGAGTGAGTTGGGAAGAGAGAAATGACACCTAATTAAAAATTATTATAAATTTCCACATCATTAGAAATAATATTGTAAAATAAACTCAAATCTGATGGGAATTATTACAAACACACCAAATAGGACTTTGATAACGTTTGTTAGGAAAGAAATAGTTGGAAGCATTAAAATGGAAACCGAGCAAGGGTGGTTTTTTTCACTTTGCCATCTTAGCAGTGAGTTCCCTTACGAGCTTGGCAGCAACCATGGCTGTCATGCCATGCTCGGTGTCTCGCTGAGGGTTGTACTCGACGACATCTGCACCTACAATATCCCCTTTGAGGTTGTGGAGAATGTTGAGAATTTCACGGAAAGACAAACCTCCTGACTCAAAATGAGACACTCCAGGAGCAAATCCAGGATCCAAAGCGTCCACATCAATTGAAATGTAGACACCCTTTACACCCTCCCCCAATTGCTGCACCATAAAAAGACATTACATACTTAAGAGAGAAAGAAAGCAAAGTAGTAATAATGTGGGCATTCATCTCAAAACCAACTGACTCTTAGACTTTATAAATGTTGTTAAATCCCTTCATCTTTCTGATGTGAGTGAGATCTTTAACATACCCCCTTAAGATGGTGCCATTTTTGGACTAGATGCTCGTTTGAGCTTTGTTGGGCTCTAATACCATATTAATAATGTGGACATCTATCTCAAAACTAATTGATAATGAGAGAAGTGACCCTTAAACTTTAGGTTCCTTTTTATCTTTCCGATGTAGGATCATTAACACAAAGCATAGGCAGACACTAGGATTAATTAAGTTACATAGGGAGAAGGGGATACCAAATTTTCCAAATATTCGCGATCTCTGGAAAAGTTCCGCATTTCATATTGCTCCACTCCAAATCTTTTAGCTTGATCTATTCCTTCTTTTGTTATTGATCTTATACCAACCTGAAAAAATAATTAATTAATTTATTATTATTGAAGTTGAGTAGCACACATCTATTTTATTTTTTTTGTAAGTGGAAACATTTACCTGTAAAAGGCGCCTAACATAATTGCCTTCCATAATTCGTGCAAAAGAAGAAGCGTGGGAATAAGGGTTTCCTTCGAAAGCATCATAATTATCAGGATGGGCATCTAGATGAAGAACATCAATTTGACCACCAAGCTTGTCAGAGACAGCTCTAATAATAGGGTATGATATAGAATGGTCGCCTCCTAAAACGAGTGGGCGTAGTGGATACTGTTCCATTACGAGCTTGACGGACTCACTCACAACATTCATCAATCTTTCGTCATCTACGCCACAATCCCTCATCTCTTGGACAGGGAGATCACCAATATCGGTCAGCACTCTATGGTCAGTAAGTATTTTCCCTGCGCGCATGCATTATTTAAAAAAAAAAAAATCTCGTGTGTTTATAATGTTAGAAAAGGTTTAATGATTATTTAACCTTCTTCTGTAGTAGAATTGGAGCTGGCACACCATATTGCCTCCCTAATCCAAGGAGGTGCAAAAGCAGGACCTTGAAGAAATGATGAGTTATGTCCAAGTGGAACTCCAAGAAGAGATGCCGTTGCTACAGCACCTCCTAACGAACGCACAAGCTCGGCCTAACCAAAAAAAAAAAATCAAATTCTCAAAATTAAATCTTATGTTATGTTATGTTATGTTATATGTTTATACCTTGAGCTTTGCTCTTTCACGAATCAGCGTAAGAGAAGCATCAATGACACGGTTTTGACCATTTTCAAGCACCGCACCATTTAGTTTCGACATATAATGAATTCCTCTCCGCCCTAAAACTGACATTTCTTGTCAAATAAAGCTTAAAAAGAAGAGACGAAAGTCTGAAGAAAACTAACTAACTCAAATGGGGAGAGTTTTTTAAATGGCTGAAAAACGTTTGCCAAAATGGAAGAGGAAGCCACCCAATTATATTACTACTCTACCACGCTTTTCTACTACGGTCCCCCCGTGACAAACAACGTGATTTTTTCATCATTCTTACCCTTCACCTTATCCTTATTATCCTTATCCATATTTGATATTTTCTAATTAAAAAATGAAATAAAAGATATATACAATTGAAAGTATTTCTCATATGCTTAGTAAAAATCTATATCAATTTGAAGTATTTAAAAATAACAAAGAGCTAGGTCAACATGAGTATGATAATGTATAGAAAAAACAACAACAATAACCAAAAAAAAGAAAAAACAATAAACAACGTGTTAATGTTGGCCTTTTGAGCTTATTAATCCCATTTAATTATGTTTTATATTGAGCGTGGTGGTTTTTTAATCGTCCAATTCTAAGCTAAAATAGAGAAGATATCAAGAAAAGAAAATTGGATTTTAATATATATATATAGAATTTCAGAAATTAGAAAAATCAAAACGAACCATAGCCGTTGATCGCGCTCATCCGACGCTCCACCTTCGTTTGTTGGAATTAATTAATATATATATATATATATATATATATATATATATATATATATCTGAAATAAAAAAAGGGAAAAGAAAGAAAAACGCACACCCGTTCGATCTCACATCCGACGGTTTCCAGTTCGCCACGTAGCGCGTGAAGTAAACGCGCTGACGCGCCCCTGCGTATGCGTTGAAGCCGTCTGTTCAATGGGCCCCACTGAGGTGATGCTCCGCCAATCACGACGCGACACGCAGTCACCTGTTCCAAAGCCATCTGCTTCAATTATCTATGCGCATGAATTGTCATCCTTACCCTCAATCTTTTAGATTAATACCAGCCATGTTCTGACCACTTGTTTTTCCTCATGCTGACCGAATTTCATTGTTCCATCTCCATTTCAGTTAGTTTCTTCAATAAAAACTTACTGAAGAAACTAGAGTTTTTTAAATGCCTGAAAAACGTTTGCCAAATGGAAGAGGAAGCCACCCAATTATATTACTACGGTCCCCCCCTCCGTCCACACAACATGTGATTTTTCATCATCCTTATCCTTACCAGATTCATATGATCTTTTCATCCTTATCCTTGAGATAAAATGGTGAAAAGATTTATACAATTTAAAGTATTTCTCATCTGCTTAGTAAAAATCTATATCAATAACTATGTTTGATTGAACTAAGTATATATCTAAACGTTTGAAGTATTTAAAATAACAAGAAGCTTGGTCAACATGAGTATGATACGGTATAAAAAGCAACGACAATAACAAAAAAAAAACAATAAACAACTTGTTAAATCAAGTAATGTGCTCTTACATGATATATGTGGCAGGCCAATAGTTCAAACTAAACTCAACCAAATTGAAGTTAAAAGTGGTTCAATCCAGTTTTTTTTTTTTTTTTTTTTTTCATTCACTATTACTTTTTGAAAAATTATCACCATTACCTTTAAAATAAGTGTGATTTTTAAAACTGCCCTAACTAAAAATTTAGTTTATTTTTTTACCATTAATTGATAGTTTTCTTCTACATTATAGTAAAATCGGTTACTAATTTGAAATAATTGCACCAATAACTGAAATCAAGGTTTACGTTTTTACCCTCTTAACTTTCATCAGCCCGTTTAATTATGTTATGCGGTAATCAAGGAAACTGACATCAGATTTGATGTGAAGGCAGAATCCGTCTTTTGCTTTTATCATTAACCGGCACGTGGTATACAAATGGGTAGTTTTGATATAAACTAACAAATCAATATTTATTTGTAATAAACCCATTTAGTTTGGTTAGTACTGAAATTAAGTCTAATAATTTTAGGGTAGTTATCAAACTTTTTATAATATGGAGGTATATTTGATAAATTGAATTTTTAAAAAGGTAATAATGAAAATTTCCGAAAATTTATTCCCCTCTTACCGTAATGGATTGGCCTGTTCACAACAATTGTATACATGTCCCCTTGCCACATGACCATGACTTCAAGTGGACCGATTGAATTGGTAACGTAAATTTTATCAACCATACAATCTAGTAGGGATTACAGAGTGAGTTTGAGTGATTGAATTGCGTAAATATAATTTAAATAGTTTTTTAACTGCGATATTTAAAATTGGTTGATTTTATTTTTTTGATTTACCCTCGCAATGTATTTTAAGAATCAAAAAAATAAAAACTTGAAGACGGGTTTTCAACACATGGCAAGAAAGCGTCTCTGGAGCATTCATTTACAAATTTTCACGTCGCAAGCGACAGATGGATAAAAAAGCTTGGGAATGGGACTGTCCATGTCTTCAACAACAATGTGGAGTTACGTTGCAAGCATGATTTTAACGATGGTAACGACGATTACAAACAACCAATGGCAGGCGTGGTTGAGTTCCTTCAAAACTGAACAATGAATATTGTTTTTCAAATTTCCCTTTTAAGGTTAATAGACCCCCCCTCCCCAAAAAAACTCTCATCTCCCTCCCTTACTTTATTTTCCTCCAACTAAACTCATCTTTCTCATCTCTCATCTTCCTCATTTATTAATCTAAACAAACTTTATTTCTCTACAAACTTTTCAACCATATTTCTTCAAGGGGTTCACATCTAAATCAAATATTAAATTCATCTTTCACTCTTGCTAAAAAAGTAATACAGATATAAATATTTTATCATGAAAAAATTCATCTAGATTTAAGTGATTAAAAAAAAAAAAAACTGGAATTTCGGACCAAGATAAGAATTTTGATTTAGACGAAAGTGTCTAAAAGTTAAGTAAAAACTTAATGAAGAAACTAGTTGAAATGGGGAGAGTTTTTGAGATGGCTGAAAACCCAAATGGAAGAGGAAGTCACCCAATTCTATTACTACTCTAGCACGTTTTTCTACTACGGTCCCCCCTTACAACCAACATGTGATTTTTTCATCATCCTAACCCTTAACCTTATCTTTATCAGATTCAGATTTTTTCATCCTTATACCTATCCATATTTGATTTTTTCCAATTAAAAAATGAAATAAAAGATAAAATGGTGAAAAGATATATACAATTGAAAGTATTTCTCATCTGCTTAATAAAAATCTATATCAATAGCTGTGTTTGATTGAACTAAGTGTACATCCAAACGTTTGAATTATTTAAAAATAACAAGAAGCTAGGTCAACATGAGTATAATACTGTATAAAAAAAAAAACAACAATAAACCAAGTGTTAATGTTGGTCTTTTGGGCTTTATTAATCTCACTTAATTATTTTTTTATGATAACAAATACTTAGCATTAATCAATTTTAGTATTTTAGTGTTGTGTTTTATAGAGCGGAAAATATTGAACACCGTGGCTTTTGAATCGTCCAATTCTAAGCTAAAATGGGGAAGATATCAAGAAAAGAAAATTGGATTTTAATATATATATATATATATAATAATTATTATTATTATTATTTATAGGGTGAATTTCACTAATAATCAAAAAAATTATAGATATATCAAATATACCGGATGTTTTTATTAAATATCAATAATACCCAAAACCACCACCGGCCAAATTAAATTACATTGTGAAAGGACAAATATACCCCGGATTTAATTTCTCCTTAATTTGTGTAAAATTTAAGGAAATTTATAAAATCCCTTAAATTTTACAAAATTAATGGAAAAATCAAATCTAAACAAAAATAAAAACTATAACAAAAAATAAAATAAAAAATCTTCAAACTTCAAACTTGTTCTTCAACCTTCTGACTTCTTCTTCAAGGAAAAATCGAATGTCTTTCTTGTCCGTCATCCTAAAAAATACAGAGATAAAAAGTAAACAGTTTATTAATGTGCACTTAAAATTGATACCGGACACAAAAATTGATGAAACAATTTTGAAATCATATGTAAATAGGTTTTTAAAATAAACATTGAATAAAAATAAACATTTTACTAAAAGTAATTTATCTACAAAATACATAGAAAGCGAGTTCACCGAGAATTGAAAAGTAAATTTTTTTTATAAACAGTTTACTTTTAGTAAACATTTATTTAGGAAAATTCGAATGTCATTGTTGCTCGTCCTTCTACAAAATACAGAGATAAAAAGTAAAAATGAAAGAGAAAAAAAATTCATTCAGAGATAGAGCGAAGGCACAAAATTGGAGATGAAAAAGAGATCAAAGTTTCTATAGATATGTAAATAGAAAATAAAAATAAATGTTGAACACAAATAAACATTTACTTAAAAGTACCTTTGTTGCTGCTTTCTTCCTTGATTGAACAGCAACACGAGCCACAACAACGATCACCTTTGTCGATTTCTTAGATACAGAGAAGGCCAATTTCGTTTCAAAATTGACAAAATTGAAGAAGGAAAAATGAGGATCTGAATTGTTTTTAAACTCCCAGATCTCACAATGAATTTGAATCATGACCGGAAAACCAACCCAGTAAAGAATCATAAGTTTGGTGGCCGAGAAGGCGGTCAAGAGCGCGTGAATCCAATTGGACAGATGAAAAGAAAATGAAAAGAAATCGAAGAACAATAAAATGTAATGAAATCGTAGAAGAAGAAAATGAAATGGAAATCTTGCAGAAAACGTGGAAAAGAAACAAAGGAAATATAGATACTGTATAATTTAGATATGGTAACTGACAAATCAAATTAAGAGGATAAAAAAAAATTAATATCAGGCATTAAAAAATTCCCTAGAATCACGGAAATTGACAGTAAACGAATCGGAAATTAAACGAATAAAGGAATGAAAAAGGGTAAGAAGGTAAACTGAATAAAAATCAGCTACGGTTGCGCCACCTGGATTGGTGTTTTTTGGGTATAAATGAAATAGAATCCTTACCACCAATAATATTGAAATCGGTGAATTAATCAGGATATTAGTGATATTAATCTCTTATATATATAGAATTTCAGAAATTAGAAAAAGCAAAACGAACCGCAGCCTTTGATCGCGCTCATCCGATGCTACACCTTCGTCAGTTGGAATTAATTAATTAATATATATATAATAAAAAAAGGAAAAAGAAAGAAAAATACACAACGGTTCGATCTCACATTCGACGGTTTCCAGTTCGCCACGTAGCGCATGAAGTAAACGCGCTGACGCGCCCATGCATGTGTGCTGAAGCCGTCTGTTCAATGGGCCCCGCTGAGGTGATGTTCCGCCAATCAGGACGCGACATACAGTCGCCTGTTCTTAAGCCATGTGCTTCAATTCTCTATGCGCATGAATTGTCATCCTTGCCTTTAATCTTTTAGATTAATACCAGCCATGCTCTGACCATTTGTTTTTAGTTATGCTGACCGAATTTCATTGTTCCATCTCAACGACTCTGCTGTCCAAATTGTCCTTGTTGCCCGTGGAGTTAATATTCATATAACATTTTATTAATTCAAATTTTCCAGATTTTTCAACCAATCAGAAGATGGCACGTGGCCCAACAGATACTTGCTCTTCTACCTTCATATTTTAGTCCGAAAACAGTGGGAAAATTTAGCAAGAAAAATCTGGTTTTTGGCCTCCATTGTTGAATCATCTTGAAGCAATATTTACATGATTTTGGGATAAATTTGAGTGATTAATTATGTTATTTTGAGAGCCATTATTGTAAGAGCCTTTAATTTCATATTCAATCTTTGAGAGAGATTTGTAATTGTGTGAAGAATAATAATTCACACTTGGGTCGGTTTCCTAGTCCGTGAAAATAGGAACATGGGTTCGATCGTTGCTCCCGGTAAAAGGATCGGGTACGTTCTTGATCCTGAAAAAAGTACGATTGAGTTTGACTTTGATTCCGTGTTAAAGAGTCGGGTTATCCAGCAAAAGGATTGGGTTATACTTTGTTCCCAAAAAGGGTAATAAATTCCCTAGAGGCGCTCGGGGAGTGGACTAGGTCGGATTTTGACCAAACTGATATCATAAATATCAATCATTGAAAATTAAATTGATGCTTCACATATTTATTACATATTTGTTGATAGAATTTATTGAAGCACAATTGATTGTTAGAATTTGTTTATGATTAAACATTTCCTATGTTTATTAAAAACCAACATACTTTGTTAGAGGGAATTTTAATATAAAATTCATATTGATTGCTTAAGCTTAGAAAGTCTAATTAAGTGGTTAATTAGAGGATATAATAAAAAATGTTTTGAAATTAACCTAAAATCCTATTCACCCTCACCTTTAGGGTTGCCATACCAATCCTACAGTTAAATCAAGAAATGTGCTCTTACGTGATATATGTGGCAAATCAATAATTCAAACTAAACTCAACGAAATTGAAGTTAAAAGTGGTTTGATCCGTTTTTTTTTTTACATTATTACCTTTTGAAAAATTATCACATTTACCTTTATATTAAGTGTGATTTTCAAAACTGCCCTAATTAAAATTTTAGTTTAATTTTTACCATTAATTGATAGTTTTCTTATGCATTATAGTAAGGGGCATTTGCAAATCTAGCAAATTCTTTAGTAATATTTGTAAAAGTAAAAGCTCAAAAAAATATTTACAAATATGGCAAATTTTGATCAGGTTTATCAGTGATAAACATTGAATTACATATTTTTACACTAAGTTTGTCACTGATAAACACATAAATCACTGTTTATCACTGATAAACATGATAAAAATTGTTATATTTGCAAATATTTTTTTAAATTTATATTTTTACAAATATTGCATAAAAATCTGTCACCCAATGAAATTTCCCTTATAGTAAAGTCGTTAATAATTTTAGGGTAACTATCAAACTTTTTATAATATGGAGGTATTTTTGATAAATTGACTTTTTAAAAGGGTAATTATGAAAATAACCCAAAATTTATTCCCCTCTTACCTTAATGGATCGGCATGTTTACAACAATTGTATATATGTCCCCTTGCCACATGACCATGACTTAAAGTGGACCGATTGAATTGGTAACGTAAATTTTATCAATCATACAATCCAGTAGGGATTACAGAATAAGTTTGAGTGATTGAATTGCGTAAATATAATTTAAATAGTTTTTAAACTCGATATTTAAAATTGGTTGATTTTATATTTTGATTTACCCTCGCAATATATTTTAAGAATCAAAAAATAAAAATTTGAAGACGTGTTTTCAACACATGGCAAGAAAACGTCTCTGAAGCATTCATTTGCAAACTTTCACATCGTAGGCGACAGATGGATAAAAAAGCTTGGGAATGGGACTGTTCATGTCTTCGACAACAATGGGGAGTTACGTTCAGTGCCGGCTTTGAAGGGGTTCTTCTGGTGCGATGGCAGTGGACCCCAAATATTTAGGGGCCCCATATATGAATAGTATATGAATGAATTTGTTTGGAATTTTATCATATCTACCCCAAATTTAAGATGTGTTATAAAAAATACTCTCTCTCCTGTGATACTTTCATTTTTACCCTTTGGTTAGTTACAGTCATCCCACTAACTTTAATTGGCTAGCCTCCATGTGTAAAATTAGGGGTAATTTTGATAACTTCTATATGTATAGGGTAAATTTGAAAACTAGTTTTTCCAATGGGGTAGTTATGAAAATTTCCCAATTTGTTTCAGCGACGGGTCTTGTTTTCATCATAAAAAGAATTTGAAAATTAATAGTAATGGGCCAACTTAAAGCCCATGAACCTTATTTTGATGGAATTTTATCATATCTACCCCAAATTTAAGGTGTGTTATTAAAAATGCCTCATCTTCTATGATACTTTCATTTTTACCATCTGGTTAGTTATAGTCATCCCACAAATTTTAATTGACTAGCCTCCATGTGTAAAATTAGGGGTAATTTTGATAACTTCTATATATATAGGGTAAATTTGAAAACTAATTTTTCTAATGGGGGTAGTTATAAAAATTTCCCTATTTTGATTTGTTTGCAACCCTAGTATTTTAATAAAACAAACTTAAGAAAACCTTGGTGTGGCAGAGACATAAAAAGTTTGCTTGATTGTTTTGTTTTTGCGGTAATTTTGATATGTAAGTACCTTAACTTTTTTTTTCTTTTTATATTATTAATTTATTTTGTTGCTTAATTTAGTTTATAATTGTATGTTTTTAGAATGTTATTCATTCGTATCATATGTCCTTGATTGGTTTCTCGTGCTACAAAAATTATAACAATTAATTATAATAATTAAATTTTGCAACAGATTCTCCAATTATGTTTCCTAGAAAATATCAATCTAGTTCAGAAAAAAACATTTTTATTATTATTATTTATTAATATAAGTTTATAATTTTTCGTTTTAAATTTTGAATTTTTGTAATTTTTTTTCGTATTAAAGTTTTATGCTAGAGGGCTCAAAAATACTTTTCGCACCGGGCCTTGATTTTCCTATGAGTGGCCCTGGTTACGTTGCAAGCATGACTTAACGATGGTAATGACGATTACAAACAACCAATGGCACGCGTGGTTGGGTTCGATATTGACCTTCAAAATTCCCTTATAAGGTTAATAGTGAATGAACTACTTTACTAAATTAACGAAATTTCATTTAGTAAACTAATTAACGATTAATTAATGATCTATTAATATTATGCAATTTGTGATAAAAACATGAACAACATGTAGATTCATGCTGAATTTTTGAAAATTAAAGTCTTTTACTTACATTGGGTAATTAGTGGAAAATCGGTTAGAGGTCTTTACAACATAAATCCTCAGCAACACTAAATCTTCTACGCTATATCCTGATCGAAAGCAAAACCGACTTGTGGAAATCGATCTGAAAGAACAAAAGAATATAATTTTCATCTAAATTTTTCCCTACGGAAAATCAGCAATTGGAAAAAAAAATTAGCAAAAAGTTAATATAGTGATTACCATTGAATCTTATTCAATTAATTAATTATTTTGGGCCAAAACCAATTCGTTTCTTAAACCAATTGTATTTAATTCTCTCTAATATTTATTATTAAATAAACTCATTATTTAATTAATTATTAATTTCCATTTAAATAAACTCATTATTTAAATAATTAATAATATTAACATTTATTCCCGTTTAAATAATTTATTTATTTAAACAATTAATTTTTCCTTAAATTATTATAATTTATAATGTTATATTAATTTCCATTTAAATAAACTCTTTATTTAAATAATTAATATTGCATCAATATTAATAATATTAATATTAATTTTCATTTAAATAATCTCATTATTCAAATAATTAATATTGCCTAATTTTAAGTAAAATCAATTACTTAAATTATTTGTTCTTCTTAAGTTAAATTAATAACTTAGTTTTGCTACAACGATATTTGGGCTAGCATAGGGACTCAATGGACCTATAGATCATAGGCTTAATAATTAGTCAATTAAGTGATTAACTCATAATCAGTTAATTACTTATTATCTAACTATGAATAATTCCACTATAGATTCATAGCTGAACTCCCTTCACTATAGATGAGTTATGTTCATTTAGTTTATCTTTTATTATATATGTGATATATCCTTCACGTGAAACACTCATAATTACAGGCGGATTAAATTTACCGTTTTATCCCTGTAATTATCATTTTATCATTGTGTTGCCGCTTATTCTCCAAGGAACATTATCTTTAATCGAACTAGAGATAAAATACTTTTGTGATCACTATAAGTCGTGGCTCCACTTGTTCATGTCTGGAATCAGTACATCAATGGAGTTTCCTAAAGTTTCTAAAATGTTTAGGTATCGCACTGATACCGTTAATTTATAGGAAAGTTATGAATTTCATCTCGTGGAAATGTGTTCCTAGCTACTTATCTAGTCATGTTCCTAAAACAGGAGTGTATTGAGCGTTCATATCAGATCATTCTCAACCATGTGAATCAAAAACATAACTCCATAAATAGAAGTCCATATTTCACTCAAAATTGAGATTTATCACGGTTGATAAACTTAGTTTGATATTCGATCATTTCTCGTAAACGATACTAATGAGAAATTTGATCAAACACCATGGTCCTGTCTTATACAATCAACATTGCATATGATATTTCTATTTTATACAAAATGCGAAGCTATATCAACAGTGTTACCAAGATAAGCTTCCAAAACGTTATCCATTTACTTTTGACACTTTTAAGTTACTCATCTCAACTTTAATCATCTCGTATGACTCACATACTTAGTCGTTATTTCATAAGAGCAACTTAAGGTTTTACTATTTGAATGTTTGATATCAATATAATTTCATGTATTCTTAATATCATTCATTGAATCAATCTAGATAATATAAAGAACTTATGCTTATTTATTTAATTTATTCGAAATAAATTATCTTTATTAAATAACTATAAGTTTTAGGACACCATTCCTAACAAAGACCCCCCCTCCCCTCACTCTTATCATTTTCTTGGCCTCGTGACATCATCACTACCTTGTGAAAATACGAACATACCCTTACATTATTTCCCCCCAAAACTCTTATGTCTCTCCCTTACTTTATCCCCCCCCCCTTACTTTATTTTTCTCCAACTAAACTCATCTTTCTCATCTCCCATCTTCCTCATTTATTAATCTAAAAAAACTTTATTTCTCTACAAACTTTTCAACCATACTTCTTCAAGGGGTTCACATCTAAATCAAATATTGAATTCATCTACTCTTGCTAAAAAAATAATACAAATATAAATGTTTTATCATGTAAAAATTCATCTAGATTTAAGTTATTTATAAAAGAAAAACTGGAATTTTGGACCGAGATGGGAATTTTGGACCAAGATAGAGGAGCGAGATGAGAATTTTGGACCAAGATGGTTCTCATCTCATCTTGGTCTAAGGTGGATCAACCTCCATCTCAGTCTAAAATTTCAATCTCTGTCCTCTATTTTGGTAAAAAATTCTCATATTGGTCCAAAATTCCAGTTTTTTTAATCACTTAAATCTAGATTGATTTTTACATGATAAAATATTTATATTTATATTACTTTTTGAGCAAGAGTGAAAGATGAATTTAATATTTGATTTAGATGTGAACCCTAGAGAAATAAAGTTTTTTGAGATTAATGAATGAAAAAGATGGGAGATGAGAAAGATGAGTTTAGGGGGGAAAATAAAGTAAGGCAGGGAGATGAGAGGTTTTTTTTGGGGGAAATAGAATCAAGGAGAGAGATGAGAGTTTTGGGGAGAAATAAAGTAAGAGTATGTATTGTATTTTCAGAAGGTAGTGATGATGTTATGAGATCAATAAAATGATAAGAGTGAGGGGAGAGTATTAACCTTTGAAGAGAAATTTGAAGGTCAATGAGACCAATTTCTCAACAGATTTGAGGGAAATAAAATAAGGGCATGTTTGTATTTTAACAAGATAGTAATAATGTTGAAAATTTGGGTAAAATGACCTCCAAAATCCTAAATTAATGTTTTTTTACCTCCATTTTCATTTTAACATTTTTTGACCTTATGATGATGTCATCTTTGTGTGAAAAGTCTCATTTACCCTCATTTCCGCTCTCCTCTCTCCCACCCAAAAAGAAGAAGAAGTTCATCCTCATCTCAACTTCAAGCAATTCTTCATCTTTCAAATTCAACTTCCCATTGATTCTTCAGATCTAACAACAAAAAGGTACACCAATTCGAAACCATTCATTCTCATCCAACGAAATCGAAGGTTTCTGGAAATCCAGGATTTCCTCCTTCGATTTCTGAATCTCTGGATTCCGGAGTAATCCGGACTTCCGGATCTCAACCTCCGGAATTCTATCTATTTTTTATTTATTTTTTTGTTTTCTCTGGAATAAATTCCGGAGTCCGGAATTTTTGGCAGAGGCCCAATTTTTTTATTTTTTTATTTTTTAAAAAATTTAACTTATATGTGGTTTATTTAATTTAGCTTATATGTGGTTTTATTTTTAATTAGTTAGGTAATTTAGTAGTTTATATGTAGTTTTATTTTAAAATTAGTTAGTTTATATGTAGTTTTATTTTAAAATTAGTTATTTAATTTAGTTTAAATGTGGTTTTTTTGTTAATTAGTTATCTAATTTAGTTTATATGTGGTTTTTTTAATTAGTTCTTTAATTTGGTTTATATGTGTTTTTTCAGTTCAAAATGTCTATGAGCAATGATGATGTGTTGTTGATAATTCCGTCGGATCAACATTTTCATTCCACCCTTAGTAACTTATCACACCTATCACATACTGTTAGTTTGATTACTAGTGTTCTCACTCCTCATCAATTAGAGTTATTTAAAAGCTCAAGCATTGGTAGGTTGATTGATACCGAGTTGGTCTTTTGTGGTCCGCTTATACATCAAGTTTTGTTTAGAAAGATTGAACAACCGGATAAGAAAATTATGCAATTGTTTAATGGAGGGGAGGTTATTACATTTTCATTGAGATCTTTTGAGGAGATTACCGGGTTAAAGGCTACGAGGAATTTCACACAACCTGAGTTCAATTCTAGACTTAGACAATTATTGTTTAATGATAGCGTTCAGGTAACATCGAACGAGTTAGAAACGAAGTTGGAAAACCATGGATTGAATGATTATGGAGATGTTGTGAAGTTAGCACTTTTGTGTTTTATTGAATTGGTGCTATTGGGAAATAAGAGAACGACACTTATTGATACCTCATTGCTATCTATTTCGGATGACAATGATAGTTTTGAAAATTATGATTGGGCTTAATTATCCTTCAATAGGACACTTAGTGGGTTGCGCAATGCACTTAAGAAACGCAAGTGGAAACCTGGTGAAGTTTGTTGGAAGGAAACCAAGTCTTATAGTCTTTATGGGTTTACGTTTGCTTTTCAGGTATTTTTGTTATACTTATTTAATTACTGCTAATTGTTTTACATTTTATTATATGTATTGTAATTTTTATAGGTATGGATTTATGAAACAATCCCGTCGATTGCGAAGATATGTGCACACAAAATCAATGACCGATCGATGCCACCGATAGCCCATTGGAATTGTAACAAATTGGTTAAAATGGAAAGGCTTGAACGAGAAATCTTTTCGAAGGATAAGGTTCGAGATATTTCCCCGTGATTTAAATAGCACATTATGTTTATAACTTTTTATCATTGATTATTATTATTTTTTTCTCTTTTCTTTATACAGATAGATGTGAATGACGACATTGATTCTCACATTGACCAAACGGGTAAAACCGTCAGAAGAGAGAAGGTTGATAAAAAAAGAAAAAATTTACTACCTGTGAAGAATGTGGAGGAAGAGAAAAAACAGAAAGATGGGAAGGAAGAGAAAAAACATAAAAGGGGGGAGGAAGAGGTAAGGCAAAAAATTAAGGGGGGAAAAAGCGAAAAATCTAAAGGGTTGTCATTCTCCTATAAAGACTGCATTAAATGCACCGATGCTCGAGTTGAACATTTAGAAGCAGAGGTGTGAGGGTTGAGAGCAGATATGCAGGTAGTTTTGGCCACTCTAAAAAACATGGAGAAGTATATCTGTAAGGTATGAATTAAACGTGTTTTGTATTTTTGTTTTGATAATGTCATTAATTTTCTATACGTGCGTTTTTCATATATATGTCATAATGTAGGGTGATGGATCGAAAGTTGAATTAGGGGAGGATGCATTAGACATTAATGAGAAATCGGAGGAAGTTGTGGAAGAAATCGGGGATGAAATTGGTGAGGAAATTTGTGGTGATCAAGTTGGGGAGGAACATGGAGAAGAACTTCCTGATGTTTCCAATAAGATTACCATCATTGAATCTCAAGATGAAAGAAATAAGGATAATGCTATTCCATCGAAGAAGAAAAATAATGCAGAAGATATTATGCAAATAGATAAGCCTTTGGATTTTCCGAAACCATCGCCTCGAGTGGCTAGGCATATAAATCTTTTTCCAAAAATACGATCTCCATTTGTGGTTCCCAAGAAGACCGTGAAATCGATGAAATTGCGTCAATATGATCCTGCACACAAAATACCAAAAGAACTGACGGCGTAATTCAAAAGTTGGTTAGCTAAGATCTCAGTAGACACTAGACGTAAAACTTGCTATGGGAAACCGAAGAAGAAGTTTTTTGAAGATTTGGTAACTTTTAAAAAATTGGATGGTGAGGTATGAAAAATATGTTATTTTTTAAGCATTCACCTTGTTCAATTACCATGTTTTATAATGTTTGGTGGTTTTGTAACAGCACATGGATACAATATTCATGTTCATTCGCTTGAAGGTTCGAATGAGGCCTGCATGCATGTGTCATGAATTTGCAACAGTTGATGCCTTTTTTATGGTTAGTATTGACGAGTAAATTTATGCACTTGCTGTTTGTATTTAATTCACTAGTTATTGTCAACACAATTGTAGAGTGAATGCGAAAAAATAATGATGGAGCGGGAAAATGCGCTGAAAAATGGTACGTGTTGGGTACCCAAAGCACATTTTGGTGAAAACTGTATTGGTGACTACATCTTAGGCGATAATCGAGACTACAATGACCCTTGGGCTTCTGTGGATTATGTAAGAAGCAACATTACTATAAGCATTTATGAGTTATGACTAATATTATAACCATTTATTTAATTAACCTTAATTTTTTAGGTATACGCAGCATTGAACGTCCAAGGAAGTCATTGGGTTTTACTTCAGGTCGATATAAGTTCCAACATATGCCGATGTAGCTACATTGACAGAATTGTTGCAATCTTTCTGTACGATCGTGCCACTACTTTTGGAATCAATTGGTTTAATCAATTCCACCGATCGTTGGCCAGTTGAACGCATGGACAATGTGCCAGAACAAACGGGTGGTGTTGACTGTGGAGTGTTTTGTTGTAAATTTTTTGAATATCTTGTAACCGGGTCCAATTTTGCTTCATTAAAACAAACTAACATTAAAGCTTTTAGGTTACAATTGGCGACCGAATTGTGGTCGAACCATCCTATTTTTACATAACCATTTTTTGTATATTGAAATGTTTGTTTTTTCAAGTAACTTAAATATAATATTAATTTTAATGGATTGAAAAAAAGTAAATTGAAATTGAAAAAAAAGCATGAAATTGGAAAGAAAAAAAAATTAGTTTGAACTTGAAATTGAAAAAATAATGAAATTGAAAAAAAGTAAATTGTAAACGTAAATTTGAAATTGAAATTGAAAAAAGAATGAAATTAAAAAAAAAAAAGGAAATTGCAAAAGTAGAATTTGAAATTTAAATTGGAAAAGAAAGAAAAAAAAAATATTGGACTCTGTCCAAAATTCCGGAGGACCGGAATTGAAATCCGGTCCTCCGGAATTTTAAACAGCCGGTTTTTTTTTTTTCATTTTCAGTTTCATTTTACTTTTCAATTTACTTTTTACTTTTTTTCATTCATTTTGAATTTCAAATTAATTTATCAATTTACTTTTTTTTCCATTCATTTTCAATTTCAAATTAATTTATCAATTTACTTTTTTTTTCATTCATTTTCAATTTCAAATTAATTTATCAATTTACTTTTTTTTTCATTCACTTTCAATTTCAAATTAATTTATCAAAATTTTTTTTCATTTATTTTCAATTTCAAATTAATTTATCAATTTACTTTTTTTTTTCATTCACTTTCAATTTCATGCTTTCAATTTACTTTTTCAATTTACTTTTATACACCTAAAAATTAGTAATAAGAAAAGAAACATTATGAGTTTTTTAAACAAAAACAGAAATAAAGATTAAAAACACCTATAAACTACTTTTATACACCTATAAGAGTCTTTTACTTATACGATAAAGGGTTGTGACAAATTTTTCTGTTATGACCGGTGGAACCGCACCTACCACATTTTCGGCTTTGAGAAGTCTCCTCGCCAGTGGATGGAATTCTAAGCTTCTTACGACGCCCAATTCGAGCCACTTCTTTTGGTGGCAACACTTCAATCGGTACAAACCCCTCAGACAATTTCCATTCTGAAGAGTGACCTACAGGCATGATCGGCTCCGCATAAGAATTCACCCAACATTCAGTCGTATAGAAACGAGAGCACATTACATATGGGCTGATGTTGCGGTCTCTTGCAGAAGCTAATTCGTGCACACAGGGTATCTGATCTAAATCAAATACCCGACAAGAGCATTCTTTCGCATGTAAGTCAACCCGTCCAAACCTGTCTCCATCCGGTACATTGGATTGATAACAATAAATGTTTATAGCTCCGAGTGTTAATGATTTTTTATGGTTTTTCCTTAAGATGTCTTCTGCATGAGTCGTCAAATTTGTTGTACATTTCAATGCTTCATTACGACGCTCCCAAAACCATTCTTGCAACTTAGCTCTAATACTTTCCACTAACGCAATTACCGGTAGTTCCCTTTCATGAACCAATACCCCATTTATACATTCTGCAATATTGGTCGTCATGATATTATACCTTCTCCTTGAACAGAAAGCACGAGCCCATTTTTCAAGTCCAACCTCTTCTAAATACTCGCATACACCCTGATATTTTTTAAGGTCATTCCACAGGTGATAAAAATCAGACTCACGATATGCTTTGGCTGCAAGGAAGAATATAGGATTTATTGCATCGTTTTTTAATTTAGCAGTGAGATTCATACTCAAGTGATGTATAAAAAACCCATGTATTGCATGAGGGAATACGGACGCCACGGAATTAATGATGCTTTTATTTCTATAAAAAATAAATACCAAATCATCAACATCACCAATTGCACTTTTTAGTTTTTCCATAAACCACGTCCATGAATCATCCTTCTCCCTATCTACGATTCCAAAAGCAAGTGGGTAAATTTGATTATTACCGTCCAAACAGACACTGACTAATAATGTACCCCTATATTTCCCCTTCAAAAAGGATCCATCTGTTAAGAATGGTGTCCTAAAACTTGTAATTATTTAATAATAATAATTTATTAAGAATAAATTAAATAAATAAACATAAGTTCTTTATATTATCTAGATTGATTCAATTAATGATATTAGGAATATATGGAAATATATAAATATCAAACATTCAAATAGTAAAATCCTAAGTCACTCTTATGAAATCACAACTTAGTATGTGAGTCATACGAGCGGATTAAAGTCGAGATGAGTAACTTAAACGTGTCTACAGTAAACGGATAACGTTTGGGAACCTTATCCTGGTAACACTGTTGATAGCTTGGCATTTTGTTTATAGACAAATGATCGAATCCTGATATCCATGTGGGAGACATGAAATGGAAGTATCATATGCAATGTTGATTGTATAAGACAGGACCACAATGTTAGATCAAATTTCTCATTAGTACCGTTTACGAGAAATAATTGAATATCAAACTAAGTTTATCAACCGTGATAGATCTCAATCCTGAGTGAAATGCGGACTCCTATTTGTGGAGTTATGTTCTTTGATTCACATAGTTGAGAAGCGTCTGTAAGAACGCTCAATACACTCTGTTTTGGGAACATGACTAGATAAGTAGGCTGGGAACTCATTTTCATGAGATGGAATTCATAACTTTCCTATAAATTAACGGTATCGGTCCGATACCTAAACATTTTAGGAACTTTAGGAAACTCCTCGATGTCCTGATTCGAGACATGAACAAGTGACGTCACGACTTCTATTGATCACGTAGTATCTTATCTCTAGTTCGACTAAAGATAAAGTTCATCGGAGAATCGCGGGAACACAAGGATAAAACGGTAATTACAGGGACAAAACGGTAAATTTATCCGCTTGTAATTATGAGGGTTCCACGTGAAGGATATATCACGAGATATAAATAAAAGATAAACTAAATGGACATAACTCATCTATAGTGAAGGGAGTTCACTATGAATCTATAGTGGAATTATTCATAGTTAGATAATAAGTAATTAACCGATTATGTGTTAATCACTTAATTGACTAATTATTAAGCCCATGATCTATAGGTCCATCGGGTCCCTATGCTAGCCCAAATATCGTAGTCGCGAAATCAAGTAGAAGAAATGGAAATTTTAAGTAAAGTGAATTACTTAAAATAGGCAATATTAATTGTTTAAATATTGAGTATATTTAAACGGTAATTAATATAAACATTATTAATTGTTTAAATAATGAGTTTATTTAAACATGAAATTAATAATGAAATATTATTAATTATACATTATTAATTATTTAAATATTGAGTATATTTAAATGGTAATTAATAATTTGAAATTAATTAACAATTATTAATTGTTTAAATAATTATATTTAAACGAAAATTAATAATTAAAATTAATTAAATTAATAATAAAATATTGTCAACAAAATTATTAATTAAATAATGAATTTATGGAAATTAATAATTATAATATTTATTATTAATTATTTAAATAATGAAAATTATTTAAATGGAAATTAATAATTAAATATAAATTGGATAATATTTAGTCGGGAGAAAACATTAATATTATTAATTGTTTAAATAAAATATTTTATTTAAATGGTAATTAATAAATAAATTAATTAAGTTGGACTTATTAATTTAAGAGAGAATTTCAAGCCCAATTGGATTAATGAACCCAATTGGAATTGGCCCAAAATAATTAATTAAATAAATTGTATTTATTTATTATTTTATGATGATAAAATCGGCCATGACATGTATTTTGAGGAGATAAGTGTTTGAATTATATCCTAAAATAATTACATAGATTTATTTACCCAAGATAAATAAAAATAAAGAAAATATAATAATCTTCTATTTATCCATGGCATTTTCGAAATTGCTAGATAAAGGAAAGAGATAATATTTTTTTCTTTTTGTATTTATCTCTATAGATTAATCCTAATGTGATTAGGATTCCTATTTTTCTATAAATAAGAGGGTTGGGTCATTCATAAATCACACAATTTAATTCCATAAAAAGTTGGAACTCTCTCTTCTTCCCTTCTTCCCCCCATAGTCGAAATTCCCTAGTCATTATTGGGAAGCAAATATTTTTCTTCTTCCCAATTTCTTCTTAAGTTCGATCCCACAATCAGATTTCGTTTGATCGATCGGGATATAGCGTAGAAGATCAGGTGTTGCTGAGGATTTGATGCTGTAAAGAAACCTCCAACCGATTCTCCATATTTTACTCAATGTAAGTAAAGGGTTTTAATTTTCTAAAAACGAGCATGAATCTACATGTTTTTATCACAAATTGCATGATATTAATAGATCCTAAATTAAGTGTTAATTTGTGTTACTAAATAAATTCCGCTAATTTAGTAAATCATCCCTTCAGCTTTATCATAACTGATGTTAAGACCATATTCTTTTCGCATGTCACTAATTATATCTTTGGGCCTATACTGACGACCAACATCTTCAACTATCCCCTTTATTATATCTCCAATAACCCAACTTCACGCTTGTCTGTGGTCATGATTCAGCACATCCAGCGAACAACTCTGAACATCTACAGACTTGGAAATTCGAAATATTTCGTACCCTTTCAAACAAGTAGCTCGTAACCTCCACTTGCAATTCGTATCAATACATCCCACTGAGAACAAAGATTTCGTCGACTTTTTCACTTTAAACTCTTTGTTAATTCTCATCGCTGCAATGAACAGTTTCATCGACAAATCTTTTTTTGAGAGAAAAATACTCCCCTCTGCAAACTCATCCCCCATAGAATTTCCATATGACAGCATATCCATTGAACTTGATGTATTCGTAATAACTGTTTCTTCATGAGATTTACACTTTCCTTTCTTAACATCTCTTCTTTCTAGATTATCAGACTGAGGATGTAAAAACTGCGTTTGTGGTAAAAAGTGGTCATCCATGAAAGGCTCTTTATCATTACCTAAATCACACGGAGCAATGTTCTCATCTATTGTTGGAATGGTTGATGAGTTTCGATTGTCATTGGCTACGTGGTTACTGCCAGAACTAGACTCAATGTACGGATTGAATTGGATATTCCGTTCACTAGTCACATCTTTGGGAACAGTTGATATATACAAGGGAAGTGCAGATGCATCTTCACCCATTAAAAAAAAATTTAGGTCCTCTTCGTTGTTTATGTCGCATGGAGGGGAGTCAATAAGTAACTTGTAAATGCACTTGATCTTAATATCAAACACTTCATGATCAATTTTGGCAACTGTATACACTCGAACTAGAAATTCTTCGTACGTTATACTTTTACTTATCGCTATTCCTTTAGTGTTACTGCCTATATACCTGTTACCATTAGCATCCCATTCTCCACCATAACGAATAAATATTCTTGTCATTGACATCCTGTAAAACAAATACCGAGACAAATGTTAAATCCTAAACCCTTATATAGGGATAAAAACAATTAAATTGGAAATTCAGGAACAAATTTAAAAAACCGGTCTTAATATGAAAAAATAAATAAAAAAATTACAAATTCCGGAGGTACCACTGAATTAAGGAGATATTATAAAAAAAGGATTCCGGATCAAAAATCGAATTTCGGAGAAAATTTTTATATTTCGAGGCAACCCGGATTTTTCTAAAAAATGGTTAGAAAGAAAGAGATCAATGTTCATACCTTGAATAATGAAGAGATTGAAGGAATGATGGAGAGAGTTGAGATTGAGAATTTTAGAGAGAGAATTTTTAGAGAGAGAAAACCATTTGTAAAGTGAGAGTGTTATCATATTACATATATAAATAAATTTTTAAGGGTAAATTGGAGTTTTCACACAAAGATGACATCATCATAAGGTCAAAAAATGTTAATTTGAGAATGGAGGTCAAAAAATATTAATTTAGAATTTTGGAAGTCATTTTACCCAAATTTTTTAATAATGTTATAAGGTCAATAAAATGATAAGAGTTGGGAGAATCTATTAACTTAGAAACGAAATTTGAAGGTGAAATGGGGGCAAATTTCCCATTCTCCACCAAATCAGATATAATAATTAAAATACATTGTAAGCTTTTTTGGTGCAGCTTGTCACGGGGCCGTACTAGGAAAGCGTGCTCTGTTCTGTTTCAGTAGGCTGCCTCCCTCCCCCTTCCATTTGCCAAACGTCTTTCAGCAATTCCAAAAACTCTCTCCATTTCCATTTCAAGTTCTGCGCCGTTTCTTCCGTAAGTTTTTACTTACTCTTTTAGATTCTCTGTTTTCTTCTTTTTCATTTACGATTTTCTTAACTGCCAAACATACTGGTATGGTAACGATTGATTTCCTTGTCTCATCAACTGAATGAAGCATGAAAACCTAAATCTTTTACCTGATTTCTGTTCAATTTTCGTTGCAAGTTTTACTCTCTTGCCCTTCAACTTGATCTTGGGTCGCTATCTTTTTTCTTCATTTTTCTGATTTTTGCAGCTAACATAGATCTCCGTCTTCCTTTCTCTCTCCTTTGCAACGTGTAGGCCATCTTCTTGTGGAAAAAAACGTTTTTTTTATTGGGTTTTTGAGATTCTGCACTGTTTTGTTTTGTTTTGTTTTGCATGCTGAGAATTTTTATGGATTCTGGGTGTGGAAGCACATTTTTTTTTATTGGTGCTATTTTGTGGATTCTCGGTTCAATGAAAATGTTATAAACAATTGAGCTTTCGATGACCAAATGTCGGACTAATTCGGTTTCGGGATCGGTTGTTATTCCTAAGCTCATTATCTTATTAGCTTTCAAGCTCAAGCTTACTAGCCTCTTTTGTATGTTTCTAATTTCCGACCAGGGTTTAGCCCAATAGTAAGACACTTGTGTTCTCTCTGTCTAAGTTAGAAGACTAAATCTCTCCCCCTGCATTCTCGTCTTTTCTTTAAGCTTATTAGCTTTCAAGCTCGCTGTATGAGCTCGCTGTATGATTCTCCTACCCTCTCTCCCTTTTTTTTAGCGCCAGAGAGTATTTTTTTTAATCTGTATTGCAGTTATCTAGTTTGCCAAATCTAAAGACTGATAATAAAAAAAACAAGTATTATATTACCTTCCGTTGACCTTTTATGCTAAGTCTACCAAAGTTTAAGTAAAATTAAAAGGAGTGATAATTTTAAGTTGAAAACAATTGATGGTAATAATACTTCCTGGTAGGTCAAAAATTAACCTTTTGAATTTTGATTGAAAATGAGTTGTAATTTGATGAGAAATAAAAATTATAAAGATCAATATTATCAGATAAATGGGGTTGGGTCATTTTTCAACTTTGTTTTTGAGGATATATAACTCAATATTTTTAGCCATTGAGGGATGCAATTCTTATTATTTTTGCAGTATGAATATGTTCAACTTTTCATTGATTGTATTTGTGGAGAATTATTCTACAAAGCAAATTATTTATTCATCATACTAGGACATTTTCTTTCTAAGTTTGGGTTCAACACTTCATTTTTTTTCCCAAGATGATTATTTATAATTGATCACTGCTCATTAGAAGCGTCAATCAGTCTTACATAATCTTTTGAATCAGGAGTGGATTGCCCAATATTGATGCATATAAATTTTGGTTTGCAGAAATGTCAGTTTTAGGGCGGAGAGGAATTCATTATATTTCGAAACTAAATGCAGCAAGCATTCCCTCTGCAGTGATTGAAAATGGTCAAAACCGTGTCATTGATGCTTCTCTTACGCTCATTCGTGAAAGAGCAAAGCTCAAGGTATGCTGGTTTAAATAATATTTCATCCTTATTTCAGTTGGTCTCTTTATGAGAATCTAATTCCCGATATGTTTGATTCGTATTGAATAACTTTTAAATAATTTAACTAACTGACTAAATTTTGTATGATTATTCATTGTGATAAGGGTTTCTTAATTAAGCAGAGGGATAAAAATGTAGTAGATGTAGCTAAACTATAATTTTATGCATATCATCTAGTTAGTTAAATTTTGGAAAATGCATTAACCTGCTTAGCATTTGCTCATTCCTATGACATGAGTTTTGTGTTAAAATGTTAAATCACTACTAGACCATAAGCTTAATCTAATGGGTAAAGGAAGATTTAATCATATATCTCAACACCCCTCCTCATATGTGGGCTTGGATATTTGCACAAGACCCAAACATATGGATTTTTTAATAAATTGGGAGGGAAATGTCATCAGAGGGGTTCGAACTCAAATGTGTTTTGTATTAAATATGTTAAAGCACTACTAGACCCAAAAGCTTAAGCTAATAGGTAAAGAAAAATTTAATCATATATCTCAACATTCCTCCTCACGAGTCACATGTGGGCTTGGATATTTGCGCAAGACCCAAACATGTGGTATTTTTATTAAATGGGGTTCAAACTCAAATCTCTTGCTGTGATACCATATCAAATATGTTAAATCACCACTAGACCAAAAATTTAAGCTAATGGGTAAAGGAAAATTTAATCATATTTCTCAATAGTACTTAATTTTGATAAGCATCAATGGTATTGAGCATTTAAGTTTTGAATTTGTTACCTTAGGGCGAGCTTGTGCGTGCCTTAGGAGGTGCTGTAGCATCGGCATCTCTTCTTGGAGTTCCTCTAGGACATAACTCATCATTTCTTCAAGGTCCTGCATTTGCACCTCCTCGGATTAGGGAGGCCATATGGTGTGGCAGCACAAATCCTACTACAGAAGAAGGTATCTGCTTATGTTGCCTTTAGGAACTTTCATAAAACTAAGTATGTTTTTGCTTATTGTTGAATAGCAATTGGAACCACGATCCTTTACATCGTTGCTTGAAATTGACATCTTATCACTGTTTTTATTCAAGTATGATACTGCATAAATTTTAGTCATTTATAGGAATTTCAAATCAGCTATTAATCATCGAAGATTTCATCACAAAAATTTAACTAATCATGAAATCCAGGGGATTTTCAATGTGTATTCTCATCTATTTACAATTTGAGGTATTAGTTGAGACTACAAAGTGCTGTTCCCTTGTCTGATAGCTAATATTGGCAGAAATTATAAACACTATTTGACTATACGGCGTACCTTGTAGAAGATGATGCTTTTGTAATGCAGGGAAAGAACTTACTGACCCCAGAGTGCTGACGGATGTTGGTGATGTCCCTGTACAAGAGATCAGGGATTGTGGTGTAGATGACGAAAGATTGATGAATGTTGTAAGTGAATCCGTCAAGCTGGTAATGGAACAGGTGAGTTCCCCTATAGATTGTTTTATGTATAGTTTAAGGTTTGACATCTACTTTTTCAAGTGCAGTGGCTAACCGAATAGTCACTTATGAGATGGAGCGTATATGAGCATCGTTGGCACTATTTGATTGGTTTTCACTTTTTAAGCTTTTGATAAATCTTATGATTAAGAAACACCAGAAGTGAAATATTTACTGATTTTTAGTGTGGTGATGTTAAACAACTGAAAGTATGGGCATGCCAAAAAAAAAAAAAAAAAAATTATAAAATGAAGTTTACACAAGGAAAAGGGAACCACCCTTGAAAAAACCAAGCTAATGAGTTACAGAAAACCTCTCCAGATGGAAGCTGTGTTAGAGAGAGTATAATTACAAAAGAATATGATAGTGAACTCCCAAAAGAGGCAGCAAAATTATGGGATCTCAAATATTTTCATGTTGTCTTTGAGCATCCTAAGAAAGTCTTCAATTTTTTTCTGACCAAACATCTCAAAGCATAGGAAAATTGTAAACTAAACTGCATATCATTTACCTGGTGTCTTCTCATTGAAGTTCTTTCGACTAGAAAATTTCATGGTTTTAGATGCCTTCTGTTTTTTTTTTCTTTTTTTTTTTTTAAAAAAAAAATTTCTGGATATTTGACCATCGAGAAATAGAATGTGCCTGTGTATATGTGCCTGTGGTTATTGTCTTTATAAGTTGAATGGGTTAAAACTGGAATCTTGCTCCCTTAGGATCCACTACGCCCACTGGTTTTAGGAGGCGATCACTCTATATCATACCCTGTTATTAGAGCTGTCTCTGAGAAGCTTGGTGGTCAAATTGATGTTCTTCATCTAGATGCCCATCCTGATAATTATGATGCTTACGAAGGAAACTATTATTCACATGCTTCTTCTTTTGCACGAATTATGGAAGGTGGTTATGTCAGGCGGCTTTTGCAGGTAAGTTTCTTTTTCCTTTCAATGTGCTTCAGATAATAGTTTTATTTGTTCTCTGGATTACTACTTTATTTGATTATTAAATTTTGATTCTGTGAGCTTATCTCAAAAACAGGTTTAGTTATCCTTGTTTATTTTTTTTTACAAGTATAATTGTTGTCCTTCACATAGCAACCTAATCTAATATAAACTGCGAAGTATTTAGTCTCAAGATTCCTATCTTGAAATTAGAGGTGATTTTTCTTTGTAATTTTCTATATTCAAACCAAATGGAGGGATTTTTTGTAATCCCATTTGGTTGTGGAGGGAGGCTCCTCGTCTTTACTGTATCTTGTGTATTATTTCTTATTGATTATCTTAAAAGAATAAATAATTGTAAATAAAACTTAACTTGTTTGAAATGCTATTTTGGGTTTTTGTTGATGCATTTTGCCTAATTACTGCTACATTCTTAAAACTGATACTTGGTATTCGAGTATAAGCAAGCGATATTGGCCAAAGAGTTTATGTATTCATATGCCTTTAACTTGGACAGGCACTGTAACAACTTTGTTCTATAGCTTGACAAATAACTTCAAATAGTGCCATTAAGAAGTAGATCATGAAGCCTTGAGTGATGAATGTTCATTATATGGGTTTAAGGAAAAATCAGGAACACCTCATTGGTAAATGATACCATACAAACAAACTAAGATTTATTTTGCTTTTAATTTGCATGCTTTTTGTTATCTCTCGGACATTTTTATTAGTAAACACCTGAAAAATCTCCCAAAGTGCCGTTAATCAAGTTGCATTAGATTCAACATATTAGCTCATGTACAATTCAAGTTTTTCATCTGTCCTCTGCATCGTTTAATATACATATGTGACATGTTTTTATTCCTTTTATTTTCCTTCTCTTTTCTAAAGCAGAATCTCATTCTCACTCATACATTGATAAAAGATGTCCTACTGAACTTGAATTATAATTTTTCAGGCTGGTATAAGATCAATATCAAAAGAAGGAAGAGAGCAAGCAAAAAGATTTGGAGTGGAGCTATATGAAATGCGGACCTTTTCAAGAGATCGCGAATATTTGGAAAATTTGGTCTCTCTCTCTCTTTCTCTCTCCTCCTCGCCCCCTCCCCCTCTCCCTCTGTACATGGATACTTAATCCTAGTGCAAAACATGTTATCTTTCTTTCTTTTACCTCAATAACCATGGCCTCCAGCAATTGTAATGTCTGATACTTAATCCTATGCTTTCTGTCTTAACTCATTGTAATGTCTTATGCAGCAATTGGGGGAGGGTGTAAAGGGTGTCTACGTTTCAATTGACGTGGACTCTTTGGATCCTGCATTTGCTCCTGGAGTGTCTCATATTGAGCCAGGAGGTCTGTCGTTCCGTGATATTCTCAACATTCTCCACAACCTCAAAGGGGATATCGTAGGTGCAGATGTCGTGGAGTTCAACCCTCAGAGAGACACTGTGGATGGGATGACAGCCATGGTTGCTGCTAAGCTCGTAAGGGAACTCACTGCTAAGATAGCAAAGTGAAAAGCCTGGCTCGGTTTCCATTTTGACGCTTGCAACTTTTTCTTGTGCACTTGGTGCGGCTTAACAACGAATTTAGCATTACAAAGACCTACTTGCAGAGGGAATTTTAGTAAACTAGCAACATGATTGTATGTTATGAGACCTTACTGTTTTGTGCCGCGTGAAATAAGATTAGGAGATTTTATCCATGTACTCCGAGGACAACGTTATGCTTAGGTTTAGCATTCAAAAGTTGATGGAACAATGGAAGAACTTGAGTAATCATAATAATTTTGAACCATTCAAGAAGAATCTTCTTCGATTAAGATTTCAATATATATTAGCGGCTAAGTGGATTGAAATTTTCATTTTACAGTTCCCAATCATTTTGAATCTGAAGTTGTCTTATTCAAATGCAACTGTTGTTGAAATGATTGGTTGATTCAATTGAACATCTGAAGCAGTTAAAATTTATTTAAATTCCACAATGGAAAATTGAAATTTCCATTTGATTGTTCAGCCGATTCCATAAATTTTCTTTACTTTTTCTATGCTGTCACAATAATTCAATTTCTTCCTTTCAAATTTCCTATCTATTTGTGGGTGGAAACCATTATAATAGGCAGGTTAGTTTTCTGGTTTTACTTGAACTCTTTATCAAGCTCATCTTCTCGGTCTTCTTTCTTTTCCATTGCCAAACCCTTGTATCGTTTGGCACAGACTAAATAGAATACCAAGTTAAGAGCAGTCAAAGCAGCCGATAGAAAGAAAAATCTGTCCAAATGACCATGGTTCAGGTTTGGAGGAACCCAACCTGGCCTTCCTTTGGTTGTCGTAATCGCCATTACCACTGTTAAAATCATGCTTGCAACGTAACTCCCCATTGCTGTTGAAGACATGGACAGTCCCATTCCCAAGCTTTTTAATCCATCCGGCGCTTGTGATGTGAAAAATTCCATTTGAGCTACACAAACTAATGCTTCTGAGACGCCCACAAGTATATATTGTGGTGTTTGCCAAAAAATACACAAGGAACTTGTCTCTTTACCGCTTCTGTCTGCATGTTTCAACCGTTTCTGCTCGACAATGCCTGCAATTATCAGGGCTACTACTGCAATTGCTAGGCCGATCCCTATTCTTTGAAGTTCATTTGGAGGTTTTGGTTTCCTTTTTGTGATTTTAATGTACATGGGAACAAGAAGTTTGTCATAGAGCATGATGAACATTGTTGTGCTCACAATGTCGAACGCAGTCAAGCTAGCAGGAGGGATGTGAAAGTTCGAGACAACGGTGTTCATGGCAGCTCCTTGTTCAACAAAAAGAGAGAGCATTTGAATAAACACGACAGAGGAGAAAATGGTGCACAACCAGACTGGTAGAAGCCTCAATATGCATTTGACTTCTTCAACCTGAGTTACAGAACAAATTTGCCATGGATTTGGAGTTTGGCCTTGGTTCCATATCAAGTTTACCTCCTCTGGTGTTAGAATGGCTGCTCTGTCCAAAAATCTGCATATTTCAAAAACTAAGTAAATAAAAAGAAAGAGTTCATTTGCCAAAAAAATTCGGTGTCAGCCCCATATTGATCAATGAAGTTTCAATCTATATACTTACTTGAAACCTTCAGTATGAATTAGTGTCCGTCTACCATTCGCCTCACCCGGTTTTCCATGTACTTCATAAAGGCCTTCCCCATTTGTAGGAATTCGAAGATTCATTTTCTTCATGGAAGCGAATATGACTTGAGAAAACCTAGCTATAGGATTGCCACAAGGTTTGGATTTTCTATATCTTAAAGTTCCACTCAACAACAAAAGATAGGCAAGTAATGCACTTCCAGCACATACCCAAAACGCCACCATCCAATTACCCAAGTTCTCTATATAAACCAAAACTGTCTCTGAAAACAAACATCCCATGTTTAATGACACATAGAAATAGCTGTAGAATGAATCCTTGGATCGGCTTTCCTTTGGATCTTTTTCGTTAAACTGTTCTGCCCCGAATGTAGCTAGTGCAGGTTCGGGGGCCCCGTTTCCTAGTGCAATTAGATAGATTGATATGTAAAATATCGTGACTTCAATTGACCCTTGTGGTTCACATAATTCGCCTATTTTGCCACAACCATAAGGTTTGAGCAAAGATAAATGAGTCAATAAGGAAAGTGCAATCAGACCCTGCAAAAAGAGAGCAGTTACTCTTATTTAATACCACCATTCACTCAAGAATGTTGTAGTAAGAATATGGAATGACAGAAGGATCTCGATCTTGCTTACGATAATGAAAACGAGTTGAAATATGACACAAGTGAGGTATCCTCCCAAGTAAGAATCACTAAGAAATGCACCCAACAGAGAGAAGCAATAAGTGGTTCCCATCCATCTGCTTAATGTATTTGCTGCCTCTGCATTGGTCTGCCTCAGTACTGACTTTGCGAACAGAACCATATTCACTTCAACTCCAGCAATTGCTAGTGTTGCTAGTCCTTGATTTACTGCAGTAATTACCAAACAAATTATAAATTTATTATACAACCAAAGGTTGACTTGAGCATTGGTCGTGTCCAAATATTCACAAAGTTCAACCAACATGGGTTGGCCTAGTGGTCAAGGGGTTGCTTTCCAACCTTGAGGTCCTGGGTTCAAACTATGTTGGCCACCTATCTAGGATATTATCCTACGATTGAACCGACGCCAAGTGTTGTAGGGTCATGAGGTTGTCCCGTGAGATTAGTCGTGGTGCGCGTGAGCTGGCCCAGACACTCACAATATCAAAAAAAAAAAATCACGGAGTTCCATCTCAAAACCAATTGGGAATGAGAACAGTAACACATAATCTTATAAATTTTATTAGGTCACTTCATTTTTTCAAGGTGGAATCCTTAACATGCCCCTCAAGATGGTTGCTCTTTTTTACTCACCATTCTTGAGTCGGATCTCGTTTTAGGACTAGAAAATCGTTTGAACTTGTGAGCTTTTGATACTATCTTAGTATTCATGAGTTTCCATCTAAAAAACAATTGGTAATGAGAGGAGTAACCTATAGCCTTATAAATTTTATTAAGCCCCTTCATCTTTGTAATGTGACATCGTTAACAGTAGTTAAAGTTCCCACTTCATATGATCACGGAAATGGAAATATGTATCGTGAACATACCTAGCAGCAGCATACCACATTTCCACCCACCAATTCTTCCTTTTGCTGTTTGCTTATCATTATGATCAACCAAGGCAGCTTCTCCTGTGCTTGAACTCTGAAATCTTTCTTGTCCATTCTCCAACTGATGCAGATTTTCCACCTTTTATAACATTGTTGCAAATAAAAAGCACATCTTATTATCAAACTTGAGACTAATTATAAAAATGTCAACATTATAAGACTTTTTTTTTTAATTATATGTTTTCATAATTTGATGTAATATCTCAAAAAAAAAAAAAAGAGTAATCAATGCTTATTGTGGATTGTATATGTTACATGGACATTATCATTATCATACTGCACTGGCAATACGCGGTAGAAACGCCATGTATTGTGCATTTTCTCTTCTCTTCTTTAATCTTTAATATATTGCTTCCCCATTTTATAAAAAAAATTTAAAACTGTTTTTAAGAACTGTGATCATCAAAAGGTATCATAAATCCGGGATTTTCGAATGTACTGAAAAAATAGATCATCTGTGAAAATAAATTTAACAAAACAATAACTTTTATATAGGTACTTAAACACGTTTTCACTCATTTTTGCTCTAAATAAAACAAATAGAGTTTTTTTTTTTTTTTTTTAAAATAAAAAATAAAAAATAATCAATCCCTTTAAATTATTTCTTATTTTTCATGACTCCAATAGAAATCCATTTGTTAGTGGAACATAATGAAAGGTATTGAAGTAAAGCCTAAGGAAACATGATTTAAGAGAAAAAAGAGGAGAGGAGATATGATTACCTGAAGGTCATGGTTGGCTGAAATTGGTTCTGCTTCCATTGCTCTAAATCTAACAATGTTTCTCTATGGAGTTATATAAGAGAAATACACACAGAGGAAAGTTTTAAAACTTGAAGCTCTCTCCAATGCATGGCTGTTGCTTTTATGGCAATACTGAAGTTCCCATCAACTTCTTCACTATATAGAGTCTGAGGACACGTGTCATCATGGCATTGTAAACATTCGACTCGTGTGAGATATTCACCATTGGGACTTGGGAGGGATGTTTGACTATTGTCTCTTTGTCTCCATTTTAGAGGAAAACAAATAATCAATGGTGTTATATTATATGTATTATTTTAAGTTTTAGGGAAAGGGATTTTTGTTTTCCTTTTCTTTTTGGGATGTGTCTATTTGATTCTTTTGTTTTAGGATATGGTCATAAAACGAGGAGTTGAGGAGCTGAAACATTTCTATACATGATGAAATTTATAAATTTTTTATTATGATAGTGTGGGTGTGACACTTCACCATTTAAGAACTTAACTCCCTTCTTATATTGATTCAGGACTTGTACGAGAGGCATCATCTTCATGTTGGTTCGAGAAGCACTTACTCCATGATAAGACTATGAAAAGTATTCATTAGATGATCAATAAAAACATAAGAAGATAAGATATAATTACACGCGTAAAACGGTATTTTTAACCCAAGTGTAATTATGAGATTACCACGTGAATAATTCGTCACAAATTAACTTGATAGTATATGGACATAACACATCTAGTGAAGGTAGTGCGATTTCAGATTTTTTTTGTTATGGAATCACTCTTAGTTAGTAATAAGAGTTTATTAATAAAAGAGATTAAATAATTATTTCAAATATTTTTTTAGCCCATGATTCATTGGGTTCTTATACTAGCCCAAATACCAATGTAGCAAAAGTAAGTTATTTATTTAACTTATGAAAAAATAAGTGTAAAATGCAAATAAGACCCATGTGGCTTTTGCCAAATACATGAACACCCCGTGGTTTCAAAATGACAAATCATACCCCTGTAGTTCTAAATTATTCCAATAAGACCTCTCCCCTTCAACGCCATTCATTTTCTTTTAGCCATAACTTCTTCGTTTGAATTACAATTCATAATATTTTCCTATAAATATGACCATTGGGTACTCATTATTCACACGATTGATAATTTTCAAAAATTCTCTCCTTTCTTTCTCCTCTAGTTTGTCGATTTTGGCATAGTCTATAAGAATAATTTGTTCTTCTTCTTTCGTTTCGATTCCCGCATGTCGGGTTTGGTTTATGATCAGGTCATAGCGTAGAAGACTTGATGCTACAAAGAAACCTCCATCCTAATTCTCCATATTTTCTACAATGTAAGTTTTTCAAAAACCTTAATTTTTCAGTTTAAGGTTTGATCACAATTGCATGATATTAACGGATGTTAAAATTAAATGTTAATTCATTTACTAAACAAATTTTGCTAATTTAGTAAAGTAGTTCCTTCATGTGTCGATTAATAATGTGAGTGAGAACCAAATGGTTTCTCGTATTGTTAAGGGCGTCTTTTTGAAGTGGGCTAACACGTCGAGTAAACTACTACACAAAAGGGAGCAGAGTTGCTGAATCTTAGGCTAGGACTGTAGGATTGACAACTCTAGAATGGGTGAATAAAGTTTAAGGTTAAATTATTATTTTTAATTATGACCTCTAATTGATATATTATTAAAAAAATTAAGCCCAAATAACTTATGTATAATTAATTTGTAATATGGATAAAAAATATTAAGTAAAAAATAATTTCTAACCACCAAAGTATGTTTCAATAAATTTTAGTATAACACAAACCACTTATGTAAGAAATCCAACGAGCTAAAAAAAATGTTATGAGCAAAATAAGTTTGGGGTATATAAAAAAAAAGATTAGTGAAAATTGCATAGGAAGAGGAAAGAGAAAAAAGAACACTTATCAGGAAGAAAGAGAATCAATAAAAGAAGAAATAGAAAGAAAATGATGATAAAAGAGTATTCAAACACTTTTACATCTAAAATGGCTTTTGTTTTTGTTGATGTGGCACTCTATCATTGGTCATTTTAGAGATTAAGAAAGTAGTTAGTAGTTTGTTAATTGTTTTTCTTTCACATGTGTAATTAGTCTTGTATATACAATCTGTAATTTCTTTTTGCTATCTCTCATTCATTCAATACAAAAACACTACTTCTTCTTCTCTATCTCTGTGGATCTATTGTTCTTGATTCTTGCTTGAATAAGGTCTGGCTTGTTGAAATTCCTTGTTAAGATTAGGAAGCTTCTGCTCCAACAAGTGGTATCAGAGCCTTGTTGTGCATTTCTGGAGAGAGCAAGAAGAAAAGGGAAGGAAAAATTCCAACCTCTGGGATAAAGAAGATTCAAGAAGAAAACTGAAGGAGCTCCAATGGTTGCCAAATTCGAGATTGAGCGTTTCAATGGAAAAAGTGATTTTGGTTTATGGAAGAAGAAGATGCGAGCATTATTTGTTCAACAAAAGTTGCGAAAGCCCTAGATGACCCAGCAACATTGCTTGCTGCTTTGACTGCTGAGAAAACGGTTGAAATGGCAGAAATTGCCTATAGTTTGATAATTCTATACCTCTCTGATAATGTGCTTAGACAAGTGAATGAAGCAGAAACTGTCTACACTCTGGGAGAAGTTGGAAAAACTTTATCAGACCAAATCTTTACCAAACAAGATCTTCCTAAAGGAGCAATTCTTCAGTTTCAGAATGGATTCATCAAAGAATCTTGAAGAGAACCTTGATGAGTTCAACAGGATTTGTGTGGATCTTATGAATGTAGGAGATAGGTTGGATGATGAGAACAAGGCAGTGATCCTTTTGAATTCTTTACCTGAAGGCCTGGAAGAAATAAAGACTGTCATTAAGTATGGTAGGGATACTCTAACTTTAGATCTAGTCTTGGATTCACTAAGATCTAAAGAGTTAGAAATGAAGACAGATAAGAGATAATTTGAGGCCTTAATGGTTAGAGGAAGGCAAGAGACAAGATTTACCAAGAATGATATCAAGAATGACTGAAAACAAAGGGGAAGATCCAAATCAAAGGGCAAGACCTACAAATGTTATCATTGCGATAAGGAAAGGCATCTAAGAAGAAACTGTTTTCTACTCAATAAACAGGGTAATAATGGAGGAAAGAACCAGCCTAAGGAGGAAGACCAATCAGCAAATGTCCTGGAGGGATATGACTCTGCAGAAGTCTTGATAGCCTCAGAAGGAAATGATTCAATAGGAGAACTGATGGTCTCAGAAGCAAAATCAGATGAAGAATGTGTGCTAGACTTAGGCTGCTCCTACCACATAACTCCAAATAAAACCTATCTTACTGATTTCAAGATAATGAAGGGAGGTCATGTGAAGATGGGAAATAATCATCCTTGCAATGTGGAGGGTATTGGGTCTGTCAGGTTGAAGCTTACTGATGGAATGGAGAGGGCGCTCCCTGATGTGAGATATGTGCCAAGTCTATCAAGAAACTTAATCTCATTAGGAACATTTGATGCAGCTAGGTATACCTTCAAATCTGAAGGAGGTATATTAAAGATATATAAAGGTTCCCTCTTGAAGTTGAAGGGAACCCTAAGAAATGGTTTGTATTTTCTTCAAGGGAGTGCATCAGTGGCAGGTGGGGAAATGAATGTAGTAACTGATCAGAATATGAAAAAAGCAGAACTATGGCACAAGAGAATGGCTCATATCAGTGAGAGGGGGCTCCAACAACTAAGTAAACAAGGACTTCTTGGCAATATCAAGGTAGCAGATCTACCTTTTTGAGAACATTGTACTCTTGGGAAATCAACAAGAGTCAAGTTTGGCAAGGGAATGCATAATACTAGTGGAATCTTGTAGTGTATACACTCAGACTTGTGGGGACCAACTAGAATAGATACACATGGTGGAGGGAAGTATTTTCTGTCAATGGTAGATGATTATTCAAGGAAGTTGTGGGTCAATTTGCTAAAAAGCAAAGCTGATGTTTACACTGAATTCTTGAAATGGAAAATGCTGACTGAGAATCAGACTGAAAAGTGTATCAAGACATTGAGAACAAACAATGGGCTTGAATTCCTAAGTAAGGAGTTCGAGAATATGTGTGATGAGTCTGGAATTAGAAGGCAACTCACAGTAACCTACACTCCTCAATAAAATGGGCTTGCTGAGAGGTTTACAGAACATTGTTGGAGAAGGTAAGAGCCATGTTATTGGATGCCAAGTTACCAAAGTCATTCTGGGGAGAAGCTCTAAATACAGCAGCCTATATTATAAATAAAAGCCCCTCATCAGCTTTGAATTTCAAACCTCACAGAAATTATGGACAGGGAAGCCTCCAAATCTGTCTCACTTGAAAGTTTTTGGTTGCACAGCATATGCACACCATAAACAAGACAATCTGGATCCAAGGGCAATGTAGTGTGTCTTCATTGGTTACCCTTCTGGAACTAAAGGATATAAACTCTGGTCACTAGAACCAACAGACCTCAAATTCATAATTAGCCGTGATGTGGTGTTTAATGAATCTAAGATGGGATGGTGTGAAAAATTAAAGACAGATAAAGAAGAAGATAAACTTGATTTGATGTTTAACCCTTCAGGGGTAGAGACAAGTGGAGATCCAGTTTCTGAGGGTGAAACTCCTCAGGTTACTGCTACTAATATTGGAGCTACTCAAGAGCACCCAGACTACCTGTTGGCCAGAGATAGAGAAAGGAGATAAATACATTTGCCAGCCAGATTCAGAGAGAGTGATCATGCTGATGTTGTAGCATATGCTTTGAATTGTGATCTAAAGTCTTCAGATCAGGAGCCTGAGAGCTTTGAAGAATATGTGAGATCAAAAGACGGTCATTTGTGGCATGAGGCTATGCTAGAGGAAATGGAATCACTTCACAAGAACAACACATGGACTTTGAAATCTTTACCTGAAGGACATAGTACCGTGGATTGCAAGTGGATTTACAAAATCAAACCTAGCATTGGTGGTGTTCAGCAACCTAGATACAAGACTAGGCTTGTTGCTAAAGGTTTTACTCAAAAATATGGAATAGACTACAATGAAGTTTTTTCTCCTGTAGTCAGGCATACTTCCATTAGATTGCTTCTGTCAATTGTAACTCAATTCAACTGGGAGTTGCAGCAGCTGGATGTAACCACAGCCTTTCTTCATGGTACATTGGAGGAAGAAATTTACATGAATCAACCTGTTGGGTTTGTAGAAACTGGGAAGGAAGACTTAGGATGCCATCTGCATAGGTCTCTCTACGGATTGAAGCAATCTCCTAGGCAATGGAACAAAAGGTTTGATAGTTTTGTTATTGCAAATGGTTTTAAAAGAAGCATGTTTGACTGCTGTGTTTATGTCAAAAGAATATCAGAATATGTTTCTGTTTTGCTATCATTATATTTTGATGACATGCTGCTTGCTTCTTCTGATCCTTTGGAGATTAACAAAACTAAAGATATGTTGAGTAAAGAGTTTCAAATGAAGGACCTTGGAGAAGCTTGTAAAATTCTTGGAATGGAAATTACAAGAAACAGAAGTCAATTTAAGATGAAAATAAGCCAGAAGTCTTATTTGGAGAGTCTTATTAAGAGATTCAACTTGCAAACATCTAAGGTTGTGAAGACACCCTTAGCTCAACACTTTAAGCTGTACAAGTCAGTCTCCTGTTGATAATGAAGGTAAGGAAGAAATGACTTTAATTCCTTATTCAAATGTTGTTGGCTGTTTAATGTATGAAATGATTTGTACACGGCCTGATCTTGCTTATGTTGTTAGCTTAGTGAGTAGATTCATGAGTAATCCTGGAAAACCTCATTGGGAGGCTGTTAAGTGGATTCTCAGGTTTATTAAAGGCTCAACTGAGAAGTGTTTGCTATTTTCTGTTTTGGATGAATATGAGAAAACTTCAAATTGGCTGGTTAGGTATGCTGATTCAGATTTTGCAGCTAATGTAGACAAAAGGAAGTCTTTGACAGGTTATGTTTTTATCTTATTTGGTAATACTATCAGCTGGAGAACTAGTCTTCAATCAGTAGTTGCATTATCTAGCACTGAGGCAGAGTACATGGCCCTTTGTGATGCTGTTAAGGAGGCAGTGTGGCTGAAGGGAATTGTTAATGACATGATTGGCCTAAGTGATGTAGTAACTATCCATTGTGATGGTCAAAGTGCTCTTGTACTATCAAAGAACCCTTCGTTTCATGATCGCACGAAACACATAGATGTGAGATTCCATTATGTTAGAGAAGTGATCAAGGAAGGGCAAGTTGTTGTGGTAAAAATTGGGACTGAAATCAACCTTGCTGATATGTTTTCTAAAGAATCTGCCCGAGAAGAGGTTTGATGAATTGTGCAGGCTGTTGAAGCTTGGTTTTGGTTAATATTTTTGTTTCAGTTTTTACTTCTATATTCTTGATTCAAATGTATAGATGCCAAGAGGGTGATTTGTTGATGTGGCACTCTATCATTGGTCATTTTAGAGATTAAGAAAGCAGTTAGTAGTTTGTTAATTGTTTTTCTTTCACACGTGTAATTAGTCTTGTATATACAATTTGTAATTTCTTTTTGCTATCTCTCATTCATTCAATACGAAAAACACGACTTCTTCTTCTCTATCTCTGTGGATCTATTGTTCTTGATTCTTGCTTGAATAAAGTCTGGCTTGTTGAAATTCCTTGTTAAGATTAGGAAGCTTCTGCTCCAACAGTTTTTTGTTTTAAAAAGTAGGGTCACATATGCCAACACGAGCATAGTTCAAGTGGTTAGACACATGCTCCCTTCCCATGAACTCGAAGGTTCAAATCTCTCCTACCTTAATTTAATGTATATCTAAAAAAACCCTTTTGTCTCTTTTCTTTATTTTTTTTTTTAATTCTAATTTTACGGTGTGTCCTAATCAAGAAAAGGTAGAAAAGCCCTAGATTTCAAGCTGGTATGGTAACAGTGGACTGTAAAAGTTAGGTGGGTGAAACTAAGAAGTCATGGTTTTTGGACAAGATAGAGGCAAATCTCATCCCTCCTTCTACCAACTCCCTTCCTTTATTTTATATTTTTCAAATCAACTCTTTGATATAAAGCAAATCTCTATAAAATAAAAACACACACTCAGCCAACCTTTGAGTGTTGTGTTATTCCCTCACCAAACCCCAACTTTTTTAATGCCAACAACCCACTTTATTATATTTAAATCAAAAGCATATGATTAAAAAAATAACAAATACACACAAATTCTAGGTGAGTCAAATTAGTTGGCTCACTCTATTTCAATTAAGGAAGCTCGACCCTAATCTTTAAAAGTGCTTTTTTTTTTCCATTGACATTTAATGGATAAAAAAATGGCCTGAAATTCTACGTTATGACACTACCAATCAAATTTGATGGCAAATTATTATTAGTTGTAATTTCAAATATTGTATGACTTAAGAAGTTTTTATAAGTATATTTATTTTTTCAGTATGAATATGTGATTATTAATATTGATCAACACTAATTTATTAAAGTGATTAATTTTTCTTTTTAGATATTACATCAAATTGGATGAGGGGAGTCAAACCTTCAACATGGGAAGGGAGCGGATACTTAACCACTTGAGTTATCTTTATATTGGTTTAAAGTGATTAATGTTGCTCACTATTAATCATAGGAAAAAATTGTTATATTTATAATACTTTTTAAATGTCATACCATTGAAATTTTCATTATTATTATTATTATTATTATAATAGTGTTTTACTTGATTAATTTTGCTTTTTAGGTATTATTTTTAGGTCATTTGAAAATAATATTATTTTTTAAGTAAAATAAATATTATTGTTAGGAATGCCTTTAATCTTGATTAAAAAAATAGTTTAAATATATAATTTAGCCTTCAAAATATCTATCATTTTTCAATTCCCTATATTATTTTAAAATTTTCAATTTCATTTGCATTAGAAATCTCTAACGATGTGATATTTAAAATAATATTATTTTTTATGTCTCACATTTCAATCCAAATATTCTTATTCTTTCACTAAAAAAAGTCAAGGAGGTTTTCTAGCACGAGCCTATCTATGAATTTCATGGGGAGGAAGATTTATAAGATTGAACTCATTTATTTTCTATTACCAAAAATAATATTTTAGACTTTATATTATAATTTCATTAGAAATAATATTTTTTGACTGAATATTTGGTCAAAAAAGTTAATTAGAAAAGGCGGAGAAAATGAAAAAAGTTTTAACCCGTGTCAGATTTTTTTTATACAGCAAAGCGTCACGATCATCATCTATACTTTTATCCTTATTCTGATTTATATTTATCCAACGGAGAAATCAATGAACGCCCGTAAAAGGTTAAATTTAATTTCAAAATAATAATAATAATAATTGATATATCTGCCTTTTAAAATATTCTCTCGTTAAGTTGTTTTAAAAAATTAATTAAAAAAAATGGCAGCAGTCAGCACATGTTTCTGCAGTCGTCAGACAAAAGTTTGAAATTACATAATTTCAAGGTCAAATGCCGTATATATTTACTTCAAAATTGTATCTTAATAAATATAAGGAAAAAAAGAAGAAGCAAACACACCCTCAACTAACTATGTAGATTCTAATAAATACTCTTTTTTTAAGTAAATACCTCCCGATTTTTTTTAATTGTTTAAAATAAACCTTTAACTTACATCTATTACATTTTCTATTTCCATAATTACACGTGTAACATGATATGTATAAAATTGAATGACATATTGTATAAAAGTTTTAGTTTATCATTAAATATTGTATAAAAGTTTTAGTTTATCACTAAAAAATTATTTGGCATAGATAAATCACACAAGTTTAACCTCCTCACCTCTGCAAATATATGTTTATCATTAAATATTTATCTAAATAAATAAGTCAGGTCACATGTGTAATAAAATAAACAAATGTAATAGAAGAGTTTGTTTTAAACCTTATAAAAATCTAAGGTATTATTCAAATAACACAGCTTAATTTTTTTTACATAAATAATATATTTTTTTAATTCAATAAATTATTGACTTTTAATATTTGTAATTATAATTTTCATTTTAGATTGAATAATTATAATCTAAATTAGTTTTTTAAGAACTAAAATATTCATTTTATTATAAATTAAATTTTGATAATCTATCCTAAGTTAATTATAAATATACTATTCATGAAAAAAAAATTGAAAAATAATGACATAAATGAAAACATGTACTAAAATTCATTTATAAATTTCTCTGAAAAAAAAAATCAGTTATAAATGTATCTTAAAAGATTCATCTAAATAAAACTCTTCAAAAAGAAAATAAACTTATTTATACAGATTGGTTTTAAAAAGTTTAATTAAATCAATAAAATAATTTACATTTAATGAATATGAATTAGAAAATGATATATTGTTTGTTTTCCCCTAAAAATTGAAAGGCAATGCCTGGTCTACCCAGAGCCAACGGCTGAGATGCATTGTGATTATAATCCAACGGTCAAAATCTCATCTTCACCTTCACCCGTCGTCATCTCTGATCCTGTATCAATGTAGACGAGAAGCTCAAAGCTCAAAATTTCTCCGTTGAAATAAAAACCCAAACCAACCCCTTTTTCCTTTCCCTTCCCTTCTCTTGAAAATCTCAGCTTTCTCCGAGTTTCCATCTAAAAAAAACCATGGCTTCTACTTCCTCTTTAACCCTTTCCCAAGCCCTCTTATCCCGTTCCATTTCTCACCATGTTTCTAACCCATCTTCTGACCGTGTTTCTCTCTCTTCTCTCTCTCTTCCCAACTTTTCCGGCATCAAATCAACCCATGTCGGAGTATCTTCTCGCCGGAATATTAACAGACGCTTCCGCCAAGTGGTTAGAGCTTCAGTTGCTGAGACGATTGATAAGAAGACGGAAACGTCATTGATTGATAATTCAGTGAATACGATCCGTTTCTTAGCAATTGATGCTGTTGAAAAAGCCAATTCGGGTCACCCGGGTTTGCCCATGGGTTGTGCTCCGATGGGTCATATTTTGTATGATGAGATTATGAGATATAATCCTAAGAATCCTTATTGGTTTAATAGGGATCGATTTGTTTTGTCGGCTGGTCATGGTTGTATGTTACAATATGCTTTGCTTCATCTTGCTGGCTATGATAGTGTCAAGGTTTGTCTCTCTCTCTCTCTCTCTCTCTCTCTCTCTCTCTCTCTCATTTTTTGGTTTGATCTGTTTTTGGGTGTGTTTTTTTTTGGAAATTAATTAGATCTTTATAATCTTTTCTGTTTTCTATGAAAATTTGTGAACAAAGCCAATTTTCCCATGTAAAAGATTGTTTTATATTGTCAATGATTGATGTTTTTGAATTTGGTTAATTTTATAGGAAGAGGATTTGAAGAGTTTTCGTCAATGGGAAAGTAGAACACCTGGACATCCTGAGAATTTTGAGACCCCTGGAGTTGAAGTAACTACTGGTTAGATTCTTTTCGAAAATTTTAATGACTAAAATTTTGATGATGATGCATGTTCTTTTTGTTTGATTGTTTAATTGTTTTGTACTATGTAGGTCCTCTTGGACAGGGTATTGCAAATGCTGTTGGTTTGGCACTTGCTGAGAAGCATTTAGCTGCTCGTTTCAACAAACCCGATAGTGAAATTGTCGACCACTACACGTATGTATAGTTACTTCCCTGAATGAGTGACCTTATTCTTTGTAAAGTTGCCTTTTCGTTTTTTACTCAGTTTGTTTAGTCTTCAGATATTGTATACTGGGGGATGGTTGCCAAATGGAGGGAATTTCCAATGAAGTTTGTTCCCTTGCTGGGCACTGGGGACTAGGGAAGCTGATTGCTTTCTATGATGACAACCACATCTCTATTGATGGTGACACAGAGATTGCATTCACCGAGAGTGTTGACAAACGTTTTGAGGGTTTGGGGTGGCATGTTATCTGGGTGAAAAATGGGAATAATGGCTATGATGAGATTCGTGCTGCCATTGCGGAAGCAAAAACCGTCAAAGACAAACCCACTTTGATCAAGGTATGAGACTTCCTTCGAATTTAGAGTAGAACACGTTATTCTGCATAATTTGAGGGCAAAATTTGTTCCTTCTGTTTTTGGTTAAGTCTTATTATATTGCTCCTTTTTCTAATATTTCTGTTTGTTTGAAATTGTGTGAACGTTGTGGATGTTTGGAACCTCATCCCGTTTAGAAGTGTCTTTATTGGTGTCTCTCTCCAAAACTTTTTGTATGATTTTTTGATTCACGTCAACTTGAGAAATTTTTTTGTAATCTTTTGGTTTGGGTTGATTTCTCATCGCCCATTTTTTGTATTTCAAACTATTTGAAATGAAATGTCTGTTTCCTATCAATAAAAAATGGGGTTCATTTCAAAAGTAAAAATTGCAAAACTTTTAAAAAAAATTCAAATATAGCATTTTTTCCCCTGCCTCACCCAAAGCAAGTGTGAACCAACCCACATGTGCTTTTAAGAAAATGTCATTTTTGAAAATTTAAAAACATTTGTTATTTTTGTAAATAATTATTCTAAATGTGCCAACTAGTGAAATTTCTCTAAAAAATGTGTGAACGTAAAAAATGAGCTGTTAAATATGATATAGTATTAGGTGCTCATTTAGTTGTTTTTCACATTTCTTTAGTTCTACTTGAAAAAAAATATTTCAAAGGTAATATGGTAGAATTTATTTTTCTCTTGAAAATGAATGCAAATAAATGATCTAGCACTGAGGTGATTTTCTATGAAGTTGTACTGACTTTAGCTTTACCATCCTTTAGGTGACCACAACTATTGGTTATGGATCTCCAAACAAGGCAAATTCATACAGTGTACATGGTAGTGCACTGGGTGCTAAGGAAGTTGATGCCACAAGACAGAACCTTGGATGGCCATATGAACCTTTCCACGTTCCGGAGGATGTTAAGAAGTATGTATATGGATAATAAAATAACTTCCCATTTTTTCAGTGAGAGTGATTTATTTTATTTATCAATTAACTCTTGTTTTACTTTTATCCCTTAGGCACTGGAGTCGCCATGTCCCTGAGGGAGCTGCTCTTGAAGCTAAATGGAATGCTAAGTTTGCTGAATATGAGAAGAAATACGCGGAGGAGGCTGCAGAGCTGAAGTCTATCTTCAATGGTGAACTACCTGCTGGATGGGAAAATGCATTACCAGTGAGTGGTCCATTCCAGTCATGACTGTTTCTCATTCTTGCATGGAGGCCTATTTGAATTGAATTTATTAAAACTATTGATAAATTAATTGATATATTACTGCATGCTATTACATTTTCTTTTAACTTGTGAAAAACTATATTGTACATTATTATTGCCAAAGGACAGTGATTAATGCATGTATCGTCTTATGACGGCTATCTGATTTATTTTGCAGACATATACTACGGAGAGCCCAGCTGATGCCACCAGAAATCTGTCTCAGCAATGTCTCAATGCCCTTGCAAAAGTTCTCCCAGGTTTTCTTGGTGGAAGTGCTGACCTTGCTTCATCAAACATGACCCTGCTTAAATCGTTTGGAGACTTCCAAAAGGACACTCCTGAAGAACGTAACCTTAGGTTTGGCGTTAGAGAGCATGGAATGGGAGCCATCTGCAATGGGATTGCCCTTCACAGTCCTGGACTGATACCTTATTGTGCTACATTCTTTGTTTTCACAGACTACATGAGAGCTGCTATAAGGATTTCTGCCTTGAGTGAAGCTGGTGTAATCTATGTCATGACTCATGATTCTATTGGTCTTGGTGAAGATGGGCCGACCCATCAGCCGATAGAACATCTGGCTAGTTTCAGGGCAATGCCTAACATATTGATGCTTCGGCCAGCTGATGGTACCGAGACTGCTGGGGCATACAAAGTTGCAGTACTTAACAGAAAGAGACCTTCAATTCTTGCCCTTTCTCGGCAAAAGTTGGCTCAGCTTCCTGGGACTTCTATTGAAGGAGTTGAAAAGGGTGGATACATTCTTTCGGACAATTCATCGGGCAACAAACCAGATGTTATCTTGATCGGAACAGGTTCTGAACTGGAGATTGCTGCTAAAGCTGCAGAGGAACTGAGGAAGGAAGGGAAGGCTGTTAGGCTTGTTTCGTTCGTCTCCTGGGAGCTTTTCGATGATCAATCTGATGCCTACAAAGAAAGTGTTTTGCCTGCTGCTGTTACAGCTAGAGTGAGCATTGAGGCTGGAACAACATTTGGGTGGGAAAAGATTGTCGGAAGCAAAGGAAAGGCAATTGGCATTGATCGATTCGGGGCAAGTGCTCCAGCAGGAAAAATATACAAAGAGTTTGGTCTTACCGTAGAGGGTGTTATTGCTGCTGCTAAACAAGTTAGCTAGGACAGGTTAGTAATTTGCCGAAACAAATCGAATCTCTCTCATTTGTTTGAATTTGGGTGATAATTGCTGCAGAGAGGCCATTCCCAAGAGTGGTCTGTTTCAATGACATGGTCTCTTTTTGTTGCAATAAAAAAGGTCAAAGTTTTCCTTCCCTTGTGTGTTTTGGTGAAGAGACATTGATCATTCACAGCAGAGACTAGGATTTATGAGTTTCTTGAAAAGCAAACACCTCAAACATTCTGTTGTATTTTTTGTTCTTCAAGTAATAAGTTTATCTTTCCTACCTTACCTTCGTTTTTTTTTACCAGCTTAAATTCATTCTCATTGTCTACTTGTTGAACCGCCAGCCCTTAGTCTGATAAGATTAATTTATCGTCCCGTCCCGTGAGACTAGTTGAGATGTGCATCAACTAATTTAACTGAATTAGATCAGTGAAGTGAGGTAATTTTCTACATCCCCATCACAAAGGTGGGATTTCGGTGTTATATGTGACCTGTTTGGATAACTGGATTAGTAGGGAAATGAAAATCCATTGCTCTTATTATCTGATGATATGGGCCTTACAGTTTTAAGGTTGATAAAGTTTATGGGTCCACTTTTGGGTCAGGGAATGAACCATCTAAACCCATTGTTGAAGTTTGTGTCTGATTTTCATTGACTCTCCAGTCATCTAGCCAACCAACCTGCAAAGACTTTAAAATTATGAAAAGATGCTTTTGGATGACTGAAACTATTTGTCCTAAAAAGCTTTGGCATTTTTTCATTGTTTAATCCTTCATGTTGAGTAAATGAGTTGGATTTTACCAATCTGAATAATAGTTCAAGTGGTTAGACACTTGCTTCATTTTTATGAGGTCGAATGTTCGAGTCTCTCCTTTCCCTATTTGATGAAATATTTGGGGGAAAAAATGGATTTGCAGTCGGATACATGGTGTGGGTGTGTACAACCAAAAGGGTATGGGGAAATAGTGGGGTATGACTTATAGATATTGAAATGAGTGGGGGTTGAAGGGATTATGATTATGTCATCTACTTCTAAATAAATAGAAGAGGTTTTTGTTTAAAAAATAAATAAAGAGACGATGAGACGTAATAAAACAGATTATCATCTAAAACTTAGAGATTAAAACAATTTTTTTGAAAATTCAGAAACGAAAATAGAAATAAATATCTAAATTTAGACACAAATAGATTTGAAACCTATAAATTATATTGTAAGCCATGAACTAAACGTTTAGAAAATTGAGATGGTCATAGAGGAAACTTATTCACTCGTGATTGTTTCATTGATAATTTTCAGTTGATTTCATATTTTAATCTAAACATTCAAATCTTCTCACCTCTACTCATATGCTTGACAAAAGAACAAAGAGAGAAAAAGTAACTTCCCCCCATTAAAATTAAAAACTTATTATAAAAATCCCAAAATACTAATGGAAGACAACCTAATAGAAAACGACTCACCCTTTGGGGAGATGGAGGAGGAATCCATACCCTTTTCGTCAAATGGGTAAAAGTTTCAAGAATAAAAAATTTAAATATGTCAAATAAAAAATAATCATTTAATTCCAACTTAAATACCAACAACTATCACTTAAAATGTCAATTTCATAATTATAACTTTCTAATCAATTCAAATAGTATTATTTGAAAAATAATTCATAAAACTAGTATTTAAAAAATTATTCATACAACGTTAAGGGTGAGAGAGCTCATGTAAACAATATTTATAAGAGTTGAAGTTTGAAGAAAGATCATTAGATCTAAGTACAAAATAATTCACTCCGCGATCTATCAGTTCACAAGAATTGTCTTGCCCTGTTTAGCCACCTCATGACCATGTTTAAGCAATAATAAAACCTTTGAAATTTTTAGAAAGAGTTCATCTAAGTAATGTTGGCACACTTCAAAACCCTAAAGGTACCGTGTCAAGTTCAATTAAAAATATTTATTACAAAAATAAAATCAAAGAGTGATGAAAAAACGTGTTCTTGTCCTTACAAAAATTAAAATAACTTCTTAAACTAAAATATAAAGAGAAATAAATGCAAGAAAATTTTTATAAGTCATTTCATTAGGTGAATTTCTATAATTTCCTACCAATGAATTCGTAATTCTTCTTTTTCTTCATACTATTAAGTAAAAACTATAAATTATGTAATCAAACATCAAGATACCACTAATTTCTATAATTATCAACACTACCGGGCTATTCTAACTCTATTAATTTTACGTCATTTTGGTTTAACACACTATGTCAAATTATGAAGATATCACATAAAATTATCCTCTCTCATTCTCTCAAATGCTAAAATCAAAATAATAAATAAACCATGTATATGACCTGTAAGAAAAAAGGATTACACATGTTACGGGTAAATTTAAAAAATAAAAAAATTATTATGTGAATGGGCCTCAACCCGTTCAGCCCAATTTCAGTGTGGTTGAGCCCACCTACTCCAGCCAATTTGAGCCTGTTGAACCCACTTGTTTGAGTCCAACACGTTGAGGCCACCACGGTCAAACCCACCAAGATTTGAGCCTACTTAGTTTAAGAAGCCCAACGAACTCATGACTTTGAGCTTCAACTCAGTGAAACATACAAAATATGATACGATAAATTCATCATTATCTGGAGATGGGTTGAGCGTCTGTAGAGTAGGCTGACGATAAGAAGTTGACTTAATGTGTGGCAATTGACTCGACATATGACACCAACTTGCAAAGGGCGTGAAATGTACCAGAAGAGATATGCTCTGGAACCTTACTAAAACTCTACCAAAAATTCTATTGACTTGATCGTCTAAGTGCAAGTGATTGACACCAGACCGATGTTGTTTCCTTTGCAGACTCGAGATTTCAAATGATATGTTCTCCGTCTACACTCTGTTGAAACACATGTGGTCCTGACGTGTTAATCCAGTCAGTTTGACGAAATACGCAAAAACAATACACATAATAATTAGAAAACTAAAATGTAAGTGAGTGTTTATTCATCTTCCTTAGGATTATGTTGGGGAAATGATGGCAAATACACAGCCAACCAATGAAGCCTTCAAACATTTAACAATTATCCCACATCGGTAAAGATGTGAGAATTCGGTCCCAATCTAACTATAAATAGTTGTCTAAATTGCTTTATTAAATTCACGCAGCCAGGCGATGAACACATAGCGAACTATTCTTTCGCCTTTTACTAAAGAATACCGTGTGCTCGTCGCAATCACTGGCATACGCCCATTTTTGGAGGGTTTTCTTTTCATTAAGGAATCCCATTAAACTAGTTCATTAATATTCATCTTATTGTTAAAATATCATTTTGGTCATCTCAAAACTTTTAAAGTGACAGTTTCTTTTTATAAATGAGGTAGAAAAATAAATATATAAATAAAGAGAAGAATTAGATTAACTTCATTGTATATTCATTTTTCACGTCTTTCTTTTAAAAATTCAGGGATTAAAATAATATTTTATACTTATTACTTTTTTTTAGTGGGTTATGAATTTTAAATTCTTATTATTATGTTTTTTTAGTTAAAAAAACTCTAAACTCTAGTCCTTTACCATGTGCGTCGCACGTTATATTTAAAGAGTTAACATTTTTTGTTTGATTTTTCTATGATTTATAAATTTTTAATAAAATGAATTTTGTTTGATTAATTTTTCAATTATTAAACATATTATAATGTTCTATTTAAGATTTAAATTATTGTGTCAAATTATATGTACTTGATTTTCTTTTATTTAATGAATTTTTTTTTTAACTTTTTTATTTTTGAAATTTATACAACCAAATAATGAATAAAGTGTTTGTTCTCAATTTATATATTTCTTATTTTTTAGTTAATTTATTCATTTATAGATTATTTATTTCTAATTTAATTATAATTCAATAAATTATATTATTCTTAAATTTTTTTAAAATATTTCATATTAAAAAAATTAAATTTTATTTAAATATCATACATTAAAACTTAATTTTTCAACTATTTTGTAATTGGATGTTGTGAAAGCAATAAAAAACCAACGAAATTATTAAAAAAATTGATAATTTCTTATTCATTAAAGAGAATTATTTTAATCTTATTATATAAAAAAATTACTTAAAAAAGGACAGTGTGCAAAAAAAGGTTCGTTTGCAAAGTAAACCTATTATTTTTTACAGCTCAAAAATTTATTTTTCTATGAATATATGAAAAATAGAATGCAATTTGAAGATAAAAATGAGTTTAAGTAGTTTAAAAATATATATGGTCATTTAATAGAAAGTGGAGAATAAATAACAGTGACATGTTTAGTAATTTAGATATTTTAAAAGGGTATATATAATGGCATATACAATAATTTCAATTTTTAAAAAATGGTATAATAGTCCAAAATTGTTTCTCAAATATCCCTCCTTTTATATATTAAGGATAAGGATAATTCCAAATAAAGAAATTATTGATAAATCATATTTATAATTGATTTAATGTATATATAAATCATAAATAAATTAATCGTTATTAGTCTTGGGTTATTTATTTGAATATGGAAAAGTATTTTTTCGTCTAAAAGTTTACTATTGTAAAACATTTAAAATATATAAGTTTAGAAATATTTAAAAGTTATATTTTAGTTTTTAAATTTTTACGATTAACAAATTTAATCATTGTTATTAAAATTTAATAAAAAAAAAGGTTCATTTTATTGTAGATGTGAATTTCATGTTTTAATCAAGAATGAAATGAACTACTTATTTATTAAATCATATTTCAACTTTTAATGAAAATTATTATTTGGTTTACGATTAACAAATTTAATCACTGTTATTAAAATTTAATAATAAAAAAAGGTTCATTTTATTGTAGATGTGAATTTTATGTTTTAATCAATAATGAAATGAATTACGTTATTTATTTATTAAATCATATTTCAACTTTTAATGAAAATTATTATTTGGTTATAAAGAAATCTAATAAATTGATGACAATAAAATCAAAAACTAATCTTTGTGATTTTTCAAATATGAAATCTTATGTTGGTTTATATTTTACTATTTAGTTTTCAACCATTTAAATCATCCAAAATTTCAATAAAAAATATGAAGATTTCTTTTTTTTTAACCATTTAAATCATCCATTTTTTTAACGTGCCGGCACGTTTGAGCCTTCATAGGACCGATCCAACGAGTCGCTCGAGCTCGGCCCAAATAAAGCTCGTAATATTTATTTATTATTTAAATTGAATTTTATATTATTACTAATTTAAAAATTAAAGATAAAAAATAATAATATACCTCCTTTCTTTTTATATTATATGCCCGAATCACTACAATATAAGTTGAGAAAAATGCATATGATTGACAAATGAGTGGGTGTCAACCTAGTTGGGATGTACTTATATTGTAGTGTTGCACTTTATTCTCAAATATTCATGTATGAAATAATTAATAAAAATACCTATTTTTTAAAGTTGATACTTTTGTGTAATTAATAAATATGATAAAATAAAATATCTAAATTATTTAACGGATAAAATAGAACAATTTTTGCTTTCTTGTCGTTCAAAATAATAAGTTTAATATATTGATTTTTCACTCTTTTTTGCTATTTAAAATAATAAGTTTAATATGTTAATTTTGTTAATACGTGATTTTTTAAAAAAGTGATTCGAAAGTTATGCACCATTGGTTTTTGAGATAATGTAATACGAAAATGAACTCATATGATAAGCCGAGCTTGACTCGCTCCAACAAACCAGACTCAAGCTCAGCTCGATGAGCCTAGCCGTTGAGCCGAGCCGCGAGCCTTACACTTTTGGTCGAGCCGAGGACATGAAACAATCCTTCTTCTTCTATATTTTCCTTTTTATATGAAAATTATTTTTTTATTTGGATTTTGTCCAACTTTTTTATTTTTATGCGTGGGCACCTGTGTGGTGTTAGAGAGAGAAAACCAATATATTAAGTTTACTATTCTATATTTCATCATAAATCTGTAACTTAAAAAAATGAATGTTTTTCAATCAGATACTCTTGCTACCTATTTTTACGATTTTAATATATTCATTATATAATGTCCGTTAAAAAAATGAATGTTTTTCAATCGGATACTCTTGCTACCTATTTTTTGTACTATTTACAAAATTCTGAAAACTTTAATTATGCAGCTTTAAAAATGTCATTTTAAAAAAAAAAAAAAAACCTTATTTATTAAAAGTAATTAACAACTCATGAGATTCTCACTCTTACATTCGAAAATTTCCCTCATTTCTTCAATTAAGGAAAAAAATAATTGATTGGACTAAACTCCCTCAAATCTTTAAGCACACTTCTATTTATACGATTCAATTTCATGCTGGTGGGAGACTATGAAGGAAAACAACTTTCCTTTTTATTTATTTATAACGTTAACAATATATATTTTATGTTTTTAGTAAGAAAATTAAGTTTTTTTTTAAAGAAAATATGAGCAGGGGCGGAGCCAGATTTTTTTTAAGGGGGGTAAAAAATACATAGAGTTAATTTTTAGAAATAAGGGGAGACAAAATAGATAAGTGATAGTAAAATTTTCAAATTTTATCTTTATTTTTTCATTTTAAAAAAAATTGAGGGGGCAAAAATTATATAAAGCTAATATTAGGAAATAAAGGGGGCAAATTGGATAAATTATATTAAATTTTCAATTTTTTACTTAACAAAATTCAATTTTAACATATAAATTTTTGTTTTGGAGGGAACTGCCCCTAAGCCAAAGGGTGGCTCCGCCTCTGAATATGAGTACCCTCTCTCAAAAATTTTAAAAAATAAATGTTGTATACCTCAAAAATGGGAAGAACATGACATTTCTTTTTATTTTTTTAGTTTATTTTGTAATCTTCTCAATAGTATTAAAACTATAAAAATTTTACAAAGTTAAAAAAAAAAACTATAATAAAAAATTATCGTAATTTTTATTAAATCAATCGGAATGGTTTAGAAAGTTCCGTGATAACATGATAACAAAGAAAAAAAATCACAATATTTTTTTAATCCAAAATCTAATATTCATACTTCAAATAAAATATTACCCATCCAAAATAAAATGTGGAAATTAATTTTTATCTTATTTAATACAAATTCGTCTAGACATTTATAATTGTATAATATAACATATAATAAATAGAGGAAATTAAAAGGCAACATGAAAAAATATAGGGAAATTTTATTGGATAGTAAATTTTTTTGCAATATTTATAAATATAATATTTTAAAAAAGTATTTATAAATATAGCAATTTTTTTTTTAAAAAACCCCATTCATGTGAATTAGAGAAATCAGTGATAACTTATAAGATAATCATGATAACTATTAGGTAATCAGTGATTCATGCATAAAATATCAGGATATCAATAAAATCAGTAATTACTTGTGAGGAAATCTGATATGAATTATCCCAGCCCCAAATGACAAAGAGTTTCTTTGGCAAAAAAAATGTCAAAAAATTGAAGATATTGAACTCCAAGGTTTCATTCAAGAAAAGATCAAGAATCTGAAAACTAAACGAGTGAATATTGACTTTCTTGGACATTTACAAGGATATTGGTTTACATACTTGACTAATGTAAAAAATGAGTTTAAAACACTATTAAACTCATGGAATATTTGTTTTAAAGAGCTCCAAAAAAAAATCGCGCATAAAAACATTCAAACGAGTGAAAATGTCATAAAAACGGCGATCGACAATGTTGTTTTGTCTATTTTAATTATATTTCGAATTTAAGTATTTTATATGTATTTTAGTTTAATTTTTTATTATTATTACTAATGTAATAGTTAAGAATGTATTTTGTTTCCTTAGGTTTTCAAACTTAGAGCCCAAGTTTAGAAGATTAGGAAAACTTTCCTTATTTGAATTAGGAAAGTCTAGTTTTTACCTTTTATTATCATTAGGTCTTTATTGTCTTCATAAATTCGACCAAGCCTAGGGTTTATTGGCTATTTAAAGCCTCATTTGTAAGTTTTACCATCAAAATATCTATGAATAAAAATCTCTTTGTTTTGGTTTAAGCTTTTGCTTTAAAAAACCTCTTTGTAATTCATATTCTTGAGTTGCATGTTTAGAGTTCATTCTCGATCTTAATTCAAGAAACCTTCTTGAATTAGGGGATTGATCGATTAGGTCATCATCTTCCCAACCTCACCTAAAGGTTGATTCAAATCGTTAAGGGTTTTCAAGGTTTTCCGTTCAAGGGTCCATCGTCCGGTTCTTGAATCCGTCAACGCTTGAGGGTTCGTATCAAAATCACTAATTACTCATGCAAAACTAGTGGCAATTTTATAATATTTTAGGCGCGAATTTGAGTTTTTTTGTTATTTTTACAAATAAGTTTTTTTACTGCTATTTTTACAAATATTGGACCTAATTTTGCTATTTTACAAGAAACCCAAAAATATATAGAATTGCTTATATATAGTACAATTTTAAAAAAAAAGTAACATGATATTTTTATTTCAATAAATTAAAAAAAATAAATTTATAATTAAAATTTTAATTTTGCTAGTTTAATTTTTATATTAGTTGAATAATTTTGATTTAAATGACTTTTTAAGAATTAAGACTATCATTTTGTTATAAATTAATGACTAATTTAATTTTGATAATTTATTTCAGTTCCATAATTTATTGTTGTTTTAATTTTAATAAATTATTAAGAAATAAATATTTTTTTTAATTAAAAATTGAAAGTATTGAGATAAATAAATAAAAATACATATTTAAAATAATTTATAATTAGAGAACTTGTTAAGGTATATATTGATAAAGAAGGGGACAATTTATCCAAACGTAAAAGAGGAACATTTTATTAAAAAACAAAAAATCGTTTCAGGTACTGAAAAACAAGAAATAAGAAACTTGATAACTTTCTCTTTCTCTCTCTTCTCTGAGTTCGTCATCGGTATCATAGAAAGCAAAGCTCAAGGCCTCAGATCTCAGCCCTAATTGTGATGCTGTCTTTGAATTTATAGCCATTTTTCTCATCACAGGTTTGATTTTCTTCTCACTCATCATTTCTCTCTCTTGTTCTATGGTCAAAAACCCTTATTACAAATTTCCAAATTCCAAATTAGTTATTTGAAAGTAAAGGTTCGTTTTTTTGCTTGAAGGAGCTAATTTTTTTTTATATAAATGCTAGGGAGGCCATTTTTGGGTGAACACTATGAGGAATTGGGTTTTGAAAAATCCAATTTATGGACCCAGTAATTTTCTGATTTTTGTTTTGAATTCTTATCTAATTTCATCACTGTGTTTGGTTTGATCATGGTTAAAGCCAGAGGAGAACCCGAAAACGGCGGCGAGTAATTGTTTGTTTGTTTTAATAATTTCATACTTCAATCTTAGATTGCTGAGTATGGTCTATGTGTATTTTATTAATTAATACTTCGTGAATGATAGTTTAGATATTTTTATTGAGTACAATGAATTCAATCTCTTTGGGGTAGAAAAAGCTCAGAACTTTTTTTTTTTGGATATGAAACGATACTTATATATTAAGGAGATAGAGTGGCTTGGATTGGGTTTTAAAGGGGTCTGGAATGTCCTGATCTATAACACCGACACGAAAGATTTATTTTTTTGACTTATGACAGGATCTCAAATCGATTATGGAGTTGTATCCCCATGTTGCTTGTATCTTTTCTCCCTCCCCACATTTGATGATTTCTTAAATTCCAAATGAACAATGGCTCCTTCTTTATCACCTGATATTGAGAATGATGTATATGCTACTAGACATGTATTTAACACAGATAAGCCAACATGGGTAAGAGCATAAATGGAAGGAAATGATCATGCGTTATTAGTTCATAAACTAAGAAGCATGTATCTTTTTAATAGTGCACACTTTGTGTTTGTGACACTTATGTGAATTTCTGATTTTTATTTTTATTTTATAGGAAACATAGATTTCATGGGTGATGAATAGTAATTGTAAACCTTATGTCTTCTTAGTGCTTCGAGTCACTTTGTAACATGCTCCGTTGCAAGTGGAATGGCTGGAAAATACCATATTATTTGAGGTCATACTGTTAACATTATTGGTTTCAGATTTTGTTGTTCCTCTTTTAATCTGTGCCAATTGGAGTGTTTTATTATAACCACCTTGGCTAGGAAGAGTCACCTTTTGTATGTTAATTATTGTAATTGAATGTTCTTGTTGCTTACCCAAAGATTTTTTTTTTGTCTCTTCAGCAAACAACTTGGTGTTTTATACTCTCAACAACTATGGAAAGGATTTCCTATTTCTTTAATGATGATCTGATTTTCTTATTTTCTAACCATTATTTAGAGTAGTCAAATGGATGGACCAACTGGGCGTGGTGGCAGTGGCATGGATATGAATTTACCAAACTATAAGCTTGGGAAAACTCTGGGCATTGGTTCATTTGGGAAAGTAAAAATTGCCGAGCATGCATTAACTGGGCATAAAGTTGCTATTAAGATCCTTAACCGCCGGAAGATAAAGAATCTGGACATGGAAGAAAAAGGTTAGTCGCTTTTTTATTTGATTATGACACTTTTGTTTAAGCATGTTAGTATTTTCAAATTTATTGATCTGTATTGTCTGTCAATCCTTTTCATCATTCAGATTCCAATGGTTGTTTGCTGTCGTTAAAAAGATCTTGAACTCAATCAAGAGGGAGTTCAGATTCCCATGGAATTATCTGCTTTAATTAGATGCTCCTCCCAGCCAATAGAAAAAAGGAAAAGAAAGCCCGATTTTAACCTACTTATGGGACTTCTTGGATTTCTAAAATTGGTTTTTACTTTACTAATTACCATATTTTACAGGGCTATTGTTTCTTACATTAGTTATATAACGCTAGTTTTAAATTTCAAGAAATTTATTTCTTTAGTCTATATAGTCTAACCTCTGCATTCACCGTTGTTGTGGAGAAATCAAACATTTTATGGTTCTTGCTTGTCCTTGATGGGTTAAGTTTCATTTTCCTCATCTGTTTCATGAAGTTGGTTTTGGGTTCATGAAGAGGCTTGTCATTTTTTTCCTGTGAATTTGTTGCAGTGAGAAGAGAGATCAAAATATTGAGATTGTTTATGCATCCTCACATTATACGACTCTATGAGGTTATAGAGACTCCAACAGACATTTATGTTGTGATGGAGTATGTGAAATCTGGAGAACTATTTGACTATATCGTAGAAAAGGGAAGATTGCAGGAAGATGAAGCTCGTAATTTTTTCCAGCAGGTAGGTTGGAATTGTAATTTTAAAGATATCTTGCAAATCCATGTTTTCTTTTATCTCTCTAAGTTATGTTGCGGGAAATCCCAATTTCATGTAACAGATAATCTCTGGCGTGGAGTACTGCCACAGGAATATGGTGGTTCACAGGGATCTTAAGCCTGAGAATTTGCTTTTAGACTCTAAGTGTAATGTGAAGATTGCCGATTTTGGTTTGAGCAATATAATGCGTGATGGTCATTTTCTGAAGACAAGTTGTGGAAGTCCCAATTATGCTGCCCCAGAGGTTTGTTTGATTCTTTGTGGGACAGTGAACTCGCAGTTGCCATTGTGTCCAGTTTCAATATAATGCCCTTATGGTTTTTTGTTTTATATCTTTAGGTTATCTCCGGGAAATTATATGCTGGACCTGAGGTAGATGTGTGGAGTTGTGGTGTTATTTTGTATGCTCTTTTATGTGGCACCCTTCCTTTTGATGATGAGAACATTCCTAATCTTTTTAAGAAAATAAAGGTATTTCTAGATTTATTTTCTAAAGATTAATAATTTTTATTTCTGGAGGAAAGAAGTTTCTTAGGGCGGTTGCTTGAACTCCAAGTCCCCAACTTATGATTTACTTTTACCTTCTAGCATTAGTATTTGCATGTGGTCTGATAATTTTTCAGCTTTTCAAGGATGATAACCTCCTTTTTCCATAATTCATCTTCATCATCATCATCGTCATTATCGAAGACAAAGATCCTCTGGTTGAACGTTTACGGAATATTGATTTATTATAGATGCTGCTTTCATGTACTTGGACATTTCCTTTCTTCTGGCCAATTGTCACTGCCACATCTGTTTAATATAAACATACATACACATATATGCACACACTCACACATATATATCTTGCATTAAACTAGTTTCAAGAGATAATGAAGATTTCAGGTCTTAACTGAAAGTTTACTGTTTTTTAGGGTGGAATCTATACTCTTCCAAGTCATTTGTCACCTGGTGCTAGAGAATTGATTCCCAGTATGCTCGTGGTTGATCCAATGAAGCGCATTACCATCCCTGAGATTCGACAACACCCTTGGTTCCAGGCTCATCTTCCACGCTATCTAGCTGTACCTCCACCTGATACAATGCAACAAGCGAAAAAGGTTCAATGATCCTTCTTTAACTCAGTTTTCCCTTTTTTTAAGCAGAACACTGTTTTAAAATGTAGGTCTTCTGGTGCTTAAGAGCAAAGTGCAGAAAAAAGTGAGGACTTTATTTTATGCAGCACATAATATTAAAATAAGAAATAAATATTTTCTTGAAGTAAATTATAGTAGAATCAAGAATAGATAAGGAAAATTTAATGAAATGAGTCTTTTCGTAGATATGTTTAAAAATAAAGGCATATCAAGCTATTATCTTTGATGTATTTCATAATGTTAGAATACATTTTTTTTTTATAATAAACAATGCTATTTCATTGATGTATGAAAGAGCCAAAAGGCAAGAGCAAAAACAATACTATTTCATTGATGTATCAGAATATATTTATGATATTCCTTATTTAGATTAGGGATATTTTCTTTATCTCTTAGTTTCCTTGTTTAAGTTAGTTTCCTAGTCTAGCTAGGTTTACTTTTCTATATAAGTCGATATAACCTTCATACAATTTAACCTAATTTAATATATCATTAGTCTTTCCGTTTGCACATAAAAAATCAGAAGAAAGGAGACCCGTGATACCAATGGATGGTGTGCCACTCACTAGAAAGGCGAGGTGAGGCGCTCCCTCGGGCTTCAGAGGACTTTTTAAAGGGGAGAGAGGGCTTCATTAGAGTGCATAGTTGGTGTGCCACTCACTTGATACCAATGGATGGACAAAAGGACACCTGTGCAAATTTATATAGAGCTTAAAACTTTAATATAGGGGTGACAACAATTTTTTTTGTTGCGTTTTATTTTTGGTATGGTAGTACAATCAGTGATGGCCGCTTATTATTACTAGGGTGTTAGAATTGGAAAAGACAATGTCCGCTCATACAATTTTTTGATGACATTTTACTGTTTTGCAAAGATGAACTGGAGAAGATCAACAATCTCTTCTCAATCTTGAAGTCATTTGAGCTAGCTTCATGGCTGATAATAAACTTGGGTCAATCAGAGGTCTATGATATGAACATGATTCCCAAGAAAACAGAAGAAACAGCTAGTTTTATGGGTTGTAAAGTGTGTAAACTTCCTTTTAACTTATTTGGGAGTGCCTCTTGGTCTTGGGGATAACCCCAAGAGATGAGACTTTTGGAACGTGATCGAGAATAGGATTTTGAGGAGACTAGATAAGTGGAAGGTTTTTTTGCTTGTCTAAAGGGGGAAAACTCATGCTAGCTCAATCAATTCTCACTTGTTTTCCCATCTACACTATGTTAGTCTTCTTCATGCCTAGGTAAATAATCTCTTAATTAGAAAGGCACGTGAAAGGCTTCTTTGGGGTGATAGTTTGAAAGGAAATTAGGTTGGAAAGGCCACCTAGTTAAATGGGAAATAACTTCTCTTCCAGTGGGCAAAGGAGAATTATTGTTGGATGCCTCAGAAAAAGGCATGAAGCTTTATGGGCCAAGTTGAAGACAGTGCCTTGTTAAGGAAGATAGTAAAGCATGCATAGTGTAGATGAGGTAGGATGGTTCATTTAGAAGTGCAGGACCATTAGTCTCCAAACCCTTGGTGCAATTTAGAAAAATTGAGTGGGATGGTGGAGGAGAGTACCACTACCAAGCTAAAGGTGGGAGATGGAAGCAGAACTCTCTATTATTGAAAGATAAGTGGGTTGGAGAAGAAGCACTCAAAGAGAGATTTCCTAGAGTTTTTGAAGTAGCATCATCTTAGGAGGCTAAGATTTGTGAAATTTGGTAGGAGACACGCCTTTCATGAAAGATAATGATGTGAAGAAATCTTGAGGAAGATTTAGTGGAGTTCTGTGATCTTTTGGAATGCCAAGTGTTGTTACACTAAATAGAGGCAGATAAAAGAGTTTGGAAGCTGAGGCCGTGTGGCAGCTTCTCAGTGAAAGTTTGCTTTACAACTATTAGGGGTGGTGGCCTAGTGTTGGAAGAGAAGGTGGTGGATGCATTATGGTGTGTAAAGGGATCTAAAAAATTCCAACTCTTTTGCATAGACATTGTGTCAATACAATGGATAGGGTACAGAGAAAATGGCCAAGCATGTGTCTAGTCCTAACTGGTGTGTGTTATGCAAAGAGGCTGAAGAAAACCAGAATCACTTATTTTACTTATGCCCTCATAGTCATCGTAGATTGTTGAAATGAAATCTTCAATGTTTTTCACAAGACCTGGGTTTCACATGCATCAGTTAAGGAAAATACAGCTAGTCTTCTTTGTGGACATCTACTCTATGGAAAGGCTAAATTACTGTGGACCAGTGCTGTTAAGTCATTGTTATTGAGAGGAATGATAAAATTTTCAGAGCGAAGGGAAAGTTTGGCAGGAAAGTTTTTATTTAGCTAGAAATAGAATACATTGCTCCTACTAGTGCTCATTTTTCTAAGTTGTGTTGTAATTACACCCCCTCTGTGTTTAATACAAATTGGAGTGGGTTTTTTTGTAAACTATTTGGGAGGTTTCTGTTTTGAGACCCTGTATACTTCATCATTGAAAAGTGTTTCTTTCTTTATGAAAAAACTCTTGGCTCTTGGCTGTACCTGGACTGTCATGTTATGTTCATATTTGTGAACTTAGTTACCAGTTTTGTAACGATGGTTTCTCTATTTTATTAAATTCGTTTCTTCCGTCCATTGAATTCTTATTTGGCTGCTTTGTAATAGCTGATTATCGTCAGCTAAGTGACAGTTACTAGGCAGTTATTAGTGGACAGTTACACAGCTGTTTTTAGGAAGTTTTAGCACAGAGTGACTAGGAGTAGAACTAGCCACTTACATGATATATTCGATGCACATCTTCTGCATCATGCGATATATGAGTTTTTTTTTCCTTCTAGTTTTACAATGATAATGGTAGTCAGTTTATCTTGTCCAAGCAACTAATTTGTTTTCCTTTTTTTGCCTTTTTTCCAGATTGATGAGGACATTCTTCAGGAAGTTGTGAAGATGGGATTTGACAGAAATCAACTATTGGAGTCTCTTCGTAACCGACTTCAAAATGAGGTGCATTATTTCTTAGACTGAGACTTGTTCTCTTGAGAAGTTGAAAAGTCTTTCCCGGGATTGACGGTTCTTGTTATTGAATTTATGCAGGCTACTGTTGCTTATTATTTGTTATTGGACAATCGGTTCCGCGTCTCTAGTGGTTATCTTGGAGCTGAGTTTCAGGAGACTATGGTATTCTCGATGCTTCTTGTCATATTTCAATCCAATCAAGATTTTCACACATTTCCTTTTCATACTATAAGAAAGTACTTTTGGCATTTCTAATGTTCTGAAATGGATCTTCTAAAAGGAAAAAAAATTTACTTTGGGCTCACATCTCATGAAGTATTTCTTCTGTGTTTTTTGTGGATTTCATTCCAATTAGAAAATTCCTCATCTTGGTTTAATAATTGTTTGTTGATATTTGTGTTATCTAATGTATATTGTATTATTAATGGTTGGATAGGAAACAGGTTTCAACCGAATGCACCCTAGTGACTCTACAGGTCCTGCTGTAGGACACCGTCTTCCGGGATATATGGATTATCAAGGAATGGGCTTAAGATCACAGTTTCCAGTTGAGAGGAAGTGGGCTCTGGGTCTTCAGGTTGGTTTATTTGTTTTGAAGCTGTTCTGAACATAATGGGAAATGGTGTACTGCTCTTTCTGTATTTATCGAAGATTGATCTATTATAATGCATTTAATTTCTTTGTTAGGACACTTATGTTGTATATAAAAACTATATCGTTAACTTTCTGATAGCCTTAAAATTGATATGCTCTAATAAATGGATGCTTTATGATTGTACTTTTTGCTCTTATTGGGCAGTCCCGAGCTCATCCTCGCGAAATTATGACTGAAGTCCTTAATGCCCTACGAGAGCTGAATGTGGCTTGGAAGAAGATTGGGCACTATAATATGAAGTGTAGATGGTTACCTGGAATTCCAGGTCATCATGAAGGCATGATTAACAGTCCTGTCCATAGTAATCACTACTTTGGGGACGAGTCTGCCATCATTGAAAACGATGGTGTTATAAAATCACCGAACATTATTAAGTTTGAAGTTCAGGTATATATATGTATATATATATATATATATATATTTTGTTGTTGTTGGCATTTGATACTTCACTCACGATTACTTAGTCATGACTTTTTCATTTTCTCTCATTGGTTGAAATGCTGCTGCAAATTTTCATCTTTTCCCTATATCCATGATGCTGGCAGATTAGGAGCTTCCATTTTTTAAGCTTAATTTCGTTTCAAGTTGTTTTATAGAGGAACTTGCTATATATTTTATAATTCAGAGCTATCTCGAATATATTAAACTCAAGCAAGCATTATGCTAATTCATTTTTGCTTCCATTTTGTTGTCAGCTCTATAAAACACGTGAAGAGAAGTATCTGCTTGATTTGCAGAGAGTTCAAGGCCCACAGTTTCTTTTCCTGGATCTTTGTGCCGCCTTCCTTGCGCAGCTCCGAGTCCTTTAAAGCACATAAGTTTAACTCGTGGGATGATGAGATTGTGAATGAATGAAAAATTTAACATCCATAACTTATCTTCCCTTACAGATTTTTTAGCTTATTTCCCCACTCCCACTTTTAGATGGGTTGTCACTCTTTTGTATAAATCTGATTTTCGATAGTAGGAGTTGGTGATCTCGGCGTCCAATGTTGGTGATGCTCGTCGCTTTTCCTTTGTTATCAAAATCTATTTAAACTTCTTTATGAAGTGTTGTAATTTAAAGACCTTTGTTACATTATGGTGTTTCATATCTTTGCCTGGCAGCTTTTGTTTTTCTTCTTTTACCATTCCTGGAATTCTTTCCTCTTTTGTTATTACCATTGAAAACTTTAGGAAGAATGTTTTGGTTTGTTATTTGCCTTGCAGCTTTTGTATTTTATTTTATTTCAGTGTATGTATTACATTTGAGCTGCTTAAACATTCTGACGTCTCATATCACCGTTTACGCAACGGTGTTTACGCAACGGTAAAACTGGGGTTTATACTCCAGGTTATGTACAAGTGAGAAAGCAGGGGTACATCTCTCTCTCTTTTGATGTGCTGCACTAGTTTGTTGCAACAAAATTCTCACACACGTACCTAAATTTGAGCCTATACACAACTTGTCTAAAGTGCATTGAGACAAGGGGATATCTTAGGATCAACAAACTGTGCTACAAGGACTAAAAAGGGGTTATTATCTAATATGTCATATAATCTTAAGACGTATGAGTATTAGGATCTGTTTGGTACGACTTCTTTTAAAACTCTTTTGAGTGAAACGTTTTAGAATAAATATTAATTAATTGTTCATCTAAAAACACTTGGGTAAACTAAAAGAATGTTTTTGGAGAAAATACTTGATTTGTAATTCTTTCAAAAATATTAATAAACAAGTATTTCACTTAAAATATTTCTCTCAAATGTTTTTAAGATAAAACTCTTGATTAGTATTTCTTTTAAAATGTTTAACTCAAAACATTTTAAGGAGAAATTGTATCAAATAGGAACCCTTAGAATAGTGGGTATTGTTTGGTTAATTTTTCATTTTCATCTTTAAACTTTCAAGGGTTGAATTTAAGTCCAATTGTATCCACTTTCTATTTTAGGTGTTTTGTTTTTTACAATTTCAATTTTTTTTTTAAGTTTCCTTAAATTCCATATTGAGTCCCAACTATAAATTATCATATCTAATTTTAAAACATGACATGACTTATGTCTCGTTCTCATTTATTATTCATATATTATATCAATTATCACATTTATAGTAGGAATAAATAAATGAAAATTTTATAACCATAAAATTAAGATTCAAAATTCAAGAACTAAAATCTAATTTCAAAATGTTTATTGAATGTCTATGTCACCTGATCTCTTGTTGTGAGATTTATTTTATTTTATTTTTTCAATTTTAATACAATACAACCACCCCTTTCAGTTTAAAAAAAAACAATCTATTTCAAGGATAACAACATATTTTAATGTAATTATTTCTCTAGCGAAACTAAATAAAACAATTAATAATTTAGTGTTTGTTTAAAGATGATTTTAATTTTGATTTTTTGTTACAAAATTAATAATTTAGTGTCCATTTGATAATGATCTTAGTCTTAATAAATTAAACTTCTTTATCAACTTCTTTGTTTATTCACAAAATTATTATCATAAATAATTTTTTTTGACAGATTTCAAAAGAGTTTTTAAAAGATGTAAAAATCAAACATAGTAATTACCTTAATAATAAGTTTAATTTTAAAATAGAAAACTAATCAATTTAAAGGAAAATTTATATAAATAATATAATTTACTAAAATGTTCATAATATAGCCTTTTTGTTAAGTAATTACAAATATAATATTTATAAAAATAAGTTAATCACCAATTAACCTTTGACTCTGATAATTGGTAATCACTTCAAATGATAACTGTAGAGGGTAAAAATAGCCCTCTTATGGGCTGCACTCATATCGGGCCGAGTCATACGGGGACAGGCCCATTCGGACCAAGTCCTGAAGGAGCCAGCCCTCGTACGGGCCACGTTCACTACAGGCCGGCCCATATGGAGAAAAATCCATCCGAGCCAACACCATAAAGAGCTCACCTTGTTAGGCCGAGTGCAAGCCCATTAAGCCTAGCCTCATGCTAGCCTAGTCGACGAACCCTCAATCAAGGAACTATAAAAGGCACATGACCTATCAAATCAGGTATGACACTTTAACCTAGAAAACGAATAACCTGATTATCTTTGACCTAACCCTTGCGGCGCAAGGCAAATCTCACCTACCACCACCTAACTTGATCGTCGGAGGGTCGTCGGCCGGTACCACACCGGTGCCCTTCTGACTGTCGTTTGTTGTAGTGTTTCAGGTTGCTCCGCCGTTAAGGGATAGCACGCAACCCAACGTGCTTTATCGTGTGGAACGAAGCTCCGGCGAGAAATATCCCACACAATAACTAATCATTTACATAATTTAGCATAGCCTACAATTTGTTATTACATGATAAATTTTTTAAAAGCAATATATAATTTTTCTTTTATAGATATTTTATATTAACTTTTGTTAGGTTTATAATCATCCAAAATTAAAAAATTTGTTGGAGGAAGGTCATGTTTCAATTGTGGAGAAGATTGTTAATGGGCCATTTAAAGATTGGCTCTTCACATTACAACATTCAAAATCCCACATCGACAAAGATTGGAGAGGCGTTGAGGATGGCACCAAATAAAGGGCAATCGGCAGCTTTGATCCAACTCACGCAGCCAGGCGGTGAGCACAAAGCGAACTATTCTTTCGCCTTTTACTAAAGAATACCGTGTGCACGCCGCAATCACTGGCATACGCCTATTTTTGGAGGGTTTTCTCTTTATTGAGAACCCCATAATTCTAACTCCCAAAAATTACAATTGATTTGTTTATCTATAATTCAAACATTCATTAAAAATATCATATCAACATGCACATAACAAGCTAGAAAATTGTCAGGTTAACAAGCTAATTAACGAAACTCACGGAAAACTTAATAGAGGTATAAAAAACTAATGGAAAATTGGTTTCATATAATGAAAACTAACGGAAAACGACAAAATGTACCTACTAAAAGTTCTCTATTATCTGAGAATTTTTTTTTTTATTATTATTATTTTTTTTTTAATAATTATGATGGTGGCATACCCTTCTCAAATTCAATTTCACTTTTATCATTGAAAAAGAAAATGTTTCCTTACATGGATAAGCATTAATTTGAAGAAAACCGTCTCATCTTAATCATTAATCAATAATTTAATAACTATGAGGAGATCGGATTCAACTTATTTTATTTGTTCCAAATCCAAAATCCAAGAATTTACCCAAAGTTTCAATCTCACTAATCTAAAACTCATTGTAAGGTAACACACAATTAAAAAAAACTCAAGTTTAATAGAATAGGATCAGGTTGTTTGTCCACCCATAACATAGATAAGGAGATTGAATTAATGCATATGACTCTTAATATTCTACAATAAGTTTTGCATAAAAGTAATTACAATGAAAGTGAAAAAAAATAAAATTAACAACAAATATAAGCTTGAAAGTTTTTAGTGTGGAGTGTAATCTCAATTAATACAATTTCTTAAGAAAATATGGGTTTAAATATACTTTTAGGTTGTGTTTGGTTGCCAGGTTTGGGTAGGGAGTAGGGGGTTACACTACCCTAACCAATGTTTGTTTCCCAGTTTTGAAACCCAATATGATGGGTTTGTTAACCCCCCTTTTAACAAACCTATTCATTTTCACAGTTTCAACATATTTTACACTTAACAAACTCACCAAACCAAACACAGTGTTAACAACTCCCTGTTTAACAATCCCCTGCTTAACAACTTCCTGCTTAACAACACCCTGCTTAACAACCCAAACCTGACAACCAAACGACCCCTCATTATACTTTACAATCTGTAATGTTTTATTCCTTATTCTTTCAAAATGTAACGATTAAATTCTTGACATGAAAAATGTGACTGAAAAAACAATTTATGCAACCCTAAACCTTAAACAAGTCATGTGACGACCCGTCACTTTTAAATAAATTAAAATCAGAGAAACAACGGAAGTCTTTTATTTTAAGAAAATTTTGCGTGGTTTTGTTTGAAAGTTGGCATGCCGAAAACCTGTTTACATCCTAATTTTTCAATCTAATAAATTCACATGGATTTTAAGTCCCAAATCAAGAGTTCAAATAATTCATATCATAAAAACCACATCAAAAGCTCTTATGAGCTAAATACAACATCAAAGTCTTGAAATTCACAAAAATATTTACATATACTTTACAAAAACAAGTCCATCTCGAGGTCAGCATCCCTCGATCACGTAGCACCATCTCCCCTTCCACGGCCTCTAGCTAGGGCATTACCTGAAATTGGTTGTAATATCATGAGCTAACAAACTAAGCCCAGTGAGAATAATAAGCATAGAAAGTAAAGATAGACCTCAAACTCGCATTTCGATTTGTGTCCAATTAATTCGACACTTTCACTCCTAAAGTCCTCCAAACTCTAGGTAATTTCATTCTAAACTTTCCAAGGGATAATATTACTAATAATCATAGTCAATACTCATCCATTAACATTATTATGACATAAATAAGAATAATAAATAAAACTTTACTCAAATATAACATCTCGTTTCTCTTTTTCATCTATCATATGCATAAAAGTAATGAGTACATCCCGTAGGATACGCATTCGCCATTTATGCATGAAATGAAGGTAATGTGGATTTTCACATACTATCCACCCTTATCCTTATGTATGAAGTAGCGTGGACTTTTCTCATTCTATCCACCAGTACTTATGTATGAAAGTAGCGTGGACTTTTCCCGTAGTATCCACCAGTACTTATGCATGCAAATAATGTGGATTTTTCTCATTTCCACCTTTAACCTTTCATTTTTCCTTCTCACTTTCTTTTCTTTCCAATGATGCGAGATATTATGCATATGCTTGCAAAAGTAAATAAGTAAATAAGTAAATGATAAAGTAATCGAAATGAGCATAAAGTAAAGGAGCAAAGGTAAAGACATAAAGTAAAGGACATAAAGTAAATAATATGAACTCCGGACGAACGATATATCGATCGAACTCCGGCATCAATAATAAAAGTAGAATCAAAACACGAACGATTAATCTATTAACCATTCTAAGAACAAGCTTGGATCTTCTAACCTCCAATGATCCAACCTAAGCTTAGAAACGAATCTAACTTAGAATCTTCTAAGATTCAATACTTTCCTCGAGAACTCCTAAGTTCTCACTTAAAGGATTAACTTTTAATCCTAAGGGCACTAACTCTCAAGCCTCTAATCTTATACTCGGTTTCTAGTCTTAGTTTCAACTCTACAAACCTTCACACTTATTCGATTTCTATAATTACTTTAAATCCTAACTATTCTCACCTTAATAAAAGTGAAGACTTCGCTCCTAAGCACAGGAAGAGCGATCAAACAAGCGTTTCAAAAACACCTACAATTGAATTATATCATACAATCAATAATTAACCAACTATCGATCAAACATCAACCAAATGTACAAAACGACGAAAAACTCATCAAACCCTCCAAAAGAGGCCCACGGCCCTAACAATAAAAAGGACTTCGAGTTTGGTTTTCCGGCTTTTTGGCAATTTAAATACGTTTTGAGTTGGTTTTAAGCAAATTCGATAATCCCGATTTCAATGGGTATCGATAATTAGGGTTTTTGAACAATAAGCCCTTTCCCGAATTGAATTTCAATAAACATTATTTCATTAATTTCTAACCCATTTTCAATCCCAAAAGGGTAAATCTCAAACGGGAAGGGTTTCGACTGAAACTCGGTTTTAGGGTTAAGGGAAAGTTTCCAAAAATTCTTAAAACTAATCTCGTATTTACAAACACCGAGTTTCACGGCAAAAAATCGAAAGGAAACAAAGAAAACTCCATTAAAACACTATTTGGAGCTTAGGGTTTGAAACTTTACTTACCGAGATCTCCGCAAAACACGAGTGGCAAGTACGAAGGTTAGGTGGAAAAGATTCGTATGACCGATACCTTTCCAAAGGACCCGGAATCAAGTCGATCGGGCAAGAAACGAACAAAAACCAAATTTGGGAAAAGGAGGAAGGAGGCCCACGACTTGGAGGAGAGAAATGAAGAAGATGAAGTGAATTTTGCTTGGTCAAATGAAGTCAAAGGCATTTTAATATGAGATGAATAGTGTTTGGATAGTTTTTTATGAAATTGGAAATGACGGTTGCGTCCTTTTATGACTTTTAGCTTAAAAACGAATCCCGAACTTCTCAAACTATCTCAATGGTGATTAATAATTATTAATTGGCCCGTTAATAATTATTAATACCATTAAAACGTATTTAAATAAATAAAGCCATTAAAATGAATTAAAATGAAATAAATTACTAAATTCTAATTCAAGGATAAATAAATAAACTTTAATTACTTAAATTAAAATAAAATAAATAAAAGTTTTTTTTTTATCACAAAATAACGGGACGTTACAAGTCAAGTAAATGAAATGTATAGTTTTTTTTTTACAATCTAAATCCATATGTTATCTAATTACATACTGATTCACGTCTCGATGATACTATAATTTTAATTCTAAAAATTTAATTATTATATTTTAAAATACGTGTGTGTGTATATATATATATATATATATATATATATATATATATATATATATAGAGAGAGAGAGAGAGAGAGAGAGAGAGAGAGAGAGAGAGAGAGAGATGTCTATAGTATCAAAATATATGAGTCTAGTGGTTTTTTTTATACAAAATGTTAAGGGTGGTGATTGAACCACTCTTTTAAAGGTAGAACTATGACCTCATTTACTTAGCGAGAATGAGAATGAGAAAGAATCAAAATGAAAAAAAATATGGAATGAGAGTAAGATTTCTTTGATTATGTTTACTTAAAAAAATTTGGAATCGGAATGAAAAGAATTATCATTGATGTTGTTTACTAGAGTCTTGTAATGAGAATGAAGTATTAATTCGTGTGGGACCCACAAAAAGTAGCGAGCAAAGAAAATTGATAAAATATAAAAGTTGGTGGGACCCACAAAATAAGGAATGAAAATGAGATTGATGAAGTTGTATGACGGAATAAAATTATTTGAAAATTGGGAATGAGATTGTCAAATTGTGTGGGTCTCACACTCTCATTTTCATTCTAAATTTTAAGTAAACAAGAACAATGAGAATGAAGTAATCACATTCTCATTCCTTCAAAGTAAACATGGCCTATATACGTTAACCAATAAATTATGTCTTAATGGGTATTAACCAGTATTTTTAGAGCCACAATGATCATTAAAATAAAACAAATCCACAAAATTTTATATAATCTAAAAAATCATCGCAAGGGAAAAGAATCATCGCAATTGCAACAAACAGGTGGCGAGAAGGTGGAGTTCCATTTGCTAAAGAAGATTGTCTTTTTTACTAAATCCCACATCGATTAGGGTTATCAAGAAGGCCTTCCATCACTCAATATAAAATGGTTTCTGCTTCTTATTCGAAATCACGCAGCCACGCGGTAAGCACATAGCGAACTATTCTTTCGCCTTTTACTAAAGAATACCGTGTGCTTGCCGCAATTAGTGGCATACGCATATTTTTGGAGGGCTTCTTCGTATGGAGAGCCCCATAAATCTAGTTTTAATTTAATTTTTATATGCATTAAAATAAATAAATACTAATACTAATAGAATGTTGATATTTCAATTCAGCCTAAACACTATGATTTTATTAAATTTTGTTTATTTTGTTTATAGATATTACTTCAAAATTAGAGGAGGGGAGACTCCATCCTTCAATCTCTTGAGAAGAGAAAAAAATGACTCGAACATGGGAAGGAAGCAAATACATAACTAACTACTCGAGCTATAATCGTGTTGGCTGTTATGATTATATTATATTTGGTTTTTAATATCATTTTAATTGTTACATATTATAATGTTTTTCAAGGGTGAAGTATATAGATTACATAATGTTTTTCAACCAATATTTTTCATCATATATTTTATCTTTTATGGCAATTTAATCCCTTTTTATGATTTTAACTCGTGTCCTTTAATTTTTATTAATAAAACATTTGTACTACCAGTCCATCATGAGTAAATGTAGTTAAGTTAATGAAATTAGTTTAGACTCGTTCATTCCTTTCGACATATTTATCTTCACTAATAAAAATCACTTTTGATATAGAGATTAAAATAGGAGGAAAATCGAAATAACCACTTTTCAAATAACTTTTAACCAAATAGCCACATTTTTTAAAAGTAAAGGAAATGATCACTTTTTACTATTCAAATTTTAAATATGCCAAATTTACCCTTTTCGTTTTTCAAGTATAGTCTGACAACTCTGTATATTCTGACACTTCTAACATTTTTTTATTTCTCAATGTTTTCTTTCCCAATGCATTTTTGCCCAATTTTTAGTATGCTAAGTATATTGTTCATAATTTTTATTGCATTCAATATAATTTTACATTTCAATATTTTGTGTGGAAGATGTTTTATACTACATATTTCGATTTAATTCAATTTTGTAGAGCGTTTTTAGTATATTGAGTACATCGTCCTATCATGTAAATGTTTTATTTTCTAGTATATTATGGGTACATCGTCCTCCATTTTGTAAGTGCATTGAGAAAATATAATTTAGGTGTAATATATGTAATATACATGTCATTTAATCTGCAAATGGAAAACAAAGAAGTGTTAGTTCACAAATACTTAATATACAAAAAAAAAACTTAATATGCAAATAGACAAAACAATGTATATTCGTATATTACATAATGTACGGATAGCAAAAAATATATAACGTAAAGAAAGGGAAAAGAAAGGGGGATGTGTACATTAACTTTCATCATTTTTCATATATTGCGTGTATTACAAAATATATATTTAGTAAACAACTGAGCGAACTAAAAGACACACTGTTATGTATATCAAGTATATTACAAATATATATTTAAACCAATAGGCAGTACATATATTACAAATATGATATATTATAGAATATCCATTTAACAATTTGGGACAGAATGTATATACGAATAATATAGGGTTATAAAATAAATTATAGAAAAACGAGACACGATGTATATTAGGCATATTACAGAATCCATGTTTAGCAAAATACAAACACATCAAGAAAAAAACAGAAATATTTCCATAATACATGAAAAAGTTCGGAAAAACTCAAGAGACGTGAAAGAAATGAGCTTTAACAAAAGATAAAACATACCTTCTATTAGATCTATGTTTTTCCTCTTTTAGATCTTCAAGATTTGGCGAAATCTAAAATTTATGTGGAGAAAAAAATAAAGGAAACAGTAAGAACGATTTTTTTTTTTCCAGATCTATGTTGTTATTGCTCTAGATCTACAAGAAACTCGTAGATCTAGATGGAAAAAATGGAGTAAAACATTTTTTTTTCTCTTCCAGATCTATGTTTTTCTTGCTCTAGATCTACAAGAAACGCATAGATCTGGATATTATAGAGAAAAAATGGAGTAAAATCAAAAAAAAAATTTGCATGATTTTTGCCAGATCTATGCGTTTTACATTTGAAATTTTCTATATTTGTGAATTTTTAGAGGATTTGTGGAGTAAAATTGGGGGTTGGGGATGCATTTTTCTAGAAAAAGATTGAGGGAGGGAGGGGGAGAGAGAGGGAGGGGGAGAGAGAGAGAGAGAGAGAGAGAGAGAGAGAGAGAGAGAGAGAGAGAGAGAGAGAGAGAGAGAGAGAGAGAGAGAGAGAGAGAGAGAGAGAGAGAGAGAGAGAGAGAGAGAGAGAATGAGAAGAGAAAAAGAGAAATAAATGGTATCACAAATAAGAAGAAGAAAAAAATATGATGCACGTGAAAGGACAGGGGAAAGAAGAGAGGTGAGAGAAATGATTTGATAAAGGATGTTTTTGTACTTTTACAAATACATGTGGCTATTTTAATGAGAAAATAAAATGATAGCTATTTGAAGAATTAGATGGTAAAAATGTGTTATTTATATAATTGTTCCATTAAAATAAAACTTTACAATTTTATTTAAAAATAGAATTTTTTAAAAGGACATTGATGTCAAAACAAAGTACAATAGAATTAGATGGTAAAAATGTGGTATTCCTTGAATAGGGATAAATTATATTGTTCATCCTTGTTCTTCTACAAGCTATACTTTAAAAAATAGAATTATATTTTCCATCTTTGTTTTACATAAATTTTACCAACAATTTTTTTTTAAACCTACAAAACAAAACGCAAAAAACGCCCCATTTTTGTTACAAATCATCTTTACTATTTCTAGATATTAATTTAAACAAAATTCAATTGAAATATTAACAAGTCTTCATCAATTTTATGTGATTAAGCTAAATGCATCTACAAGAAATCAATGAATCCATGCCACTTTTCTATGAAAAATTACAACATTTATTATTATTAAGGACAATTGGTTAGATGTAATCAAAATATTGAAATTAAAATAAAATTTGGCGAATATAAAGCAAAATTGATAAAAATGGCACTATAAAATGAACTTTTTTTTATATAACAGATAACAAGAAAAGAATAGGACTTGTAAATTCAAAAAAGTAATATCTTAATAAAATTACATAAAAATAAAATCAAGCTAGCCAATTCGGCTAACAAATAATTACAGAACATAAAATTGAAAATATCTCAATTCATACTGATTTTAATCATTTTCTTTATTTCAATCGGTTAAAAACAATTTTTTTTTAAACAAATCAAGTCATTTTCAATAAGTTAAATTTAAAAAATCAAATGTAACGAATTAAACCATCCATTTTGACCAGTAAAAAAATCAACTCAAACTGAACTCTTTAAGCATTTTAGAAGCAATAACAATCCAAAAAAGCATATATCATAAAACAAATTTTCATTAAAGAAAGCACTGGTAAAGGAAAAGATGCATAACTGCTGATGAGTATTGAAAAGGTAGTAAACCTAAATGGAAAACTGATATCTTCAAAATAACATTAGTCTTCTCTCAGTAAACACCAAAGGAAACTCCCTAATAAAAGCCAACAAGATGCTCCTCCTAAGCCACAAGGGTGCTGGCGGTGGTGGATTCACTGTAAGATGGAAAGAAAAAAAATTCGCTAATTAGAAAGTTAACGGTAAGAAAAAATAACTAATTAACAAATTTTCTAATACAAATTAAAAACGAGGTCATATTAGATAGTTGAGCCTAGATGCAACCCACGGTGAAGGGGGCTACACTCAGAGTAAGTGCCCATTTGGGATAGTCTTTAAGTATAAATAAAGTGTGTTTGACGACCTATTAAAAAACACTTTTAAAAGTTTACTCAAACGGGCGCTAAGTTAAATTGTTTTGACAACAGTAATGAAAAAATGAACAATCGATTTTTAGCATCCTTTATGACAAATTCTCTGTTAATATCAAGTCTCACTCGAGAATTTAACTGTCAATTGAAACCTACAAATGCTGGCATGCGAGATAATATGAATGTGCTCTAACTTCAAACATGTGCAACATCTTCATTCAAAACTCCAGATAATAACCTAAATCTCATTCTTATTCTTTTCCAGGGAAAAGAGATTTTGTAAGATGTTTCCTTAAAATACTTACTACTTCCAAACAGGAGGAAGCTTCTTCGTCTTCTTGTAATACCGAGCTAGGCGGTGGATCCTGCTCTCCACCAGAATCAACCTGAACTTAGAATCTTTGTCTTTCCTGTTCCTTTCCAAATGCTTTCTGATAGAAACAGCCTTCTTGATGAGATGGTAGAGATCCTCTGGTATTTCAGGAGCAAGCCCTAAGCCATACAACAAAACCAGGAGAAAAATCACATTAATTATTCCACTTACGAAAAAATCCGAAAAAAATTAAGGGAACAAAGAAGACAGAGGCTCACCATGAGCTTTCAATATGCGCAAAATCTTGCTCCCGGTGACACTTCTGACTTGAGCAATCCCGTGAGAATCACGAAGAATAACACCAATTTGAGAAGGCGTCAAACCCTTCTTGGCAAACTTGCAGATGTTGTCAGCAACCTGAATGATATATAGAAAACTAAAAGAATTAAAACAAATTCCTTTCATAAAGGGATGTTTCAACAAGATAAGAATTAGAATCAGATCAATGAACTCAGATGCCGCTGAAAAGTGATATCAATATGTGCCATAAGACAACACGAAACTTAGGGTTCATTTGTGATAGCTTTAAAAAGTGTTTAAAAATGTTAATTAATGGTAATAAAAAACACTCTTAAACAATTCCACACGTTATCATCTCCAATTATCGATTTCACGATCCCATCTTTACAAATTTTCCCCCAATTATCGATTTCACGATCCCATCCTTACAACTTTTCCCCCAATATGTCAATCTTCTAAAAAGGGGGAAGGTCACAAAATTGAATAATAATAATTTATTAAAAAAAAAAAAAGCGAATCTATAACATTTCCATCATAATAGATTGGCTTTATAATTCCAAATCAGTAAGAATCTGAGGTTCTAAAAAAAACAATGTAATTTCCGTAATATTCCAATCAATAAGAACAATCAAAACTAATCTAAAAAAAAAAAGCCAAGAAATCTCACATCCTGAGAAGTGATCTTTAGCCAACTTGGCGGCGTTCTCTTGTAAGGCAATGCCGATGCTGAAATACCCTTACTGCCAAATTCAAAACAACAGATTCAAAAAACCGAAAAAAAATCAAAATAAAATCAAAATAAAAATAAGTTTGAAATGAAGAACAAACCCTCGACTATGCATGCGACCCATGGCGACGGCGTACGGCTGCAACTCAACGACTTCTCACTCTGGAATAACAATGGGAGCTTTGATTTTCAGATGTTTTTAGGGTTTTGATTATCTTTTGGTTTATTGCAGTTATGTCCTTGGACTTTTGACCCATGAACCAGGCTGGGTCTCTGGGCTTCATGGCCCAAACCATACTATAATCATTTTTATTCGGGAAAATAAACTGGTTAACACAATTTTTACTGTGTAGATCAGTGATTAGCATTAATAACTTTGTGAATCAGTGATTGACTTATAAAAATATGTAATTCAATGTGAATCACTCATTCACCCAAATAAAATTTGTTATATTTACAAATTTATACTACTTAAAATAAAGAATTTTTCACTTCCATTTTTATCCCTCTTTTTAAAGTTATTTCAAATTTATCATTTAAAATTAATTCTATTTAATTTTATTTCACTTTTATATTTCAATCAATTTTTAAATTATTATCACGAGGTTGTTTGCAAGTATATATTACTGTCATCTAAATTTCTTTCACATTTCTTGATCTAATAGGATTACTTATATTAAGAGTTATTCTCTACTAAATTTCATGTGTGTAGCACGTATCAATAGACAAGTATTTTTTAAGAGTTGATATTTTTATAAATATTACAAAAAAATTTACTAGATTTTTAACCACTCTTTTTATTCCACTAAATTCTAGATTTCAAAATTTATATGATGTATAACCATTAATTTTTAGAGGTGAATTAAAAGAACTAAGATAGATCTTATAAAAATAAAATACACTTTTTAGTTGGATGGTGGATAAAAATGTGACTGAAGATATAAGGAAATTTGGGGTTTTTAAGGGCCTGTTTGGTATGCAATCCAGATTCAGTTTTATGAATCTGGATTGAATGAATAAAAGGAATCTGCTTTGTTTTGTGTTTGGTTTACAATCCAGAAAAAAGGAATTTGGATTCAATTTCTTTTTTAGGCTAAAAAATGAATTCAACTGAAACAAGAATCCAAAATATTCAACTCAAAAACTGAAAAACACAGATTGACCTCACCCACACAATTTAATCCACGGGTTTGAACACATGAGATAAAAATATGAGTTGGGCCCATTTTCCGGGTTTGGGTCGGGTCGGGTCCGTTTTCGAGGTTGACCCGATCCGTTCTAGCTTTTATTTATTTAATTAAATTTTTAATTGCATGTTTTTAAGCTGATTTTTAACTTTTTAAACTTAAACTTAATTCTAAAATGGTGGAAAAAAAGTTAATTTATTTTTTCACTATATCATATTTTTTATTTATACTTTGTTTTTATAATTATATATAAGATTAATTTAAATATAAAAAAAAATTATATATATATATATATATATATATATATATATATATTTTTATATATGTTTTGGAGGTTGTTGCTCACATTTTTCTCTGCTTCTTGTTTACTAATGTATGTAGTACTATTTGAATAACGATATTAAAGGTTCTCAATGCCGTGAAAATATTTTTTCAGATTCTCTTTTATTGAGAAATTCTCTCTTTGGTTGCACTAGGTTCTTATGAATTTGAGAAAGGATCTCATTGTGTCTTGTATAGTTCTCCTTTTGGAAAAATCTGAGCTGTTTTAATCTAAAGAGTTTATTTGATAGATTTGCAATGCTTCTATTATCTTTATTATAATTTTTTTAAAAGAAAAATTTATCCTAAGAATGAGAATAGTTATAGTTGATGCGGATAAAGATGTTTCTAATTTATAAGTTATGAATTATTAGTGTTTTCAAACTTAAAAATGAATGATTTAAAGTTGGAAGTATTATTTTCACACTGTTCTGATTCACAATCTGATTTTAAATTTTTTGAGTAACCAACCAAACACATATTTTAAATTTCTGAATTTCAATTATAAATTTTGAATCTGTTACCAAACACAGTTTCAGAACCAACAAATTCACAGAATACAACTCTGAATCATTAGAATCCACTAAATTCAAATTCTGCTTTTCAGATTGCATACCAAACAGGGCCTAACCTTTTAAGGGTTATTGATATTTTATTTGGTTTTAAGGGTTATTGACCCTTTGATGACGTCATTTCCCCTTGAAAAGACAAATAAGCTCATTCTTATTATAAAGGTAATACATATTTTCGTTATTTACAAATTTGAACTAAATTTTAAGGGGATTTTAAAAAAAATCTGGATTTTAGACCAAGATTGGACTGAGATTTGAATCTGGACCAAGATTAATTTTTCTATAGTAAAAAATTGAATCATTAATATATTTTATCTATTATACCCCTTATTCTAAAAAAATAACTTTATATAGTTTTTGCCCCCTAAAAAAAATTCCCGGATCCAAGGGTCTTAGTTGGTCCTAATAACACAGTAATAGGACAAACTATTAGACCATAAACTTTAGATTTCTCAAAGCATTATAACATCAATTGGGTTTTGAAAATTAACTATCCAACATCATCTTCTAAGATATCTATAACTCAAAAAATAGAAAATAACATTGCAAATACATACATGCTTTCATCCATCCAAACTATGCAGGATCTCATACATAAACCTTCTACTCTATATTGATCCTGACTACTTTTTTGGTTCTCCCAGATCGAGAATCATCCCTTACATTATCATGTTCAAATCTAGTTCTTCCAGCTAAAGATGGAAAAGCCCAACCTTCCCAACTGGTCATCTCCTTGTTTCCACTGCCACTAGAATCTGCATTGTCAAAGTAATCGCAATTAAAAACAAAACCGCAAACTGAAGCGCAATAAAGATACATCGCGCAGCCGATATTCAGGAGGATGGCAACAGACAATATTCATAACATGCCTTTCCAATGGATTGTTGCAGAAATGTGGTGTTGATCAAACCCTTCACCTTATAACAGAATCTCATTCAAAAGCTAAAGATGTAAGTGATATATTTAGAGGTTGCCGACAAAATCAAACAAAATACAGTGGCACATGATACTGCAAGTCAGCCAGTATTTGTATGGCTTTTTTATAATTTGAAACTCATCAGAATACAGGAAGGTTCAGCCAGTTTTATTTCTTTTGATTCAAAGGGAGTTTTAATTCAATGGTTCCCCAGACGATGAGGTTGCAGATTGTGAAAAAAAGCCGGCTGCATAAGACATGGAAGATATGTCTTGTACTACAACAATTTACTATAGTTGTATTCAATTCAAAGCTATTGACCTTAATATCGATTAGCATAATCCAGAAAGATCAGACCTATTTGATTTTATCTATTGCATTCCACCCCTTCCAATAGAAGAGAAGAGGATAGATGCAGTAAGAACTTTGGTAACAACAAGCTCAACAAAATATAAGGGAAATTATTCAAGTCGAGAAACCGAAACATCACAGAAAACCACAATATAATTATGAACAAAGAATATAAGTCGAGACAAGGTGTAAATAAATCAACGATTGACTAAATTCTCTGATCAGTGCACTATAGATAATAAATTGCAAATCCAAACTAAAATCTTACTTAAAGATGGACTACCCTACCTCCAAGAAAAAGGAGGTCAATAACTTATAAGAAAAAAGAAGAAGCCCAGAAGGGGAATAGAAGAAGGTTAGAAAGATGATGAAACTAAAAAGACAAAGAACCAAAATTACCTCCATTTCGGTTCATATGAAATCCACCTTTTGAATCATGTTTATAACCTTGAAAATTACCTTTCCATGTTTGGTCAAAACCAGCAAGTTCATCTGTAATACAAATATTGTTACACAAACTCCATAGCTTATGTACGATTAAACCAAATATTTGTGATCATCATTAAACAGTAGATGCAAACCTTCTTTCAGATTGTGCAGAGTCTGCAATGTATCCACCTTACCATCCGAGTTCAGTTTCCTCGTAACTGAATGACCCTGCAGAAGTAATGCAATTTATTTCAATCTCCACCCTCCTTAACACAATCCCCATGTATTATGAGAAATGATTAGAAGTTACACATAATTTTCTCTTCATAAACGTGCTACCAAAACAATCAATACCTTATCATGAATTCCTCTAGAAATCCTATGAACTGCCTGACCAGTTGTTTTATCCGCTTCTTTCGTCTCTTCAAGCAATACCTGATTTACAAACCTGGTATCAGAACCCAATACTGTATCAAGAAAGTTCTCAACAATTTCACAAGTAATTGTCTTACTCCCCCATCATCCATCCTTCTAGTTCTGGTAGAAGTATAATACGCTCCATCTACACCGCCATAAGTGACCTTGCAAGTGTGAATACTGGATCTATTAGCCTTTCCCTGAACCCCTTCAACCCTATCCCCTTCACTCCCTCTATGAGCCATGATCTGAAACTCTAGTACATCAAACCAAGAAATTACCAAAGCATAACTAAATTAGAATAACAATTCAATACAGACACAAGAAACTAACAGAAACAAATAATGAGCATTTACCATTAACAGTATCATCAGGATGCTCAACCGATGGCTCCTTGCTCGACCCGAAATCATTCTGATTCTCGTCTTTTCTCTCATCCCTAGGCTCATCATCTACCTCTCTTTCCTCATCAGAGGAGATTTCTTGAATCAAAAGCTCCTTTGCCCCATCCTTCTTCGGCTTATCATGGGCGGCATTATTAGAATCAAACATGCTACCTAACGGACGAGAGAAAAAGGGATCATCAAATGGATCCCTCCCTCCCAAAAGGCTAGAAATCATACTTTTATGGGACCTTAATAAACCAAATCCATGGAAACCATCAGTTCCTTCCCTCTCCATATTTTCTCTGCTAGGTTTTTCTGGAAAACGGAATTAAAAAAAAAAGTTTGATATTCAAACAAAATTACTGCTCCAGAGCAATCGATATAGAATTAAATAATTTCCCCAGCATTATGAACTAGCATACGAAAAAGACACTAGAATATGATGAAAATTAATACAATTGAATACTTGAAATTCATACCGAAAAAAGACCAAGGAAGAAACCAAGAACTTCGATAATCAAAGCATAACCCTAAACCAGGGGAAGCATCAAATTATATTTCATTTAGATTCTTAAATGCTTCAAGCAAAGAAGAGCTATTTCAAAATTCTGGTTCCAACAAATAACAGAAAAAGAAAGTAATAATCTCCATAATCATCGTAATCACTTTCGACGCTTTTTCACGAGTAATTTCAAAAATAACAAATGTTCTGAAATATTTTAAAAAATAACATTTCTCAAACTGATTCCACTCATCTTATGAGAAATGCTATTTTTAAAAATATCACCTAATCCTAATCCTAATCCTAATCATGGTCTGCTAGCAATAATCAATAGATTACATTTGTTAATTTAGAAATAGGAATTTACCTTTGTTAATTTAGAAATGCGAAGAAGGAAGTAGAATGTGCAGGTCGTTGCGTTAGATCAAATTTAGTTTGGGGTTTATATTTAGCATAGCGTTCTGACATTGTGAGAGCGCCACGTACGATCTCTTGAAACTTCCAAATTCTTCTTTTATCTTTCTAACTCCTTCACCGGCTGTTGGCATTAGAATTTTAGATTCTCTTCCTTCATATTATTCCATGTGATCAAGTCTCGTATGGAGATTAAATTTATTAGTTATCGAGATATATGATTAAATTTATCTATTTAGTTTAATTTTTTAAATTTAGTGGTAATTTAACATATTTATTATAGTTTGGAGTCCTAGATTCAAACCCATATTTAAGTTTTACTTTGTGTAAATATCCAAGTTCATATATGAAAGAGTGTTGAGTTAGCATTAGATTAAGTTTTTGAGTCTAGTGATGATATTTAGAATATGTGGTATTTAGATTGTATGGAATGTAAAATTACAATATTCATTTTCCCATAATTAGAAATGAGAATCTCATGGGTATGAAAGAGTATTGTGTTTGTTATTTAACAATGAGAATCTCATACATAGCTCTCGCGCCTCCTAGGTCGCTATCGTCATAAGGCTAGTGGTCTTCGCGATTGGTTTCGCAGTCCACTACAATCGATCACGTGCGATTTGTTCCCTCAATCTTGAATATTTGTGATACAAGAACAAGAAAACACCGGTGTGGTGCTAGTCAAACCGTCTCCGACGATCAAGTCAGTTATTTGGAGGCAGATAATATGAATATTTAGAATAGAATAATGAATGTCATACCGTTTAGGGTTTCGTAGAGTGCTTTATATAGAGCATTTTCCGAATCCAATATGGTATTCTTCCTTGACATTAGAAAGATAATGTATCTTGAAGATAGTATCCCTATCTCATAATTTTTGGGAGAGAATATGCTCATATCATTAGATAAGGAAATCTGTCGCCAAGCAAATAGCCTCATAAAGTCCGAGCTGGTTCGAGTCTCCACAGACGTATTGTTTGGTCCGTGCTCATAGCATTCCAAACTTTATGGTTGGGCTTGCCGTGATGGGCCTTTAAGTGTTTCCTTTCTATTTGGACCAAATGAATGAAGGATTGAGCTTTTGACTTAAGTCTTATTCACAAGTGATTTTTACCCTCTACAGTAATAATTTGCTAATTTAATGATTGTTTTCATCAATTTAGATGATTATTGAAGTTCTATATTACCCATTTAATTTTATCATGTATTATTAATTTATATAATTATAACACAAAAATTTGTTAATTGATAATTAATATTATTCATTACAAGTTAAATGAAAAATAATATTTATCATAATTGTTATATTTTTAGATAGGTAAAACAAAAAAGCAAAAACAAAACAAAATAAATTCCCATAGGTCAATTTCATAATATTCTCTCTTATTGATTACTGAGATAATTATATAAATAACAACTTTTTCACCTATCTTTTAACTAATAGCCACTTTGTTTTGGGATGATATTAGCCACATATTAAAGTAAAAAGACAAAAAAACTCTTAATGTCAAATCATCTTCTCCCCCTTCCTTCCCTCACTGTTCCTACCTTCCTTTTTTTTTGTTTTTTTTTAATATTAATACAACTCTTTCTACTTTTCATAATTATTTTTTATAAAAAATTTCATCCCATTTTCCACAATTTTCTTCTATAAATTAGATTTTCTCCCTACCACCCTTTTTTTTCTTCATTTTTTTCATTTTTTCTTTCTCCTCTCCCTCATTTATTGATTCATTCCCTATCATTTTCTTTCAAATCTCCATTGATTCTCTCATTCTTTCTATTTATTTTTAAAAATCCATCATTTTTATCTTCTATAAATGTTCATCTCACAAATTCCTACACTTTTTTATTTACTATCTCTCTCCTTAATTTTTCTCATTCTTGTTTTTTTCACAAATATTCATTTTTTGTTCCGGATCTCGAAGATCTAAACCATAAATAGCATGGATTTGATGAAAGGTATTATTTTTTTTAGTTTTTTATTTTTTTTTTACTCATTTATGTCCTTTGTTGTTTTATGTAATATACATAATTTCCTAATAATGTTTTCTGTGATACATGTAATATATGCAATATACGTTCCTTTTGTTTATCTTTTAAAGTGGTGTTTCTCTAAATGTAGCTTTTTTGTAATATACATAACTGTTTTTGTTTCTCGTTATATTTCTGTTTTACTTAATATACAGTCTGTAATATACGTAATATTTTTTTTTTCTGTGGTTTGTTTAAATATATATTTTGTAATATACGTGATGTACATAACCATGTATTTTTCTTCAGTTTACTATATTGTCTTACTAAATTTATATTTTGTACTGACGAGTGGTTGATGTACACCCCTCTTTCTTTTATGTTCATTTTGTAATATACGTAATATAATATACACTTCTTTTTGTTTTGTTTGCATATTAAGTATTTTTTTTGTACATTAAGTATTATGTAATTAACACTCTTTTGTGTTTTATTTGCAGAAAAAATGACATGTATATTACGTATATCCACACCCTTCTTTTATGTTCTGTTTTTTTTTGCTATCCGTACGTTATTTAATATATGTAATATACATCTGTTTTTGTTTGTTTGCACACTAAATATTTTTTTTTGTATATTAAGTATTTGTTTAATTAATATTTTTTTGTTTTTCAGTTGCAGATTAAATGACATGTATATTATATACATACACCCTCACTTTTTCTCAAATGGACTTATGAAGTGGAAGATTACATACCCATTATAATAGATGGACAAAATACTTTACGTGAGAAGGGAAACTATGAATAATATAGTAAAATGAATCTACAAAGTTGAATTAAAATCGAAGTATGTAGTGTAAAATCAAAACATAAATAAAATAAAAATTTATAAAATATACTAAATCCACTAAAGAACTATGAACAATATACTAAATATACTATAAACTGGGGGAAGAAATAATGCATCAGGAAAGAAAATTGCATTGGAAAATAAAAAAAGTCAGAAGTATCAGATTGTACGTATTATACAGACGTTGTTAGAATGTCATGGGTGTCAGACTATATCTGATATACGAAAAGGGCGGTTTTAGTATATTAAAAAATTGAATAGTAAAAAAATGGCTACCCCATTAAATATCTCAAAAGGTGGACATATGTTAACTTTGACCTCAAAAAGTGGCTATTTTGTTTTTTTCACCCATAGTTAATTGAATAATGATTTAATTTATATAATCATTTGATATAATAATATAAAAATTATGTTTATATTAAATTATATATTTTTTTTAGAAAAATATTTTTTAACCTCGCATTTTATATTTTAGATGGGAATATTTCCCACATGAATTTAAAGATACAACTTTTATAAATTGTTTTTCTTTCTAATTTAAATTGAAAATTAATTTTTTTTTTTGTTATTAAATTTATTAATTTTTAGAAAGAAAACCCAAAAGACATTAAAAAATATAGAATTTGTCTCAAATAGCATAAATCTGCATACTAATTACTAAAATGTCATAAACTTTTTAAAAATTACTCAAATAGCTAATTATAGTTCAATAATATATTGAACTAATACTTTATTATTTTTTATAGGTATTTTCAATGAATTTATTTGTTTTTTGATTTTTAGTTCAAGTTGAATAATATATTGAACTATTTGATTGTTTTCATTATTATTTTTAATGAATTTGTTCATTTTTTACTTTTTTTCTTAGTTCAACAAATTATTGAACTATAATTATGCTATTTGAGTAATTTTTCAAAAATTCTCACATTTCAAAAATTAATATGTAAAAATATACTATTTCAATAATTGCCCTAAAAAATAAGTCTTCTCATTCTAATTTTTTTTAAGACTAACATTCTAATTAAATGGGTTGATGATCATTTTTTAAACTTATCAAATAATTTGATTTTTTTTTCGTTCGCTTCTAACTTACTATATATACACTTCAATTGAGACGAATGAACACTCCAATTTTAAAGACCACTATTCAAGCTTTTTAAGAGTACAATTTTTTTTTTTAAAGAATTGATCTAATTAAGAATTATTATTATTTATTTTTATTTACAAAAGTTGTATCAATTAATTTCATCTATATATTTTTTTTTATTTTTAAAATTTTAGATGCATGTTAGAATATTATATTCTAGTCGCAAAACTTCAAGTTTTTGAAAAACAAACAATGGTTCATTAAGAAAATACAAGACACGTGAAAAACACTCGTATTTACAAACGTGAACGTATTTTAAACGTGTTCAAAAGGAAGGGTCCTTACTTCTTTGACTGGACATCCATCTAAAAATTAATTGGTAATAAGAAGAGTAACCTCTAGATTTTATAAATATTGTTAGGTCCCTTCATTTTTCCGATGTGGATCCTTAATAAGCCCCCTTAAGATGGTGTTTCTTTTGGGTTTACCAATTTGGACTCGATCTCGCATTACTATACTTTTTTCTATTCATTGCAGATTGGTTATTCGTCAACATGGGTTTAACTTACAATGTATTTTGAGTTTTGTTGAGCTCGATACTATATCAATAATGTAAGAATCCATCTCAAAACCAATTCATAATGAGATGAGTGACTGGTAGACTTTATAAATGTTGTTAGGTTCTTTCATCGGTAAATGAAAGGAACTTAAAAAAATTTATAAAGACTAGACTTTTACCACGTGCGTTGCACGTGAATATATTATATAAATTTATATTTTATGTGCTATAATTTTTTTTTCAATGTTTTGCACTAAAATATTTTTTGAAGTACATAAGTAGTAAAAGAAAACTTAAACCTTTTACAAATGAGCTAAAATCATGTAATTCATTATTAAAGTACACATTTTAATTTTTGATGATGGAAATGATTTTTGTCCTCAGTTGAGAATATTGGGTAGGAAAATAATTTGTGCTGAGTCCTCTTTGTATGTTTTTTTAGAACAATCTTTTGATTTATAAATTTTTAAACATCTTAATTGAATATAGTTATTAATATTAATAGGTTGGTGGATGGTTAATGACTAATTTTTTATGGAGTTCTTACTGAAGGGCTCCTTTTTAAAAAAAATATTTTTCTTTTTAAAAAAAATTGAGAACCTAATTTATTTTTATAAGACCGTATTCCATTTATGGTATCATTGTTTTTTTTAACTTTTGGTTTATACTATTTTTTTATTCTCGTTTTGTTTCATGCAAGTATTTGGTACAATTGATTTTAACTAAATGTCATATTATTTAGTTTCAAAAAATTTGGTGGTAGGATCGATAATTGTTATTTAATATTGAAAACCCCCACTTCCCAACAAACAAATAATAATTTATTGGAATTAAAAACTGTAATGTTATAAATTATGAATATTGTTTTTGTTAAATCCTAGATTTTTAAGTTTAATCTTTAGAATGTTTAGTTTTTTTCTTAGCATTTTATTTCATTATGTTATATTAAGTTGAATGATCAGATAATAAAGATATAAAAGAAAATAATATTTGAATAATTATAAACATGTAACATTATTGAAATTTAATCCAAATACAAATAAAACAAAGATCCAAAATCAAATATTTAAAGACACGAAATTCTTGAAAACACGTAACATAATCCAGACTAAGTAACTATATATTCGCTCTTGCTTCCCTGGAAGAAATAAATTTAGTAAGAGATTTTAATATTATATAATTTAATTGTAAAAATGAATTGAATTTGGGTTTCTTACCTATATGTTACAAACCCAATGAGTTTCAATACATGCCAACAGGGTCGGATTCAGGGGGGGGGGGGCATGGCCCCCCATTTTGTTTAATTTATATATATATATATAATTTTAAAAGAATGATTTTGATAAGATCTATTTTTTTAATCTTTATTTATAATTATGATATTATTTAAAAAAAAAATACTAAATGAGAGATAATTTATTGATAAAAAAAATAGGTTAAATTATATTAAATACCACTATACCATAGTTGTTTCAATTTTTCCCTAAACGTTTTAAAAGTTTCAATTCTACCCCTAATTTTTTATTAGTTTAAAAAATATCCTTTGTTGGAAAAATCACTCTTTATATCTTCGGAAAATTATTTTTTCATTAAAACTTTCTAAAATACGCTTAATCTCTTAATTTTCATTAAATTTAACCGAAAATGCACACCAATTATATTTTTTAAAGGTTGATTTCCTAAATAAATGGTATTTTTTAAACAAAATAAAAGGTTGGGGGGTAGAATTGAAACTTTTAAAAGATTAGGGGCAAAATTGAAACTGCCACTATATTTTAGGGGTATTTTGTATAATTTAGCCTAAAAAATAAGAATAATAATTGAAATTTCTTTTATTGGTTATAATTTTTTTTACAATTTAATAAAAATTACCATTTCATATTTTGGATATGTTGAAAATTTTTAATTTGAAAAAAAAAGATTTTCATATTAATTATTATATATATAAATATTTTTATATCTCAAACCATTTTTAATAGTTAATTAGTATATGTATTAAAAAATTTAATATCAAATGAAATATTGACTATATTATAATTCAAATATAATTTTTAAGTTAAGATGTCGAAAGTTTAATTAATAAAATTAATATATATATATATATATGGCCCCCGTAAACAAAACATCCTGGATCCGTCCCTACATGCCAAGGTTTTTTCTTTCTTAGTTTCATGTGTCTCCATTGAAAATTTACGGAGAACAATACATTTGAAAATCTATTTTTCAACAAATTGTTCAAGATATTTTATTAGTATGTATTCCATCTTGTTGAAAACTATTAAAAAAATTAATATAATTAAAAAATATTATAAATATATATATGTAAAAAGAATAATATTATATATAAGCCATATATGTAAGATAAATATGAAAAAAAAAATATCAATTCACTGGAACTCGTGGAACGTATTTGGAGGGGGGAAATAATATCTAATGTATATTTTAAAAAAAAAAAAATCAATTAACTGAACTCAATGATATAATAATATACAAGTCAAAAAAAAAAATGATATAATAATATAGAAGATAAAATACATAATAAAATACAATGAATAATAAAGGGGGAAATACCTTCAATCAAAGTATAAGCTAGCAATAGGTAATGGGTGGGGACAAAATACTGGTGTTTGAGTTTTGTTTATGTTTATATATATAATAATAAAAATTGGAGGTTTCAAATTTGAAGAATACCGTAAGTCTTACATTAAATGATAATAATATACCTATTATTGCTATTTGAGGAGTTTTTTTTGGTATGTTATTAGTTATGATTATAATTAATAATTATTTAAATATTATTGAGAGGTTGAATGGTCATCATTTTGTTTAATTTAACTGTTATATATTCAAGTCATCATATAACTAAGGATTCAGGATCGTAGACGATTAAATAGTAGCAATGAATGACGATAATGTGGGAGAAAAATAATCACCCTTATAAATTTCTATAAATAAATAATAATTTTAGTTAAATTACATTTTTATAAATCTATTATCGTTATTTTGCTAATTAAATTGTATATTTTAATTTTAAAAAATTCAATCTGATTAAAAAATAAAGAAAAAAAAAATTCTAATTGAATTATTGTATATATTAATTAAAAAAATCAATCTGATTTAAAAAATAAAAATAAATAACTTTCTAATTAAATTATTGTATATTTTAATTAAAAAAATCAATCTGATTTAAAAAATAAAAAAAAAATTAAGATAAAAAAAGTATATAAAAAAAACTAATAAATCTACAAATAAATAATAATTTCAGTTAAATATATTTTGTTTGCCGTAATTCTTCTAATTAAATTATTGTATATTATAATAAAAAGAAATCAATCTAATTAAAATAAATAAATAAAATAATATAATATAATATAAAAAAAGTATATCTAAAAATATATAATATTTATAGTAAAATTTAAATTTCTTTTTTAAATTTCTAAAAAAAATTAATAGGTTATTTTTTAGTTAAAAAATTGTAGAGTTTAAACCCTAAATCATTTCTTATTAAAATAAATAAATGAACTAAAAGAATATCCCGTGCCAACTTTCCCACCTTTTAAAGTTAATTAAAAATAATATTTTTTAGATTTCAATGGCATTTTTGAAATTTAATCAAAATTAGAGAGGATACAATGGTAAAAAAAGACTTTTAAACATCCCACTTTTAATATACTAGTTTTTACCACGTGCGATGCACGTGTATAATTCTTAATTTAATTATTTTATAATAAAACATATATTATTGAATCTTATTAAAGATCATCAAGTAAATAATATTTAAAAATATCTTTAATTTTGAATTTAGGATAATTTTCTAATAATCTTCGTCTTTATTATGATTTGTACCCAGTAAATCCTAAATCTAATATAAAATAATTAATAGACTATCCCTGTTTTTTTATTTGCAGTTCATTAATTTATATAAAAAATAATGACTAAAAAATATCATGGAATTGAAAACTTTTTAAAAAAAAATTGAATGTTATTTAAAAAGAGTCATGTGAAAGGATCATTGAAAAATATAGAGCAATATGAAGTTTGAAGAGTCATTTGCCTTTTAAGTTCATGCATTTAAGAATGATGTTACAATTATATTACATTACAATAGAAAAATGATATAATAAAAGAGAAAATATCATGAGTAAGAGCTTTCTCAACGTACATTCTTATTTTATCAAATTATAATATTTTTATATTATACTATAACTTCTAATAATAAATACTAAATAGGGTAAATCAAAGGTTATCATTTTTTTTTCAAATGATTATCGTATAATATGTTTTTAATATTTCATATCAAATAAGAGATGATAAAAAAAAAAATTAAAATTATCGTTTAATGGTTTTAATCTATCATATCATATTAAATAAAAGATAATATACAAACTACTTTTAATTAAAGTAAGAAATAAAAGTGTTATCTATTGTAATTTAGCATAAAAAAACCCATTACATAACCATCTAATCTCACTTTAATCAAAACTTCAAGCAAGGAGCCGACGTACGAATGGAAACAAACACCCTTTTTTTCAAAAATTGGAATTAAACTAATGGATAAATAAACTCATTCAATGTAGACTCATGTTCAAAGGCGTCAAGTCAAGTAGGTTTGGTTATATTAAAAATTCACATTTTAATAGGGAGCAAACTTTTATAATCACGTATATATTTTTCCTTTTTGAAATTTTATTTTATATTTTGAAGTTATTTTCTAGTAATTATAATTTTAACTAATCATCATACAATAATAAGAATATTAATTCATATAAATTATTATTGTTAGTTAAGTGCAATTTTTTTGTAATAATTACACATAAATGAATGATGTAATTTTTTAAAAAAATAATACATTTACTATTATTTATATTTCATTTATTAGTTTTACTATTTAAATTTAAGTTGAATTATTTATTAATATATTTTTTTATAAAAGTATATCATGGATTTATAATGATCGTATATTCAATTTACTAAAGTTGGAAAATTTCCAACTTAAGTGAAATTAGATTATTCAGATTTTTAAAAAACTACGTAAAACTAAATAGAAAGAAAAAAAAAACAAAAAACAAAAAACTCTTACCCTTACTAAATTTAAAAGTTTTTACGAAATGAAATGTAAATAAAAAGTTAGTATCAAATTTTATTTATTTACTTTAATATATTATAGTAAAAAATAAATTTTCAAATAGAATTTTACTTCGAATTATAATTCATTTTTAAATTCTGTTTATTATTATGTTATTAAATAAAATAAAATGGGAGTGGTACTTAATGAGAATGGTTAATTTATATATTAAAATGAATTAGTGAGTTAAAAATGGAAATCAAAAGTTTTTTCATCCAAAACCACTTTTTAATATAGTAGAAATTTATAATTGTGAAGAAAATCTCAACATAAAATCTCATTTTCTTGGATGAATATGCTTTACATGTGCAGATTTAACTAAGCCAAATATTCTTCCATTTGAATGCAATAAAGTAATATATGAAAACAAAAATGAATTAGTGATAAATTTCTCGAAATGAATACTCCAAGACTTTTGTTTTATAAGTAGTAAGAATATTTACGTGACGTTTGTAGTTGTCAAAGAAGCCACCAATCCTCTCTTTTAATTGGTATCGAATAGTGTCTAATATCACAAAAATTATGCTAACCAGACAATATCAATATCCTTTCTTTATCATAGAACGCATAAGAAGATGTAAATATAAAAATGGATTTTTGTTACAAAAACTGCAATAGCAAGAGGTAGAGAAAAAAGATGAGTAAAAAAAAGGACCAACCTAGTAAGGTAAATGTGTATGATGACGAACGAAAACTGCAATTGCAAAAGATTCAATTTTCCTGTATGTGAAAACAAAAGTTTGTGACAGAAATAAAATAACATTAGAGATAAAATTAATAACCATAATCAACATTGAGAAATGAAAATGATGATGCTAATGAAGCATGATACAATTGAATTAAAAAAAAAAAAAAGATAAAAAAGAGAGAGTATGAGATTACAACCTCTCTTTGTGGGTTTAATTAGTACCAATCTTTTATAGGCAAAGAGAGGAATGTTGTTATGAAATAGAAGCTTAAAAGCGGGTTAATGAAAGGCCACCATTAGAGACTTTAAAGACAAAATTAAATAATTGATGAACCATATTTAGGAAGAGAAAACGTTAGGGCCAGAAGACGAAATGGAGAGAGATGGACTGGACATAAATGTCATTATTAGAGATGTAAAAGTTAGTTATTTTGTTTTTTAAACAAAAACTAAAATGTATAGAATTTTTTTTGAAGTAAAAATTTATAGCTAATAGTGAAGGTTCAATTAAAAAAAAAAGAAGAAGAAGAAGGTCATGAGTAGTTTTTTTTATTTCATGTACGCACGTGATTCATGAATACATTTTTTCATTTTTTTTAAACTATAAATAGTTCATATTAAAATAAGTTATAAATAATAACATTTATTTATTTGAGTAATAATTTTTTTTTAATTTTAAATATTAAACTAATAATTATAAAATGAATAATTTTTTAAAATTAATTATTTAAATTGATAATGGATCTAGACTACATTGTTAATAAATTCGAGTTTTATTTAATTTTAAAAATTAAAAATCAAATAGTAATATAACATTGAATGAAACAATATTTTAATAAATATTTATTTATTATATCAAAATAAAACTATAAATTTTGCTAGTAAATTATATTTTAAACTTATTCTATAAAATAAGAGTTATGTATTTTAAAGATTAAATAATAAATTGAGATAATGATAATTAATAATTTGTAATGGCACAAATTGTAAAAAAGACAATGACATGAACAATTAATTAAGTTTCTAATACTTTTTAATGAAATTATGTAATTATGTAATTAAATTAAGTTTATTATATTTTATTATTAATTATTATTATTATTATTATTAAATCATATATAAGTGGTAATTTAATAAATGTCAATCCATTTTTAAGACAATGACATGAACGATTAATTAAGTTTCTAATTTTTTTAATGAAATCATGTAATTATGTAATTAAATTAAGTTTATTATATTATATTATTAATTATTATTATTATTAAATCATATATAAGTGTTAATTCTATAAATGTCAAGGCTAATAAGATATTTAATAGAAAATTTAATAGAAATGCTAGGGGCATAAAAGGAAATCAAAAGTTTTTCCTTTCAAGCCACTTTTTAGATAGTATAGATATAGATAATATATTAAAGATGTGGGATCCTTAATACTACTTACATCACCATAGTATTAACTATTTAACGATGTTAAGTACAATTTTGAAAGGGAAATTTCATCGAGTGACAGATTTTTATGCAATATTTATAAAAATATCAACTAAAAAAAGTATTTGCAAGTATAGTAATTTTTATCATGTTTATCAGTGATTAACAATGATTTATGTGTTTATGAGTGATAAACTTAGTGTAAAAATATGTAATATTACTAGATTTGTAAATGCCCCATTTTGAAACCACGAGTATATAAATATTCATATTTTTTTTTTATTAAATGGGGTGTGGTGTCTGCATTTGATCAAAACCAAGTGGGTCTTTTTTTCTTTTTCTTTTTGCAGTTGGTCTAATATTTGTTTTAATACATGAACAGAGAAGAAAAGAGATTACAGCTTCTTAACAAATCTACCAGGAGCATCGTCCGAAAAGCTCGAAATATACAATGCCGATCTCGATGAGCCCGATAGTTTTGCTCCTGCTATAAAAGGCTGCATTGGAGTCTTTCATCTTGCTACCACAATAGATATTGAAAACAAAGAACCTGAACAAGTAGTGATAAGAAGAACAATAGAGGGAGCTTTCGGAATTTTACATCTTTGTCTAAATTCAAAAACAGTGAAGAAAGTTGTTTACACTTCCTCTGTGGCTGCTCTGTTCTTTAATGGAAAAAATCAGACTTTTTTGGATGAGAATTCTTGGAGCGACGTTGATTATATGAACATGAAGGGAATGTCATATCCAATTTCCAAGACATTAACTGAAAAGGCAGTTTTTGAATTCTCTGAGAAATATGGATTGGAAGTTGTCACTGTGATTCCAAGTTATGTTGTTGGTCCCTTCATTTGTCCTAAATTGCCCGCGTCTGTTCGCCGCGCTTTGGCTTTGATTTTAGGTACTATTATTTTCATTTATGTTCGTGGGCTCCTATCCCAAAACCAATTGATAATGAGAAGCTCACGTTTTTTTTATAAATACTGTTAGGTACTTTTATCTTTCTGATGTGAGATATCTTGAGAAGGATAATAATGAGTATGTTCGAAGTTTTGTGCAGGTAACGAAGAAGAATTTGGTTTACTTTCAAAATTAAACATGGTGCATGTAGATGATTTGGCAAGAGCACAAATTTTTGTATTTGAAAATCCAAATGCAAAAGGGAGATACATTTGTTCTTCCAACAAAATCACACTTGAAGAACTGGCTAAATTTCTCTCTACCAAATACCCAGAATTTCAGATACCATCTCAAGAGTAAGTTCAATTCAACTATGCAAAATAGTTTCGTATCTAAAAAATATATGCAAATTCAAATGTTATATTCCTTTTATAATTATTGGTTGCAGATCTCTTAAAGATGTCAAAGGCTTTCAATTCACTGATGTTTCATCAAAGAAGCTTTTGGATTCGGGTTTTGTGTATAAGTGTGGGATTGATGAAATGTTCGATGGAGCGATCCAGAGCTGCAAAGAGAAGGGTTATCTCTAGATATAATTGATGTCAATTAGCATTTCCCTTATATTGAACTCAACCTTGTATGAGAATAATATATCATCCCGGTATTTCACCTTACTTCAAACTCTTCGTATTAGAGTCCTAGGCTCGCGCTAGAGACGGCCACTGAAACTTCAATAAATCATCCAAATTAAGTCATCATCAGTTCAAGTCAGTTTCTTTCAACCAAAGCCTTCTTCAGCTTAAAAATAGGTTCAAATGGACATTTTTTAAGGACTGTAATCTCAAAGCTCCTATTAGTGAAAAATTATAATTTTGTGATGCTGTTTAATTTGGGAAATCTCACTCTCTACCATTTAAAAGATTGAAAACTTATACGGATTTAACAACTCAAGCTTATTCTATGTGATCTCTGGGAATCGTCTCCAATAATATCACCATCTGGCTTTAAGTACTATGTCAGTTTTGTTAGACAATCATAGCAGATTGATTCATATCTATTCTCCAAGTGTTTGTGTTGTGTTTGCCTTTCCTTGCCTATGTCCATATAATTTAAGTAGGAATATGCTTGTGAAGTTTTTCAAAAGATTTAAGATTTCTGTAGAGAATCAGAAATGGAAGGCGAATCAAAAGTAAAGGCATGAGTACACAATATAAATATGTGGTGTGCGATGAGTTCTTGTTAAATAATAACATTCATTATACCAAGTAAGCTCCTCAAGAGAATGAAGTAGCATAATAGATGAACATAACAATTTGGAGAATACTTGCATACTCTCGGTGAGTATGGACATACATGTCATATTTTTATTGGATCAAACAGTTGTAGGACCCAGATATTCATTAATGAGACCTATACATTTATTATCTACCTACATATTTGATCTAATAAAAATATGACATGTATGTCACTGAGTATGAATTCGTACTCACTTACGAGTATGGTAGTATGGGGAGGAATGAGAAAAAAATTATTCACTCTTTTTATATATTATTTACCAAATAATGAAATAAGAATAACACGTGAGATCCATCTTACAATAATGAATTGTTCTCCTAGAATAGGGAATCTCATTCTCTACAAAATTTCATCCATATCATTTCCTATGTTTTAATTCGTGGGACTCACGTATATTTATCAATTATTCCTACTCTATTTTTCTTTTCTTCATTATATATATTTACCTTTACTCTCCCATTCCTACTCAATAGTATTTTCTCTTATACTTTATTATAATATTTAATATTAATGAATTTTAATTTTATTTAATAATTAGTTACTTTATCATAAATTTAATTTTAAATATATTTTTATATAGAAATTTTATTCAATAAATATATTTTAATTTGTTGGTTGCGAAAAAAATCTCATATTTGTTAGGAGAGGAAATGATCACGGGTGTGTATATAGGGGGAATGACACATCTCCATTGCTACAAGGTTTTTTTAGGTGAAACCAAAAGTAAATTCATACGAACTTAGGTAAAAAATGGACAATGTCATACTAAAGTGGAGTCGTGAAGGCTTGCCCTATTTGGTTTGCAATCTGAAAAACAAGATCTGAATTCAGTGGATTCTAATAAATTTAGGGTAGTATCCAGTAAATTTGTTAGTTCCAGAAATGTATTTGGTAACAGATTCAAATTTAAAATTGAAATCCAGAAATTTAAAATCAATATTTGGTTGGTTATTCAGAAATTTAAAAAAAAAAATTGTGAATCAGAACAAGTGTTTGGTTAGTATCCAAATCTCAAATGTTCAACTATATTTAAATTTTTTAAAGTAAATTCCATATATTGTATTTCACATATACTATTAGATTTCACTTGTAAGAATATAATTCTATTTATTAAACAAGTTTGATAAACTATTTACATTTTAACTTGATTTAATGATAATACTTTGTAAAAATATAATTCTATTTCTTCATTCAATCCATTCATTGTACATCAAATTACAACTATCTGAACCTCATCACATTGTTCCAAGCCCACCGCAAGCTCGGCCCGTAAGTTAATGGTTAACGGGCCCGACTTATAAATTTTTGCATTGGATATAAATCATGTATTTGAATTCAAGCCCAACCCCCGGGTTTTATCCATAGAGCCCTATCAAAACCGACCTGAAACCCGGTTCAAGGTCCGTTCATTTAAATAAATAAATAAATAAATTTTTTTTTTATATTTAAATTCATCTTATATATAATTAAAAAAACAAAGTATAAATAAAAAAAAAAGGATATAGTGAAAAAATAAATTAACTTTTTTTTCCATCACTTTAGAATTAAGTTTAAGTTTAAAAAGTTAAAAATCAACTTTAAAAAATTCAATTAAAAATTTAATTAAATAAATAAAAAAACTCGAACAGACCGGGCCAACCTCAAAAAACGGACCAACCCGACCCAAACCCCAAAAAACAGGTCTGGCCCGACCCAAATCCGTAAAATAGGCCCGACCCGTATTTTTATCTCATGTGTTCAAAATCGTGGATTGGATTGTGTGGATGAGGTCAATCTGTGTTTTTCAATTTTTGAGTTGGATATTTTGGATTCTTGTTTTAGTTGAATTCATTTTTTAGCCTAAAGAAGAAATTGAATCCAAACTGCTTTTTTCTAGATTATAAACCAAACACAAAATAAAACAGATTTCTTTAATTCATTCAATCCAGATTCAGTTTGCAAACCAAACCGGCCTAATTAATAGGTGGAAACTTTGAAAAACACGGATATGTCAAAAACATGTTTTGTCCTGTTTTTATTAAACAATCACTTCTCTGAAAAAAACAAACAAACAATAATTGTATGCCACAAGAATTTTCTTCCCACCTTTTATCTGAATTATTTGATCACCGGTCCACCACACCAAAGAGGAAGAGAGATGGAAGGTGAGAAGAAGGATAAGGTGTGTGTGACTGGAGGAACTGGATTCATAGCATCATGGCTCATCAAGAAACTTCTTGAAGATGGTTATTCTGTCACTACCACTGTAAGATCTGATTCAGGTATATATGCCCTCTAATTTTTATTTTCTTTCTTTCTTACACATGATCTATAGCTTTGGTACATTTCTAACCTTTTTTTGTTAAAACCATTTGTATTTTAGAGAAGAAAAAAGATTACAGTTTCTTAACAAATCTCCCAAGAGCATCAGAAAAGCTCCAAATATACAATGCCGACCTCGATGACCCAACGAGTTTTAGTCCCGCTATTGAAGGTTGCGTCGGAGTTTTTCACATCGCTACCCCGATCGATTTCGAAGAGAAAGAAGCCGAGGAAGTAATTGTGAGAAGGTCCATAGATGGAGCATTAGGAATCTTACATGTTTGTTTGAATTCAAAGACAGTGAAGAGAGTTGTATATACTTCAAGTGCAGCCACTGTGCAATGTAATGATAGCAAAGAGGAAATTTTGGATGAGAGTTATTGGAGTGATATTGATTGCATCAGAAAGTATTCACCATTTGGATTATCATACACAATTTCTAAGACATTGACTGAAAGAGCAGTTTTTGATTTCTCAGAACAATATGGATTGGAAGTGGTTTCTGTTATTCCAACTCTTGTTTCTGGTCCTTTCATTTGTCCTAAGTTTCCCGGTTCTGTTCACGCTACATTGGCTCTCATTTTAGGTAAATTAATACCTTTCATTTTCGTGTCTGACCAATTGAGCTATGTTTCAAGTTGACATTTTAAATTAAGTTCGATAATTTTTTTTTGTAACTTGATGAATTCAGTTGGATTTATTGAACTTTAACTAAGACATTAACTAACCCCAACTTGAATACCATTTCAACCAATCTAAAAAACTCATTAACTTAATCTAAGCTAACCTTCTCCCGAACGGGAAATTATGCAATTACGCAGTCGCAATGTAGCTCTCTCGTTCATTTATAACTATTGGATGTATTGTACAAATGATATATTTTTTTTCTTTTCTTGAAATGATTGAATGAATTAATTGAACATCATAACCTATATAAAGACCTGAATTATGCAGGTGATGAAGCAAGTTATGGTTTTCTTTCAAAAGCAATGGTGCATGTGGATGATGTGGCCAGAGCACATATTTTTCTTTTTGAAAATCCAACTGCAAAGGGGAGATATATTTGTTCTTCTTATAGAACCACATTGGAAGAATTTGCTGAATTCCTTTCTACCAAATATCCACAATTTCATATACCATCTTCAGAGTGAGTTCAATTTTTTCAAACTTCCTCTCTTTTTTGAAATTTAAAAAAAAAAAGAAAATTGTGGATTTATTAATTTTTTCTCATATACTTTGGCTGCAGATCTTTAAAAGATGTCAAAGGCATTACAGTTCCTTATGTCTCATCAAAGAAGCTTTTGGATTCTGGGTTTCAATATCAGTATGGGATTGATGAAATGCTGGATGGAGCAATACAGAGTTGTAAAGAGAAGGGTTATCTCTAATATGTTTTAGCTTCTGCATTTAATAAAACATGTAAGAGAAGAATTACATTGAGTTTTTCAAGCAGAATGAAATGGTTTTGAAGTTTTCTTAATACACATCTCATTTTATTTAGCGCGCTCTCTCTCTACTTTCTTACTTAATATGGTATCAGATGGAAAAATCATTTTTCTCTCATCTTCCTAGTTTTCATCTCCTGGAGTTCGTTCCATGCGCCTGGCCCTATCTCTGAAGAATAAGCTCGGATTCATCGATGGCTCTTTACCTTGTTCAGCTTATGGAAATTTGGTCCAGGTTTGCCTCAGAATTAATGATGTCGTTGTCTCTTGGATATTAAATTCTGTTGCTAAGGACATCTCTGCTAGTCTTATATATATTGATTTTGCAAATGATATTTCACAAGTTCTTCAAGACAGATTTCAAAAAGCTAATGGTCCTTGAATTTTCCAGTTACGTCGTGAATTGATGAACATTGTTTCAGGAGATTTATCTGTTAGTAGCTATTTTACTAAGCTAAAGACAATCTGGCAGGAAATGATGGAGTATCGTCCGAAAATTTCTTGTAATTTTGGAGGAATTAAGCAATTGAATGAATATTTTTAGCGGGATTACATTCTCAGCTTCCTTCTGGGACTCAATGACTATTATGAACAACTTATATCTCAGATTCTTCTTAATGGACCCTTTGTCTCCTATCAACTAGGCTTTAGCTCTTGTTATTCAAGAAAAAAGGAAAATAAGTGTTAAAACTCTTGATATCGGTTCCTCTAATGAACCTCTTGCATTTGCTGCTATTCAGAATACCAAATCCCAATCTAATCAGAATAAATTTCAAAACAAATAACGACCTTATGCACTCATTGTGATATTTCTAGACACACAGTTAACAAAAGCTATAAATTGATGGTTTTTCCCGGGTTTTAAATTCATATCGAAAACCAACTTAGTGGTTAATTCGAATTCTCAGGGAACTCCTGATCCAACACCTTCTACTGATTTATCAAACAATACTAATGAATTGAATCCTGTTTTGTATCAACAGCTACTCTCATTAGCTTGCCTCCACAATTTGGCCATAGGCATGTTGTTGCTTCAACTTCTCATGTTATAGATATGTGTCTCTCTTTTACTTATTCACATACTAGATCTTCAAATATGTGGATAGTTAATTTGGGAGCAACTAATCATATATTTTATATGAAGTCTCACTTCCAGACTCTTATACATGTCAACAATACTTTTGTTTCATTACCAAACAATCAAAGAATTTTTGTATCTGCTATTGGTAATATCTTGTTCAACAATAGTATAGTATTGACTCGAGTTTTCTACATCCCTAAATTACACTACAACTTTATCACGTGATTCTCCTATTTGTTTACATTTCAATGCTGCTGTTTGTGATATTCAGGACATGTTCACTTCGAAGATGATGGGCAAAGCTGATTTCAGTCAAGGTTTATACGTTCTATATGCATCACCCACTGCTGCTATTCCATCTGCTCATTTTTCATCACCATTTTTTTCTCTATTTTTTTTTATAAAAAATTTCCACTGATCTATGGGAAATAACACACTTTGCTCTAAGATTTCAAAACAAATCATGATTAAAAGATATGATTTTTACACCAAAAAAAAAAAAAAAAAAAACTTCTTCCATATTTATGTTGGAACTGGAACTCAAAAAACAACAAATGAGATGAACACATCAATATATATTTGATATCGACATTGTTTACATAATCAAAATAGATTAGTAATCATAATAATAATTTAATTTTAACAAAACACTGAAGGACCACTTTACAAAGTGTAAATCTTCAAAGCACGGTTAAGCCGTAGTCCTGAAGTCGATATTGCCCCGCTCGGATTGTTTGCAGTTAAATGGCAATTCGGCTCGGTAGGATTCGATGAAGCATTTCGTTAGTTCAACAATCAGAATCTAACAAATCCGGCATAACCCCTCCAAAACAGCTCTCCAAAGCTTTATACATAAAACACTTAAGAAATTTGAAAAATAATAAAATAGAGGAAATCAGAAATAACTTGTCTCAAATTTCCGTCATAGAAAAATTAAAATGAATCTCCTATTTATAGAAACTTGTAGGAAATTTGGGTAAATTGACCTCTAAAATTCATAACTAATGTTTTAAGACCTCCATTTTCATATTAACCTTTTTTGACCCTTTGATGATGTCACTTTGGGGAGAAATATCAAAAATACCCTTGTCTTCTCCAAATCTCCAACTCTCCACTCAACTTCTCTCTTCTCCATTGAAACTAACTAAATCCTCTCTTCCCACCTCTCTTCCTTCAATCTCTAATGGCGACATTAACGACGGAATACGGCGAAGACTACACGACGACCTTAAACATATATATCTAATATTCAACCCTCTCACTTTGGAATTTTATTTTCTCACTCTAAAATTTCTCTCTCTCTAAAACTCTCAACTCTCTCAATCATTCTTCTTCTCAATCTCTCAATTAAGCATTTGATAGAGTGAGAAAATAAAATTCTAAGTTGTTGTATCTTTTCTTTCACCGTGTAGTCTTATTTCCGTTGTTAGAGATTGAAGGATGAGAAGTGAAATGAAGGATCAATGGAAGTTGGAAAGTTGAGTGGAGAGTTGGAGAAGAGAGAAGTGGAATGAAAATTTGGAGAAGATAAGTGAAGGGTATTTTTGATATTTCATACCAAAGTGACATCATCAAAGGGTTAAAAAAAGTTAATTTGATATTAGAGGTCAATAAATATTTATTGTGGATTGTGGAGGTCAATTTACCCAAATTTCCAAACTTATAAAGCCACGAATGAAAACGAATTAAATTCGTTAATTCATTACGAAATGAAACGGTAAGAAACGTCTCAATAAAATAAGAAACTGAATGTGAATAATTTCTCACTTAAATTCCAGTAACTTATGCAATCAATTCAAATTGAGAATGAATTGTAAATGGAAAATAGAATTTCAATTTACCACATCTATTCTGAAGCCACCAAATTTGACTTCAAGTCAAACAATATATATATTATTAAATATAACCAAAAGTACATTTAGTAAATTAGATACAAAATCCATTAAAAGTTGGAGAAACTTTCAATTCATATATGCCAACGAGAGCATAGCTCAATCGGTTAGGCACCTATTCCTTTTTCTTGAGGTCGAAGGTTCGAGTCCCCCTCCCCTAATTTGATGTAATATCTAAAAAAAAACTTTCAATTCATATATAATATATATATCCAAGTTTTAATTACACATTACTTTCAATTATTATTTTATATTATATATAAAATTTCCAACAATTTATTCTTGATATGAATTTTCTGGGAAAGTTTTTTGTTGTCGTTTGAAACCTATGAATTTAAAAAAAATGATTTTTAAGCGTTTTTTTTATACATTCTCATATAGAAATGTTGTTGTTGTTGTTTTTTTTTTTTTTTTTGTTAAAACTCATTCCAATTATGTTTTAAATTTTCTAGTTTTATTCATATTCATATAAGTTTTTAAGGTTGATCTTACTGCTGCAGTGTTGATTAAATATATTTTTACATTTAAATACGTAAGACTAAATAGTCACCTTATAAGTTTTTTTTTTTTTTTTCCTTCTATTAAGAAAAAACTAAGAGGACAATTCCAAGTTTTTAACTACCAAACTTCATGGCAATGAGTGAAACATATCCTAAAAAATTTGGAAAAAGACAGAACAGAGAGAAGACTTATTCCATGTTTTTAACTACTAAACTTCATAGCAATTAGTGAAACATATCCTAAAAAAAATTGGAAAATGACAGAACAGAGAGACAATTCCAAGTTTTCAACTGCGAAACTCTACCCCGAAAAAATGACAAAAGCTAAACCTCAATTGAAGATGACTCTTCTATATAGTTATTTGTTTAGTTTAAAGTGAGTGGTTGGTTTAGGCCCTGTTTGGTATGCAATCTGAAAAGCAGAATTTGAATTTAGTAGATTCTAATGAATTGAGTTGTAGACTCGTGAATTTGTTGGTTCAAACTGTGTTTGGAATGGATCCGGATTTTATAATTGAGATTGAAAATTTGAAATATGTGTTTGGTTGGTTCTTTAAAAAATTTAAAATCAAATTGTGAATCAGAATATGTGTTTAGATCATAATCCAAATTTTGGGTGACCCACCCATAAAAATAATACTTCCAACTTTAAATCATTCATTTTTAAGTTTGAAAAAACTAATAATTCATAACTTATAAATTAGAAACATCTTTATCCGCATCAACTATAACTATTCTCATTCTTAGGATAAAATTTTCTTTTAAAAAAATTATAATAAAGATAATAGAAGCATTGCAAGTCTATCAAATAAACTCTTTAGATTAAAACAACTCAAATTTTTCCAAAAGGAGAACTATACAAGACACAATGAGATCCATTCTAAAATTCATAAGAACCTAGTGCAACCAAAGAGAGAATTTCTCAATAAAAGAGAATCTGAAAAAATATTTTCACACTGAATAGAGAGACCATTTGGGCATTGAAAACCTCCAATAGCATTATTCAAATAGTACTACATACATTAGTAAACAAGAAGCAGAGAAAAATGTGAGCAACAACCTTCAAAACATATATATATATATTAATTATTTTATTTTTTATATTTAAATTAATCTTATATATAATTATAAAAACAAAGTATAAATAAAATATATATATATATATAAATTATTTTATTTTTTATATTTAAATTAATCTTATATATAATTATAAAAACAAAGTATAAATAAAAAATAGGATATAATGAAAAAATAAATTAACTTTTTTTCCATCACTTTAGAATTAAGTTTAAGTTTAAAAAGTTAAAAATCAGCTTAAAAACATGCAATTAAAAATTTAATTAAATAAATAAAAGCTAGAACGGACCAGGTCAACCTCGAAAAACGTGCCCGACCCAAATCTGCAAAATGGGCCAGACTCGTATTTTTATATCATGTGTTGAAACCCGTGGATTAAATTGTGTGGGTGAGGTCAATCTGTGTTTTTCAGTTTTTGAGTTGGATATTTTGGATTCTTGTTTTAGTTGAATTCATTTTTTAGCCTAAAAAAGAAATTGAATCCAAATTGTTTTTTTCTGGATTGTAAACCAAACACAAAACAACGCAGATTCCTTTTATTCATTTAATCCAGATTCATAAAACTGAATCTGGATTGCATACCAAACAGGGCCTTATCTATCTCTGAATTATATAATTTAAAAAAAAATTAGGGAAATTTCATTGGATGGCAATTTTTTTATGTAATATTTGTAAATATAGCAATTTTTATCATGTTTATCAGTGATTAACAATGATTTATGTGTTTATCAGTAATAAATTTAGTGTAAAAATATGTAATTCAATGTTTATCACTGATAAACCCAATAAAAATTGTTATATTTGCTAAAAAAATTGAGCTTTTTATTTTTACAAATATAACTAAAAATTACTAGATTTGCAAATACCCCAAAAAATTACTATTTATATTTTCTTTTAAAAATTACATATTATTCTCCTTAGAAACATTTTTTTTTCATTAATATTGATTGAAAAAAAAATGTATCCGGTAAAAAATAAAGATAAATTATAAAATATATTATTGAAATAAAACTACTTAAAAATGAAAATTTTCAATGGGTAGCACATTTAAAAAAATATCTATAAATATATCAGATTTTTTTTTTTCGTTTGAACAAGAGAAAGACATTAATCACTTTAGAAAATTAGTGTTCATCACTATTAATTACTAGTTCACACAAAAAAAATCGGAAATTTTATTGAGTAGCAAAATTTTCTTCAATATTTATAAATTTAGTAGTTTTTAATAGTGTTTGTAAATATAACAGTTTTTTAAAAGGGACAATTACTGAAATAACATATTTTTGCATACTAATTACTGAAATGTGAGAACTTTTCAAAAATTACTCAAATAGCATAATTTTAGTTCAATAAATGATTGAACTAAAAGAATTAAAAAATTTAACGACTTCATTGAAAATAATAATAAAAAAATGATCAAATAGTTCAATAAATTATTGACCTTAAACTTAAAAAACCAAAAAACAAACAAATTCGTTAAAAATACCTATGAAAAATAGTTCAATAATTAATTGAATTATAGTTCAATAATTTATTGAACTATAATTATGCTATTTGAGTAATTTTTTAAAAGTTGTAACATTTTAGTAATTAGTATGCAGATTTATGCTATTTGAGGCAAATTCTTTTTTAAAAAACTCTCATTCAAGTGAATCAAAGAAATCAGTGATAACTTGGAGGTAATTAGTGGTTACATGCATGAAATATCATTTGATACAGTGAATCAATAAAATCAGTGATTACCGATGCGTGAAATCAGTGATTACTTATGTGGAAATCAATGATTACTGATGCAGACTAGTGACAATTTTGTAATATTTTAGGCGCGAATTTGAGTTTTTTGCTATTTTTGTAAATATTGGACATTTTTCAACTATATGTGAAAGAGCCCCCACAAAAAAATCTATATTTGTAATTACTTTTTAAGTCATGTTATATTTGAAACTGCCCCTAAAATAATTAAAGGCCAGTTGCAAATCTATGAAAAAATTTATGTTACGTTTATAAAAATATTTGTAAATATAATAAATTTTGATCAGGTGAATGAGTGATTAACATTTAATAACATAATTTTACCTTAAGTTAATGAACGATTCACAAGGTAATCAATACTAATCATCGATCAACACAGTAAAAACTGTTATATTTGTAAATAATTTTAAACACTGACATATTTATAAATATCACGTAAAATTTGTTGCCCGAGGAAGTTTTCTAATAATTTAACCAGTTAATGTCTTCCATAATATTTTTTATTAAAAAAAAGTCTTCCACAATATATTGCTAATACTGCTGAAATAAATATCATCCTGGCCTTTTAAGAGGATATTTACCTACAGACGGGTCAAGAGGAGATCTTCCTGACTGTCCTATGTGCTCTCTTCTCATTTGATGAAACAAAATAAATGATAATAAATATATTATTTTTTATTAACTATATATGATTCACTATTTTGTTTTAACCAATGGAAAGAAAACAAATACGGGAGTGCAGAGGTAAGTATTTTCCCCCTTTTATATCTGAATTATTTGATAAATAGAACAAACTCAACACCACCACACCAAAGAGGAAGAGAGATGGAAGGTGGGAAGAAGGATAAGGTGTGTGTGACTGGAGGAACTGGATTCATAGCATCATGGCTCATCAAAAGGCTTCTTGAAGATGGTTATTCTGTCACTACCACTCTAAGATCTGATCCAGGTACCTTAATCATTGTAAAATTGATGACCATGGAATGGAATTGGCAATCTCTTTTTTAGTTTCTTATCTTTAGTTTTATTCATTTTTATCTTAAATAGTAAGAGGTTTTATTCTCTTATTTAATTACAATGATTTTACCTATTCACTCTGATCTTATTAATCAAGGGCGGAGTCAAGAAATTCCCTTTAAGGGATTTAGGTGGTTTTTTTTTCCAGATATTACATCGGGAGGGAGAACTCGAACCTTCAACTTTAAGAGAAGGGTCTAACCATAACAATTTTTTTTTTTAAAATGACATTTTCTTTCAAATATATGTAGATTGGGTTTCATGCATGGTTACTTTAAGTAAGGGACGGAAAAAATGTTGTTCGTGAAAATTTTAAAAACTTTTGCTATTTTTGAAACTATCAAATAATAAAATACTATTTAAAAAAAAGGGAAATAACTTACCATACCATTACTCATTTACATTATAATAATAACCAGAGAAGAAGAAAGATCACAGCTTCCTGACAAATCTTCCAAGAGCATCACAAAAGCTCCAAATATACACTGCAGATCTCAATGACCCAGAGAGTTTTGCTCCGGCTTTCGAAGGTTGTATCGGAGTCTTTCATGTCGCTTCTCCGATGGATATTGAAGAGGAAGAATCTGAAGAAGTGATGATAAGAAAATCAATAGAAGGAGCATTAGGAATATTGCATGTTTGCCTGAATTCAAAGACAGTAAAGAGAGTTGTGTATACTTCAAGTTCATCCACAGTGCAATGTAATGATAGAAAAGTAGATTTTTTGGATGAGAATTCTTGGAGTGATATTGATTACATGAAGAAAAACTCACCATTTGGAATTTCATACTCAATTTCTAAGACATTGACTGAAAAAGCAGTTCTTGATTTCTCAGAACAATATGGATTGGAAGTTGTGACAGTTATTCCAACTTATGTCATTGGTCCCTTCATTTGTCACAAGTTACCTGCTTCTGTTCGTGTAACATTGGCTCTAATTTTAGGTATTTTTGCTTCTTTTCATTTCATTTCTCACTTGTTTCATTTGAATGAGTTTCCAATCTAACCGAATCCGACCTTATGTTAATGTGACAGTTAGTGAAATTGCATATTTTTACATACTAATTACTATCAGTTTAATAAATTATTGAATTTGAACTAAAAAGGGAAAAAAATAAAAATGAATTCATTGAAAAATAACAATGAACAAAAACAAAAACAAAAACTCAATGAATTATTAAACTATAGGTTCAATAGTATAATAATTTATTGAATTACTATTTGAGTAATTTTTAAAAAATAGGTTGGCTCGGTTCGGGTTATTTCAAGTTATTGAATTATTTGAACAGAGGCTTGAATTGTGCAGGGAGTGAAGCAGACTATGGTTTACTTTCAAAAGCAAATATGGTGCATGTAGATGATTTGGCAAGAGCACACATTTTTGTTTTTGAAAATCCAAATGCAAAAGGGAGATATATTTGTTCTTCCTACATAACCACACTTGAAGAATATGCTAAATTAATTTCTTCCAAATATCCACAATTTCATTTACCATCTCTAGAGTAAGTTGAATATTAATTGAATATTTATTGTAATGTGAAAAAAAGAAATGTGGATTTATTAATTTCCTCATATACTTTGGCTGCAGATCTCTAAAAGATGTTAAAGGCATTACAGTTCCTTATGTCTCATCAAAGAAGCTTTTGGATTCTGGGTTTCAATATCAGTATGGGATTGATGAGATGCTGGATGGAGCAATACAGAGTTGTAAAGAGAAGGGTTATCTCTAATATGTTAGATTCTCTATTTAATAAAACATGTAATATATGCTTTACATTACTATAGTTCTACGGATGATAGTCAGGTACGGTAGTGACCGATCAGTATTCAAGTATTTTTCTAAGTTTATTATAATTGTTTGTTGAGAACTAAGTTTAAGTATTTTCTCGTAAATAAGTGAGTGAAGTTTAGGAATGTGTATTTTGTATTACAAATTTAATTGATAGGCTAAAAGTAGATAAATGTAATATTTTACTTTCAAAATATTTAAAAAATATTGATTAATATGATGGGTCAAAGCTCAGCTCAATCCAACGAGTTAGGCCCAAGCTTGACCCTACGAGCCAAGCTCATGAGCCGAGTTGTGGGCCTTTATTTATTAGGTTGGGTTGAGCTGACTCGACTCGAATATTACCATAAACTTGTTGGTGCCGAGCCTGGACCTAATAATGTTTGAGCTGGCTCGACTCGATCATTGATGATGGTGACTCCTTAGTTCTTCTATAATTAAGAGAAGCTCGTTAATTATTTCTCTTATCAATAAACAACCCTAAACAAGCTCTAAGGGTTTAATTTATCAATGACATTAAGAGTTAGAAAAACCAATTCTAATCAACAAATACAAAAAGCTCCATTTATTTAGACTAGGTTAAATATTTTCATAGCATGAATCGAAAACTTCTACTTTATCAATTATGCTATTTGACCTTGAACTAGAACATTTAAACAATTATGAATTTAAAATTTTAATTTGATATATGCAAAATTAATCATTGAAAAATGCTCTTTTTGTACTATCAATCAAAATAACAATAAATTTGCTTAAACATATAAAATTTATAAATAAAGAGAACAAAGAAAAATAATAGGAATAAATTAGATATCACAATTCTTGAACCAAAATTTCAATTAACCTTTAATTGGACTAAAACCATAAAGAAAACTAAAATTAATAATAAGATGAATTCTTCAAAGAGATGATACCTCTTTAAATGAAAAACCTAGTATAAAATAATCCATAAATATCTCTAAATGAATCCTTAAAAAGAATAAGAGGTGCCGCTCAAAAATAAAAATAAAAATAAGATGTTAAAATTTTAAAAATAGAAAAGGAAAGTAGCTAAAAAGAGCCTTCAAGAAAGTTAGGATTGTTAGCCAACTTACGGCGTGGTAGTGCAAAACCGCTTCTTTTTAAAATTCGTCATGCCCACGCCTTATCCCCATAAACCTCTTCTGTCCAATTTTAGAGTCATTTGTCGTGCCCACGCCTTAGTGAATGAATTCTTCCATTCTCTTTTGGAGAAGTTAGCGCCTCATCCAAAAGTTGTCTTCAAGGCCTTGAATATATGTGTAATTTGTATTTTACCCCAACATCATGGATTTAAGTCATTTTTCTTTCTATTCTTCAATCTAACCCATAAACACAAAACATAATTAAAATATTAACCGTGATCATTTTTAATCATCAAAATCATGAGGAAATTTAAAACATTTAAATGCTTTAGATGCAACTTATCACAACTTCTAGAGAAGAAAGGATCAAACCAATGTAATAAAACTAGAGAACTTTTTTTTATGGTGTTGTAGAAATTGATTTATGTGCTTAGTTTCTGGTTCTGTGGTTAGTAAAAATCGTTTAAGTTAGTTCTTGTGTCTATAAGTTTGTGCTATTATAGAACGACATGTATGTCGGTTGGGGTTATTTGAGTGATTTTAAGTTGTATTGTGATGATTATATTATTATTAATAAAGTATTTATATCTACTTGGATGGTTGAATCATCTATTTGAGATTCTAGACTAAGACATGTTAATTTTAATTCTTTAGGTAAACTACTCAATTTTAATTTTTCTTTCAAATTTTGATTTTGATTTTAATTGTAGGTATGAATTTTGTGTGGAATTAAAAAGAAAAGATTGTAAAAATTAGAGTAGTATTTTGATAAGTTTTTAGTAATTATGGGGGAAGCTTTACTAACTACTAATTCTATTCTATTATAAATAGAATAATTTACGAGTAATCCCAATATTTAAAATTGTGGGGGAATATATTTCTAACTAGTCTAAATCAGTCCAACATTTTATATACATAATAATATCATTTCCAAACAAAATAATTCATTTCAAATCATTTCCAACTTTTAAATTCTCAGCTCTAAACATATGGTTTTCATTTTCATTTTTAAGAAAATTTATAAACATATGACTAGTATCCTTTTTTTCTCTGAAACATTTCATTTCTATTAAAAATAATAATTTAAAAAGTTGAAAACAAGAATTTGTGTTATATTTAAAATATTAAAATGAAAATAAAATTATTTGGCTAGCCGTAAAAACGTGACAGAAATTTCCGCCTAGAATGACACATACATAGCTGTTATGGAATAACGACCTTCCCTTTCTGTTTCTCCATTTTTCCATTCTTCAAAACACAAATTCACAAACTGATTCTCTTTTCTCATTCTTGTCTGAAATTTAATTTTTCATCGATCTAAACTTCATCGTAATTCCTGATAAATCTTCTCCTTGATTTACTGCAATAGCGGGCGATGTCGTTCTCAGATTCTGACTCTTCCTCCCATGGCGGAGCCACCGATTACAAGAACTTTCGCCAAACCAGTCGTGATCGTAAGTTCTTCTTTTCTTTTTGGAACTAAAACAATGGAGGAATTGAAATCCGATTTCGTATTAATTGAGGCATTGAGGAATTGGAGTTTCTGACATTGTTATGATTTGAATTTTATTCATTTTCTTGTGTTGAATGTATTATTACGATTCGTAGGATTATTGAATGAAATGCTAGGATCATCCAGTTCTGGAGGTTCAAAATCTTGGAAGGTATGTTCCTCATTTTTATTTTTATTTTGTTATAAATGAAATGAAGCCTCATTGACTTATAAATGCAGGTACTGATCATGGATAAAGTAACAGTAAAAATCATGTCTCACTCATGTAAAATGTCGGACATCACGGACCAAGGAGTTTCACGTACGATTGTTTCTTGTGTTTTTGTTTTGCTTTCCCATTTTCGATGAGTCATCTCTCGGCATGTCTCTGAAAAAATATCAACTTTTTATCAAAAAGCATTAAGTTAATTGCTTCATTAATACCGAATTAACTATTCAGAAGTCTTGATCTACTCTATACTTTGGTTCATTATCTCTGATTATGGCAGATCACAGTTAATTCTTCTGTTACTGCAGTTGTGGAAGACCTTTTCAGAAGGAGGCAGCCATTGCCATCCATGGACGCTATTTATTTTATCCAGCCATCGAAAGAGAAGTTAGATATTATTTTTTTACTTCATACCATTTTACTCACAAGTCGCAACTGGAAATAGGCATTGCACCTGATTCGTGTTGTTTATGTACATTAATTACCAAAGTAGCTGCCTACTTGTTGTTTTATGTTTCCTTTTAATAAGGATAATCATTTTCTTTGAATAGATTAATTATTACCACGTCAAAAAAAATTAGATTCGGTTGACTTTACCGAAGGCGGTTTCTAAATCATCTGCATTCTCAGTACTCAAGAGGAGTTATATTTTTACTTTTTGAGGGAAAGGGTGCTTAGTTTCAAACGTGATTCTGCATTTAGTGAAGGCTAAAAATAATTTCTGCTGTTCTTTCTGCATTTAGTGATTGTTTGGCACATTTTTAAGCGTTTAAGTTTCTAGAACGTTCAGTGATTAACAAGGTGGAAAAACTTTGTGAGGTCCCTAGTCAAAGTCTTATTGGCTCCTAGAACTTTTCTAGTAAGGTTCTTTGTCCTGTGCAACATGACCGGCATTTCGTTTTTGTGTCATTTGGAAGATCTGCTCCATTGCACATAATAATGAGCATTGATGTCTGCATAGTATGAAATAGATGTATTTGTATTCTTAGGTGCTGAAATTTTGAACCATCTATGACTTCAAACACTTCCTTGATCCTCTTCTCATTGGCTTGTTTTCTCAAGAGCATTAGCTGTTGAATTCTGCTGCAATCTACTTGAAAATATGCCATGGACTCTTTTTAACTAATTTTTTTTCTAGCGTGCAGTGTTGTTATGTTCTTGTCTGACATGTCTGGAAGGGAGCCTTTATACAAGAAGTAAGTGAAATGATCCCCCCCCCCCTCCAATTTGCTTGCAGTATTCAAAATATTTGTGCTTTGTTTCCTTTTTTATAATGTATTTTTTCGCTTTTGGTTTCAGAGCATCTGTATTTTTCAGTACACCTGTTCCTAAAGATTTTGTTAATCGCATTAAGTCTGATACAAGTGTCTTACCCCGCATTGGTGCATTGAGAGAGGTTGATATCTTCACTTTGTTCTTGCAAAGCTTCTGTTACTTCTGATATTAATCGCCATTCTCTCTTTCCTTCTGCTCATTTTTCTTTTCTTGGTTTTCATTTTCTGCAGATGAACCTGGAATACTTTCCCATTGATAGCCAGGTACTTGATGATAACCTTTTCTTTTACCGCTGATGCAGGGTGCTAACCCTCTAAACATATCGATGGCTTGAAATTGTCTTTATTGTTTTTATTAGACATTTATGTGTATTTAAGATGCATCCATGGTTTAAGATTTGTTTTTTGTCAATAGAGCCATTGATTTGCTTTCTTGTTTAATTAAAAACGCAATTGAAAATAGATAACACTACATAGGGCATTCAGTATTGCTACTTACAAACAATACTCAATGATTAGACTGCTACTAAGATTATAATCTGAACCTATATTGATTGGATAAGAGTTATTGGAACCTTAAACTATGATATTATTGCAATTTTAGTCCTATCCGGTATAATTTTTATTTGGACAGAGGTGAAATAAAGTACTATTCTTCCAGTTTGTTCTTTTTCTTTTTAGTTCTTATAATTTCAATTGGAATTTTTTTAAGAATTTTCAAATCAGATTTATTTGATTGTTTTTCACAATCTGGACAAATGAAGCAAAAGGTAACCTCTGTGCTTACATATTCTATTTATGTGACATCTGTATGTTTCAGTGCAAATCAGTTATTGTTGGCTTTGATTAGGGTGTGATACAGTTAATTGTTATTATTGCTTGGAAAACGTGATTGAAGCTATATTTCCGTAGTGCATGAAGCACTGAATGTGATTCTGTTACATCTTCAGTATACTTTCTTTCTGCTTTGTTTTTTGGTTTATGAACAGGGAACTTAAAATGACCTTTTAATGCAGGCCTTTTTCACAGATCATGAAAACGCATTAGAGGAGCTTTTTGGTGATGTTGGGAATTCTCGTAGATTTGATGCTTGTTTGCACACAATGGCAACTAGAATAGCCACTGTTTTTGCTTCGCTAAAGGTTCTTAGCTCTCATGAAAGCTACTCATAGGATCTGCTTAGTGAATCTTAGTTGAGACATTTGATTGTCCTAAGTGAATAAATATTTTGATTAATTAAATCCTTGAGTTCATTTTTGAGAGAAATTGGCTAGTGCAGACATTTAGTTAGAATTTCTCAGTCTTCTATATAGGAGAGCAGTTAATTTTATGGCTACTTTAACTTAAATTGGTATGACAGTGAGAACTATTTATCATCTTTCTACATCAAATTATTACTTTTCCACGGAGTTAATGATCAAAAGTAATAAAATGATAATAGTTTAGTAGTTTGGTGATAATGATCGATACCTCCTTCTGTAGGAATTTCCATTTGTCAGATATCGAGCTTCCAAGGCCTCTGATGATACCACAGCAGCAGCATTGCGTGAATTAGTACCTACAAAGCTTGCTGCTGCCATCTGGGATTGTGTTTCAAAGTATAAGTCAACTATTCCCAACTATCCTCAATCTGAAACATGTGAGCTGCTCATCTTGGATAGATCCATTGATCAGGTTAATTTAATTCTCTGTTCCAAGTTATGAATCTTTCTGTCTAGTTTGATTATGTTAATGTTTTGAATCGAACGATAGATTGCACCTGTCATTCATGAGTGGACTTATGATGCTATGTGTCGGGATTTGTTAGAAATGGATGGAAATAAGTATATATATGAGGTACGAACATTATTCTTGAGGTGCCAAGTTTGTTCTTTTGCTTAATTTCCTGCTTTTCAAATGTACGAATTATGAATGTTGTGTTCATAGGTATCCAGTAAAGCAGCAAATGCACCTGAAAAAAGAGAGGCCCTTTTGGAAGACAATGATCCAATCTGGCTTGAGCTTCGACATTCACATATTGCAGATGTATGTCTTATCTACTATTTTTTTTCCTGCCATATGGTTTATTGGCTCATATGCTCTCTTAACCAACTTATACTACAACAGGCTAGTGAACGATTACATGAGAAGATGACCACTTTCGTGTCTAAAAATAAAGCTGCACAAATTCAACAAAGTACAAGGTTCATTTTTGTGCACTTTAAGACTTTTCAGATTTTGTGTTCTTTTAAATTGAAATATAGTATTGTCAAGTAGTTGAATTTTGGTTCTGTAGCAGTTTAACGTGTCTACTTGACACTATTTCTACTGGTTCTACATTGAAGATTGTCTGTTCAACATCTTTTTTATTACTAGCTTTTAAATGTTGAAGTTTGTCTTTGCAGAGATGGTAGTGAAATTTCTACACGAGACCTACAAAAAATGGTTCAAGCTTTACCACAATATACAGAACAAGTAGAAAAGATTACGCTCCATGTCGAGGTTTGTTTCTCATGTTGGATGAGATACGTTGCATCCACTTTAAGAAACTAGCCATTACCTTTTATTAGCTTATTAGATTCTTTTCCATGTTGATTGCTATCTTTTGGATTATTCCCATATAGATTGCTGGAAAAATAAACAAACTTATTAGAGAGATGGGGCTTCGAGAACTTGGGCAGTTGGAGCAGAACTTGGTTTTTGGGGATGCAGGAGCTAAGGATGTTATCAACTTCTTGAGGACAAATCAGGTAATATGCTGATTACTGAGTGCAGATACTTAATCAAATATTTGTATTAAAAGCTCAGTTAGTTCATAATCTTTCTTTAATTTTTTTTCATGCAGAATGCGAGTCCGGAAAATAAATTACGTTTGTTGATGGTTTATGCTTCTGTCTATCCTGAGAAATTTGAGGGTGACAAAGCTGTAAAGATAATGCAGGTAACAGAAATGTGGATTTTTGTTTATTGTATGATTGCATTTATATTTATGGAATGCTCAGCAATTCTCTTTCCAAATATGAAGTTGGTTAGTAGCAAACTTTTTCATTTACTGTTGAAATAATTACAAGTTAATAATGATTAGGCATTGACAATTGAAATGTAATAGAGTTATTCATATGCTGAAGTTGAAGCTAAAAAGAGATGCATTTACTAATCCCTTTAATTTTAAATTAGTTGGCTAAGTTATCAACTGAAGATATGAAGGTAGTGAAGAACATGCGGTTGCTGGCAGGGTCAGATTGCAAAAAGCCATCCACTAGTTTCTCTCTGAAGTTTAATGCAGAGAAGGTAAGCATTAGTTATCTGTATTATTAAGTCCGATGTCGAAATGTAAAGCATAGCTTGCAAAAGCATCCTTATGATTTGACATTTTTTTTTAATTATCAGACAAAACAAGCAACAAGAAAGGATCGTACTGGTGATGAAGAAACGTGGCAACTATTTCGATTTTACCCCATGATAGAGGTTTGATATTAGGAGCTTTTCGTGGTTTTTTACCACATTATTGAACTTCCTAATATTATCATTTATTTTTCATCATTTCTTTTTGTTTACTTCTAGAAAATTATGAACTTTGAGGTTAATACAGAGAAGAAAAAGAAGTTAAGCCTTTTGCATTAAAAAGAAGGATCAGGTGTATGTGTGAAGATTGACTGAATTTGTTACAAAACACGACTTTTTACGTGAATCAATTTAATTATTCTCAATTTTTTTGCCTAGGAATTTTTTGATTGAAGTACTTAATAGTTTTCTATAACTTGACTGAGAATTATTTTATAGTTAAGAGTGTTTGTTGAAACATCTATGCCAATTTATATGCAAAAGCAGTTGTTGAGTTATCTACGCCTTTGCATATTATCGGCATTTAATTATTGTTTAAAAAGAAGTCTTTATTTATGAATAATCAGAAGCTGTTGCCTTATGTTTCTCTCTGACGTGATAAATGACTAAATATGAATAGTATTCATTTCTTAATAATGATCTAATATTGTCTTAAAATAAAAAATGGAACTATTGCTTGTAAGTGTTACGTTTGTAATAAACAGAATAATGGCATGGATATATTTCAAATGACAAAATATACTATGTTCTCTACTGTTTATGCAACTTCTAAAAAAACCCTAGAAGAAACCAAGAGTAGATTAGTGTGCAATGAGTATGTCTTTTGTAATAAAGAGAATGAAGTAAAACCAATTTAATCTTAGCGGTACCTTAAAATTGAACTTGCAAAAATGTGGTCAAATAGTCATTAGATATTTTCATTCTTCAGGAACTTATTGAAAATTTGTGCAAAGGTGCATTATCAAAAAGTGAATATTCATGTATGAATGATCCACCTCCTACTCCAATTAGGGAGAAAGCTGCCCAGAAAGTTGCTCCAAGTGCAACCGTCCAGACAAATCAATCTACTGGTCCATATTCAATGAGATCAAGACGAACAGCAAATTGGGCACGACCTAGTCATTCTGATGATGGATACTCAAGGTAGTTTATGAAATTCTCTAAAATCAATTGTATCGACTCTTCTGTTACTTTTTTGTGTTGTTTGGAGCAACTAGTAGATTTAATTGTTCCTGATGATATTGTGGCCTTTCTAATTTTTAATCTGATCTCAACTTGGCTCGGGCTTTGCAACGAAACTCGTATGTATATTTATATAAGAAGTAATCTCAAATTGCATATTTCTACGTAATAATTACTCATAAGATTTTGAAAACTACCCTACATATTTCAATATTTATGGACATATTATATTATTTTTCAAAGAATTTATCGGTTTTTGGCCTTTTTTAAATATTACTGCTATTTTTGTAATTTTTAAAATATTCTATGTTTCAATATTTAGAATGTAAAAAGATTGTATTTCAGCTATTGACCTATTTATATTGACATTGTGGATTAATATTTGGTGGTCCAAGATTGTTTAGAACTTCGAATTCATTATGGAAATGTGTGTGTATATATATATATATATATAACTTTATATTTCTTAATAAATAATATAGCTTTTATCTTCTTCTAATCCCTAGTGCCTTTGCCTTTTACAGTGACTCTGTTTTAAAAAGTGCAACTACTGATTTTAAGAAGATGGGACAGCGTATTTTTGTATTTATTGTGGGTGGAGCAACTCGATCAGAGGTGTGATTTTCTAACCATTTTCTTGCCAACTCTTAAATTTAGTACACCACAATTGATTTTTTAATTTTTGTTTTGTTATTGTAATTTTCAGCTGCGAGTTTGTCATAAGCTCACTTCAAAACTAAAGAGGGAAGTAGTGCTAGGTTGCTCCAGTTTGGATGATCCTCCCCAATATATCACGGTAGTGGTTAGCTGCTCATTAGCTTTTTAATTTTCATCTTCTGATGGCACAGTATATTAAAATGTTTCATTATACTATGAATATAATCTAACAACCTAAGGTAAATACTTCATTTCTACTTTTGTTTAATTTTTCTCAATTCCTACACTCCGGTTAATGATATGAACATTTATATCACATGTTAAGTACAATTATAAGAGGGAAATTTCTAGTATTCCCGTTATAGGTGCTTCTTCTACTTATAATAAGTCACGTGGAAGTGGTCAAAAGTGATGGACCCCATTATTTATTTGTTATTGATAATAAATGCATGTAGTATACCATCAATAGGTGGAGTATGGAACATCTTTAGTACAATGTGAGTACTCCGATTTTACGCATAGAATGATTTATTTTAGTGGGAAGAAGTTTATACTATCATGACATTTAAAGAGAGATTTAAAAGCAGGCAAAGTTTTTTTTTTAATTATTATTATTATTTTTTGGGTAGTGAGTGTTTTGACATCAAAGACAATGTATGGTCTTGGCCATCTATTTTTACCTTTGGCCTGTTTGAAATAACTTTAGGATGACCTAAAAATATTTATGGGCTAAAAAAAGCTAATTTTTTTTGGTCCAAACGCACATTTGGGTCCTCTTAAAAGCTATTCCAAACGGACATAAGTCTCATGACGACAGACATTTGTTTCGCCTTATGTTTTACAGCTCATAACATGTTTCAAAATATTGCAGAAATTGAAGCTACTGTCCGAAAAAGACTTTTCTGTGGATGGTCTAAAAATTTAGGAGCTCCTCTTATCAATATATTGAGTATGATTTGCTAACAGAAAGGAACGAGGGCATCATTTCCCTTCTTCATAACAATTTAACAAGTCGTGCGCTCTGGTTTTACGGAAATCTCCATGGCAAGAAAACACAATTGAAATGATGTTGATATTTGTTATTTATATTTATTCACCCTCCCTCTGAGTAGGATTCTGTGGATATCCAATTGGGATTGCATAGCGTTATTGGTTGAAACCAGAATCAACTTTTTCTTGTTTCTGGTATAATTTTTATGTAATATAAACCATTTTTTCATTCCATCTTGTGCTATATTTTTTTTGTTATTGTGTTATGACCAGAGATGTTGAAAATTTAATGATCCGATGGTTGGTTTCAATTTGAAAAAATAAAAAAGAACTTGTTACCAATAGCATAAATCTGTCTACTAATTACTAAAATGTTAGAATTTTTTAAAAATTACTCAAATAACATAATTATAGTTTAATAAATTATTGAACTATAATTCAATAAATTATTGTACTATTTTTTTAGGTATTTTTAACGAATTTATTTGTTTTTTGGTTTTTTAGGTTCAAGTTCAATAATTTATTGAAGTATTTGATATTTTTTATTATTATTTTCAACGAATTAATTAAAAAAAATTAATTTTTTTAGTTCAATAAATTATTGAACTATAATTATACTATTTGAGTAATTTTTTAAAAGTTATAACATTTCAGTGATTAGTATATAAAAATATATTATTTCAGTAACTGCACTTAAATAAAATTATATTGATTGAGTTCAGTTGGTCTAGGAGCTAAAAATAATTTGAATCGAAAAGAACCAACTTAAATAAATTATTTAAGAAATAAATCTTTTCTTACTTCAGTAATTGTGGATGCGGTAGATGGCATGACATGGATAGGAAAGAAGAAAAATTACTCGTTTTTATAAATAGTATAGATAATCTTTTCATTATGTGATGTGACTACTCTATAAAATTACATAATCATCTTTGGTGTTTGATGTATGAGAATGAAAATGTGATGTACAGGAATGTGATGATTGGAAATCTTAAACCTGTATTTGGTATAGAGGAATGAGAATAGAAAAAGTGGTTTAGTTTTTTTATTTAATTAACTTATTATATTTAAAAAAAATAAATAATGATGTAAAAATAAATTAAAAATTACAATAATATTTTATTTAAAAAATCACTTCATGATAAATTTAAAATATTTTTTTTTAATTTAAAAATAAATAATTAAAATCAAAAGAAACTATATTTAATATTTAATATTTATTTATGATGAGTTTATGATGCCAATGTAAATAGTAACTATGAGATTTAGATGTCTCGGAATGCGATGCCAAACCCTCCAACCAAAGACCCCCTTTTGGTTTTTGGTTTTCCTATGTCTAACAAAGCTCACTAAAGAGTAGTTCATTTCAATATTATCTTAGATTACGGATGGATGAGTATTCAGATAACATTGTTCATTTTATTACATTTAAAGATATAAGAGTATCTTAGATTAAATGTAATCAAATAATACATGATATCTGACCATTTTAGAATGCGCCCTTTTATGGGTGGATTTGATGGATTTTTTAGAGTTCGAAACGAGAATTCTATAACATCTTGAATCATACAAGAGTTCAACCGAAAAAGTTTTGGTTAAAAGAAAATCAACGACGTAGAGGAGAGAGGTCAATTTGCACAATTAGGATATAAGGGTGTAAATATTTATTTTCAAACTATAGGTGATGTATTTGTCTTTGATCAAAACTACTAGGGTATTTTTATATTTTACCTTAAAAATTATTATATTTATAAATAATTGTAAGTAATAATATATTTATAAATATTGTATCAAAATCAATTAAGATTTAAATAAAATAAAAAAACCGAAATTACTCCGACGGCGGCCTTAGGCGTCATAATACTATTGCGCGCGAAGGCGAAGTATTAAAAGTGGTCCCACCGGCAAGCGGGTTTCCATTCCATTGTAAGAAAATGGACATGGCCCTGAAAGTTGGGTTTTAGGGGTTAGGGTTTTAGCAGAGAGGAAGAAGGAAGGAAGGAAGGATTATCATTGAGCAAAGCAAATCCAGTTTTCTCTCATTTCATTTTCTCCGATATGACTTTCTGGGGTAATGTAAATTCATCCATTCTCATTTTTTTCCTCTTTTGCTTTTCCTGCATGATTGTTGTTTTGGTTTTGTATTTAACTAATCCAGATCATCAGTTGAAATTTCGATTCCGTGAGTTTCTCATCTCTCTTTGTTAGTTTCCCAGGAATTGAAGTGAAGCCCGGAAAGCCATTCACTCAGAAATTTGATGATTTTAAAGGAAGGCTTCATGTTTCACTGGTAATATTTTCAATCTTTTTTTTTACTCTTTTCTTGCTATTGGTAATTGGGTAATTAGGGTTTTTGGTTAGTTTGATTCCATTTCTGCATGTGATAGGCCACACTGGGATTTGGTTCAGCAACAAATAAGAGTGTTCTTCAGTGTAATGTGGGGAATAAGAGTCCTGTGTATCTATGCTCACTGTTTCCTGAGAAGACTGAGTGTTTACAATTAAATTTGGAATATGAAGAGGCTGATGAAGTCATTTTCTCTGTTATCGGTCCTCGGAGCATTCATCTTTCTGGTTATTTTCTCAGCAGTTATCGACAGAATAATCTAAACGATGACACGTATCCACCGTTTTTTGCAACTTTTAACTTTATTTATTTGTTAGTAATACCTTTTCCTGGTTCTAATAACTACTATTCTTCAATTTTCAAGGAAAGTAGGTCAGGATAAGGAAATATAAATGTTTTCAGTCTTCTCTACATAATAAGTAAAAGATGGATAACACTCTACTTTCTAGTTAGCTCTTGGGTTATTTGAGATGGCCTACTCACTAAGCATATAGTTCATATATCTGAAGTAAGTGTATTTTGGGGTTATCTGTGAGTGTTCAGGCTAGCTGGCGCGCACCTCGACTAATCTCATGGGACAACCACACGACCCTACAACACTTGACGTCGAGAAACTCATAGGATCCTAGGAAGGTGGTTACACATGAATTTGAACCCATGATCTCAAGGTTTTAAGGAAACACCCCTTGACCATTAGGCGAGGCCAAGCCATAGTTGGTTTATATCTAAAATAAGTTAGATTACTATGTTTTATCGTTTTCCTTCTTACTCTTATATATTTATAATGAAAATGGGAAATATAGTTATTGGAATTTGTGTGTCATTTGTTGGTTGCTTTTGTTTCATGGATTATTTTCTTTATATTTCCTTAACTATAAAAAAAGAGAATCCTATGGAGAAGATATTGCAAATACTGAGACACAGAGCTCTGAGTATGCTGATGAAGACAAGTATGAGGATAGTTTTATCAATGATACAGATCCAGAAGTTTTTCCCTCTTCTCCTATTTCAAAAGAAGAAGGTTCATATCATTGCATTCTTCTCTCTCTCTCTCTCGGTTTCAATTTTTTTAATATTTCATAACTTTACATCAGAGCATGTACAAATTAAACTTTCTATACTTGTCTACAACATTTTATTGGTGTGTCATGAAAACCATTTTGTAAATGTGGTGTCCATGTGTAATATTTAATAGTTATATCATCTAAGGGTTTTTTAATACAATAATATGCTCTCAACCATCTAGGCACGTGAAAATGTGATTTGAGAGGTTTTTTTATTCTAGCAATCTGGAGTATTTTTTCGTTATCTCCTTTGGTTTTTTGTGTGTGGCTTTCTCTTCGCTTCCTTTTGGTACATTTCTTGGTTTGTTTAATGAATTTTATTTCACGTCATAAATAAATCTTGTAGGCTATTGACTTTACTCATTAATATTTTTTTACCCAGGAACTTGGTTTTATTTGGCCTGGCTTATTTTAATATTAGATTTGTTTCGGAGCATGTATTTGATCGGTATCTAGATCGTTAGTCTCAGAAACATTGGCATGTTTTCCCTGTGATCTTACTGTTACCCTGGTGCATTATATGCAACAAGTGAGAAATGACAACATATATTTTTAGATTCATGTTTATGCATGTTTGGGCGTGTGCGTTGTTTCTGTGAACATCAGTCAGCTTAATTCATCTATATTTTTGTTTGAAAGATGGCACATGTTACTGTATTTTATGGCTTGTGTTAGAACTTTTGAGTTTTTGTTTTAAAAAGAGTTCTAGGATGTTCCTTTCCTAGTAGGCCATACCTAGTTGTTACTTGTTACTGTTAGTAATCTTAGATACCTTTTATCGTCTTGTATGGCCTATTTTCAAACATTTTCTATATTAATACTGTAAGTCCAACTTGTTGGTTTGGTGCCTCTTATTATATTTCCTCAGATTAATGACATGTTTTTAATTTATTTATTGTTATTTTGAAACTTCTGATTTTTTTAATAAAAAAAATATGATGTGTGATGCTTTGTTCTGTTGTATTTAGTAGTAGCTCAAATCATTTTGGTTTCAATCAGTAATACTTGCTATCCATTTGTTTGACTGTTTTCATTTTGGTGACTATAGATGGAATTTTTGATAAGAACAAAACCAGAAAAAGAACTCGAAACCGTAGGCGGCTTAGAAAGAGCTATCAAATGAGTGAATCTGATGGAGGTTCTCAGTCAAAAAATATTACCAACACTGGCATTCCTGTCTCAGAATTGGAAAGTTTAGATGAAGACAGCCATCCTATTTCCTCATTATGCAAGAATAAAACCAATGAAAAGAATATTGCTCACGAGAAGGATGTGAGAGAGCACAAGGGTATACATGAAACCAGTGACAGGAAGATAGTGTCTGATGGTGATTTTGTCACTGTAGTAAAAGGAAAAACTGATTGTGCTGTTGGAGATGGTCAGCTTAATAGGTTAGTTCATGCTATTCAGTTTAGCACATATGAGATAAAATTTTAATGTACTTCCTGGGAATCTGGTTCTTATTAAAAAAAAAAAAAACTGGGAATCTCAGTTTTGTCTTTTTTTTATTATTTTTATTTTAATAAGACAGTTTATCTTTTGTGTTAAAAAGACATATCATGATTTCCTCTTAGATATTTTAACTTTTGGGAGTGTTTGCTGAACTGTGTTTGTTGATCTATGACCTTCCTGTTTGATGAATCCAAGAAATGAAGCAGGAGAGAATAATTTCTCCGCTACTGAGGTTTGTCCTGGAAGTGTTGAAGGGTCACCAAAGTTGGTGGAGGCAGAGGGACAAACTTTTCATGCTGGTGTGCTATCTTCAAACGATAATATTAAAGAGGCCACACATGAGCATAATGATGCTACAATGGATAAACTGGGCCAACATTTTACATTTATAAGTGAACAGTGAGTAATGTTTTTATTTTGATTTGAAGTATGCCTGTATTTTTGAATCAATAACGACTGGAAGAACTGTATGTATTCTCCTTGAGCACTTGAATTGGCACCTTGTTAGGAGTGTTCACGGGGCGGGTACGGGGAATGCATTCCCCGTTCAAAGAGGTCGGGGACGGGGATTCCGCGCGGGGAATTCATGGGGAACGGGGAATTTTCCCCGTTTTCACCTAAAACAAAACAGAATATAACAAATTACAATAAAAAACAAAATACAACAAATTACAATAAAAGAAACAACAAATCAGTAAAAAAAAAAAAGCAAAAAAAAAAGGCATGAAAAACAGTAAAAAAAACAGTTTTTTAAAAAGTCTTTAAAAATTATTTAAAAACAGTTATAATTTTTTTTTTAATAAAACAGTTTCTAAAACAGTATTTAAATTTTTTTATAAAAAATAGTTTTATAAATAAAAAATGAAACAGGTTGTAAAAAAAGTTTTAAAAAACAGTTTAAAAAAATAATTATAAATAGTTTAAATATAAAAATTCCCTGTCCTCGAAACTCGAACGGCGAATTTTTCATCCCCATCCTCGTTGGGAACAGGGATTCCCCACTACTTTCGGGGCCCCGCGGGAAAATGAACACGGCTACTCCTTTTCACCCATTGTAATTTTGTCTCTTAATGAAAGTTTGTTTCATATAAAAATAGTCTGTTTATTATAACTGGGAGCAGTTTACAATTTTTCTTCCAGAACTTTAATTGACCTTTTCTTGTGTTCATAAAAAAGTGTTCTTTTGAAGGGAATGAGTTACCTTGTATTTTTTATGAAGATAGTTTTGAAAAAGATTGTATGTTTTCTTCCTAAAGGATACAAAAGGGAAAAGATTTTGTTAGTGGGATTAAGATCAGGTCATGCACTATTAGAGATTTTGAAACTAAGTGGGTCAAATTCTTGGCTAGCTAGCTCTGGAGTGGTTAATTTTTTAATCTAGGCGTTCACTGATTCTAAAGCTTAGTTTCATATAATTCCAAGAATGATTAACTAGGGTTTAAAAAGAGAGAGGGAAAACATGGAAGCTAAATAGAAAATGTCTGGTATCTATTTTGATGGCTTGTTATTTGAGTTAATATCATTGACCATCGATTAATCTATGTTTCTTAATGTTGTGCTTTGCTCTTTGATACTTTGAGGTGATGTCACCCAATATACTTAGCTCAATTTAGTGCTCCTCATCTGCTTTGAATTTTATTTTTTTTAATCATCATGTTTATGCATTTGATGTAGGGAAACAGACTTGCCAATCAAGTCCTTACCGAATCCTTCTGAAGCAAGCACTAGAGTTGGTAGTGAACGAAAGAAGAAACGGAAAGAGCGGTCTAAGAGAGAACCCATTGAAGCCAATGGTAATAGTAATTCCTGTAGTTTGAGTGGTATTCCGTTATGTAATTATTTGTTATTTTGAGTATTCCTTATCCCCTCTTGTATTTTTCTCTTAATCAATGAAAGTTTATCTTTCTATCCAAAAATAAATAGTAATACCTGTAGTTATGTACTTACATGTGTTTTTTTTAAAATCATCCGTACAGGTGTTGATGCCAAACAAGATGAGTTGGAAGTTGATAACAAACTTGATTCTTCGTGTGGAGAGAAACCAGAGACCAAGTGAGTCTTAGCATCTGATGTTAAACGTTTTAATTCATGTGTTCATGTAGCTCATCCTGGCATCAAATCATGTATATGGTTATTTTTATACTTTGACAGCATGCTGACAGTTCTATTTCTTTTTCCTTGATTTTGTTCTTATCATCTATAATCTCAAGCATTGGAGCAGAACTACTTGATAATTTATCATTCCCTTCAGCTGATGTGGGCCTTGAAGACAGTGAGAGACCAAAAAAGAAAAAGAAGAAAGGTTCAGAGGAAACATCCAATCTGAAGCCTGACCATATGGATCAAGACGTGCAACCCATTTTTGATCAGTAAGTGGAGTATGCACTCTTTTTAACTTTTGATTATGGTAAATGCATATTTAAATTGGATAATGGGAGGTGATGCAATTTGTACATATGTCTGCATTTTTGTGATGGTTTGAACAAGGAGGAGATAATGCCAGCTCAGTTTGATTCTTATGATTTTTTTGTGATATCCAAATAATAACCTGTAAAAAAAATGTCACCTTGAACTTGATTTACAATCACTCAACGATTTCATTTGATATGTCACAGTAAAAATGGTTGGATTATTTTTTTATTATTTTCATTATATCAATTGCTCACTTTAGAGAAGATAGAATCATCTAGACCATCTATCTATATTCTCATTTCATTGGGTAGGCCTTGGTTGTTATTGCAAGCTAAAGAGTCTCCTACTTCTGTGCACCAATATAATAACTTCAAATGGCCTCCTTCTATATATCCTTGTCCATTCCCTATAAGCAATTATTGTTATTACTGTTAAATTATTCTAGTATCAAGTCCTATGTTTTTAATTTGCTTTATGTTCAGGACTATTGAAAATATCACGAGCAGTTTTGTTACTGAAAATCATTTCACTCCCAAGAAATTAAAAAAGAAGAAAATGAGCAAACCACTAGAAAATGGAGTTTCTTTGAAGTCAGATATATCTGTTTCAATGGGTGAAAAGAAATCATTTGCCCCAGAAATTGAGGATAAGGAAAGTAATAGTGATACCAAGTTAACTCAAGTTAGAACATTACCCAGAGGCTTGGTTATTGAAGAACTGGAAGCAGGAAAACCGAATGGAAAAATTGCTACTTCAGATAAAAAGGCAAGTCACTTTTGAATATACAGATCTTCTTAGTTCCAAACTTTTTACTAGCTATTCTTTTACTTGAAAAAACTGGCTAGTTTTTTTTTACTACTGATACAATGTTCCTTCAGGCTTGTTTGGATCAAATTCAATACTAGCTTTCTGGATATTCTTCTTTCAAAGTAATGAATGTATAGAATGTGTTTTGTCATCATGTAAATATCATGTATATTTTTTAAAATAATTTAAATACTTTGAAGGATTTTGAAAGACATAAGAAAAGTTGTGTTTTCAATTTTTTTATAGAAATTATTATCTTATAATAAAACTTTCATGAATTCCAATTTATATATCAAGAAGTAATTTAACTAAAAAGAAAACTTGAAAATGTTGAAAATAATTTAAATTAATTTATTACATGTAACTAATATGCAAGTGTCTCAAGATTTTTTAATAGAACATACATGTTTTTAGAACTGTACTGGCTGAAGATAGCTTCAATTCAACCTATCACACTTGCAATTAAACGTGTTTTATTATATTAAATAATTTTAAATACAATCTTATAAAAATATTTTCAGTGACTTGTTTTTAATTCAAGAACCAAATTCATTCTTAGTTTTTCAATATTTAGGTATCTTATAACCCACTATTTAGTTGGTAGTGGTCAGGTGGTTATCTTGAAGTCTTTGGTTCAAACTCATTGGTAGCCACTACCTAGGATACTATCCTACAAGTTTGTGATGTCAAATGTTGTAGGGTTAGATAGTTGTCCTGGGATATCAATCAAGGTATGCTTAAGCTTGGTCTAGACAACTCACGAATATTAAAAAAAAAAAACGTTAGGTATCTTAGAACCCAAATTCATTAAGTGTGTTCTAATCTACAGGAAACTCCGTTAAGTTGATTTTTCTGTTGGGGAGAAATTTCCATGGTAGCAAAAATGTTTTGAAATATGTGTTCATGAAGTTTGTTTGGGTTTCAGATCAGCGTTGTTTACGTTGGCAAGTTGAAGGAGAGTGGTGAAATAATTGACTCAACTGGTGATAGGGCTCCCTATAAATTTCGCTTGGGTATGAACATTTCAGATGTAAACTTGGTGATGATTTGTCTTTTATGTTTAGTTAAATAATTTCTCTGTTTATGTTGGTTTCTCCAGGGGTTGGACAAGTTATAGAGGGTTGGGATGCTGGAATTGATGGTATGAGTTTGATGATCCAATTTTGGTTCCAAAGAAAGCTTTTTTTTGCATAATTTACAGCTTTGGTTTCATGAATATTTTTCTGCACAAATTCTCAGGTATGCGAGTTGGCGAGAAACGGAGGCTTACTATTCCGCCCTCAATGGGGTATGAGAACAAAGCTTTTATTATAAACATAAGATCCGTACTTCTGCATGGATATTTGTGTATCACTTGGATGTTTATGTTTATTGCAGATATGGAAGTGTAGGAGATGGAGAGAAGATACCACCGGACTCATGGCTCGAGTACGAGGTTGATTTAGTGAAAGTCCATTCATCAATACGTTAACTTCTGCTGAAAATACATGTTTGTTGCGTTTTTATTTGGAGGCAGTGAATTATCAGAGCGGTTAGCAGTAGAAAGTAGTGAGCTTCAGTTATGAACAATCTGAAATTTTGTTATGTAGCCAAGGATTTTATTTCCTGTAATTAATATTTTTAGTTCCTTTGGCTGAATATGCAAAAAGATAAATGAAAAGAGGAATGACTTGGATGATCCCGATTGACAATGGACATGTGGAGGGTGTAAACGGAACTGGGCGGGGTGTAAAAAGAAAGACTTGGATGATCCCGATTGACAATGGAAATGTCAATGTGAAATGGTTATATCCTGAAAGATTGTTTTATAGTACCTTTGATCAACTTCTTCTGATGGACGACTTTCCTTCACAGATTTTTTTTCTTTTGCCACAGTTCATGCAAAAGCTTATCTACTAATATAGCATAAAATAGATTCACTGTCTTTTTATAAAGGATAAATTATACAAAATGCCTCTAATCTATAGAGTTGATGATACCATTTCAATTTCTGTTGAACTTAGACAAAATTTGTGATGAAAATATATTTTTGAAATAAATAAAAAGAATTGAGGGTATTAGTAGAACTTTTTAAACATTAGGGTAAAATTCAAACCAATATCATTGACTAGGAGTTATATATATATATATATATATATATAATTTAGTCTTTTTTTAATACCCATAAATTAATGATTAATGTGAGTCCCTAATTTTTTTGAGATGTTACATTAAACTGGGGAAAACAGATTTGAACCTTCAAACTTATGAAAAAGAAGTAGGTGTCTAATTTAGTAAAGTTAGATTCGGAGTTGAGATTGGTATATAAGTCCTAATATACAATTTTTGCCAATCTAGATTTTGTGACAGGCGTAGTTGGCTCGAATGAAGGAGATGGATAAGATGATATGGTTGGTTAATTCTTTGTTTGAAGAAGTTAAGTTTGAACTAAATTTGGGATTCAATAAATTGGATTCATGAAAAACACGAGTGTTTTCAAAATTTGATCCCCTTTAAGTTGTATCTACATTTTGTTTTAAAAAAAGAGAGATTAATATGAATGTCAATTTTTTCATGAGTATTGCATGTTTGGTAAATGATATAAATTTAGTCAAATACAACCAACCACCGGTTTTAATACATTGTGAAAAGAAAAAAAATATACTCTTGACTTAATTTATATCATAAAAATTGAAGAAAAAAAACAACAAACACTGAAAAAGAGAAAATATACTTACTCCAAATAATTCATTGATTTATTCTCGAAAAAAACAATGAAGACATTTTTTTATTCTCGAAAAAAACAATTAAAGCATTTTTTTTAATCTTTTTATTGAATGCTGCTAGTTGCTTTTGAATTGTTGGAAAAATAGAAGGTAAGGAGAGAATACTTGCAAGAATGAAGAGAGAAGAAGAATGATTATAGGGAGATAATAATAACAACGAGTTGGTACTAAAATCTCTATAATATTAGGAAGATTTTGATTGTGTTATGGTGAAGTGAAAAAATGGCATTTACAAACAACACATCCACCTCATCTCCACAAGATTGGATCGATTATGGTCATTTATGTAACATATTAGATTCAATTTATATTTTTGAAATTAAGAACCAAAAAGTAGCCATCCTTATCCTTAATATATAAAAGTGGTGATGTTTAAGAAACTTTTTTGGACTATTATACCCCTTTTAAAATCTTAAAATTACTAACATGTCATTATATATACCCTTTTAAAACCTTCAAATTACTAAAAATGCCATTATTATTTAGGGTTTAGGGTTTATAATCCACTATCTATTAAATGACTATTTATATTTTTAATAAAATATTTCTCTTCATTGAATAAGAAATTGTCAATTTTATTAAATAAATTCCTTGGTTTTTTTATTGTTTTCACAATATCAAATTATAAAATAATTGAAAAAATAAGTACAACATATGAAAATGAATGTGATATTAAAATGAATTTATTGTTTAGATTTATCACCAATTTATGAAAAATAAATTATATTTAAGTATTCAAATATTAAGTGATTTAATAAAGGTGATGATCTTTTTAATTTTAAAAAATATTAAAAAAAACTTAAATTGTTTAAAAAAAACAGTTAAGATTAAAAAAAACAACTACAACAAAATATAATTTATTGAATTAGTAATGGTATAATATTTAAATAAATTTAAATTTTTTTAATTAAAAATATTTAGAAGTTTAAAAATCAAAGAGAAAAAAATATATAATTTCTTAAATTTTAATTAAAATTAGAAATAAATAATCTATAAATGTAAAAATTAACTAACATATGTATATAGAACAAACAATTTATTTTTTATTTGGTAGCATAAATTTTTATAAAAAAAGATGTTAAAAAATCGTCTTATATAAAAAGGCATATAATTATGTAAATTAGTAAACTATACAATAATTTAAATATTAAATAGAACATAATAATATGTTAATAAAATCATTTCGAAAAAGATTTATAAACCATAGAAAAATTAAATAAAAAATATTTCGATCTTTTAAATATTTTTATGTTAAAAAAAATATCACGTGCGATGCACGTGGTAAAAGACTAGTACTTATAAAATAGGTCAACAAAACACGAATGGAACCAAATTAACTTTATTCCTTAAATCTACATCCATAAAATTTGATCTAGATCCTCAATCAAATAGGATTCTAATAATTAGTCGTGTAAAATTATTATTATATAAAAATAATATTTTTCAATTGTATATATCACAAATTAACAGTATCATCCATGTGAGGGCATGTGCCCTCCTCATATTGGATGTGTTGTCTAAACAATTGCCAGGGAAGTGTAAGACAATATTAGACCTCTATATTTCTCCTATCAATTTATTCATGTGCACAGTATCCCTCACTTGTAATATCATCAGTCAAAATATAACGAGTCATATAATAGTTGAGTAAAAACCATTTCATTTTCGTAAAAAAGGTAAAATATTATTTTGGTTTATGAACAGTTTCATTTTCATTCCTAAATTACTCATAAGTTACATTTTTCGTCTTTGAATTTTATGATTTGTTTCATTTTAGTCTTCTCATTTGTGTTTTTCTATCTAAGATATTAATGGAGGGTTTATGTGACATGTAGTTGATGATGTGACATTATAAAAATATATCATGAGGTTAAATGCCATAGAAAAATGAATATACAGTGATGTTAATCTCTTTTTTTTTTCCATACTTGTAGTCATATATTTCAGTGTATATTCATTTTTCTACGTCATCATCAATTACATGTCACATAAGTCATTTGATAGTGTCATAGACATAAAAATACAGACAAAATGACTAAAATGAAACGAATCGTAAATGTTAAGCACAAAAATAAAACATGAGTGAAAGTTCAGGGATTAAAATGATATTTTACCCAAAAAAAAATAAAAAATAAAATCCATTACAATTTTTTTTTTTTTTTCTTTCCTTGTTGGTCGGTTAGATTGTGGACGGAAAAGGAAAGGCCCACCTTTGAAATTTAGCATTAAAAAAACGAGCTCCCATTCAATTCTCAAATCTTTAAAAAATTTAATGGCGTGGAAACTCTCTCACTCCCCAATCCCAAGTCAAAGGAAAGGAAAGAAGTTTTGCACTTTCGGCGACTCAAATATATATAAACACTACTTGTTTCTTCATAGCTTAGCTTAAATTCAAGTTTTATAAATGGCTTCAATGGCTTCTTCAAGCCCTAATTGCTTCTATAAAAATTACTCAAAACTAAGCTCTTCCCATCGCCGCCGTATCTTTTACTGTCAGCAAAAGCAGCCAAATCGCGACCAACCAACGGAAAATGTGAATAGAAGAGAAATTATTTTGCGGAGCAGCGAATTAGCTGTCGTTGGCGCTATTCTTAAGTTTGGGTATTTTATTTTATTTTATATCCTCTTAAATTCTGTATTGTCTTTTCCCCATTTCAAGAAATGGTAATTATAAAATCCCGGCGTTGTTTTGTTTCTTACCAAAATGATTTCAATTTCTTTCTGGTTTTTACGTTGTTCAATCTCTGCTGCTGCTTTGTTTTGAAGGCAAAATATCAGGAAACTGTTTGATTCACAAACCTTTATCTTCTCTCTTTTTTGTATTATAATTTTACTTAAATACCCAGATTGGTTTTGAATTTATCTCTAAAGGTTTAAAAGTTCTATTCTACCCTTAATCTGTTCATCTGTTTAAAAACACTTTTTTTTTTTTTTTTTTTTTGCAATTTTTGTTGAGTTTAATGTAAATTGAAACGGTAGGGACAAAAAAATTGAACTGTATTTTATAAAGTTTTCAACGTTTTAATTTCCGTACAAAAAATATAAAGGAATGGTATTTTTGAAATAAATTAAAAAAATTGATGGTAAAATTGAAACCAACCCCTAGATTAAGAATATTTGTATAATTTAGCCTATAATTAGTGGATTCATTTCATTAGCGGATTCATAATTTTTGTTTTATGTTTTTAAAAATAAAAATTATTCATCAATAATTTCTCTATATTTTCTTTCGTTTTTTTTTTATAAAACAGTAAACAAAAAACCAAAATCATTATTTATTAGAGACTTTGTCATTGCTAAAAATCTACCAATTTGAAAGGGGGGGAAGTTGATTATGGGAAATTTGGCAATGGATATAGTTTTGATTGATAAAGTGATGTTTTTATATATATTTTTTTTGATAATAAACAAAGCTATTTCATTGATGTATGAAAGAGCCCAAAAAGGCCAAGTATTACAAAAAAAGCCTTCCAATTTAAGGCAATGGTGGAGGGATTATAATTACAAAAAACTTTCCAATAAAGTGATGTTTTTATATGTAGTGGGAAAAAGCCAGATTATCTTGGTGTGCAGAAAAATCAAGCAAGTTTGGCACTGTGTCCTGCTACTAGAAACTGTATATCCACTTCTGAAAATATCAGTGATCTCTCCCATTATACTCCACCTTGGTAACCTCCATTTTCCCTCTTATTTTTCTGTTCCTTAAGCTTCAATAAAAGATTATTTTTTTCTTAATCCAATAGTTTAATTGGGTCTATCGGTGATTTAACATGGTATCAGAATAGTAGGTCTTGAATTCAAATTCCTGTCATCATATTTCCTCCCCATTTATTAATGTTCCATGTGATTGGGTCTCGTGTAAAAATCCAAATCTCCACGGGTTGAGAATATATAAAGGATTAAATTTACCTTAGTTTATGTTGATAATTTAACAATAGTCGATATTGTTGTATTATTTTGACTTCATTCAATATTACTTTTGTAGTGCAAGAGACTCTGATTTCAAATCTTTGCATCACAGTTTTCTAAAGTGGTGTTTTTAAACATGTGTTAATGTGATAATGGATCTTGATTGAACTTAGAAAGGAAATTGATATATGATAATCTGTTGGCCAAACAAACCAAACTAAATGGTCTCACAATGAGAAAAGTGAAAAGTCAGATCTAAGCACAATATGTTGGCTGCTATAGCGAACATTATAGGAGGGCAACACTTGCATTTTTCACATTCTAATGAAATCCAGGTCCTTTTTGGAACACAAAAATGTGCTGTATTTTTTTTATCTACACATTATTATATGAATAGTGACTCGATAAACATTTTTATTATTAGCTAAGAATATTGTCATGAGCTTTAAAATCACTAGAGTTCTTTACTCAAACCGTTAATCTTTTTGTTAGAACTACAACCAGTAGTTTTACTCAAAGGAATGTGAAAATTCATCTTCAACCAGTACCGTGCTCTTCAGGTACTGTTATTGTGAAGTACAAGCTCATGATCATTCTTCATGATAAACATAAAATTCTCTTAATATTCATGGGTTCTATCTCAAAACCAAATGGTATGAGATTCTTAATATGCCCCTCAAGATTGTGGCTCTTTTTGGCTCACCAATCTTGGATCAGATCCCATTTTTGGACAGCATGTTCATTTAAGTTTTGTTAGATGGTGCATTTAAGTTTTGTTAGACTCTGATACCATCTTAATATTTACAGGGTTCCATTTCACAACTAATGAATAATGAGAAGAGTAGCTTATGATCTTATAAATCATATCAGGTGTATGACAACTTTATAGTTCATAGATTGATAAGATGTCTCAAGCTTTTTTGTTGCTCTGATTTCATGTTAAGAGGGTCTTCATGAGTTGTTATTTATATCATTTTTATTTATTTATTTTTTGTTTGTAAATTCTTTCGGGTAGGAATTATAACCCAGAAGAAGGAAGAGGCAAGAAAAACCCTGTAAGCAGAGAAGTGGCAATGCAGGAACTTATCCAAGTGGTAAAAACTAAGGACCCCACCCTTCCATCTTTAAAAACTTTGTTGATTTTGCACTAATGCAAATGCTAATTGAATGTTCCATACTTGAGAATTGAGTTGTGAAATCTGTTGTATTGTTGCAGGTAAAGTCAACAAAACCAGATAAGTTTACGCCGATGATTGTCGAGCAGAAAGACGACTATTTGTTAGTGGAATATGAAAGTCCCATACTGGGGGTAAGTTCAAGTTACCTAACTCATCTGTAAATGATCTTTTGTTTCTGATTCTCCCCTGTTGAGTTTCATGAATTTTAATTTTGATATAATGAAAAACTCTCAACTTTCTCTTTGTGCAAATTAGTTTGTAGACGATGTCGAGTTTTGGTTCCCACCCGGAAAGAACTCAGTAGTCGAATACCGATCAGCATCCCGAATTGGGAACTTCGACTTTGATATCAATAGAAAGAGGATCAAGGTAAGTCTGTCCCATGAAAAAAGAAATTACAATGTTTTCCATTTGGCATTTGCCTTCATATTATATCCAAAGAAGCAAATGTTTGCATTATAAACTGATTATTGCCAATTCCTATCCTAACAGGCTCTGCGATTGGAATTGGAGAAGAAAGGATGGGCTCCAGTAGACAGCTTTTAAGACGAATAGATGGACTCTTTTACAGAGGAATAACGGGATCTTGTTGTAGTATTTTTACTTTTATTCAATATAAATTCCCCATACAGGATTCAGGAAATTTTTTAGATTTCTTGATAATTTTATCCAAAACAATCTAGGCGCGTTGCAAATCTAACAAATTTTAGAGTAATATTTGTAAAATTAACAATTCTTAAAAATATTTGTAAAAATAACAAATTTTGATGGGTGAATAATGATAAATATTTAATTACATTTTTTTAGACTAAGTTTACATTGTCAAAACGTTTGTATACGCATACCACATGTTCCAAAACCTTTAAAAATTCGAAAATTTGAACATTTGATTGTAATTTATAGATTTTACATCTTATTAACATAAAAGTTTATTCTAAAATTCTACACATCTATCAATTTTGTTGTTATTTTTCATGAAATCACAATACATGACATACGTAGAATATAAATGCATCTCAATTTAGTTAAAATTAATCGATTGAAGAGTGTAATTTGCAATTTTACTAAAGTGTAGAGATATTATAAAAATAAAAGGAAAATTTTATTGGGTAGCAGAATTTTTAGCAATATTTATAAATATAGCAGTTTTAAAAAGTATTTGCAAATATAGCAGATTTTTAAAAACCCTCATTCATGTTATCAGAGATATCAGTGATAACTTATAAAATAATCAGTGGTAATCAGTGATTACTGCACAAAATATCAGGATATCAATAATCAGTGATTACTAATCACTGATTACTAGTGGCAATTTTGTAATTTTTTAGATGTGAATTAAATTTTTCTGCTATTTTTGCAAATATGTTTTTTTCCTGCTATTTTTACAAATATTGAACCTATTTTTGCTATTTTCGCAAGAGCCCCAAAATAAAATATAGGGGTATGATTTACTAATAATTCAAATTCAAAGTGGAGGAATGTATTTTACTTTATCCCCTAAAAAAGATATTGAATCTTTACGAAGATTCGAAAAATAAGATCTTGAGAGTGGGAGAAAGGAGGGCCATGGGAGACCTGTTTGCATGGCTCTTCAACTTATTCATTCTTATATTTCTTCTTGCAATTCTCGGTTATCAGGTTTTTCTTTTCCCCCTCTCAAATTCATTATTTCTTTCATCATAATTTTTTTTTCTCCCATCGTAAGTAGTTTTCGATCATTCTAAGAATGCAAGAGATCTAAAATTGGATATCTGGGTTTTTTTTGCTGCAGATTATATGTTTGGTGGATTTAGAATCTGATTATATCAATCTCTACGATTCGACGTCTCGGATTAACAGAGTTGTTTTGTCGGAATTTACAGCCCAAGCAGTTTTCTGTTTTGTCCATCTTTTAGCTCGTCATTGGTTCATGTTTTTTCTCTCTCTTCCATGTCTATTCTATAATGCCAAACTGTAAGATTTATTTCCCTTTTTTTTTTTTTTTTTGAAAACTCTTTCAGATTATGTGTTAAAACTGTTACTGTTGTGAATATATAAAAAATTATATTTACCGGCTTAAGCTTTTGGATCTATTGGTGATTTAACATGATATCATATTAAAGGTCACGAGTTCAAACCCCTTCATTGTCATTTCCGAGCCACACATGGGTGAGAGTTCTGAGAAAACATAAATTTAGCTTAGACTATGAACTAATTCTTATTAATATCAAAATTTCCTATCATTCCGTTTAGTGAACATTGGAAAGATTTAACTCAAGTAAATAGACTACAACGAAACGACCAAATATATAATTTTATTTTTTAATGTTTGGTTTTTCAATAGAAGGGGGACAGTAATTGCTTGAAAGATGTGGATTTATAATTGAATTCTGAATACTCTGCCTTTGGTTGTTCTGTTTCTGAATCTAAATCTCAGTTTTCGGTATAATCTCGAATGCGCAAAGGTAGAAGGCTTCGTAGCCTTTGCCTTATATGGCATAATTGACCATTCATTATCTCTTTATGAAAGCTTTATGATCCCTTGGAAAATCGAAGAATTTTGAATGCTATTTTCAGGTATGTGAGGAAAGAGCACCTAGCAGATGTGACTGAGATCTATAACCAGATTGGGCGCGAGAAAAAGCTTTGTTTTGTTAAGATGATTTATTTTTTAGTCCTGTTATTCATTTCTTTGATCTGGTGAATATATTTACTTACCAACACATTTCTGATGCCGATTTTTTATAACGTTGAACTATTGAATCATTTTTTATGATTTGATTTTGTTACAGGATGATTTGGATTGTAGGAGCTTTGGAGAAGAATTGGGATTAAGTTAGCTTCAAAATTCTAATGGGTGTTATTATGAGCTTGCCTTTCTTTTTTTGTATATTAATCAGAAGGTGTTTTTTATAAAGTTTTTTCAAAGTTTAGGAATCAAATTCATTCCCTCTGTTGATTAATTAAGTACCTACCTACCTCCCAACAACCAAAAATTATAATCTGAAATATGAAGAAATCATAACCCTAATTAAGTCTAAGAAAATACTCCCCGTCTGATTAGTTAGGAGGAACTCCTCCCGACTGCCGACTTTCCTATATGTCTCAGTGTTGTTGGATGTTAAGATAGTTTCTTTAAAGCTTCTAGTATTTAACTCTATTACATAAGTCAGCTTTTCAGTTTTGAATTCTGTTATGAGTCAGTCCAGAATCTTCCATGCAAGTTAGTTTTGTTGATAATTATTACACTCGAATATGTAAAAATAGAAGATAGATTCATCTTCTCAAATACGAATGAAAGCATAACTACTCGAGTAATTTTTCTTTATGTTCTTAGAAATTTGAAATGGTATCAGAGCTATACCGTAACAACATATCAAAGATCCTGAGATTCTCTAATAGCTTCATCTTCAACATCTGAAGAGAATGTGCAAGCATCAATAACTGAAGAGAAAAAAATATGTGAAGTTGAAAGATAATTCATCAGGAAAGCTCGATGATGATAATTTCCTTCCGGGGAAATTTCATGTTCTAAATGCAATTGAAGGTCATGGACTGGAAAAATATATTGATGAAGAAAAAGAACCTCCATTGAAGTTTCTCACAAGTACCAATGGACAACAACGAACTAATCTAGAATATCTCGAATGCAGAAAACAAGATTAACTTCTTATATCCTGGCTTGGTAGTTCGATGACTAAAGGTATTCTTTCTCAAATCATAGATTGTGATTCTTCAAAAGAAATTTGGCGAGATATCATATCGATGGTTTCATACTAAAATATGGAAAAGCTAATGGAATACAAGATGAAGATGCAATCTCTAAAGAAAAAAGGACTTGGCTTAAAAGACTTTCTTGCAAAAACGAAATCATACATGAATGCACTCCCTTATGTGGGAGAAAAAGTATTTGAACAAGATCAGATTATGCACATTCTTCACGGATTAGGGTCTAAATACAACTGCATTGTTTCAGTAATTACAGCAAAGTCTAAGAAACAAATGGTTAAAGGAATTATAACTTTGCTTCTGTCTCATGAAATAAGATTGCAACGAAATACAGTTAGTAATGAGGGATCAGTATGATATGTGAATCTTACTGTGCAAAATCAAGGAAGACGTGAAAATTATGGAAACAAGAATAACTCTAATGGACAAAACAACAACTAGAATTGGAATGATAGAAAAGGTAGAGGTCGAGGAAAACCATGGAATTCTAGGCCTCAATGTCAATTGTGCAGCAAGTTTGGTTGGTCATACTTCTTTCAAATGATTTTCTCGTTTTGATAAGAACTTCAAGCCACCAAATCAGAACTATTTTCAAAACTACAATCCAAATTAAAATCACATTGGAAGGAATGCGTCAAATTACAACTAAAATGGAAGAAATCATATGGCATCTAGCATGCATGTGAATGTCTTATTAACTTCAAATGGTCTTGCTGATGATTGTAACTGGATTCCAAACTCAGGAGCTTCAAACCGTGTAACTAATGATCTTTCAAATCTCAACATTGGGAATTAAATTGGGAATGAGTATCATGGAAACAATCAAGTTCATGTTGGCAATGGTAAGGGCTTACAAATTTCTCACTTTGGTCATTGCTCTTTCACTTCTCCTATGTCAAATAGAACTTTTCATTTAAACAAACTTCTTTATGTTCCTCAAATAACCAGAAATCTCATTAGTGTCGGTCACTTTGTTAAAGATAATAATGTATATTTTGAGTTTCATCCCCTTTCTGTGTTGTGAAGGACAAAGTCAGACTTTGCTATTTTTAGCTAGGTTTCTGATAAAATTAATCCTATTACACAAAAAAAAAAAAAAAAAAATCTTTAATAAATATAAATTAACTCATGATAAATATTATGAAAACTTAGAAAAAGTAATTTAAGCTTAATTACAAATATAATCCTAATAATTTGGTATCATTTTTACCCTTTTGATTTTTAAAGTTTCAATTTAATCTCAATAGTTTGATGATAATTTACGGCAGGTTCTATATCATTACCAGGAGTTGATATATTACTTATGCAGTCGTTTTCTGTAAATGTGGCAACCATGCATTGTGAGAAACAATAACATGATATTAAAGTACGCGTAAAATATGAGTATTTTAAATCGCGACAATATAACATTCTAATTGACTTAATCAACCATTCATTCAAATATCAAGCAATTTACATATATGAAGTCAAACATTGGCATTGTTAATCATTCCCCATTTGTGATCATAAAAACACACAAATAGGAATAACAACACAAAATACCTAATCTAATTAACAATGTTTTACAATTACAACACAGCTTCTGTCATATATCCAAGAAAATTCTGTCATAAATCGATTCCTCTCTCCAAATCATTTTCATCATATCAATGAACTCTTGAGCTCTCTTTTCCAAGTCATCTTCATTTTCAACATCAAACTCTTCTTCTTCTTCTTCTTCTTCTTCTTCTTCTTCACCATCATCTATGTCGTCATTACTATAATAATTTTCATCATCATCATTGATAAACAACCCATCTCCATCTCCATTTACATATCTTATTTCCAAGTTTTCCATTCCTACTTTTTTGCTTGAAGATTGCATTAAATTCTGGCAAAATATGCCGAAAATGACAGCGTTAAACGCAAGAAACATCGATACGCGACTAGATTTCATTACTCGAATGAGTTCGAAAGATTGAAGAAGGAACTTTTGGGGTTTGGAATTCAATGAAGGAGATGAAAAACAAAAGAAAAAAAGTAAATTCACCGTAATAATAATGCAAAGAAGAAGAACAAGGGCAGGTGCAGCAATTTTCTTCATGCCATTCAATCGAAAATCCAATATTTGTTTTTTTTTTTTCAATCAGAAAGATAGAAATATTCAATATGGAACCTAGGTTTCAAGCAGTTTGGTTATTTATATTTTCCTTTTAATAATTCTCTTCGGTTATTAAATTATTTAATAATGGGTTACGCGATATGGAGATTTTCCGGGAAAATTAACGCGGCCAGAAAATAATAAAAAATCTCCTGGTATACTACCGCCAAAGAAACAAATACCAGGAAATTGCATTCTTGTTTAATATATGTAAAACGGCTGAGAAATCATTACAGATTGACAAATTCGTATATCAATGTATAAACAAAAGAATCCAATTCCTCCTATTCATTTTTTTTTAGGCTTAGTAGGAAATAAATAAAGGAAGATACTTGCCTCATGATCGGTCTTCCTTACTTATCTAATTTTTATTGGGTACAATATCTTAATAGAATTAAGGGTAAAAATCAATTTACACCCCTGAACTTTACATGGTGTGTCAATTTAAACCCTAAACTTTAAATGTAATCAATTTACACCTGAACTTTAATAAATGAATCAATTTACACCATTTGTTAGTAAACTTACTATTATTTTTGAATATTTTTAGTTAGTCGTAAGTGTTTTTATATCTAAATAAAGTTAATTTTTTTGAAAATTATTTTAAATTTATGTTAAATATTTTTTATGACTAAATTTGACCGTTTTAGTGTCGGGTTTGAACATTTTTGTAATGTTTAAATTGGTGACTATGATTTGAGTTTTTTCGTAGTTGAAGTTGGGCGTTTTTATGATTATATCATAGACGTTTTGTTATTTTTATCTTTCGGTGATTTGGTAATTGAATTTTGATTAATTTTATAGTTTTAGTATTATGTAGGTTTAAATTGATTCACTTGAAAAAGTTTAGAGTGTAAATTGACACAACATGTAAAGTTTAGGGGTGTAAATTGATTTTTTCCCTAAAATTAAATATATATTTTTTTCTCCCTAAATTCACGAGACCCATTAATATATTATATCCAATAAGATTGAGACGTATAAAAAAGTAGGGAGAAACTCCTTCGAAAGATATGCATTTTCCATAAACAAATACGAGTTCAAATTTCCAAATAAAAAAAGGGAGCTGAGGTATGGCCCACATGAATTGTTCTATGTAATGATGTTTGTTGATAAACAAACGTACAAAGATGGGTAAACACAAGGGGAAAAACTTGAGCAAGTTCTTATTCTTTTTATTTTTAATAATGGCCTTGACCAGGTGCGAGCCAAATTCACATTAAAAATTTGAGACATATAGGCTTGGAGGGATTGCTATGATTAATTACTTGATCAATAAGGAAATTTTTAAGGATCACAAAATTTCCAATAATATTTATAAGCGTAAATAAAAAAAAAAAATCTTTTGTGACTATGAGCATTTCCTGTAGTTAAAAAATGTCAAATCATACTTATATGGTATTTCTAAACATGTCAAGGTGGTACTAAAAAAGCCGCTCAATTTTTTTAATTGACTTAAGGATTTGGATAGCAAGAACCATCAAATTGTTACTTGGTTTGGTAAGACGGCCTATCCTTGTGATTCATATTAAATTTGATAATTTTGATATTGCTAAAGACCTTTGGGATTTTTTGTATAAGCGCTTCAAAACTATTGGTCTTGATCACTAATATCAGTTGCACAATACTTTGTTTGTCTCAAACAATATGCTGGCCAATCAATGAATGGATTTCTTGTTGCTCTTCAACCTATTTGGACTAAGCTCGTTAAGAGTAATAATTGTTATGATCATCTCCGTCTCATTCAGGTCCTTATGGCTATTCGTCTTGAATATAAATATGTTTATGTTGTCTTGTTACATCACAATCTTTTGTCCTTTTTAGATGTTGTTAAGGAATTTTATTTGAGGAAATACAACTTGGCATAACCTCCTCTATGCTATATGATGTTATTTTTGCCACTTCTCATCCACACTCTACATTTGGCTCTCTCTTCTGCATGGAATTATAAGCATAACAGTCACAAGTTTGCTCATCGCCTTGATATTGAGTGCAGGTATTGTTATAAGTATGTTCATATATTTTGGACAACTATCTCACTCTTTCATCTCGCCCTCTTAGACAATCAACGAGAATAAGGAAATTCTCTAAAGCCGATTCCTCATTTACTGTTAATACCCCCTCTGATTACTCTCCTTTTCGCATCTTTTAACTTAGTGATCTCTAGGATCTCTTCAAATATGTGATCTCCTTCTCATCTCCTTCTCATGTCCCCAAACCCAATCAATCTGTTCCTATTCCTACTCTCCCACTTCCGACATCTGTCTATTCAACTTAACCCAAACCTAACACTCATGTTCATTGTTCCACTTGGGTAATAGAAACTCCCAATCATTTCTAAAAATTTCGTTGTTTTTTTCACTATTTTATCTTTAGTTGAACATTCTTCTATTATGAGGCTAGTACTACCCTTTCTACTGGAAAGCAATTACCGAGGAGCCTACAGGCTTTAAAGAAGACTCGTACTTGGGATTTTATCAAAACTTCCTCTCGGTAAATGACCTATTGGCTGTAAGTGAATTTACAAGATAAAACACACTTTGATATTGAACGTGTAGATAAGTGATACTCAACTATGCACTAGCTGACGTGGCAAAATGGGATTGGTCAAGGCTGTTACAGCAGTTGGCAGAAACTGTTTTTTGAACAGTTGATCAGCATCACGTGTGACTTTTTGAGCTGAAGATTAGTTTGAAACTTTTTAGCTTAATTAGCTTAATGATGTGATTAGTTTGTAATCAGTTAGGACTAGTATAAAAGCCTAACTAGAACTTTGTACATAGCTCTCTTAGATATTCTTTCTTGTTCTTTGTAAATACAGAACTTCATTATCAATAAAAGTTCTTTCTTCGTTCATTCTTTCATCCATTTTCATCTTTGTTTGAAATCTTAAACTAACATTTTGGTATCAGAGCCTTTGGAAGGAAAGAAGGATTGTGTAACTTCAATCTCAGATTGGAAGAACCATTCATCTCAATCAGTGTCAAGAACACCATCGAAGCATTCTTGAAGAAGAACCTTAAAACCCACGAAAGAAAATGACTGCAAGATTCGAGGTAGAGAGATTTGACGGCAAAAGTGATTTTGGGTTATGGAGAAGGAAGATGCGAGCCTTGCTAGTTCATCAGAAGGTTGCAAAAGCTTTGGATGACCCCAAAGACATTCCTGAAACTGTCACTGCTGCACAAAGAGTAGAAATGGATGAGATAGCTTTTAGTCTCATCACTCTCTATCTATCAGATTCGGTTCTAAGACAAACAAATGAAGAATCTACAGCATCTGGGTTATGGAACAAATTGGAGAGTTTGTTTATGAAGACTTCTCTTTCAAACAAACTTCTTCTTAAAGAAAGATTTTTTGGCTACAAGATGCAGTCTTCGAAGACCCTTGAAGAAAATCTTGATGAATTTAATAAGATTTGTCTAGATCTGGTAAATGTTGGAGAAAAGCTTGATGATGAAAATCAGGCTGTAATACTTCTAAACTCATTGCCTGAATCATTCAAGGAGGTGAAGACAGCCATCAAGTATGGCAGGGATACCTTGACACTGAGTATTGTCCTGGATTCTTTAAGATCCAAAGATCTGGAAATGACAGGTGAAAGAAAGGAAGCTGATGTTCTTATGGTAAGAAGCAAATTTGAAGGAAAGAAAGGCAAGATCTATGGAAAGGGAGGAAATTTCAAGCCAAAGCCCAAACACAAGAGATGCTTCTTGTGTAATAAAGAAAGGCATTGGAAAACGAATTGTCCTCAAAACAGATTTAGAAACAAGCAGCAAGGAACTGAAGGGTTCAATACAGCAAATCTGCTTGAGGGTTATGAATCTGCTGAAGCATTAGTGGCATCTGACTCCAAATCAACAGGATGGGTTTTAGACTCAGGCTGCTCCCATCACATGACCCCTCACAGACATTTTTTTCAGGAGTTCAAGAAATTTGAAGGAGGAGATGTAATGATGGGGAACAATAATCCATGTTCAGTCAAAGGCATTGGAGTTGTTAGATTAAGAATGGAAGATGGCAAGGACAGATTGCTAAAGGAAGTGAGATTTGTTCCTGAACTAAAGAGAAGTCTAATGTCTCTTGGCACTTTTGACAAAGCTGGTTACAGTTTTCATTCTAAAGATGGAAAACTAGAAATCTCAAAGGGAAAAGAATTGAAGATTTCAGGAACCTTGGAAAAGGGACTGTACCATTTTAATGGTACCACTGTCACTGGTAAAGCTTGTGCAGCAGAAGGAACCAGCAAAGATGATGCTCAACTTTGGCATAAAAGGTTGGGGCATGTGAGTCAAAAGGGGTTGCAGATACTGAATCAAAATGGACTACTTGGAGACAAAAGGCTGGGAGAACTTCCATTCTGTGAATTTTGCATACTTGGTAAGGCTACTAAAACCAAGTTTGGTAAGGGCAAACACACTACAAAACAGATCTTGGAACTAGTGCATTCAGATCTGTGGGGGCCTGCTAGAGTGTCAACACATGGAGGTGCAAGATATATTCTTACCATTGTGGATGATTACTCAAGGAGATTGTGGACTTTCTGTTTAAAGAACAAAAGTGAAGTCTTTAAGACATTTGCTGATTGGAAGACCCTTATAGAGAATCAGACAGGGCATAGCATCAAGACAATAAGGACTGATAATGGATTGGAATTCATGAGCAAAGAATTTCAGGAAATGTGCAGCAAATCTGGAATCAGTAGGCATTTGACAGTGGCTTATACACCTTAGCAGAATGGTTTAGCAGAGAGATTTAATAGAACTTTGCTTGAGAGGGTGAGATGTATGCTTTTCAATGCTCATCTACCAAAGACTTTCTGGGGAGAGGCTGTTCAAACTGCTACCTATTTGATAAATAGATGCTTTTCTACAGCACTTGGTTTGAAGACTCCACAGGAAGTTTGGACAGGTAAAGCCCCAAATCTGTCTTATCTTAAGGTGTTTGGGTGTGCTGCTTATGCACACACAAAGCAAGACAAACTTGGAGCAAGAGCTAAGAAGTGTCTATATCTTGGCTATCCTAAAGGGGTTAAAGGGTACAAACTTTGGTGCCTAGAACCAGGAGAAACAAAATGCATAATAAGTAGAGATGTTACATTCAATGAGAATGTCATGCCCTGGGGAAATATGCAGAAGAGTTCTGAAGCAAAGTCAGTTGAAGCTGTTACTTCAATTCAGAGTGATTTTGAGATTGAGCCTTATGATTTGAGGTCTCAATCAGAAGAATTGCAGCCTGCTGTGGAAGTTAGTGCAGAAGCTGAAGCTTCAGAGGTTGTGACTGGTTCAGAGGAGGTAGATGATTATCTTTTGACAAGAGATAGAGAAAGAAGACCTGTCAAGCCTACATCCAAATATAGTCAATCTGACTATGTAGCCTATGCTTTGAATTGTATAGAAAGCATGTATACTGAGCCTTATACTTATGAAGAGGCTATGGCATCAGAAGAAAAAGGGTTATGGCTTAAAGCCATGCAGCAGGAAATTGATTCTTTAAAGAAGAATCAGACCTGGAAATTGACTGATAAGCCTGCAAATGTGAAGACAGTAGACTGCAAGTGGGTGTACAAGTTGAAACCAGGAATACAAGACAAAGAGAGACCTAGATATAAAGCAAGATTGGTGGCTAAAGGTTTTACACAGAAAGCTAGTATAGATTACAATGAAATCTTCTCACCAGTAGTAAGGCATACTTCTATCAGAGTCCTCCTATCTATTGTCACTCAGTTTAACCTTGAGCTGGAACAACTAGATGTTACAACAGCTTTTCTAAATGGAGAGCTAGAAGAGGAAATATATATGAATCAGCCTTTTGGGTTTATTGAGGAAGGTAAGGAGCATCTTGTGTGTAAACTGAAGAAATCCATTTATGGATTGAAACAGTCACCTAGGCAGTGGAATATCAGGTTTAACACTTTCATCATTTCAAAAGGTTTCTCCAGAAGTCTTCATGATAGCTGTGTTTATGTGAAAAAAGGTTAGCAATGAGGTGATGGTCTATCTACTATTATATGTAGATGACATGCTTTTAGCTTCTCAAAGTATGACAGAAATTGAAAGGCTTAAAGTTGTACTTTTCTCTGAGTTTGAAATGAAGGATTTGGGCAGTGCTAAGAAGATCTTAGGCATGGAAATTAAAAGGGACAGAATTGCAGGAAAATTGCAGCTCTCACAGTCAGGATACTTTGACAAGATCTTGAAGAAGTTTAATGCTAATCAGATGAAGAGGGTGACTGTTCCTTTGGCTCAATATTTCAAGCTCTCACAAGCTCAATCACCAGAAACAGAAGAAGAAAGGTTAGAAATGGCTAAAATTCCTTACTGTAATTCTGTTGGTAGCTTGATGTATGGAATGATCTGTACAAGGCCAGATTTGGCATATGCTATGAGCATGGTTAGCAGATTTATGACCAATCCTGGCAAGCCTAATTGGGAAGCTACAAAGTGGATTTTTAGATTTGTTAAGGGTACTCAGCATGATGGTTTGGTATATCTGCATAAAGACACTGAAAGAAACAGCTTGATGGGCTATGTTGATGCAGATTATGCTGCAGATTTAGATAAAAGAAGATCTACTTCTGGTTTTGTGTTTACCTTGTTTGGGAATGTGATAAGCTGGAAATCAACTCTTCAGTCAGTTGTTGCTTTGTCAACTACAGAGTCTGAATATATAGCATTATCAGAGGCTGTCAAAGAAGGTGTGTGGCTGAGAGGTTTGCTTGCGATATGTTGCAGAAAAGAAGAGGTCATTGTCATATTTTGTGATAGCCAAAGTGCCTTAGCTCTCTCTAAAAATTCAGTATATCATGAGAGAACTAAGCACATTGACATCAAGTTTCACTATCTTAGAGATATGGTGCAGAAGGAAGAAGTGAAGCTTGAGAAGATTGAATCCAAAGACAACCCTGCTGATATGCTTACTAAAGCATTACCTAAGGGTAGATTTGAGCATTTGTGTAGTTTACTACATATTGGTACTATTTGAAATACTGTGCATAGAGTTAGTATCAAGAGGGTGATTTGTAGATAAGTGATACTCAACTATGCACTAGCTGACGTGGCAAAATGGGATTGGTCAAGGCTGTTACAACAGTTGGCAGAAACTGTTTTTTGAACAGTTGGTCAGCATCACGTGTGACTTTTTGAGCTGAAGATTAGTTTGAAACTTTTTAGCTTAATTAGCTTAATGATGTGATTAGTTTGTAAACAGTTAGGACTAGTATAAAAGCCTAACTAGAACTTTGTACATAGCTCTCTTAGATATTCTTTCTTGTTCTTTGTAAATACAGAACTTCATTATCAATAAAAGTTCTTTCTTCGTTCATTCTTTCATCCATTTTCATCTTTGTTTGAAATCTTAAACTAACAGAACGAATATAAAGCTTTGTCTTGTTGCAAAAGCATATTCTTAGTAATATAATATTTATCACGAATAGACATTTGCTCTAGTTGCTCGCCGTCGCAGCTGCTAATTAGTGGCCTCATCTTCAGATTGATGTTAAAAATATCTTTCTCAATGGTATTTTATTTAAAGAGGTGTTTATGAAACCACCTCATGAAACTTATCCTCCACTTAAAAAGGGTGTCTTCTTCGTTGTGCTTTGTATGGCCTCATAGCACCAATGAGCCTGGTCTGCCACATTCAGTTTCTACGATCATCTGATTTGGCTTTTTTTTCTTTCTAATCCTCATGATACGACCTTATTTTCTTGTTAGACTCCAATGGTATCATTATTCTATATCATTCTGTGTGTTGATGACATAATTATTATCAGAGATGACTCACAGGCATTTTATGAATTGTAAATCTATCTTGGTGAACACTTTGAGATGAAGAATCTTAGTCCACTCAATTATTTTCTGCATGTCGATATTTGGTTTTATGTAAGAAAATTAATAAAAGAAATAAAAGAAAATCTATCTTGGTGAACACTTTGGGATGAAGAATCTGAGTCCACTCAGTTATTTTCTGCATGTCGATATTTGGTTTTATGTAAGAAAATTAATAAAAGAAATATATGAAAAAGAAAAAAAAATGGACGAAAGTTTTATAAAGAACAGTGAAAATAATAGACTTAAAAAATGGTACGATAGGAATAAAAAGTTTCTCCTACTCATTTATATAAGGTATGATTATGAAAACTGTTTATATTTTATATAAGCATCATACTTCTGGAATAGAATTTCAAAATATAGTCTATCTAGCAACCAGAATCCAAATAATAAAAATTCAATTCAAATAAAAAAGTTCTTAAAATTTGAATATCACAATGTTTATAAGATACATGAGTCTGCATGTGTCACTCCTCTTATTATAAATTGGTTTTGATATGAAAGCCAAGCCATATCAAATCCAAAATAAGGATGCTGTAATTTGCCCAAACGGATATAGACATCCCTATTTACAATACTAATAATAATAATGTCAATTTGAATTAATTTAGGGGATTTTTTTTTTGAAGATTTAATAAATAATTTAAATTATATGTTCAGGGTATTTGATTTTTTTTTTTTTTTCACAAATGGATTAAAAGGAAGAGATTTTGACTAGGGTAGAGTTCGAACCCAAGTGGACTCTTACCACTCAATGAGGCATTAAACCACAGCTGTCTCAAACCCTAAAAATTGTTTTAAAGGAAACACCAAAAGAATTATTGATTTGAGATCACCAGTCACAAGTCACCTCCTTTCTACAGAATATTGCAGATTTTAAGCAAAAGGAGTATTCAATGATCATTTCAAAAACTTTTTTGATTGATCTGAACAAAATAACGATTAATTTTCATCAAACTTTTCAGAACCAATTGGCAATTAGTAGAGTTAGATCCCAAGCTCTTGCAGAAAAATAAAAAAAAGAACAAAAAAAAAAAAAGGCTGAAAAGTAAGGAAACTTAGATGATCCGAAAGCTTCCGAAGTTGGATTAAATTATTAATTCTTAAATCTGAGAGCTCGATGGCCGGAATCTTACTCCCGGCAAGTACCTCGACACAAATTCTCGAGCCAAACACTGAAGATCCCCATCTTCATCAATCTCTTGCTCAATTATTGGGTTCAAAAAGCTTGTCATTTCATTAGAAACTGGCTGTGTTTGAAAAGGGTCAAAAAGCATTGGAACGTTTGAAAGCAAAGCCATGTCGGAAGCTGATGCGATCTCGGCCTGGCGGCTTGCAGGTGGCGGAGGCGGCAATAGGCGCTGCAGTGTTGAAAGCCGGGCCTGAATGTACGCTAACTCTGCCTGCAAATTTATCACCTACAAAAGTTCCAATAAAGGGTCAATATGATTTATAATATCACTACTTTTAGTCTAACTCTAGTCTCTATGAATATATATATGGATATCATATGATTTTTCTTTGGACAAGTGTATAATTGGGGAGGAGGAACTCGAACCGATATATCGTCAAACTGATCAGTAATATACAAATCTTACTTCCAACAGTAAGCCCACTTAATTCTAAATCAAACGGTGCAATTAGATCAAACTTGTTCAAGAGTTTTTTTTTTAAACGAACATACTATCTTAGGTGGCAGAATTTGAAGTTAGCATGTACATTAAACCAACTAGTATTTTGAATATGGATAATACTTACCTCTAAATAAATTTGGATAAACTTCTACATCCTCTAATTTCTATTGATCAATTTCTATTAAATACTATCATATTTATTAAATATATTGGTCTTGATTAGCTTTTATAATCCAATAAAAGTAAAACATATATGAAAATATGAATGAGATCTTTTAAATTAATTTCGAGGCAAGTATTTTCCTTTTAGTAATAAACAATATGTCATCCAAAATTAAGCCAACTTAGTTTTAAGTCAAACTTAGTGCAATTATATAGAGAGAGATATGTATGTAGGGGTTGCTTCAGGGGACAATCCCTAGAAATAAAGAATGATTTAGGAAAATTGGCATTTATGGAAAAAGCATTACCTTACAAGCAAAGAGACATTAATCAAATGACGCAAAAGATTGCCTTTTAAAAAAATAAAGAAAAAACCTTGAGCAAAATCATTAAATGTTACGAAAATTGAAAAATGCTTAAATATTTTTTTTACTTAATGTAAATCCATGTGCATTAACTTCAACTTTCATACATGCCTGGGAATAATAGACCATTAAACTAAGGACCCGTTTAAGATAACTTTTGAAAATGTTTTTTTAATAGATATAAAAAATATTTTAAATACTTTCAACTATTATCTCAAATGGGTAAAAACTCAACTTTGTCTTAAAATTGCATTTGGAAAGCTTAAATTAGATGTAAAACTATTCATTGTGAAAGAGAGGAAGAAAGAGGGACGTATAAGAAAGTCAAATATAGAAACATTTGATTATTTCTCGAGCAGCAAAATTGTTTGCTTCGGCAAGCAGCTTATGCTTAGCCACAAAACTCCATTTATAGGGCTAAGTTACTAATAGAATGATAGTTTGACAAAATTCCTTTGGGAAATGGGACAATTAAAGAGAGAGAGGAAAACAAAAACAAAAAAACAAAAACCCTAATAATTTCCTTTCTAGAAATGCTATTAAGCATGGTTTTCAAGCAAATACCAATTGAATATCTAATTATTTACAGCTGCACCCCATAATAAACCGACACGAAAAAAAATCTTTCTAGTAAAATAAAGAAACGGAGAATACTTACATACTCACCAGCATATATGTCATATTTTTATTGAACCAAACATATTAATAGTACTTGCATAATCGTTAGTGAGTATGAACTCGTTTTCACATGTAAGTAAGCAAGTATTTTCCTTAAAAAACCCCAAGATGGAAAAATGGAGTATGTAAGAAAAAGAACCTGCTGCTGAAGGGAGAAGATATGGGAAACGCAGCCATAAACAGGGTCTCTAACTCTAGCCAAAGCTTCATAACAAAGCGTAACGACGGCATCGAGGCGTTTATGAGGATCAGGAATCCTCATGAGAAGCTTTGAAGCATTACTTGCTCCAAACACTTTGTGAACCGCCGCAAAATGAGCAGTCCCTTGCTCTGAATCGAAATAAGGAGCAAAAATACAACCTTTTACACATTTTCTTCTTAGGAATTTGCAGGCTCCACAAGGCCCACCACCTCCATTATTATTCCCACTCATTTTTCCTTTCTCCCTTCTCCTTCAACTGTGGGGTCAGTCTGAGAGAAAGACAGATGGAGTTTTTAAGAGAAAATGGTGAAGCTAAAGCTATATCTCTATCTATGGCGATGGGTGTGGTTTTAAGGGAAACTATTGCTTACAATCTTTCTCTTATCTTTTATTCAGTCTTTCTTAATACTATATTTGCTTCTACTATTTGTTTTTAATATTTTTTAAAAGTTTATAACATCTATTACTTTACCTTTATTCACAAGTTAATAACGCAATTGTATTGTAATAATTTATTTAATAATAAAACTAGTTTGGTAACTATTTTGGTGGTGATTCTTCTGACTTGATTACGTGTCATATTTCTATTAAATAGTATTTATTAATAGAATCTGGACTTACATATATATTAACTATAATAATAGGGGGTTTTAAAAATGACATTTTAAGAATTAATATTTTCAGAAATAGTAAAAGTTATAAACATTTTTTATAATGGCATTTCTTTGAATGAGATCGAGATTGGTGGATTCTCAATATGAGAATTACCATTTTTTAAATATTTTAAAATATTTGCAATTTTTAAAATTACTAATAAAAAAGTCATCTATTGAAATTTCCTTAAATAATACGTTCCAATAAAAATATGACATATAAGTAAGTTGACAAAAGGGGTCATTCCTCCGTAGTGAAGTTAAAAATTTTATTTTTTATTTTAAGAGGTGACATGAAATTTAATAAAATAAAACAGTATAGTTTATTTAGCTACGAGAGAGGGGGTTTTGCAAAGTGGTTAAATCTTTAAGGGCACGGCAAGTTGGGGAGAGGAAACGGAGGCAGATTGCGTGAAGCAAACATTAAGACATTACCCAAATGGTGACAGAATCAACATCCAAACCCCTACAATGACTGCCACGTGTCTTCAATATCCAATCTTTTCAATTCCATCCATCAGATCTTCTCTCTCTTGTCATTTCAATTTCATATGAAAGAGAAAAAAAGGAGTTCTTGCTTTTGTACTTGTATCTTTGTTTCACCCATGTCAGTCATTTTTAATTTAACTTCCTTTTATTTCACCTTAATATTATTTCCACAGGTAATTAATTAGGAATAGAGAGTTATCTATCTTTTGAAATTAAGAACTTAATTCAAAGACCAAACATGAAATGATGATGTAACTTAAAAAAAAAAAATTACAAATATGATGAAAATTTAGTATTTTAATTTATATGTTTATAACATATACATTATTGCACATCTCTTCAAACCCTAATGTTTGTAATAGTACACTAAAATTTTAAGAAAACTTTCTTTATATACTTGGATTTATATATTAAATATATAAGGGGTGAACGCAAATCTTAATAATTTTTTTTATAATATTTATAAAAAAATATTTTTTTATAAACAAATTAAGCAAGTTTTTAAAGTATTTGTAAATATAATGAATTTTGACACATATCAATCATTGATTACCATTGCTTTATATATTTTTTTAAATAAATTAATCACTGATTCATCTTAGAACCATTGATTTACATATTTCAGCGATTAACTTAGTGTATGAATAAATGATTAATAGTAATCAATATTACTACTAATAAAAATTTACTATATTTACAAATACTTTTAAATAATAATATACTTACACATATTTTAAATAGAAATTTCACTAGATACACTTTTTGAATATGTATTTTTAAAAAATAGTAATTTAAAAAAAATCAAATATAACATTTTTTTTTATAATATATCTAGATTGAGTTTCATTGTTTCCTTTGAGTCAAGAAAAAAAAATATTGTTTCATTATTTTTAAAAATATCACTTCATAAAATATTATTATAAAATAAAAAAGAAAAAAAAAACCCTATTTTGTTTTTAAAAGAATATTATTTCCCACATAAAATTCTATTAGCCATTAAAATTTCTCTTTGTATAAGTGTACAAAACATCATGAGAAACATGTTATACTAATTTACATTTAATAAACAATACAAAAGCAAAATATGAATTTAGAATTATTGGATAAGAAAAACTTTTAAACACACTATCCGATTGATTTTAAAGCAATGGAAAAAAATCTTTCAGAGAGAGATTTATAACTAGACTGACTTTATAATGTGCAACAGGTTTTTGTCAATTGTAGCTGATGTGAAGGCAGGAAAGAGAGGGATTATTACTTATTTTCAAATTCCAAGAAATAGTTGTGAACAAACTTTTTGACTGAAAATGGACAAATGCAATGCCTCATTAAATATTTTCCTAAAAAAGACATTGATGATTCCATCTTAAATTTCACTTACTTTGGTGGTTACTATTCTAATGAGTCAAAACCAAAGCTGCATGAGTCAGCATTATTAATCACACGAGCCTTGTGTGAGATAATAATCACCGGAAAATATTTGTCTCTAAATTAATTTGGAGAAGTTCCTAACTAATCCTTCATATTTTATATATATATATATATATTTTATTTTTATTGAATTATAAAAATCGGTGGTCTAGTCAACTTTGAATCTTCTTCTCATTCATTCTTATGTGTTGTGTATTTCTCCTAGGTTGCAAGTTGCAGATCGGTTTATTTGGTATTCTTCTACTTCTGATGAGTTCTCTATTTCTAGTGCTTGAGATTCTATTCGTGAGCATAGTTTCAGAGTTTCGTGGTTTCAGCTTCTTTTATTTGGTGATAGCATTCCCCTACACTCTTTGGAAAAACCATCTTTTGACATATGTTCACTTTTCCCTTCATTTTCTTATGGACTCATCAAAATCTCTTATGATTTAAAAAATATAAAAACCAAAAAAAAATTGATTCGACCTTATTTTTTTCTTTCCATTCCTCATATATTACTTTAGCAATACGATGAAAAAGTTCCGAACACTCCAATATATCTTCATAATTTTTCTACCAAAATCTAATTTAGATTAATAATTAATATTCCCTTTATAGTAGAATTAACTTCATGGCTTTTATTTATTTCTTTCTTCATATAATTTTAATTGTGTGTTTAAATAGTGAATAAATTTTCCACGGTACCTTAATTATTAATTTTCTATAAATTAACTAATTTTAACCTTTATTTAAAAAACTAATTTTAATTATTTGGTAATTTTTACCAGAATATAATTTTATAAATTAATTTTTAATTATAAATAATTAATTATTTGAATAAACCTGAATATTACAAAATGATGCTGTGAAATTATGTAATTGATTTAATGAATCATGAAAATAAATTAGATAACGTAAACATAAAATAAAGTAATATACTAATAAGAAATAAATGAAATAGTACATATAAATAATATTTATAAGAAAATCCATACCTTATGGAAATGCTACAAGCTGACATTTCTTTCTTTCCTAACATGTATTATTTTATCCAAAGATTAATAAAATAAAATTCTATTATGTTTGCTCGATAAAAAGAAAAAAAAAACTATGGTTGTTGTTGGAACTTAAATTCCATATGTGAAAATAAAGAAAAATCATACGTTTTATTAAATATGTTGAAACCCAACTCATTTATGGGAAGAATGATTGGAAAGAAATAAAAAAGAAAAAGAAAAAATGAGCATACCATTGGAGTTTTCTTCTAAAATTAACTTCGTGGGACGCTAATATTGGAAGAGATTGAAGTGCCTTTTCCCTCTTTTCTTTAATTAAATAAGTCTACATTTCAGTAGGTAAAATGACAAAATGGAGGGAAAATTAAGGGAAAAAGTGGACAAATATCTAAAGGTGGTTTTTTCATATCATTAGGTAGCATGGTAAAGTATATCAAAGCAAGAGATGTATCTAAGTTTTATCCTTTATAAATTGGTATTTTTAAAAGAATAAAACTTACCTTTCCACTAGTTAGAGGAACCTTCTACTTACTTTCATATGTGTATTAAATCGGTTAGTAGACCAAATAGAATTAATGGTACCCATATATTTATTTATAGGACCCATTATATTTATCAACTACGATATATATGAGCTAATATATATACTTGATACACATATGATATATGTAAGTAAGAATAAGTTCCTCCTCTTTCAATCCTTTTCCTACTAATTATATTGACTTATTTATATTATAATTAATAAATATGTGAGTTCCACTAATATATTTGGTTCAATTGAATTAATACACATGCAAGTAAGGAGAAAGCTCCTCCTAACTAGTGAGTTTGACAAATTTTATTCTTTCAAAAATAGTAAAAAAATTGATTTTTTTTCCTTTCAAAAATTACATTTTTGTAGAGGCATGTGTAGGTTAGGTTTCATACTTGCTTTGAGTGAGGGAGGAAAAAAAATATTATTCTTGAAATTTTTTAAAACTTTTGATATTTTTGAAAATATCAATTCATTAAATAACATTTTTGAAAAACCTCTTTTTTATATGGATTCCTCTTATGTCATTACTTTATTTTATTTTCTCTTAAATATTAGATTTTATTTTTCAACAATCTATTGAAATCAAAACAATAAATTATTAAAATTAGGAATAGATTATCAAAATTGTCTTAACGAATAACTTAAAAATTATAATTTTACAAATATCGATAGCCAATTATATATATTGTTTCTTTATTTTAATAATCCCAAATTATTATATGTTTTCAACACAGAATGATCTTTTTTTTTTTTTTATATAAAAAATATCTAATATATATAAAAAAGTTGGCCAATAAATCTTTATTAAGTAGGAAAATGAGTATATTAATGTTGTCACAGTCGACCAATCTGACACAAAAAGCAATTTTGCTTCCCATTTCATAGATTTACAATACAGCTACCTATGATCTAAACATGTGTCCTAACTCATATCAATTCACAAGCTTTGTACAAAAATAGTTACCCTAAGTTAGGCCGCACGTCGGGGAATTAAATGAAATACAAAACGACTATCATAAAATAATTTGTTTCCTACTTAAAGTTTGTATTAAAATTTGTATCTTTTGATTTTCTTTTTTGTTCATGAATGTGGTTTATGATAGATGATTTGAGTAAATATATTAAAAGGATCATATATATATTTAGGATAAGTGCTCTACAATTAGGATTTGGAGTTCTAGTATATTTTACTCGGTAAAAAAATGTTGCAATGTAATAAGAGGTTGTTAGAGTTGGTTAGAGGTTGTTATTTTTCAGTTATTTATCTTTCAATGATTACAATGTATATAAATTGAAAGGTTGTGAGAACTAAATGATAGATTGAAATTCTTCTCTCATTTCTCTCTTCTTAAGAGTTTGTTAAGGGAAAAAAATTACCTAAATTTTACGCGATGTATCAAGTTAAACCATGAAGTTTATATAAAATTAATTTAAAATTTAAACTATATATGTGTAACAATGTTTATAAAATTTATGGGTCACTCATCTCGTTACCAATTGGTTTTGATACGGAAGCCTTTAATTATTTAGATAGTATCAGAGCTCAACTAACTCTAACGAGTATTCGGTCCAAAAATAGAATCTGACTCAATATTGGTTAGCCGAAAAGATCGACTATCTTGAGATGATGTTAAATATCTCACATCGAAAAGATTAATGGACCTAATAATGTTTATATAAAGTTTATGAGTCACTCGTTTTATTATCAATTGTCTTTGAAATGAAAATTGCTTACAATTCAATTGGTAAATCATCAAAAGTTTAGGGGTAACAAAACATTTGTAGCCTAGTCATAAAAACGTGCAATCGCAACTATAAAAAACTAAGATTACAGATACTAAATCAAACAGTACAAAAAAGTTCAAATTTGACATTAAAATAGTCAAATCTCAACATAAAAATATTTAACACAAGTATATAATTAATTTATAAAGAAAATAAATTCATTTCGATATAAAAACGTTCACGGCTAATTATGAATCTAAAATGATAGTAATTTTATTTAAAGAAGGTTAAATTGAATCACTCAGTAAATTTTTGGGTCTAAATTGAACCACTTATTAAAGTTTGGGTTATAAATTAATTAGATAAAAATATTTAGGGTTTAAATTGATACATCATGCAACATTCAAGGGTATATAGATTGATTTTTTTCAATTTTTTTTATTAATTATATTGTTTAAGGAATTGATAAGGAAAAAAAAGGGAATTGATAACTGAATTGGTTTTTCATTATTTACTTATTTTTCCTTTTATTAAGTTTGGAAAATTTATTGAGTTTTTTTTTCGGCCAAAATCATCTCTATACAATCTGAACTATATGAGTTTAAACAATTAAGTCTTAATACTGCCTACGGGACTCCGGCTAGTTGCATCTGTCCTCAATTCTGAATTAATTTTTTTATCTCTCATTTTTTATGGCCAACGTCTGTTATAAATTGAACATAAATCAAAGGCCAAAGCCCATTAAACATCGAAGCCAAAATCCAATTATGACATTTTCTTTATAAGTTGGGTTATATTAGTATATAGCATTCTTGTTTGTAAAAACAAGATTTTTTGATCGACCAATAAATAATAATATTTTTTTAGCCTATTTGATAGGTTAAATATCCAAACAACACTTATTAACTTAATTAAGAAGGAAAGAAATAACAGAGAATGCAGATTAAAATATATTTAAATCAAGGAATCATATAAAATTAATGAAGAAGAAAGAGAGAAAATGAAAATTTGAAAAAACATTAATGGAAAAAATAAAGAAAATAACTAAGGATTTAGAAAAATAAAAAGAATTAAAACCTATGATAGTTTTTCGAAAAAAAAAAAAAAAACTGACTCCATTTTATGAAAAGGATTTATAAAAAACATATAGTGTATAAGTATAATGTAAATTTAGTGTACTATATTATATCAGTATTTGTTGTTATTACTAATCTGTTTTGCTATGGTAAACACTATTGATATCAATTTTTATTACTAATATTTATTCAATTATTGTTTTTAGCCCTGGATCTAATAATTTCTCTTAGAAAAATTTCATTTTTGAAAATTTAGATTTTTAAACTGCCATTTTTTCAAAACCCCCTAAAAATATTATCACATAAGTTTCTAAAAAAAATGATAGAGATAGTAAAAGTGATTGAAATAAAATAAAATATATTAGGTAAAAATTATAGATTTAAATGAAACATTTGACAAATTCAGGATCAAAATAGATAAAATGTCAAAGCTTTGGGACCAACATAGATTTTTAACCTTGATTCTACAAGTTTTTAGTATCCTCCATTTTTTTTCCTTCTAAAAAAATAGTATTCTTCATTCTAAATCTTCTATATTTATATCTACGTACTTAATAATTAGCAGACTGAAAAAGAAAATCAATGGTTTCCTAATTATAAAAAAGAAAAAGAAAAAAGAAAATAAAAGCGAGAGGCTTGTAAAAAGTTTGACCAAAAGAACTATTAAATAAGATGGAAAATATAGGGGGTTAGATTTAAATTATTTCGTTCCTTTTCAAAAAAATTGACTTGTTTTTTTTTCAAAAAATATTTTGACTTATTAAGTCCATTGGAATTAGCTGCGTTTGCAGTATGCTTAGGCGACATGCTCCAATTAAATACACATTTCTTTAGACCTTAAATTTGGGAAATTAGCAATGATAACCATAATAATTATTTTACCATGAATTTTATGACCCAAACTTTTTATGAATTCTAGGATTTGGTCACACGGTTTGGGGAACTCGTGGGGCAGCTTTTGTATTATTTAACATTACATTATTGAGCAATATATATATACAAGGCATTTTTTAATCCTAATTACACTATCAAGAACATTGACAAAACAGTCAAAAGCATGAGAAAAAGAATAGAAAGCTAGCTATGATAGCTATACATCCTAAATACACTATTAAAATAAGGAGTCAAAATTATTCAAATTTTCATGAGTGGGGCCTTTGCTAGAAAAAAAATAATATTGCCTTTATTATTTGAAGGAGTGTGTACGTGGGATCTTTTAATTAATAATCCAAATTGATCTATATTCTTATTATCAGATATCTTGATTATTCGAATATATAATAATAAAAATATGTAATTAAATATTTATTATTGATTCATTCAGATTAAAATTTGTTATATTTATAAATATCTTTTAGAGTTGATAATTTTATAAATATTATTAAAAAAAATTGCTAGATTTACAACTGCACCATATTATTCATATAAGATAACTTTAATATTTTCTCAAAATTCTCTATCACGTTTAATCGAATATGAATTCGGATTTATGTTTGTTTAACATATGGAACTATTAACATGAAGTGAAAATGGCAATACCATTATGTATTGATTGGAACTCAGATATCCTTGATTACTCAAATAATTTTGAATCTCATCCCTAGATCCATAAATTGAAATAATCAGTGTGGCGTAAATTTAATATTTCCTTAATCTCTTAATAGAAAAATATGTATTTATTATTTGAATCTAATTTGAAACAATCTCTAATGTCATGTAAATTTGGTTTGAAGGTTGTACTAATTGACCTACTTCACACCCGTGCTACCTGAATCACACGTGCACACATGTACTGAAATATGACTAAGAGTCCAGAAATTCGAGAATACCTATAAGGGGCCGTTTGTTTGGAATCTGGATACAACTTAAGAAGCCCAACATCTTAGATACCCGGAATTCGGATGACTGACATCTTTAGATTACTGTGTTTGTTTTGTAAAAAAAAATTAGATGAATGCTTAAGAATATTCAGGTAATTGTGCAACATTTATGTAGAGAATTTATTATAATTTCTAATTATACTCTTATTTATTTACCATCAACAATACTTTTCATGTATTTTTTATTTGTATAGATTAATTCATGTTAATAAAATATTTCAATTACATGTTTTTTATTATAAAAAATTTCATGAATTCATTTAATAATTTTAATTTAATTTAATTTTAATTCTAATTCTAGTTTAATTTAATATTAAATTGATTAATATATTACATAATTAAAATAAAATTATAAAATTGAATTGATTTATTTTAATTAAAACAAAAAAATAGAAAGTAGGAGAGTTGATGAAATATAATTAAATATGAAAAAAATATAAGAGTTTTAAAAATGTCAAATAAATTGATTTAGAATAAATTTGATTGATAAACTTGTTTAGTACATGCAAATTATTTTAATTTTAAAATTAAAATTAAATATTAAAGTTATATAAATTAAACAATTTTGATCCAAAAATAATAATATTGGTGTAATTTGTATCTACTCAATATAAAAATAATTTTTAGTTAGATATTATAAAAAAATTCTAATGATGGGAACACAATAATTTTATTCTAAAAATATAATTTAAAACAAAATATTAATATATTAATAATAAAAAAAGTAGAGCCTAAAAATGAGTAAAAATATCATAATTCAATCACATTTTCATTGGAATCCTAGAAAACCTATGTTTTTCTAAGGTATCCAGATTCCTATGAACATGGGAATCTGGAGTTTTTAGGCATCTTCATATATCTTAGAATCCACGAATTCTGTAAAACAAACACGGTTATCCTGATTACATTACCAATATTGTAATCTGAGATTCATGTGAAACAAACGACCCATAAAGAATAAAACTAAAAACTAACCTAGTACATAAATATATTACAATGTGTCTAAATGAGAGTAGAGATAATGTGCAAATTAAATTGGGAGAAGTGTTACATATATCAACAGTTTATAACTAGTTACTCATTTACCAAATTTTTTGTACATGGGTGAGGAGAGAATGTGCGATAGTTTCACTAACTACAAATTTGGTCATAGTTGACATCATCTTATTTATGTAAGTTGACATTTTTTAAATAAAATTTTAACTATTAGAAATTAGTAGTCAACATATAATTTATAAAAACAAGGCCAAATAATAAAAGCGTTAATTATTATCAATCCTGGAACAAAGTGAATATTGATAGCCTTTATATGTTCTGATCGTTTATTCATCAAAACGGTTTCGTTTTGGCCTAGCAAAAAAGGTATAGATTGATGACGTTTGCATGTCAACTATTATCTAGTCAAAACACTTTAATGACTAGCAAAAAAAGGTATATGGTGATAGCTAATGTGTGTCAACTATTACCTCATCAAAACTACGTTGTTTTAATTGACCTAAAAATATTTTTTACTTGCTAAATTCCCCCCCGTTGAGCTTTTACATTCTTGTTGCGATTTAACTCCCTACGACAATGTTCATCAAAATCAAAAGGTTCTTCATCAAAACGACGAGGATGAATCGGAAAAAAAGTTGCAAAACTCCATCTGACGAGGATGAGGCGAATCTTGAAAATGAGGTCTAGGGAAAAAATCAACAGTGGAATATGAAGTGGAAAAGTCCATCACCGGAATCAGCACATATGTTTTTTTTCAATTCATTTTATGTAGAAAAGTCATCGAACTATTCTCTTTCAATTCGTTTTATATAGAAAATAGGCTTACATAACCTACCATGTTGGTAATCATGGATAGCATGGAATCACTATTCTATTTGAATTCGTTTATGGAATTAATTACACATTAATTTCTAGTTAATTTGTTGGGCATGTGCCATTGCTCTCAATTACTAATTATTGAGTGTGTATTTTTCATATATGTATGACTTCACACATTCTGATTTGGGTTTGTTGCTGATGTATTTATAAATTTTTTTACAATGTGGCTTGATACTTATATTCTTTTCTTATAAGGAGTACATGATTAGTTTTATTTCATTAGGAATGACATAATGGACAAAACATGGATGTTAAAAGATCGGCTATCGAAACAATATGAAGTTAGTGTGGAAAACCTTCATTGATTATGCATTGAGACATGCAAATGGAAAAACTTACATATGATGTCCGTACATTAAGTGTGGTAATTGTAACATTCTTAGTAGTAGCAAAGTAAGAATCATTTATTCATAAAAAGCATGGACCAAAGATATTCCAATTGGATTTGGCATGGTGAGAAACTTTGTGGATATTCTGAAGATAAAAGGCGGGTGAAGTTCATGAGTTTGAAGAATTTGAGAACGATGATGATATTGTTGAGATGATAGAAGTAGCACATAAATCTTTAGGGAACTGTTCTTGGATGCTGAAAAACCTTTATACCCAGGGTGTAAAAAATTCACCAAGTTAAGTTCACTGGTAAAATTCTTAAAAGTTAAGTTTGGATGGAGTGATTCTAGATTTTCAAAGTTATTAAGATTGTTAAATGACATCATTCTTGAAAGTAACGAATTACCAACTTCCATGTATGAGGCAAAGAAAACATTGGTTACTCTAGGAATGAGTTATGAGAAAATCCATGCATGTCCCAATGATTATTGTCTATATAGGAATGAGTATATTAATGCATCTAATTGTCCCCAATGTGGAAAAAGTGTAGGAATTCAACGAAAGAAAAAATAGGAGAACCTGCAAAAGTTCTATGGTATTTTCCACGTATTCCATGCTTTCAGAGATTATTTAGTATTTCTAAACATGCGAAAGACTTGACATAGCATGCTAATGAAAGAGTCATTGATGGAAACATGTGTCGCCCTGGTGATTCACCCTAACTGAGAATCTTGACGAGATTTTAACAATATTGATGAAAAGATTGGAGATGAGAATGAGACAATCGTTCTCTTAAATTTCCTTCCAAATTACTACAAAGATGTTAAAGCAGCCATAAATTATGGTCACATGGAATCATAGTAATATGAACTTCAAGAGTCAAGGGAAATGGAAAGGAAAAAATAAAGTACAAATATTTTATATGCCATAAAGAATGGCATTTTAAAAGAGATTATACATAGAGAAAGAAGTTTAATGAAAATTGAAAGACAAGTAAAATTATGCAGACACATCGGTTGGTGAAGAAGGATTCTCTTTTACAGATGCTTTGGTTGCAGAAGGAAAGATAAATAAGAAAAACCATATTTAAAGAGAGGAAGACTGGGTTCTTGACTCAGGCTGCTCATATCACATGACTCCCTCAAAAAGCTGGTTCAAATCATACAGATCTTGTGAAGGAGGCTTAGTTTACGTCAGAAATAATAACATGTACAATGTTATTAGGGATTGGAACAGTAGAGTTCAAACTTGAGGATGGCTCATCTAGAATTCTTCAAGATGTGAGATATGTGCCTACCATAAAAAGGAATTTAATATCATTACGTATGTTAGAATCACAAGGATGCTTTTACTCTAGCAAAGAAGGTCTAATGGAGGTTAAAATTTGTTTCCAAGGTGATCTTTATAGCAAAAAAGGAGAATGAAATGTATTTGGTTAAAAATATTGTTTCTAAAATAGTTTGGATCTAAGATCTTCTCACTGAGGTGGGTTTGAAGCTTTCAATGCCAACCAAAGTTGTGGTATGACAACTAAGCAGCTCTTCATATTGCACTGAATTCGGTTTTCTATGAATGAACTAAACACTGATCGATTGTCACTTTGTTTGTGAAAAGCTTCAACAAGGATTAATTTCTATAAGATATGTGAGAATGAGAGAACAACTAGGCGATATCTTTAGAAAAGCTCTGAGTGGGTCTTGGGTTGATTATCTTTGTGATAAATCAGGCATGATAAACATCTGTGCTACAACTGAGGGGAAGTATTACAGCTTTACATATTAAGATGAGAATAATATATTATTTTCCCTATTATTTAGGATTAATGAGTTGGAATAAGTTACTTATTATTTCGTTATTTATACTCATTGTATTACAGTTTATAGCTACACAATTCATTGTAATAGACATAAATTCATTAAAAAACGACCATTCAAGGTGATTTACTGATGACTTTTAAGTTTTTTCATTCATTAAAAAATGATTATTAATTTTTGTATGATGTTTGACTAAATCATAAAAATATTTTTGAAATTTCTAAAAACACTTGTATTTTTAGAGAAAAGACAAAAAAGTGTTTTTAGAGAAAACACATAAAAGTGTTTTTTTTTTCTTTCTAGAAACACTTATCATAAAAGTTATCCTAAACTCACCCTTAATTTAATAAAACACATCCTCTTAATTACATAAGATATTAAGTAAGAGATAATATGAATACCATAGAAAACATTTATTAGTATATCATCAACAAATTGAGAAACAAGGGCTCGTTTGATTGGATAGAATCTTAATACCAGGAAATCAAGGATAGCATAAGATCTAAATGTTTTGGTATCCAGATGCCTGAGAATTAAAGATTACGGTGTTTGTTTGACTGTAAAAAATTGTAAGTATAGATAATTGGGAGTATTTAGTAAAATTGTGTGAGATTCCAGTTATACCTTCAATTTTATTGTTACGTTAATTTTTTCATAATTAAATTTTGGGGACATTGCATAAATCACCCATGAACTATAGGAGTTATAAAATTAACCCCCTTAAACTCTCAATTTGACCAATTAACCCCCTAAACTTTGTAAAGTGTAAAAATGGGACCCAAAATTTTTTAGTTTGATAAAATACCACCTTAAATCATTAAATTAGACACTTAAAAACCACCATAGAGACGAGTAATACATCCTTAAAATAAACGGGGTAGGGAGGGATGAGATTGGTGAAGAAATCATCGTCTCGGCCATCACGGACATTTCGGGTTCAAGGTCAAAGACGAGGTTGAGTGTAGGATAGGGGCTCTTGGAGACCCATTCCCATAAAGATCTAATAGAAATAATTTGTAAATTAATCATTTAAAGGAGGTAATTTGTTTGATTAAAATTTTCTGGGTCAAATTTTAACATTTTGCAAAGTTTAGGGGATCAAATGATCAAATTGAAAGTTTTAGGGTGTAAGTGTTACAACCTCTATAGTTTAGGGGTAGTTTGTGCAATTTTCCCTTAAATTTTAATACCCTCGATTTCATTTTATATGTTAAGTTTTTCTTAAATAAATTAATATATAAACTATAAACTTAATTAAACTTTAGTATTATGTAAATCTAATATAAATTAATTAAATATTAGATGAAAAAACACAAAATTAATTGAATCTAAATAATTATTTATATATTAATAATATTTATTATTTAGAATGGAACAAATAATTTTTATAAACTGTAAAAACAAAATACATCAAAATTTATATGAATATTATCTATAAAAATATATATTTAAAAAGAGTTGTAAATAATTGAAAGAAAATAAAAGATGAAAATGGTAAAGGAGTAGATTGGTGAAAAAATGAAATGCAATCATTCATAAATACACACTAAAATAGAAGGCAACCCAAATGGTACTATTGGGGTGTTTTGTTGGGGTTTGGGATTGAGTATGTGAATGATAATGAGTTTTCTATACTCATTGTCATATTTGTTTTCAACTTATTTCAATATAGAATTGAGTTTCCGCTCACATCATTTTCAAATATTACATTCTCAAACTTCAACCAAACACCTCGGTTAAAAGATGAAAAAGGTAAAAGAGTAAATTGATGAAAAAATGAGATGCAATCATAAAATACACACCAAAATAGAAGGCAGTCCAAATTGCACTATTGAGTGTGTTTTGTTGGGTTTGAGATTGAGTATGTGAACGAGTACATGAATGGAAATAAGTATTCCATACTCGTTGTCATATTTGTTTCCAACTCTATTTCGATATAGAATTGAGTTTGACACCTATATCATTTTCAGATATTACATTCTCAAACTTCTCAACTAAACACCTCGGTTATTTTGATACGAAGTCATATCAAACATGGTAATCTGGATAGCAATTCAAACAAAGGAGCCCTAAAGTAGTGGAAATATGAAGGGGGCACATCCTGATGTTTGTTATAATTCAAATTTTGTTAGAATGACAGCCATGGTGAACAGGGGTGGCTCCAGGTTCCCTGAGGCCTTAGGCAAGATTTAAAATGAAATAATGTTTTATATAAATCTTATTTTTCTTACTTTTTAGGTGCAATTTTTTACTTAAATTTTTATTAGCTAGATTCATCAAAATATATTTTTTTGACTGATAAGATTATTATTGGTTCAAATTCTGCAATAATTTCATTTAAGTTAGTTTTGCAAGATTTTAACAACAACAACAATTCTTGTTAATACTTTCAAATGATCTATTTTTTACTAATTAAATCTTGAATATTTTTATGAATTAATTATACAATAAGTAGTAGAAACATGTCTAAAATTATTATTTTTAGGAAAAATTATGTCACTTTTTATAATTGGACTTTTTTGTACTAATAAATATCTTAATTTAGATCAATATTTTCCCATCTTCCGGATCATATATATTATAAGCATAATGCGTAGAACAAAAATTAGAATCACTATCCAAATTATTGTTGTTTTCATTTATTTAGATTTCTTCATCCGCAATTTCATCAATTTTTCTAATTTTAACTTTTTTTTCATCTTTTTTTTTCTTCTATCCATCATTTTTATTACTCATAACAAATTTATCAAGAAAACCTTTTTGAGATAGAATCATTTTTCTATTCTTCACCTTTTTTAAGTCTTTTCATATCCTGATTCATATTTTATAATACATATAAAACATCAATATTAAGGATAAAATGAAAAGAAGTGGATCACAAACAATATTGTATTGAATAATATATCCTAAAAAAATTACACAAAAACCTGAACTTTTAAAATCATCAAACTAATTGCTACTTTATAAATGAGAAGAGAACGAGAAGTCGTGAGTTTGTTTGATTGTTAAAAAAAAAATATATATAACTCTCAATTTATAATTGTTGTTTAGTTTTGTGAACCGTAAAATGAATAAAGAAATGAATGACAAGGTGAAAAACTTTAATAAATAAGGTTTTAATTTTCCAAATTAGTAGTTAATTAATGTTTACATTTATGTGGGTAGTTAAGGTGAGATTTCATAAATTGGAATTCGTCTTGTGAATTGCGAATTGTCAAGTAATAATAGGCCTATTCATATATAAATCGTTTGATTAAAGGTGCCTTTAATTTTTTTTTCTTTTTCAAAAGGCCTTGAATGTTATTAATAGAAAGAGTTTGATACTGTTTAGATATTTTATACTATGAAATTATATATCAATTTAGAACTATCGTAAATATTAATACATATTTATTATATATATCGAAAAAAATGGGGACTTCTAAAATCCGGGACCTTAGGTGATCGTCTATTTAGCCTATAGCTTGAGCCGGCCCTGATGGTGAAGGAGAAATTGATGAAAGAAAATACTGTGAGAACGTAAGAGAGAAATGGTATGACATGAAAGCGTACGAAACCACTAGATTTAGACACGTGTGGGTGATCGAATCGAAGATGTCTGTCTCTGCTTCCTCTTCACACCGCACGGATTGGACAAAACCCGGACAGCGCGGTGATGCGCCGTTACGAACTATTTACTCTTTTGATTTTTTCTTTTTCAAAATAATAATAATAAATGAATTATAATTTTCCTTATTTAAAATTTTAATCATATTTATAGAATAACAATGAAGAAGGACGTTACCTTATTATGTATATCAAGTTGAACGGCGCGTAGGACCCACTTGAAAGGTGAGGTCAGCAAAGAACCAGGCCGTTACATTCATGGTCACCGACTTGAACGTGGCATCTCGTAATTGGTCTTGCTTGTTAGGACCCTTTGAACGCCGAACTTTTATTTTGACCTTATTCATTGACCCCCTTCCTCGTAAAATGCTACTCTTTCAAAAAAATTAAAAGAAGGGATGCTCGATACTTTATTTCCATATACGTCATAATTCTTTTTTTTTTAATCCGTGAAGAGTTAAGTATTATTTAATTTTTATTACTATGTGATTTCAGGTTTCATTAATGAAAGATACATACTTTCTAAATGTATTCTTTTTTTATTGGATATAAAATAAAATAAGGGTTAATAAATATATTATTTTTTTTACTAATTATATGAGACCTATTAATTTATTTTAATTAATAAGAAGAAGACACGTAAACAAGTCAGAAAAAGTTCATCCTGATTGGTTAGAATACAAGTATTTTTCAACAATTAATTAATTATAGGAGAGTGTGAGAGAAAGTTGAGTGGCTTGGTTAAAAAGGCTATGATGATTAGATTAGGTTGATATATGATATAGGACTTGAAAATTGAAAGTGAATTCACAAAAATGGATGGCTTCTCTTCTCCTCTTCTGCCTGTTTTCTTACTAATTAATTACCCCTTTTGGTCTTTAATAGTAAATGAAAAGAAAGAAAGAAAGAAAAAGCTGAGTCATATTCAACTTTCAGAGAGAGAGAGTTGACGTCTTTTGGCCTCCACGCAGCTTAAAACACGCAGTGTGGCAAAATATAGACAGTCTGTTAGACACGTCTTGGAACCTACCCAAATTCAGATTTTACTTTCCTAATAAGAAATCATAAATTAAAAAAAAAAAAAAAAAAAAAAAACCTCTTTCTTTCATTCATTCATTTCTTTCAAGGAATATAATTCACGAGGGTTTTGAAGGGAGAATTAATTAAAAAAAGAATAATATGAAGCAAATAGGGCTTATCGCATGTTTGCTTCACGCAAGCAGCTAAATGTAGGTGTTAAGGCTTTGCTCTCTCGCGTGGCTTTAAAGACTTCTCCTTTTATTTATCCATCCATCCATCCATATCCCTTTTTTTTTTCATTTAAATTAAATCCATTATAATACTTTTTACTATAAACTAAAATAAATCCACCAAACCCTAAAAAAACTCTAAAACAAACACCAACTCTTCTTCTCTCTCTCAAATCCATGTGATTCCTTTCTTCTCAATTTCCTCTTTATTCAATTGCCTAGAGCACCAAAATGAGCACTTCAGCTAACTCGAGTACGAGTAGCGCGACTGCGAGCGGGGGCGGTGGAGGACCCGGGAGCAGTAGCGGTAGCGGTAGCGGTGGCGGGCCGTGTGGGGCTTGTAAGTTTTTAAGAAGGAAGTGTGTGCTTGGTTGTATATTTGCTCCATACTTTGACTCCGAACAAGGGGCGGCTCATTTTGCGGCGGTGCATAAGGTTTTCGGAGCCAGTAACGTCTCTAAACTCCTCCTTCATATTCCGGTCCATAAGCGGCTCGATGCCGTCGTGACTATTTGCTATGAGGCTCAAGCTCGGCTAAGAGATCCTGTCTATGGCTGCGTTGCTCATATCTTCGCTCTTCAACAACAGGTAATCATTACGTACAAGTTACCTTAACATTTTTTGACACTCACATGAATCATCTTGTCTTGTCTTCTTGTCTTTTTTTTTTCTCTTCAGTTTCTCTTGATTTTCAATCAACAAATATATCAAAATTTTTAATTTCTATTAAACCGTTTTCATATCTATTTTTTGTAACAAAATTAAATCACTACCAATTATAAACTAATAAAAATAGAATAAATTAGCAAATTAAGATTGAAGTAAGCCATTTGTTTTTCTTTTTCAATACATTTAAACTCTAAAACTTGTATACCAAAAAGGGTTAGTGTATATAATGAAATTGAACTAATATATCACCATTTCTACCAAAAGGGTTGATTTTTCCACCCATTTTCCAGTGGAAAGTCGACTCAAAATCCCAAATCAAAATGGTAAAAAAAAAAAGAAGCATCTTTAAATAAACTAATTAAAGAAAAACGTTGGTTTAGCTTTACTTTGCCTCTAACGTTACCTAGGGTAGTTATGCCATTAAATATAAGGGGTAGTGCCCTTAATTAGCTAGGGTGACAGTTTCTGTGGATTACTGAAATTTAGAAAGCATCAGATTTTGGTTTATCGAATCATGTGTTGGGCGGTTACTGCGGTAATATACCCTAATTAAAGTCATCAACCTTTTTTCCATTCTTAAAAAAATAATAATAATAATAATTGTTTTGAAATTTTGGGGTTTGCAGTTATTAAGGAAGTGGTCTGTCTGATATGCCTTAAAGTTAAGTTTTTTTTATTAGAGAGAAGAGTCATTTCCAACTTTGCCCCATGATTTAGCTTGCTGTGTGTCAGTGGATGATATGTTTCAAACCAAAAACACAATGTATAAGAGCAGAGCAGAGCAGTGTCCAAAATTTAATATTTGATATCAACAATGTGTTTGTTATGATTTTGAGAGAGTGCCTTAAAGTACTTTTTTTAAAAAAATTCGTAAATTTTAGCTATGATTTCAATAGTGTTTTTAGAAATTTAATAAACATTATTTAAAGTGTTTTTAAAATGAATATTTATTTTGAGTTTCTTTCAAAAGTACTCTGAAATGTATTTATGGAAAATTTATCTTTAATAATCTGTTTGATTTTAATAACTCATTCTAAACTCACTCTGTTTTTAAGAATGTCTAGAAAAATAATAGTTTTATTTGTTTATTTTTTTGAAAAATTATCACAACTACCCTCTTTTTAATAGTAGTTTTCAAACTTGCCATGGCATACAAATCTTTCAATTATACCTTCATCACCATGTGATATACAAAAATTGAAGTGATAGGAAGTTATTAATTTAGGGGTAATTTTGAATCGGTTGATGTGTATGAGGTAGATTTGTTAATGGATTATTAGTCAAGGGTAGTTATGAAAAAAGCCCTCTATTTTTTTTTCTTTTTTTTTGCATGACAGTAAAATGTACGAAATCATACGAGTCGTTCTTAATCTATTTTCTCTATATGATTGTCATTTTCCTCACTAGAAAAGAAAGAAATTAAACGATTATTTTAAATCATAAAATATATTTGGGTAAAGTACTCATTTGGTCTCTGAGTTTTAGAGGTCGTGTCTATTTGGTCTCTACGTTTTCAATTTGTGTCTATTTGGCCTGAGTTTTAAATATAGTGTTTATTTGGTCCCTGAATTTTCAAGTTTTGTCTAAATGGTCCCTGGATTATTAGAAACAAGTTTAATTCTTCCTTAATTTGTTAACTTATTAACATAATATCGACTTAACGGTGACATAAAATGTTTAATTGATCAAAATACTGATATTGGATTAATAATTATGTCAAATTTTAGGCCTAGATTGATGAAAATTTTAATCACATCTTCGTATTTTGACCAATTAAACATGTTATATCAGCGTTAAGTCAATAATTTGGTAACAAGTTAACGAATACGTTAAATTAAAGACCAATTAAACTTATTTCTAATAGTTCTTGAAAATCTAGGGACCAAATAGACACAGTAACCAAAACTTAGGGACCACTTAGATACAAATTGCAAACACAGAGACCAAATAGACACAACATTCAAAACACAGGGACCACTTAGACACAAATTGAAAACGCAGGGACCAAATAGACATGACCTCCAAAACTCAGGGACCAAAAGGGTACTTTACCCAATATATTTTCTCAAATTTTTAAAAATAAATAAATAAATTCTATGCAAACCCTAAAACAATCTTCATATGCTTGAGAAGAATGCTACTTGTGAATTTTGCTCACACTTGTTCTAATGTTTTTTACTTTCATAAAAAAATTTATTTCTTTAGCATATTATATAGAGGCACGTACTGAAATAACATATTTTTTTTCATATTAATTACTAAAATTTTAGAAATTCTTAAAAATTACTCAAATAATTTAATTAAATATTGAATAGCAATTTACTCAAATAGTAATTTAGTTATAGTTCAATAATTAATTGAACTAAAAAAGATAATAAAAAACCCCACAATTTCATTGAAAATAATAAAAAGAATAGTTAAATAAATAATTGAACTATAGTTCACTAATTAATTGAATAATATTTGGATAATTTTTAAAAAATTCTTACATTTCAGTAATAGTATGTAGAAATATGTTATTTGTGTGATAATTTCTTTATTATTTACCTTTCTACGGTATGAGCGTTACGAGGGGAAAAAGTTACGAAAGGAAAATGAAAAACAAAGAATTTGAATCCTCTCTATTAACTGATTACCATATTTTGTTTCTCTTATATGACTATGATTTACATACTAAATTAGTGAAGCACGAAAGTTGTGCTATTATGAACTTTAAGTACTAAATGTATCCGAATTTTGCTTAGTTTTCTTTATAAATTTGATAATATTTATGTTTTATGTTTTGTACTTATAAAAATCAAGTTTGTTTACCAATTTTTTTTTCTTAGTTTTGAAAAATGCTTTTGAAATGTAATTTAAATTTTAAAGAAAAAAAAGGTTTTTGAAATGTTTTTTTTTTTTAGTTTTTAAATGTTATCTATGGTTTTGAAAATGGTCACAAAAAGTAGGTTACAGAATAAAGTATTGGGTTGTGAACGAACTAAAAAAAAAAAAAAAAAACAACGTAAGTACGTGTTTAATAACAATTTATTTTTAATGGGGTTGGAATACATGAATGACATAGAGTAAACACTTATCCTAATTTTGTTAAAACTAAGTGGCAAGATAATCAGTATAAATTGCAATTTTATAAATCACATTGAATTCTAAAAACCGTTTTTAAACAATGAAAATGATATGTAAATCAGGTAAAAGAAACGAGTGTGATTTACATTTACTTCTTTCAATTTTTATATGTAAATCAAGTAAAACATGAACATGATTTACAAAAATCTACTTTTTGAAATATTTTAATCCTATATAAATAAACAAGAATAGTTTTTAAACATTGGTTTTATTTTTCTAACTTTGCTAGTTTTTTAAAGAGATTTTAAAAAAGTGAGAAGACAAGATAAAAAAAAAAAAGAGTAAACAAGTTTAATTCTTAAAAGTAGAAAACCAATTCCTTATTTGTGAGGGCTAAATTTCATTAACTAACTCATGTTTGCTAAATTAATCAATGAGTTTAAATATTGTGAATTTGCTTTTTTTTTAAACATATATAGATTTAAAATATCTTAAACTTTGGTCTTGTAATTAATTTGTTATACTTTGCAGGTGGTGAGTTTACAAGCCGAGCTATCATATCTACAAGCACATCTAGCAACACTAGAGCTTCCATCACCTCCTCACCCGCCACCGCCACCTCCGCCGCCTTCTTTCTTGACACAACCTCCCCTCTCCATCGCAGACCTTCCGTCAGCCTCTTCACTACCGGTCACTTACGACTTGTCGTCTCTTTTCGATCCCATGGGGCAACCTGCATGGGCCATGCAACAGCGGATAGACCATCGACAATTCGGGAGCAGCAGCGGCTCATCGACACCACTACCACTGACTGGAGAGGGTGATCTTCAAGCATTGGCTCGTGAATTGCTTCATAGACGGGGGCCTCAGCCTTGCACTGATGCCTCATCACCCTCTAAATAAGACAGATCCAAATGTGTTTTTTTTTTCTTTGCCTCTTGATTCCTCTTTGGTCAAATTTACTGCAAATTTGAGGGTGCTTGAGTTTTGGTTTTATATATATATTTGATTAGAGTTCAAGGGCAAGAAGAAAAAGTAACGATTAATAATCGCCAACTTTTTTTTTTTTTTTACAACTTTTTAAACACAAATTAGTTTATACATGTACTTATACTGTGCCTATTTTCATACTTATTTAGGTCATTTCAACATAGAATTTTTATTTGTTCTTTTATTTTTATTTTTTTGCTATGAATTTTTTCCCACAAATGTGGTGGTATATATATGCAAAAAGAGGGATATCAAAGCTGAGATCAAGGCGAAAAGGAAAGCCAAATTTAAGAAACATGCAAGTTCATATTGTTGGTTTCTTGTTCTTTTTATTTTTAATTACTATCAAAATGGTATATAAATTGATATTTTTATTCAAGATCTGTATTGTCCCCTCAACACAAATGCCTTAATGTAGGGAGGGACGAAGCCAATCCCCCCCCAAAAAAAAAATTATATATATAATTTAATTTTACCCCCCAAAAATTTGATGCTTGCCCCTTATTTATATAGTATTTAGGACATGTTAATCTTTTAAAAAATAAACTTTCTTTATATATTATCTCATATTTGGGTTTGTGACTATTAAATTTCCTATCTTAATCTCTATCCACTTTATTGTTCATTAATGTGAGTTTCTATGGTTTTAAATATATTTTTTTTAAATAAATAGGATAATTGTTGATCTTTCTTGAGAATTTTGTTGCATCCATATATGAGTTATACATTGTATAATCTATTGTTAAGTTTAATTAAATAATTTTTTTTGTATATTTTTTTTAATATTGTAATTATGTAGTGATTGATTTTATGTTCAACATTTATAAATAATTTAAATCATATTTTAAAGTAAGAAGTGAGTCTAATTTTTTGTTTATAAATAGTTTATTTTTTCTAAATTATAAATAATAATGTTTGTTAAGTGAAATCCAAATTTTATCAATAGCTATATAGTTTTATGTTCATGAGCATCACAATTGTTTTAATTTTATTATTTTGGACTTGTATTTTTAGTACAATATTTCAAACTTGTTAATTGTTATATAAAATTAGTTAAACATCTCTATGATACGCAATAAAGTTAATTTTGATTATGATTATTACTATTAGATTTAAAAAAAACATTTGAAATGAAAAATCAATCTCAATGATTTGAGAGATTAATATATTTTTTTAATATACTAAGAAATTATTTTAAAATTTGCCTCTATTTTGAAGACATGTATACTTTTTAATTAACATAAATTCTAGCAAACAAAATTTTTATCCGTTTTATAATTTTATATTAGGCACAAGTCAAAATCTAACCAAACCTAACTTTAAAAAAAATTGTTACAATTTTTTTTTATTAATTTGTAATATAATATATCAAAACGGGTGTGAAATTGATATTTTACACAACACTCTCTTCATATAGATTTTTGCCCCCCGAAAAAAAAATTCTGGCCTCGCCACTGGTGTTAGGTAGGAATGACAATGGGACAGGGTGGGGTGGGGATGCACTCTCTATCCCCTAGTCTGCGGGGATTTTTAATTCTCATGCTCGTCTTTACCTTCTAATAAAAGAATCGGAGGCGGTTTCAGGATTGCCCTGCGGGGAAAATTTCCCATTTTATATTTTAATTCTTATTTGAAAAATAATATAAAAAATGGATTTATATTTAAAGTATACATTTGGAGTGGTACAGATAAGCAAATGTAGAGAGCTTTTGGTATAAATGCTATGAAATGTCTAAAAAATACTTTTCTTATCTTCTCAATATTATCTCTTCTATCTTCCTCACTCACGTTCTTATTTGAAAAATAATATAAAAAAATGGATTATATATTTAAAGTATACATTTGGAGTGGTACGAATATGCAAACGTAGAGAGCTTCTGGTATAAATGGTGTGAAATGTCTAAAAAATCTTTTTCTTATCTTCTCAATATTATCTCTTCTATCTTCCTCACTCACGGTGGTGATGGAAAGCGGTGGTTGGTGGTAGAAAACATTTGAAAAACCTATCTTCTATTGATTTGGGTATGTATGACTTTGAGTTTTTAAGATTTTTCATTTGTATTTTTTATCTCTCCCAAAATCTCAACACCCTCTCTACTCTCTAACTCAACACTCTTCACATAGTCAAGTACTCTTCAAGCTTTTGATTCTTATTATTTTGGAAAGAAAGAAAAAAAAATTTGGGTTGCTCCGTAATTGAGTTTTATCCCAAAATTTGAGTTTTCCCACGAAATTTACCCCAAAATTTACCCTGGAATTTAGAAATTATAATCCCTAAAATTAAAATGCTCAAGAAGAAGGAAAGTGATTTTTTTTTTTAAAAATCCGGATTTCTTTCTTTCTTTTGAATTTAATCTCTTAAATTCCGGGACAAAATTTCAAATTGCAGTTCGAATTCCGGGGAAAATTCTGGGGTAAATTTCAAATTCCAAGGCAAATTTTTCTTTCTTGCTTTCTTTCTTTCTTTTGAATTTAATCTCTCAAATTCTAGGGTCAATTCCGAGGCACATTCTGGGCCAAAATTCAAATTTCGAGGAAAAATTCCAAATTCTGGGTATATTCAAATTTCGGAGAAAAAAAATCAAATTCTGGGGCAAATTTCAGGGGAACCTGGAATTTTATTTTTTCCAAAATAAATGTTTGAAAGTAAGAGCTAACTTGTATCACCTTATTTTTCCACAAATATCAAATGCTTGAATAATGGAGAGATTGATGAGAGTGTTGATGAGACTGGAGAATTTTAGAGAGAGAATAAAATTCCAAATGATAGAGTAAAGTATTAGTTATATTAATGTTTAAGGGTAAAAAAAGAACTTTCGCAAGACATTATTAGAAAGTCAAAAAGGGTTAAAATGAGAATGAGGGTCAATAACCCTTATTTATGACCTCCAAAACTCAAAGACTAAAAGGTACTTTACTCTTTTTTTTTTTATATGTTTGTTACTTTAAAAAGGAAATAGAAATATTTAAGAAATACAAAATTAAAGTCATTAGGTTATATGTTGCCAAAGCAAAGAAAGAAAATTCAAAGAAAAACCAAGCCCAACTTTGGTTAAATCGTGGACCTCCCTATTAAATTGGGCCACTCATAAATAAGTCTTAACATGGGCTTTACTATTTACAAATTTATTAACCTATAAAAATATTTACAATGGTATCAAGTCTTAGATGGTGCGGTTACTAATTAGTAGGAAATGTCATAAATATCCTTATTTCATTCAAATATATTATTAAATCACTGATTTGTCATATTAGCGATAGTATATCTTAGTATATCAATGATTGATTATTATCGATTTACTAAAGATATATTATAAGTCACTAATTACCACTTATGTACCATAAATTTTATCAATGATATACTATATTAATTATAATTGATTTTCATGATATACTAATGATATATACCATAAATCGGATTTGAACAAGCCTCACCAGATTTCAATTAAAGCGTCATTTAATTTCTTACTTTGTGGGATAAATTATTTTTTTTAAAAAAAGGATTCATATTTCCAATATATTTCCCTTGAAATATTAAAAAGATGAGGTAATTTAGAAAGATGATGATTGGGAAAAAAAAGTAAGGGTAATTTAAGAATTAAAAATATTCATTAAATCATCTCTAAAAAAAAGTGGCATTTATATAAATATTTTTTAAAATGACAGATACGTAAATATTAAACCAAATTTTAACACCACGTAAGTTCCCAGATTAAATTCTCCACTCACATAATTAAACCTAATGAACTTGATCACATTACATAAGCCACGAATCTCTTGAATAAGAGACTCAATCTTACTTGAGCAAATCGAATTTCCATTAAGAGAGGCCTTTGGGATCGGCCCATACACGCTCGATACATCTTCAATGGGCCGTTTATAATCGAAGTGAATATTGGGCTCTTCAATTCTAAAAGAAAAAACTTACTATCATCAATTTTATCCTATACTAATTTTTTTTACCACGATGTGTTAATAAAATTTATGAAATATCAATCAATATATAGATCGATATAAAAATGGCATACATTTAAATTTGTGATATTTTTTTTATTGGTTCTATCTATTTAATTGTGAAAATTTAGAGTTATGACTTGTAATCGTGCATTGAGTATTATATAGAGGCATACACTAGGATTCAGTCGAGACATAACTCAAATTGTTAAGGAAGACACAACCTCTATATATATATATATATATATATATATAACCACCCGATATTTAAATTGCAATAAAGATGAAAAATACCTCGATTTAATTTTCCTTAATTTGTGCAACATTTAAGGAAAGTTATAAATTCCCTTAAATTTTGTAAATTAATGGAAAATTAAAACTATAACAAAAAAAAAACCTCCAAGCTTTTGAATACTTCTTTCTTTCAAGAAAAATTAAATTTCGTTCTTCTTCGATCATCCTCCAACCTCCATTAATACTTCTTCAAACTCTGAAATTTTTAAAAGGGAATCACCGTTAGTTTAACACTGTTAAACTGTGTATAATTGATAAACCAAAATAGAAACAAAAAGTAATAAATATTCATTTTCTTTAAAAAAAAAAAAAAGTTTACAAAAGTAAAACCAAATACAAGATTGAATTGAAAACAAAACAAAAAAAAAATATTGAAAAATCAAATCATACATAGTTTAAAGACGTTTTTATTTGATAAACAATATATAATTGAAAAACCCACATGTAGAAACGACCATGAAAACCTGTTGCAGATGCCATAAATTTTTATTTTGGCGAATATTACAAAAAATATACATAGTTTAACATGTTTATGTTTAACAAATGGTATATTATTGATAAACAAAACTGTAGCAGCAGCAATATATAAAACACGTTTACATAAAACAAACAATGTATTATGGACAAACCAACCTGTAGCAGTAACCATAAACAACAAAAAGAATTACGTCAATGTCCAGGGGTGGTCCTGAGGGAGTGCAAGATGGGCGATCGCACATGGCCCCCGAATAATGGGGGCCCAAAAATTTAAAATTGGTGTTTAAATATATTATTTATATACTATTGCGAAATTTATATCAAACTATCAATGTTGTGTTGTGGTAGACTAAAATCCTGATTTATGTTTTTTAGGATATGAATAGAGGTTTCATTCCTCACTAAACCAAAGTGACTTCATTTTATTTATTTATATTAAATAGATGTTTTTTTTTATTAATTTCAATAAAAAAGATTTATCAACCATACCTATATCTTTTTCTTTTAATTATTTCAATTTAAAAAATCAATCAATTTTAAATATGTTTTTTAATCATTTTTTATATAATTTTAACTCTAATTTGCTTTCATTATAATAATCAAAATAATACATTAAAATATTAATTAGTTTTTTTTTTTCTCAATGTTATTGTGATTTTTTATCGTAAAATTTATATGATAAAAGCTCTGGATTTTTATTTTCGTACTGCGCCCCCGTTATCTTAGGACCAACCCGGTCAATGTCCATCGTCGTAAGAAGGTTCTCTAGATTCAACACGCCAACTCTACTCTCTACAAATTCCCAAAGCCCAATTCTCCGATGAAAGTAACCAAAACGTGGTCACGTGAGCACTGATGACGGTCGTATCAGAAAAACACTGTAAACAGAGGTCGTGGAGACGCCGGAGGTATACATCATCATAGAATCCTATTCGACAAATATCATCCTGGATATTTTGGTAAAGTCGGAATGTGGTACTTTCATAAGCTTACGAATAAATTCTATTCCCTATTGTAAACGTTGACAAGCTTTGGTCTTTGGTCCCTCAAGAAGTGAAAGATAAAACTTAGAAAGATAATGTGTCTTTGATTGATGCAATTTAGGTGTTTTAAGGCTTTGGGGGAAGGGGGTTTGCCTGAGAATCAACCCATTGTTGTGAAAGTGAAACTTGTTTTGAAAATTTAGGAGACAAAGAAAACTTAGATCTTATCATGGATCTTGAAATTTAAAGTAAAAAATGTCTTAAATTGATGAAAGGTATATACTATAAAATGGGAGAGAAAATTTAAAAAAATTTGTATAACATACTAATTATATCATACGTATAATATATATAGTATTTTATACACCCCGTGATTTTTATATTGTATAACTATATTACTTGTACAATATTTATAATAATATACATAATTTAATAGAAGATAAAATTAGTGGGAAAATTTAAAAAATATCATTGACAACCGTGTAAAAAAAATGTATAGTAAACATTGTCTATACAATTCGTACAATATGCATAGTGAACCATGACAAAAATTCGGTTATATTGAAAAAGCAAGAAACAGTTTTATCAAATCAGTTACAGTGACTGGTGGTGTACAATGATAGTTGTTATACCATTCTGCTTTTAAAGATAAAATTGGTATAAAAATCAAAAAGTGACTAGAAATATAATGGAATGAGAGGTGACTGTATTTTCATTATTAAAATCAAAAAGTGAGTATTTACTTAGTCATCTCTTTATTCCTGCAATAGAGCCTGACAATTAATGTATTATATACTTTGTAACTCTACTATCATTTTGTAATTAAATACCTAGAGCATACTTTATGCTTAATTTTTTTTTTCTTGTGTTCCAAAGTAATTAACAAAATGCATGATAATGTTTTAGAACTTTGTTAGATAATGGGCAGTTCCAAATAGGCAGGAACTCAACATATATATTAGGATATTCTTTTTGCCATACCAATTATATCAATTGTGCTCTTCATCTTTAACTTTCTATATCGAATATATATGTGGCAGTTTCTCAGGCAAAATAATTAATTAAGCAAGTTTGGTTTCTTAAGAGCCCCTTTCATTACTGTTTTCATTGACTATATTATAATTTTCCTTACTTTATTACAAAATAATAAATATAATATTTTTTTTTTCCTTTTTTTACAACGAGTTTTAGAAGTAAGAAATTGTTAACTTATAAGAATATGTTAATTTACTATAATGCTTCTAAATGTTTTTTTTTTAAAAAAAAAATCATATTACATTTTAATGTGGAGTGCAACAAAAAGAATATTTTGATTTATTATTATTATTTATCATTTTATGATATTTAAAAACCTACTTGAAATGGATCTTAAAATGAAATTTATTGTTTGAATTCTTATATGTATCTCTACATTGGTATGATTATGTTCATTTTAAGATTTTTTTTTTAATTCTTGTAGGTATGAAAGGAATAAAAAATAACTCACTTAAAAGAGTGATACACATATCCTTACCTCTTAACTAAAACCATTTACACTATTAATAATGCGGGCATCCATCTCAAAACTAATTGATAATGAAAGGAGTGACCCTTAGACTTTATATATGTTGTTAGTTCCCTTCATCTTTCCGATGTGGGATCCTTAACACATTCTATTTTTATTTTTTTTAAATGTTCATTGGATTTAAAATAACTCACTTAAGATTTACTTCAAGATTTTTCAAAAATTTCTAATGTAAGAGAAAGCATCTTGCTTTTAATTATAAACATATAATTATTAATTATAACACAGAACTTATCTTAAACAATGTTGAGAATCCCACACATCAAAAAGATGATAAGAACTCACAAGATTTATAAGATACATGAGTTTTTTTTTTTAAATTACCCAATTAGTAGTTCAATAAATTTTTTTTTGAACGAATAGTTCAATAAATTATTGATTGAACTATTTTGTTATTTTTCATTATTATTTTCAATGAATTTATTTGTTTTGTACCTTTTTTTTAATTTCATAATTTATTGAACTGTTATTTGAGTAATTTTTTTTTTTATAATTTAGTTTTTTTTTAAGACTATGATTTGGTATTTAATAGATAAAAATATACTATTCAATAATTACCACTAATTATATTCTTCGTCTTTAATTGCCATCCTTAACATTGATTTAAAAAGTTACACTTCCTCTTATATATTTCATTGACATGTGGAAACCATTAGTAAACTTCAACATTTTCGATAATGGCCTTTCCTAGAAAATAATTGACGCAATTTTTTAAAATATGTATCCTTTTATTTATTTATTTATTTATTAATGCAATAAGGATTTTTATTATTATTATTAATGACTTGAAACGGTCCCCATTAAATCAGTAACCAATCAGTCACATGGCAACCTAGACTTAGTCGGCTGTTTAATTATTATAAAGTATTGATCTTAATGCTTTGGAGCCAGTTGTGGATTAAAAAAACTAGTTGAAATTTTAATTAAAGGCATTGAGAGTTTGGCCTTCCTCCCGATCATAAACAAGAAAAAGTAAGAGAAAAAGGGAACAAACGATTAAAAAATCTAATTAAGAAAAGAAAAAAAAGGTATCATGCTTGTCTAGATTCGAAGCAAATTGGTTCCTTTTCACATGAAATTGATAGTTTCTCTCTATCTATCCAAATGCTTCGAATGGATTGGCTTTGGGAGTATAATTGTTTATTTTAATTAATTTGGTTTCGATTTGTTTAATGAGAGGGAGTTGTTTTGATAAGCATCAAAACATCTTTGTCCATGACAACAATTATCAACTCTTTATATATGTCTTTTAGTGATTGTTTAAAGGTTTAGTTTTAAATTAGTTTTTCTTAATTTCTTCTCGTAAGTGGTTTTATTTTTGGATTATTGGAATAATTTTGACAAATTGAGTAATGATTTAAGATGCAAAATTTATCTCAACTCTTAACAAATTGTGTTATTTAATTACCATTCTTTAAATAGAAATTATGCTCTTTATCACTATTTTTCTTTTACAATTAATGAATTTACTTTGATTAAATTAATGAATATGTTTTCGTTAATTTTTTTTTCTCTTATCAAAATAATTAATCTCATATGATAGTTATGGGAATGGGTTGAAATTGAAAAATCAATAAAACTTGAGTCAGGAATAGATTGAAAACCCACTCTCGCCAAGTTTTTATGCATATTTATTTGATTTGTTTTGCTTTGCTATAAATTTAAAGAACTGTTTTTTGACATTGTAATCTGCCCACCATTTAAATTGCCTTCCTATTATTGTATGACATTGTTTTGTGCAATAAAGGATAGAATGAGGTTTTTATTTATCTATTTATTTAAATAATCGATAAAAGGGAGGAGATACTATAGAGAGCTTTGGGTACGAATGATTGAATATTTAAAAATGGGGTAAAATACAAATGAGACCCTTATAGTTTTTTCTAAATGCACGAACACCCCCTATGATTTGAAAATGACAAATAGCACCCCTGTGATTCCAAAAAATTTCAATCAGACCCTTCCCCTTCAAAGCCAATAATTTTCTTTTAGCCATAACTTCTTCGTTTGAACTCCAATTTAGATGATTTAAGATATTTAGGAATCCTCATTTTAGGCTCTACATAATAGTCACTTAGAAACTTTGAAATGATTAATAAATAAAAGAGTTTATTAACATCAAAATAATGGGTATGATTGACACCGTTAACTCTTTTTTATTGATGATTTAGAAGTTTTTGAGTGACCATAGTGTAGATACCGAAATGAGGATTCCAAAACATCTTGAATCATCCAAATCAGAGTTCAAACGAAGAAGTTATGATTAAAAGAAAATTAATGACATTGAAGGGGAGGATCTGATTGAAAAAATTTGGAACTACAAGGGTGTGATTTGCCATTTTCAAACCACGGGGGGTGTTCATGCATTTGAATAAAACCACAGGGATCTTATTTGTAATTTACCCTTAAAAATATTATCAAATATGTTTAGAAAAATGGGCTATTTTATACCTAAGGTTAAAAGTATCATATATATATACCCAAACTACTAACAGTAGCTATGCACTTGTATCAGTGACATTTAAGTAATACGAAACCACCTAATTCTAATTTCCATTTAGTAAATGAAATCATTATTCCTAATCCAAAATTTACAATGACAACTAAAACAAATAAAGTATATTGAAATAAGAGCTCTGATAAAATAGCCTTAATGATCCAATACTGAAAATCAGTGACCAAACCTAACTTAGATCTGATATTATGTAAGACATGACCCGACCCAACTCGACGAAAATAGTAAATTACTAACTTGTATATTTTTTAAAAAAACTTTTATACTTCACGGATAAAAGTTACCACCCACCTCCAATTCCTTAAAGAAAAAGAAGATAAATAACTAGAGTATGCACAAATATTTTTTTTAATAAATATTCTCGTTTAATGACGGATAACGATTTTAACATGGGGTAAAACACAATTTTGGTACCTAAACTTTCACTTAAGTTTTAATTTCGTCCCTGGATATTCAAAAGTGATGGTTTTGTCCCTTAACGTTCAAAAAATGTCACTTTTCAAATATTACCATTTTGGTCCCCTAAACTTTCACACGAGTTTCATTTTCATCCCTGGACTTTTAAAAGTGGCGTTTTTGATCTTTTGATTTTAAAAACCTACCTTTTTTGTCCGTCGCTGACGTGGTAGCTGATGTGGTAAATTCAAAGTGCCACATAACCTAAAATTTGTCACGTCATCAATAATGTCATGCCAGCGACTGACTGACGGTCAACTAAAGAAAAACTTAATGGAATGACTAAAAATGCATGTTTTTGAAAGTCGAGAAACTAAAAACGACAATTTTAAAAGTCCAGGGACGAAAATGAAACTCGAGTGAAAGTGTAGGGACCAAAATAATATTTTACCCAAAAAAAATTGAAAATTGAAATAAATGAATGAATGCATAGGATTCAGAGCAAAGTGAGAGAGTGGAGGAGAAAAAGACAAAAACAAAGCAAATCACCTAAATTTTGATTTGTGGTTTTGTCTCATTCTCCCTCTTTTCGCTTATGTTTGTTTTCATATGCCTAAGCCAATAGCCTTTGGTATTGGATTCGATGTCTTTGGGTCTTTGACAGGCCGCACTCGCACATACCTCGTGGGAATCATCGGCCTCGTAATGTGTCCCAAAGACTGGCAGTGTCAGCGTCACCCACGCCCACGCCGCGATTGCTAATTGCCGCTGTTGTTTCGGCTATCCCTTATTTTCTTCTAATAATAAGCTTTCTCACTCAGCCCCATTCCCATCTCTTCTTCCTCTTCATCTTTCTCTCTTTGTATTTATTGACTCCCACGCTTTCTGGTTTGCCAGTCACCCTACATCTACCTCTTCACGATGTAGTCAAACCCTTTCTCTGTCGGTTACTCACTCTTACTCTCTTCCTCCCCCCCTCAATTTTTGCATCACATGGCTGTCATTTCAGTTTTTTTATTAGGAAGAAAAAAAATCACCAAGAGTTTCGGGATAATTATTGAAATAATACATCTTCATATAAATTTCTGAAATGATTGAACTTTTTAAAAATCATCTAAGTAGCAGTGCGTTGAACTATAATTCTAAACTATAATTCAATTATTAATTGAATCTAAAAAAAAAATTATAAACTATTGAACTGTAGTTCAATTAGTAAAAAAATTTAAAAAAAAATAACAAATTCATTGAAAATTATACAACAATTCAATAATTAATTGAATTGCTATTTGGGATAATTTTTAAAAAGTTCTGATATTTAAGTTACTAATATATAAAATTATGTTATTTGAGATAATTTCTGAACAATTTTACCATTAATATTTTTAGGGTAAATTACAAATAAGACCTATTATATATGTTAAACACCATTACACTAAAAAAAAACTTTTAGTTAGTGGGTAAAGACAAATTTAATCATTTATCTCCTCAACACAACCCTCACATGTGGATTTTGGATATTTACGTAATACCTAAATATGTGGAATTTTTAATAAATGTGAATGAAATATTATTATAGAGGTTTGAATTTCGTCCTGTCCAATAATTTCTCTATTTGAGGGAGTGATTCCCAATTTTAAAAGTAGGTTCCATTATTCATCATGAGTAAAAGTAAAACTCTCTTATAAAATAAAATTTAAGGATGCAAGACCACAACTCATCAACAAGTGTTTTTTTTAGAGGCGAAAAAATTTATAAAAAAAATAGGTGCTTTTACTCCCCTCTCTTCAAAGTGGTTTAAACATTAAATCCTGCATCCCAACAATGTTTTCTTGTATCTCAAGTCATTGAGAGGTATATTGCTTTTTTCCTTTTGATTTTTAAAGTTAACACCAAAAAAAAACTAAGATAACCTTTTTTTTTCTCTCGAAATATTATATCAATTTAAGGGAGGGGAGACTCCAATCTTTGACTTTATGAAAAGGTAACAAATATCTAACTATTAAACAATACTCATGTGGACAATAAAGATAATTTTGAAATTCAATATATTTATAATGGATCCAACTTGTCATGCCCTAAGCTAGCGAAATTGATAAAGGTTGGAATCACAGATTAACCTAATCTCTTGGCTACCCACTAACCACTTGTAAGTACTCTTTTGACATTTTGTATTTTTTGCATTCTTTAATCCTTCTTTCTTGTATTCATTACCCTTATTTTCAATTTTATATTATTTAATTTGACGAAGTTTGATGCCATGAAAAGTGATCGGCTCAAGACATACGTGAGAGAGTTGAATTATTAGATTTTATTTGTTTTCTAAGAGTCTCTCCATTTTTCTTTTTAAATATAATATAGTTAAGAGAAAACAAATTAAATTATATCTTCTAATTAGTTTTTTTAATTAGTTTGATTATTGTACTTTAAAAAGTTTCAATTTATTTTTTTATACGCTGACAAAATCTTTAAATATGAAGCGAATTGTTAGACTTTTATAAGTTTGAGTGTAAAATTTAATGATGAAAGTAAGTTGGCTAGAGAAGGTGAAAGAAGAAGTGTAAGAGAAGTGAAAAGTGTTTGTCCCATGTTGGAAAAACCTCAAACTTTACTTCACTAAATATATTCTTACATTGACTTATGGGTTTGCCCCAAGGGGTACCCATTTTTTAGCTATTGGAAATTTGAAAGGGTTGCTAAATTTATAAAACTCCCTCTTCCAAAAACGATAAAATAATGCAATAAACTGTTGGGAATTTGAAGGGTTTGTTAAACCCTAAACTCCCTAATCCTAAGAACGATGAATATTATCGCAACAAAGAATATAATTAAAAGCGGAGAAAGAAAACACGACACCAGATATTTTTATACAGGTTCCCAATTGGTACGTCCTGTCTTCTGCAGACTCTGCAGGTTCTACTATGAAGTTGAAGATTACATCAATGAGAAAACAATAAAGAGTGTATAATTGCTCACAATTATCATAACCCCGAGAATCACTCTGACGGTTGCCCCCTCTCTATTTTACTCTCAATATGAACAAACCCTAAATTAACCCAATTGAAAGCCGTCGAAACGACTCTCATAGAATTGACACCACAATTCTCTCGGTGAAGAAGAAACAAAAAACCGCCGTTTATTTTCTTCTCACACTCGGTGAAAGGCCAAACGGCCACCACACACAAATTGGCCTATATAACTCATATATATAACAAGTTGTTGCTGCCGTAATTCCCAGAAAAAATCACCGCCATTAACTTTGTTAATACACATGGCCATAAACAAAATTGACCTACTTGTCTTTTGGTCCAAGATGGTCAAGCGTGGGCTTTTTACTTTGGGCTTCAATAGTTTGTATAATTAATATATTTGTATCCATAAACCCAACAATCTCCCACTTGGATACAAATAAATTTTTTTTTTTTCAACTCCCACTGCATCAACAGTTCATCAATTGCTTGGAACACCAAGGCTTCACTGCAAACTCAAACCAATTTGCAAAACAAAAAACATGTTAGAATCCACTAACATAACCCCTGCAAGGTTTTCCGATGTGAGCTATCTTCCAGGCATGAAAAGATACTCCACCAACTCCCACTCCAGCTATGTGGCGGGATCTACCATCTTACCCATTATTCACCTAAAACAAATTTTGAGAAAGGAATTTTTCACCAATGACTTAACATGTGTGCATTCAAGTCGGTTGTCAAAACAGAGACTTCATCTCTTCATCTCCAATGTCTACACCCACATTGACTCTGAACCCAGTCAAAAGTGCACTATTGCCCTCGAGCACCTTCACCAGTTCGCTATCTTGCCTGTCAGTTGAGGCTACTTTCTGAGCGCTTCCAGATTCTCCCAACTGTTTCCTCTCCATGAACTGATGGATTAGGAGCTAACTGTCCTGTCTGCGTTGTTGGCTCACCCCTCCGATCCGAGGGAACATCAACAACTCTCCGATTTTGCACTTTGTGTAGAACTCATATAATTGACAACAATAATTAACAAGGTCAACGACCTCACCGGTTTGTTCCATACTTCATGCTTCATATCCTCTGGCATCTCTCCCAATGATAAATGCAATTTTTACTATGCATCATCCAGAATGAAAAATATGAATCACCAAATTTTTCGATCCCAATATTCTTTTTGCTATCCACCGATCTCTAACACAAGTCCCCGAAACCTGAAGCTCTGATACCAGTTGTTGGGAATTTGAAGGGTTTGTTAAACCCTAAACTCCCTAATCCTAAGAACGATGAATATTATCGCAACAAAGAATATAATTAAAAGCGGAGAAAGAAAACACGACACCAGATATTTTTATACAGGTTCCCAATTGGTACGTCCTGTCTTCTGCAGACTCTGCAGGTTCTACTATGAAGTTGAAGATTACATCAATGAGAAAACAATAAAGAGTGTATAATTGCTCACAATTATACATAACCCCGAGAATCACTCTGACGGTTGCCCCCTCTCTATTTTACTCTCAATATGAACAAACCCTAAATTAACCCAATTGAAAGCCGTCGAACCGACTCTCATAGAATTGACACCACAATTCTCTCGGTGAAGAAGAAACAAAAAACCGCCGTTTATTTTCTTCTCACACTCGGTGAAAGGCCAAACGGCCACCACACACAAATTGGCCTATATAACTCATATATATAACAAGTTGTTGCTGCCGTAATTCCCAGAAAAAATCACCGCCATTAACTTTGTTAATACATATGGCCATAAACAAAATTGACCTACTTGTCTTTTGGTCCAAGATGGTCAAGCGTGGGCTTTTTACTTTGGGCTTCAATAGTTTGTATAATTAATATATTTGTATCCATAAACCCAACACAAACAACAAATAATAAAGTAAGAGAAAATAATGATGTCAGAGATTTATACAAAGACTACTCAGCCACACATTTTGTAATACAATGCCAAGCACTATACAGTTGACTCTCCTTGTATTGATCTAATTAAAACAAAATTCTAACTCTCTCTCTAATCTGAGCCACCTGCTTAACTGCAATCAATAAGTAGTCTTTGATGACCACTACTTTAACTGATAAAATAGAAAACATAAAACGGTTAATACATAATCATCAAACCTCCTATACCAACATCTGGGAGATTGTTTAAGGTCATAGAGAAATTTCTTCAAGAGACAGACTTGCTTGTGGCTACTTTTCTCTTCAAAACCCTTTGGCTGCTCCATGTATATAGTTTCTTCAAGGTTTCCATCACGGAAGTGTGTTATGAGATCCAGTTGATCCAGGTATAACCCTTTGGAAGCCACAATTTCAAGTAGCAGTCTAATTAAAGTATGTTTCACCACAGGGGAGAAAATAACAGTGAAATATATTCCCTCCCTTTGATTAAAGCCCCTTGTAACTAACCTTACTTTGTGTCTTGGTTTCCCCATCTTTTGGCACTGACATTTTTAATTTGAAAATCCATTTTGAAGCAACAAGCTTGTGAGTTTAAGTGGCAGGAACTAAAATCCAAGTTTGTTCTTACTCAATGAATCCATTTCTCCGTTCATTGCTTGGATCCATCTTTTTGAATCATGCTCTTTGATAACGTCTTCATATGTTCTTGGCTCATCCTCACATATCTATATAGTTGAATTGAGTGCATAAGCCATTATGTCAGCCTCGCTATACCTGGGAGGAACCTTTACAGTTATCTTATGCATGTTCCTTATCAGTGTGTAATGAGATAAGTCCTCCATCTGCTCAGACTCTTCTATTGGTTCATCTTATGGTTGTGGAGCATCAAGGACATGTTCTAAATCATAGTGCACATGCTCCACCTCAAATATTATTGTATCTGCTTGTGGTTTAGAAAGTTCTCTTCATTGTTTTTGTCCTTTTTTGTCATACAAGTCATTTTCTCTGAAAATGGCATCCCTTGTTATTGAAACATTTTCTGTTTGAAGGATCCCAAAGTCTGTATCCCTTGACATAGGCAAGGTACTTTATAGCCCTTGGCTCTAGCTTTCCTTGCTTCAAATGAGCATAAAATGTACATCAGAACAACCTAAGATTGTCTGGCTTACGAGGATGACTTAAACAAGCTTCCTCATGTGTCTTGAAGTCTAAAATTGTGTTGGGGCTCATGTTGATCACTACAAAAAAAAGTCATATTTTTCAACGAACTTATCACCGACAGCTGTGTAGTCGTTGGCAATACTTACCTTCACCGACGCTTCCATGTACACCGTCGCCAAAGCCTATACATATATTTTTTTTAATAGAAGGTGTTTAACGACGTGAATTTTATTGTCATGGCTAATATTTTTTGAAAAGAAAATTAAATTTAAAATAAAAGGTATTGGCGACGACATGTATAAAGGGGTGGCTAATACCGTGTATTGGCGACGCCACATTTTCAGGCATGGCTAATGCCTTTATTTTTTTAATTTTAAAATTTAAAATAAAAGGTATTGACGACGACATGTGTAAAGGCGTGGTTAATATCGTGTATTGGTGACGCCACATTTTAAGGCATGGCTAATGGGCATTTCATTTTTTTTTAATAAAAGGCATTGCTGATGAATAAATATATTCGTCAGTAAAGGCGTCCTTCGCCGACGACACCACCTGTCGCCGGCAAAGGGTTTAGATTAGACTGAATCCTTTTCATTTCCTTCCCATTATTTCATTTCTTCTTTTTCTAACAGCAGCAACCAATGCAAGGGGGTGGGTTTTGCGATTTTCTGACCAAAAACATCCAAAAATGTGAGATTCTTTCATTTTCCCCAAAATTCTTTAATTTCTTCCATTGAGAATTCATTTTTTTAGTTTTGTTATGATTTATTGGGGTTTTTAAACATGTTTTATCAATACTTAGGATTTTTGGAGTTTTTAATGATTTGGGTACAATTTCTTAGTTTTTTCTTGTAATTGATTTGTAATCTTGATATAATACTTAGATTTTGTTAAATTTACATGGTTTTAAATCGAATTACTGGTAAAAATCCATGAATAGAGTTTAAAATGATTCAGAGTATTTTATGATTTGGGAAAATCTTACAAAAAGGTTTATACCTTCAATCACACGTAATATTTTAATGCTAATAAACTATTTTACTTATTGAAGATTTCAAAGTTTTGGAGTAACCATAATGTAGAGATCGAAACGAGAATTACAAACATCTTAAATCATCTAAATCAGATTTTAAACGAAAACTTATGACTAGAAGAAAATTAACTGCGTTGGAGAGAAATGACCACAATAGAATAATTTGAAAATACACGAATGTAATTTACCATTTTTTTTTATCAAAATCACATCAATCTTATTTATAGTTCACCTAAATAAAAATCGTGAATCATGATAAATAAATATAATGTAGTACTACAAAATAACCAAAGGGGAAGAAACGGACAAAAGGAGTAAGTAAAAAAAAACAGGAAAGAGAAAAAGGCATTAAGATTTAGGAAGATGAAGACACTTCCCTAAGAATCCGGGAGTAAAATCTGTACTTGAATTCAAAGCAATCAGATCGATTCAGAAGTGACAGAAAACATCATCAGTCCCTTTGGGAGGACATCACGTGTGGTATGGTAAGAAGAATTGGACCTGCAACAAAATCCAACTCCTCTCTGACCTTTTTTTTTTTATCAGTTTCTTTTTTTTTTGGACAAATTAATATTTAATCATTTAATAATAAGTTAAACTAAATCAATTAACATAATTTAAAAGATATTCTATGTAAGTTGTAGATTCTTAGTTTTAGGAGCACTCTTAACATAATTAAAGGAAGAAATGTAGGGGAAAAATACATAATGTAGTCTAAATTCAGCTGCATACACTGGATTTAATTTATTTATTTTTTTTCTAATTAGCGTGTAGTTAATTTTTTTTAAGATTGAATCTATAATTCGAAATTGAAATTATCAACATTTCTTAGATCTTGAAATGCATATATCTCATAATTCTTAAATATTGAATTAGAGTATGGATTGAATCAAATTTAAACAAATAAGAGAAGTTTTAGAAATTCTATTTTCTCGATCTCCACTAAACATAAAGTATGTAAAAAAAAACTAATTTATCGAAAAACTGTATTCAAATGAGTGACGACCTTGTTTATTTATAACGGAGAGGAGGGAGTCTTAAAAAAAATTATTATGAGAATTCATAACCATCAAAAAATTCTTAACGTTTATCATAATAGAGATTTATCCCAAAATAATATATAGATAATTTAGTTGTGGATAATTATTAAATATAATAATGAAAATGAAAATAAATAATACAATGACAACAACAATAACCAGTCATAATAAGGAATTAAAAAAATATGCAACCATTTTTCTTTGAATAATTGTGTTATACATAATATTGCTAATTTTCTACATTACAATTAAGTGATTTTTTAAAAGAATTTGAGTATATTTGAATTAAAATAATTCTATTAGAAGATGTCCAACTTTTAAAAATATTTTTTTTAATAATATTTTTTCCTTCTTTAAATAATATTTTTTTTAAAGATGGATCCGATTTTGAGTCTTGATGAATGTGTGTTGATAATATGGTGATTGAAAAAATTACGATTAAATATTGTTTTCTTATGCCTTGATTGGAAGATTCATTGGATGGTTTGGAAGGTCATTGTATTTTCTCTCGGTTAGACCTTAGAAGTGGTTATCATCAATTATGAATTCAATTGGACGCTGAGTGGAAAATGGCTTTTAAAGATTGAAGAATGTCTTTATGTATGGAAGGTGATGTTATTTGGGTTAAGTAACGCCCCAAGAATTTTTATGAGACTTATGAATTATGTTTTGAAAGCCCTTTGTTAGTAAATTGGTTGTTGTATATTTTGATGATATTTTGGTGTTTACCAAGTCACCTATTGCTCATTACAACCATTTTCAAGGGATTTTTAATACATTTGAGGTACATTTAGAAAAACACTCCTAGTAAAATAAGGATGTATGTTGATATTTTCGTCAGTTATTATATATTACGTATATTACAGAATATATATTTAGAAAAATAGGCAACACGTACATTACATATATTGCATATTATACATTGCGTATATGACCATAATATACTATTAACAAAATTACGTATATTACAAAACACAACAAAGAACAAAAAAATTGGATATGAGATAATGAGAAATTTTCTTTTAAAAAATGAAAAAACAATACTTTTTGTCAGATCTATGCTTTTTTTTGTTTAGATCTTCAATATTTGCAAGATCTAATATTTTGAAGGGAAAAGAAGACCTAAAAATGGTGAAAATAGTTTATTAAAATGAGAAAGATAAGAAATGAAGAGAATTAGAGAGAGTGGATCCACAAAATTTGAAAAATATGTGAGTGAGAGTTTGTAGTATATGAAAATGGTGGATTTTTTAAGAAAATAAAAGAGAGAAAGAAAGAGAGGGGGGAGGAATGGAGGTTTGAGAAGAAATCAGAGAGAAAATAAAAAATAAATTAGGGAGAGAGAGTCTGAAATATTGAGGGAAAATTTGCACATGAAAAGAGAGAGAGGCAGCAGAGTTATTTTTTCCATGTGGCTATTTACTCCTACTCTTTTTGTGTGACTCTTTGTTAAGAAGGGAGATAAAGGTGGCTATACATACTAATATCCCTTTGTTTTATTTAATTAATTAGTAGATTATGATTACTATTTTCGTTAATTTTTTAAGTTCATTGATTTTATCTTGTAAGACTATAAATAGTCATATTTAGGGTAGTAAAGGATAACTTTGATATTATTATAACATTGAATCCTTTGAATGTCTATTTATTCCGGGAAAAACAAATATTTTTATGAGAAAATTTAACAAATGATACTTTTTATGAGTAATTTCAAAAATAATAAATGTTTTAAAATATTTCAAAAATGGTATTTGTCAGATTTCATTAATCTCACTATGAGATTGGTGGATATCAATCTGAGAAATGTCAATTAAAAAAAGAAACTTTGACTATTTTTGAAAATATCAATTTTAAAATGTATTTTTTTAAAAAAAAGCCTTATTTTTATTCCCCACTGACTAAACCTAAACTAATAGATGAAAAGATTGGGAATGATAAAGATAAAATTTTAATTTTAAAATTATATGTGATACATGTCATCATGTTAGACTTTTTTAGGATTTTATTTTTATTGTTTTTAAAATTTAATCTCATATCACAATTTTAACCTCCCATCGACTAAAAGGACATAATAGTAAAATGAATACTCTCAATTCTTTTATAGGGCACCTTCTAATTACATTTTCTTAACTCTCAACTAGGGTCATATTTAGGTATAATTTGAAATCAATAAAAGACGTAAAATATTTAAAAAATCTAGTTTTCAAATTGAAAGTTTAAGATTACAAAATGTTAACAATTCAACTTATCAATAGCCCAATAAAGATTTAAGGGTAAAGTAGTCATTTGGTCCTGAGTTTTGGAGCTTGTGTCTATTTAGTCCCTACGTTTTCAATTTGTGTCTAAGTGGTCCCTGAGTTTTGAATATTGTGTCCATTTGGTCCCTGCGTTTCAATTTGTGTCTATTTATTCCCTGAGTTTTAAATATTATGCCTATTTGGTCCCTGAGTTTTCAAGTTGCGTCTAAATGGACCCTGGATTATTATAAATAAGTTTAATTCTTCCTTAATTTGTTAACTCATTAACATAATATCAACTTAATGGTGACGTAAATATTTAATTGATCAAAATACTGACTAGAGATTAATAATTATGTCAAATTTTAGGCTTATATTTATGAAAGATTTAATCCTATCTTCGTATTTTGACCAATTAAACATGTTATGTCATTATTAAGTCAATAATCTTGTAAGAAGTTAACGAATACGTTAAATTAAGAACCACTTAAACTTATTTCTCATAGTTCTTGAAAATCTATGGACCAAATAGACACAATATCCAAAACTTAGGGACCACTTAGACACAAATTGAAAACGCAGGGACCAAATAGACACAACATTCAAAACTCAGGGACCAGTTAAACACGAATTGAAAACGCAGGGACCGGGACCAAATAGACACGACCTTCAAAACTTATGGACTAAAAGGGTACTTTACCCAAGATTTAACTAGTAGTAAACCACTTGTATTTCTTCTATCAAGTGAGACGTTCGAATCTCCTCTCCCACGTGTTGTAAAAAACATTTCAATGAAACTTAAACATTTCACATAAATAAAAGGGGAAAATGATTTAAGTAGAAAATTAAAAATTAAATTTCCTGAAAACTAGAGAAGATCATGTCCCTTGATCTAGAAAGGAAATATAAAAACCTCATCAAATTAGTAAATATAACCAACTAAATTTCTTACATTCTGAATTAACTTTAGTTGTAATATAGAAGGAACCGGAAGAATGGGGAAGGTGGGAAATGGAAAAATCAAGTTTCAGTTTGAATTTTAAGGAGACAGAAAAAAAATAATTAAATGAAAGGGATGAGTGCTTTAAAGAATGGGATTTCAAAGTTGTCATAAATTATTGCTTGTCTCTGGTTTTAATAAGAATGGGAAGATGGGATTATGGGACCAAGAGACAAAGGAGAGAAGAAGAAAAAAGATGGGACCCACACAACATCACCCATGCGCACGCTGTCTTTACCAAAACCAAAACCAAACCCAAACCCAAACCCATCATTGATCCGATTCCTTAAACCTAATCCTTACAGACCCGACACACACCGAGTCGGTACAACGGTAGTATTAGAAATTTTCCCGACACACGGTAAAAATAGATAGATAAATAAAAAGTTTCTCTTTCTTTCTTTATTTCTATCTCCCCATTCCCATTCCCAACCTTTAAAGACATTAATATAGATAAGCATCTCTCTTTCTCTTCAAACCCTTAACCAGCAGCAACCGGCACAAGATCCATCTTCTTAGCTATCATGCGAGGAGAAGAAGAAGAAGAAGTAATCATCAAAAGAAACTCCTGATTAGGTTTTATTTTTAACCCAAAATGGATCGAATTACAGCACATGGGCGTCCACTCCCACCTCCGTTTCTTTCCAAAGATCTCCATCTCCATCAACACCACCAATTCCAACAACACAACTCTGAGGACGAACAAAGCAGCGGTGGCGGAAGCGGAAGCGGTATTGCCCGACATAAACGAGATCGGAACAATAACGTTGCCGCGATCGAAAGCAAAGAATTAGTAGATATGGTTGGAGAGGGGGAGAATAGTAGAAGACGGCCCCGAGGCCGACCTTCGGGTTCCAAAAACAAACCAAAGCCACCAATCATCATCACACGAGATAGCGCGAATGCCCTCAGATCTCACGTCATGGAAATAGCCAGCGGTTGCGATATTATGGAGAGCGTCTCCACCTTCGCACGGCGGCGACAAAGAGGTGTTTGTATTTTGAGTGGTACAGGAACTGTCACTAATGTTACCCTAAAACAGCCGGCCTCGCCCGGTGCAGTCATTACTTTACATGGTAGATTTGAAATTCTCTCCCTTTCGGGTTCCTTTTTGCCGCCGCCTGCTCCCCCGGCTGCTTCCGGGTTAACTATCTACTTGGCTGGAGGACAAGGTCAGGTCGTTGGAGGTAACGTCGTTGGGCCGCTTTCCGCATCTGGTCCGGTGATTATCATGTCTGCTTCTTTCGGTAATGCAGCGTATGAGCGGCTTCCCATCGAGGATGATGATGAAACAACGGTACCACCGGGTACCGGGAGCGGACAGCTCGGATCTCCTGAGATGGTCGGACAGCAACAACAACAGCAGCAACAGCAACCGCAGCAGCAATTTTTGCCAGATTCTAACACAAGTAGTGTATTTCATGGGATGCCACAAAATCTTATGAATTCTTGTCAATTGCCAGCTGAGGCGGCCTATTGGGGATCAGCAAGTCGTCCACCTTATTAAAATATTCCATTGGGTTTGATTTTGAGTTTTCTTCATATTTTAGCTTACTCTTTTTTGTTTTTGTTCTTCTTCTTCTTCCAACCTTTTAATTTACTAAATAACTTTCCCTATTTTTCTAATTTGGGTTTTTATAATCCCTCTTCTATTGGAGATTGAGAGTTGTGTTTTAAGTGAAAATGTTAATGAATTAAAGGGTGGATTCATTGGGGCTTTTAATGGAAGAAGGATTGTACAAAATCCTTTAAATTTAAGATGTAGTTTTCAATATTTTTAGCTAAGTATATTGGTTTTTAATTAGTTTTTGTTTGTTGAATTTTAATGTGTTTTTTGGGTGTGATGATTTTTTAGAAATTTTTTATATTGTTGACCAATACATTCTTAATTAATCCTATCCGGAACAACCCCAAACCAAAACAACAAAAAATGATTTTGATGATATGTAAATAAATAAATTGTTTCAAAACATGAAGAACGGTTTTTTAAACATCTTTCTTAAATTATTTAAGATAATATCATTCATTTGTTTGCTTCTCTCTCGCTGGATTGTATATTTTTGTGTTTGGATTTCTGGTTATTTTTTATCTATATAAAGGGAGAAAATCTAAGAAAGAGCAATGTTTGAATTCTACTAAAAAAACATGATGGAAATAATTTACACTGGTTTTGATTTTTATAGATTGTTGTTGATGTTTTTCATCCTCTTGATCTTTTATGATTGGTGCTGTAGCATTTGCCATTTTTTTATAATAATAAAAAAAAAGGTAAAATGCAAATAAGACCCCTGTGGTCTTTTCAAAATGCATGAACACCTCCTGTACTTTGAAAATGGCAAATCGCACCCCTGTAATTTCAATTTTTTTCAATCAGACATCTTCCCTTCAATGTCAATAATTTTCTTTTAGCCACAACTTCTTAGTTTGAACTCCGATTGGGACGATTCAAGATGTTTTGGAATCCTCATTTTAGGCTCTACATAAATGTCACTTCGAAATTTGAAATCATTAATAAATAAAAGATTTTACTAACATCGAAACACTAGGTATGATTGACATCGTTAACTCTTTTGGTTATTGATGATTTCAAAGTTTCGAACGAGGATTATGTAAAGCCGGAAATGAAGATTCCAAAACATCTTGAATCATCCAAATCGGAGTTCAAATGAAGAAGTTATGGCTAAAAGAAAATTATTGACATTGAAGGGGAGAGGTCTGATTGAAAAAAATTGGAACCACAGGGGTGCGATTTGTCATTTTCAAAGTACAGGGGGTGCTCATGTATTTTGCAAATACCACAGGGGTCTTATTTGCATTTTACCCTAAAAAAAAACCTTAAATTTTAGGGATATAATCAAGTTAAATATTAAATTTTAAACGTTATCAAATTTAACCTTAACAGATTTAATTAGTGCCAATTAACGAGTTGTGAACAATTTCCATACATAAAATGTAAATAAAGTTGTTTATATAAAAGATAGCAACATATTTAAATAATTTGAAAGAAAATAAATGTAATATTGAAGCCAATGTGGAGAGTTTATGAGAAGGTATGGTTGGTAAGACGGAGGTGTGATTTAGTAACTCATATTGTTTATTTTCTTATGTTAAATAGTTATTTCTATAGTTTTATGGTCTAATTTTTCTTAAATTTTAAATAAGTAATGTAATAATGTAAATAATTATAAAGATATTAACATAAAGTTAAACTTACCACTACTTATATAGTTTGAGGTTAAAATTTATAACGTTCAAACTTAAAGCTTAAGTTGATTTACAAATTTATTAAAAAAAATAAAAATTGCACAAATTACATCTGAACTATAAGAGTTATAATACTAATATCCTTAAACTTTCATTTTGAGCAATTGGCCCATTGAACTTTGTAAAATGTTAAAATTGTACTCGAGAAAGTTTAATTTTTTAAATTACTTCGTAAGCTATTGAAATTAGACCGTCGAAAATCATCGTAGAGACGAAGAATACATCTTTAATGTCAACGGGCAGGAAGACTTGAGATCCGAGAAGAATTCTAATTCCCGACCTCCTAAGGGTTTTGCAGTTGGGGTCATGGACGAGGTCGGGATGGGACTCGGGAACCCTTGACTTGAAGACACAACCCTATAGAAATTTTACAATAATTATTAGTAAGTTTCGTCATTTTAATATCTTACATAGTCAAGGGTAATTACTCAGCTTAAAAATTTAAAGATATTAGTGTTACAACTCTTATAGTTCAGAGACGGTTTGTGTAATTTTCTCTATGTATATATATATATATATATATATATATATATTATTTTCTTTTTTCTACTTCAAGTTTTTGTGCAAACTTTGGTGGGACTTAGGGTTTTATGGCAGAGACAGAACTGAGCTGAGCATTGGGTATTGGGTCACACGTGCACTGCTCTGCTGAAAAGAGAGAGAGAAGCTCCTTTTCGAGGCAACAACCAGAACAAAGACACCTTCGTTTTCAGTATGCGTTAAAACTCTCTCTCTCTCTCTCTCTCTCTCTCTCTCTCTCTCTGTGGTTATAAGTTTAATTAAAAAGTTAACCCTAGCTGTTGTTGCTGCTGCAGAGGACAATTCCACAACTAAAATGATGCATTTTTTTCCCTCTTTATCTGGATTCTCAAAAGCTATTAAGTGATAGCCCATTACTTGACCAATTATATTTCTTTCCACCCTTTCAAGTATTAAATGTTAAACAATTGTTATTTTTTAAATTACTTATAAAAAAAATGTCATATATTAGATTGTTACATTTATATCATTATTTTTATTTTATTTTTTTATTTAAATAACAAACTTATTTAAAATAGTGTATTTTAAATATGTGGTATATTTATAACATACTAGTTTCTTACTCAAATAACAGACTTAATATTTAATAATTTATTGAATTCAAAGTAATAAATTATTGAACCTATTTTAAAATTTAATTAACAATTCATATATAATAAAATTAGAGTTTCATTTATGAAATAAATTAAGAGTTTTAGTTTTTAAAACTCATTTAGATGATAATTATTTAGATCAAAATAAAAGTAAAAATAAAAATATTAAAAGTTAATTGTACATTTATTTCTAAATAATTTATTAAACTCTAACCAACATGTTATTTTGAAAAGAAAAATTAAGTTTACTAGATAAATAGTAACATAATTCTTTTCTCCCATATTAATAGTTCCAACTATATATATCAATTCATGTTTACAGAAAAGCTTTAAAAAATTACTACTTAGGTTCAATAACTGATATTCAGATGATAAGGCGCATATTAAATTAAAGCAATTTTTTTTTATAAATTATTACTGACATAATTGTAAATCACGCTGTTATGATTTTACATTTTTCCATTCACATCTTTATGTGGTAAAAAATGATTTACAACACCTCTTTCAATTTGTAAAATTAAAAAATATACCCCTTTTCAAGGTAGTTTTAGCGTAATTGTGATACATATTTATTCTATGTTTGTCACTTGTTCTAATTTTATTAAAAATAATAGAATAAATATAAGAGATTGATGTAATTTTTCAAAATAATCAACTTTGTTAACAATGATTAAAAATCTACAATTTACATTTATCTGTTAATTTTTGAAGTTATCTATAATGGAATCGAAACCATGAAAGAGGTAGAATAAACATGTATCTCAATTTTGTTAAAACTAACTAGTAGAAGGGTTTATTTTGAAATTTTATAAATTATTGGAGCAATGAAAATAATTTTTAAATCACGGGAACCTAATTTTCAAATTCGGAAAACTATAAAGGATGTGATCTACAGCTATCCCATTATTATTATGTAAATATTAAAAAAAAAACTAGTATTTAAAAAAAGATAACACTTTTAATAGTAAATTTCTAATACAGCAAAAGAATTTCAACTATTCAAAAATGACAATTTTTAACCTTCATTAATTTAATGCTGAAATTATCAAAAAGAGTAGAAACTAAACAAAACTTGAAAAATTATTGATTTTTGATTCAAAGCATCTAATAATCATCTTAAAAATAATAATTAGATTCGTGATTCTGCAATACAATATAAAGAAAATTGGAAAAAAAAAATCAATAATTTTATTAGAGAAAAAAAATATTTTTTTCAAAAATAAACCAAATTTATGTTATATGTGAAACTAAAGTGGGAAAAAATATTATCGGATGTAATTTCTCTGAAATTTATCTTTTTCATACCATTTTTTCACTATGGTCTCGTTTAATTTGAACCTTACGGCTTCTAATTCAAAATTGAATTATTACTTAATGAGATTTTAGAATAAGCAAATCATGAAATGAATTTTCATTAACCTCAATCATGAATACAAGGTAGTATTTATAGTATTACAAGACTCTAACTACCATGCTTAACAACTTAACAAATCTCACAACTAACTTAACAGAATCAAAAAATCCTTTTGTTAGTGTGCTGTCTTAATATCCCTCTGCAAACCCATGGCTATCAAAGAATAAACACCAAGATGGGATCTTCATTTCAGAAAAGATGAAGTAGACACGGGTTTGGTAAGAACATCCGCAATCCGAAAGCGGCGAGCCAAATGTTGAATAGACAGCTTCCTTGTACGAACCAAGTCACGCACAAAATATATATCAAGCTCAATGTGTTTTGTCCTGGAATGTAAGACAGGATTGGCACTTAAATGCACAGCCCCTAAATTGTCACACCATAGGATAGGTGGAGAAGACAATGGAGCTTGTAATTCATGGAGAAGTGACAAGAGCCAAAGAATTTCTGCTGAATTTAAAGCTAAACTACGATATTCAGCCTCAGTGCTAGATCGGGAGACAACTTGTTGCTTTTTGAAGCTCCATGATATTAAATTTCACCCAAAAAGACACAAAAACCAGAAGTGGATCTCCTGTCATCAGGATCTGAGGCCCAATCAGAGTCGGCATAGGCTTGAAGACGAAGAGATGTAGGACATTTTAGCAACAAACCATGTGAAAGAGTTCCAGAAATATATCTGAGAATCCTCTTGACAGCCTGCCAGTGTTGATTGGTTGGAGAATGCATAAATTGGCATACTTTGTTGACAAAATAAGCTAAGTCGGGTCTTGTAATAGTTGCATATTGTAATGCACCAACTACCTGTCTATATTGAGTGATATCCTTCAAGCTTTCTCCTTGATGAGCAGACAGAACAGGACCACTGAGCATTGGTGTGGAGATTGGATTTGATTCGAGCATTTTTGTTTTCTTGAGTAAGTCAGTAAGATACTTTGTCTGGGATAAGTGCATACTACCATTTGGAAGATAGGAAACCTCTATGCCAAGAAAATAGTGCAACTTCCCCAAATCTTTAAGAGCAAATGTAGAATGGAGTTGATCAATGAGACTTTGAATTTCAGTAGAGGAGCTGCCAGTTATCAAAATGTCATCTACGTAAACGAGTATATAAAGACAGTTCTGTGAAGTAATCCTGATAAACAAAGAATGATCGGTTTAGTCGCAACAAATTTCCGAGTGAATAAGAAGGAGCTTAATCATCAAACCAGGCCCTTGGGGCTTGTTTGAGACCATAAATGGCCTTTTGCGGCTTGCACACATATGAATCTTTGCTAGTAGATACCTTGAAAGCCAGGAGGTCGTTCCATAAAGACTGTTTCATGCAGTCAGACCATGGAGAAATGCATTATTTATGTCTAATTGCCTTATCTGCCATTTGTTAGCTAATGCAATAGTAAAAACAGTACGAATAGTGGTGGCTTTGACAACAGGACTGAAAGTTTCAGTGAAATCAATATCATGTTGTTGATGGAAACCTTTTGCCACTAATCGTGCTTTATACCTTGCTATTGTGCCATCTGAGTTTCTTTTAATCTTGAAAACCCATTTACACCCAATTATTTTCTGATTTGAAGTCTTTGGAACCAAAGTCCAGGTTTGATTGTGCTGAAGAGCATCAAACTCAGTTTGCATAACTTTCACCCAATGTGGACATTGTAGTGCCTGTTTGACAGTAGATGGCTCTTCCCGTGTAAGATCAGCTATATAGACTTTGGGTTTAAAAACACCACACTTTGCTCTTGTTTTCATAGAATGTGCATTCTGAATGGGATTAATATCTGGTGGAATTGAATCAGACAGAGGAACAGAAAGAGCAGGTATTGAACAAGTCTCAACAACAGGTTGAACAATAGTTTCAATTAATTCTAAATTTTCTTGTAATCCTGTCCCAGTAAGAGGTTGAATAGTAGAAGACAATTCAACAGATGGATTAGAAGAAATGGTAGTTGGGAGAGGACCAAGAAGAAAAGGCAAATTTAAATTGGCTATTGGAATGTGTATGGATGTGGAAGGGACTGATATAGGAGTAGAAGAAGTAAACAAAGTTTGATAAGGAAAAGACTCCTCATTAAAAACAACATGTCGAGAAATAAAAATTCGACCTGAAGGTGATAGGCATTTGTAACCTCTGTGTTGTGTGCTATAGCCAAGAAACAGACAGTGACAAGATCTAGGATCCAATTTATGTCTATTGAAAGGTCGAAGAAGAGGAAAACAAGAACTTCCAAAAACTCTCATAAATGAATAATCAATGTCAGTGGCAAACAAAACAGATAAGGGAACTTTACCTTGGAGAGCTGATGTAGGCAATCTATTAATGACAAACACAGCTGTGTTAAAGGCATCATCCCAAAAGTTCAAAGGCATAGAGGCTTGAGAAAGTAAAGAGAGCCCAAGTTCAACTATTTGCCTATGTTTTTTCTCCACTAGGCCATTCTGTGCAGATGTATGTGGACAGGAAAGTCTGTGGATAATTCCATGTGTTTGAAGAAAAGTAGATAGACTTCTAAATTCTCCCCCTCAATCTGTTTGAATGGATTTAATGGATGTTTGCAATTGTTTTTCAATCTGAGTTTTAAACATTATAAAAGCCTTTAAGACATCAGACTTGGATTTGAGAAAGAATATCCAAGTATACCTAGAAAAAGCATCCACTAAACTTAAGTAATATTGATAACCATTTCGAGATATGGTAGATCTTGGACCCCAAACATCAAGAACTATAAGTTGAAGAGGTGATGAATACACAGTAGAAGAAGATGAGAATGGTAATTTGTGACTTTTTGCAATTTGACAGGAATTACAGAAGGTAAAATCTTTATTTGATGTAAAAGAGATATCACAACTGTGTAAGACTTGTTTAACAGAAGCTAAATTGGCATGACACAATCTTCTATGCCAAAGATCTAAGGTATTACATTTGGTAGTATTACTAGAAGACTTTATTGAAGACAGATTAGTATGTAAAACAGCAGATTCAGCAGATGCAGAAGGAGTTTTGAAAGCTAGATTTGCAGATAAAGAAGACTTTGAATCTTTGGGATGATGTTGTAGATTGAACCTATATAGCCCACCATGCAAGTTCCCTTCTGAAGTGTTTGGCCAGGTGACCTGATCCTTGACATAACATTTGTAAGGAAAGAAAACAAAATAAACATTGTTATCTTTAGCAAATTGGTGAACACTAAGTAAATTTTGAGAAATTTGAGGTACATGAAACAAGTTGTTCAAATTGAAAGAATTAAGAGTATTAGGACAAAAAACTGTTGTTGAACCTTGATGAGAAATATTCAAACTTGTTCCATTTCCTACTCTGATTGAATTCTTACCTTGATACTCACTGCCATTATTCAGATTATTGAGATCATTTGTCACATGGTGAGTAGCACCTGATCTGGATACCAGGTTTGGATCCATTGGTAAGCTGTTTGTTGCAAGAAGAGCTTGCATAGGATTAGCAGCATGTGAAGCCCCTTGAGATTGAGAATTGCCTCTGCCATTGTTGGAAAAGGAAGAAGTATAATAGCCATGATTTCCAGATTGAGATGAAGCTGTATGTCCATTAGTGTTTGGTCCATGATAATTTGGATCAAACCTAGAGTAACATTTGAGACTTGTATGACCAAATTTGCTACACATTTGGCATTGTGGTCGATTGGAAGTATTCTCATATCTTCCTCTATTCATGATCTTACTTTTGCCTTTGCCATTATAGGGCTGAGAGGATGAAAATTGTGGATTTCCAGAGGTAGCAGTAGAGGATTTGGTCTGAACAGTGAGATTGACAGCAGGTAATGTTGGATCAATAAGAGTAAATTTCCTTAGAATTCGTCCTTCATGAGAAAGGAGTAAGGCAGAAACTTCCTTGAAAGATTGAGCATTAGGATTTGCAGTTATAACAGAAACAATAGCATCATATTCTGAACCTAGACCTTCAAGAACATGCATAATCAAATCATTTTCTGAGATTTTGTTGCCTACCAAAGCCAAGGCATTGGAAAACGATCGTATCTTGCTCAAATAATCTTTCATGGACAGGGAATCTTTCTTTTGTGACTGTAAATTTGATTTGTACTGCATTACACGAGCCATATCTTGAGAAGAAAAGAGATTTGAAATACATTTCCATACCTCACACGAAGTTGTGCAGTCATTGATTTCTGAAAGGATAGATTCAGTCATCGAACCTCCCAGCCAAGAAGATAGAAGTGTATCCTAACGTTTCCACAGTATATACGCAGGATTTGGATTCGAAGGTTCATTATTCAGAAATTGAGGCGGAATTGTAGGTGAATCAGAAATGTATTCTTCAAGTCCATGGCCTTCAATGGCAGATAAAACTTGAAATTTCTAGCTGAGATAGTTTTCATCATTCAATTTGATGATAGTAGAAGAATTGCCAAACGAAATTGGCTGAGTAATGGATAACTGTGAAGAAGCAATGGTAGTCAAGGATGAAGAGGAAGAAGAATTTTCTTTCGCCATTGAAGCTGGAACGAAGAAACAGAGAAGAAATGAGAATCACAGGATCGAGAAAGGGCGTTTAGCCAGAGACATCTGATACCATAATGAGATTTGAGAATAAGCAAATCATGAAATGAATTTTCATTAACCTCAATCATGAATACAAGATAGTATTTATAGTATTACAAGACTCTAACTACCATGCTTAACAACTTAACAAATCTCACAACTAACTTAACAGAATCAAAAATCCTTTTGTTAGTGTGCTGTCTTAATATTACTTCTCTACAAACTAAACCTTTTATTTTAGGACAAAATATAAATAACATTGATGTGGTTTAAGTATTATAGAAATCTACCCATCATGATTTAAAAATGTAGATTTTATACCCTTGCAGTTATGATATATTACACCATTACACTCATTCTATCTAGCACTAGTAATTTCTAATGGCACCAAATACAAATCTCACTCTTGTAGTTTAGGTATGATATATAGACATACTCTCTGTCGTATACCATGTGGTTATGAATTTATAAAATTAGATCTCTCTCCTTGACACAATTAGTATTTTAAGGTCTCATTTTTATAATGTACAACGAAAATTGTATGAGATTGGACTCCAAGTACCATTTTAAGAAATATTTTACACATTGCTTAAATGGTCAAATTGATAAACACAAAATAAATTGGTAATTATTTTTAGATTATGTTAGATAATAAAAATTCAAACACTACCTACAACAATTTTTATTATCAATCGTAAATTATGATCAACTATTTTTTATAATTTTTAATTTTTAAATAATTAAGTATTATTGACACTATTTTGATTGACCTTAAAATTATAGATAACCATCAATTGATACAATGCAAATTTTAAAGTTTAACTTTTTTATAATTTATATATAGATAACTATCTTTTTAAGGGTTATGATGATGGTCATGAGTTTTTATAATGTATTTAACATTCCAAACCCACCATATTCATCTTTAGGAAACATTATTCAAAATTGTTCTCCCAATGTTTGGTGGCTAAGGTACCCACATGTTCTTCAAGAAAAGGAAGAATCTGATGGGGTTTCTGATTCCCAGTTAACAAATAATTATAATAAAAAAAAAGAGAGAAAAGGGGTTATGATTAAGAATGAGGCTAAAGCTAACAAGTTAAAGAAATAGAGTTAAAGGGAATGTTTGTTCCTTTGGTTCAATATTTGTTTCTGTTTTGATCAAATGAGATCAATTAGGAATCTGAAGTGGCAGCATTTTTAACTTTTCCCCTTTTTTTTTTCTTTTTTCTTTTTTTTTTAATTTTTAAATATTGTATTGACAACTATTTTGAGAATTCCTTTTCTTTTTTGTAAAGAGAAAATTTCTTGTCATACAAGAGAATTCTAATCATCCTTTTTTTTAGTGGATTTCTAGAGTGGTGTTCGAAAAATTGGATAACATTAAATATTCGATCAACTCAACCTACCTAAGTTACCCCGATCGTATAAATTGGATTGAGTTATAAACTTGTTTGAATTCAATTGGAAATTTCAAATGTAGCCTATATACATTTTGGTTGGGTCTTAAAAAGTAAAAAATAAAAATAAATAAATAATCTTTTAATCCAACCCGCCCAAACTAAAAACACCCTAGTTTGTTTGGTTTTTAAATTATTATTCTTAAGCAAGATTTCTTAGTTTATTAATATCACATTCATTCCTGTGATGATTGAAACAAAATTCTCTATAATATTTATAAAAGTATCATGGTTTAAAATATTTGTAAATATATTAAATTCTGAACTGATTAATATGTGATTAGCATTGAATTGAATAATTTTATAATAAACAAATCATTGATTTACACATTAATCAATATTTATCATTTATTAATGTTGGAAAAATTATTGTATTTTCAAAGAGTTTTAAAAAATTATATATTTACAAATATTGGATCAAAATTCATTAATTTCACGTTTCTTTGACAGTATCCACATCATTAGCGGCTTCCTTGTCTGACAGTTACCAACTTGGCGAACCCTGATAATTCTGGACATTGTAGGTGGGCCAAGATGTTGAAGCCCAGACATTCGGGCTCGCAATCAAGTCCATGAAGCCTACCGACCCATAGATATTGGGCTTATATTTCCACGGTGCAGAAGTAAGTTATGATTTTAGCTCTATTCAGCGATACTCACTCCTGAGCCCAGCAAATAATTCATGAAATTTTATCATAAATACCCCTTAATTAAAGTGTGGTTTTCAAAACTACCCTAATAAAAAAATTAGTTTCTTTTCTACCCTTAATTGATAGTTTTTACATTGTTTGTTGTAGTATCTCACCAATCAATTGTAGTCACTTGTTAATTTTAGGATAGTTTTGAAAAGTCTAAAGACATTAGGGTACTTTTAATAACTTAAATTATAAAAGGGGTAGTTATGAAAATTACTCATAATTCATAGGGGCATTTTCAATTTATAAAAATTCATATACAATTTTTAAAAAATAAGAATTAAAAAGTAGAAAATATTATCAGCCTTTTCTCACTTGTGTTGCACGTGATTTTATTCCCTGAATTTCTCTTATCAATCGGAATCTGATTATGAAAGTAACTATTTTATTTTTTTGGTTGTATTTTAAAAATTCAAACTTAATAATAATTTTATTTCTTTAATTTTTTTTTTTAAAATTTGAGATTAGTACAATATTAATTGTTTTTATCCAACATTTGCCCTTTTATATTAGTATTAGATATATGGATAAACAACGCATTAAAATTTATCAAAATGCATATCATAAATGAAAATTTTTTTTATCGAGAATTCTGATTCCCATCCTTGTCCCTTCTTGATGGGAATTTTACACAACAATCATTTTAATCATTTCTTTTAATTCTTCAATAATTATTTAATAAAATATGACATTACATGTCTTTATTTACTTTATTAGTAAATGAAAAATGTAAAAATGCTTGAAGTTATATGTGGTGGGTTAACTGTCATTCATTTAAAACAAAACTAGATTTTTATTTATCAAAAATCAATAGGAATGACTAAAATGGTTTTTTATGCTAAGTTAAAGATTTAAACATAACATTTGTACGTTGATAGATCACAATAGATTATTTAAAAAGTTGATGGATAAACGTGAATAAACTCATAAGTTTGAGGAAGAAAGTAAGATTTAAACCCTCATAAGTTGATATTAAAAATATTTAACTTTGGATTAAAAAATCAATATAACAAAATGATCTCATTGATATTATTAAAATAAGTATTCAAAGTGTAACATAGGTATGTATTGTTGTGGTAATTATGCAAGTGTTTTAAGAGTGTTCGGAGTGTGGGTGAAATACCCAAGACAAAGGCACATGCCAACATTAAAGAGTATTGAGCACAACCCTCCATAATAATTGATTCACTACTTGAAAAAAGGCCATTTAATTACTCCAAAACACATACTTTGAAAATCATCTTACCAACTCTTATGAATGGCATAATTTAAATAGTTAGACACCTGTTCCGTGTTTATGAGGTTAAATGTTTGAGTATCTCTTCCCCAATCAATATAATATCTAAGGAAAAAAAAATTGATTGTTAATTTCTCCTTTCATAACCTTTGAGTTAAATGTCAGTTGCTAAAATATTTTGATATTATTACATATGCGCATCAAACCACTTGTTTTAGGGTTTGATATTGTCTATTGAACTTCTTTTGCCCTTTCAAGATATAATAGGAAATTGAAAACAAAAGTGGAGTTTAATGATCTGAGGGTTACATATATTGATGGTTTCAATTAAAAAGATTTTATAACTTTCTTAAAGATTTTATATGGTTTAATTCGGTTAAATGTTAAATAAATTGTTGAAGAAAAAACTTGATAACTGATGAGATGGTTTAAAGAAAATGTGCATACTTTTTCTATATACAAATATAAGTAGAGATGTGAATTATTTTATAAAAACATAAAGATGTGAAGGTTGAAATCTTAATAAATAAGATCGTTACGGAAAAGTCTGTATCTAGCCTTGAATATTTATTCATTTAAAGGTTGAGGATTCTGAATTTAAATATAATCTATGTTTATATATGTGAGGAGGAATAAATTTTAAAAGCTCGATTTATGTAATAGAAGTTTTACAATTTATACTCCATGAATTTAACAATTCAGTACTCATGTATCGTTTTGAAATTTAGAGGTTTTAATAAATTCGTTGTTAACAAGGTTTTATGTTATAAGATTAACTTTAATTTAATTAGTTTTTATGGTTTTAATGTTACTTTAATTAGTTTTTCTTTTATTATATATATTTTGAAAGATATTTGTATATTAGAGGAAAAATGAAGCAAATTGACAGAAAATACTTCAAGCGAGACATGGCTAGCTTGATAATTTAGGAGATTGCCAAAATATGTCCAAGCGAGCCATCGCTAGACAAAGTAGCGAGGCATCGCTTGTTGATTTAAATGAATCTCAAGCGCAATTCAAGCGAGCCATCGCTTGAAGACTACCAATGGCTCGTTCGAGCATAATTTTAGCCACCAACTTATGATGCCTATTTAAAGAGGGTTGAAGCTTTTTTTTCCTGATTCTTGGTAGACAACCACTTTGGAGAGATATTTTGGAGATTTTTAGCGGTTTTCAAGGGAGTCGACACGAGTTCTTCATAGTTTATTATTTTTTTATGTTTTCCAAAATATTTATTTTGTTGAATTCTATTTTTATGGATAGCTAATTTTCTTATTCTTAGGGGATTGATGTTGCTATTTTATTTTTATGGTTTGAGTATTTAATTTTAGTTTTGAAGACCATTTTATCATTCTATTTATGTTCTTATATTCTTAATGTTTTTAATTTACTGGCCATAGATTAATTAATTTTAATTCTTGAATCTAACACTTAGGAGAGGTGGTTTTAGAATGGATCTTAGGATCATAACTGAAGGTAGATTAGAGTTGGGAAATTTAATCTGAATTTAGAAGTCTAAATTTTTTTGTGATTAGTACACTTTTAATTATTGAAATTGAATAGGGATATTGATTTTTCTAATTAATTGTGAATCTTGATTTGACACTCGGAAGAGGTAATTAGAAGTTTTAGTGTTCTTGACTTATAGAATATAAAATTGTTGTTCTTGACTAAACTAATATTATTTCCATAAATTAAAATAGTGAAATCATTCCTCTATAACCTTTTTTCCATTGATTTAATTTGACCGTTTTTACATTTAGTTTTATTATTAGTTTATGATTCTTAGTAAGGTTGAGCGAAAAAACCTCTGAACCGACCTAAACCGACTAGTTCGGTCCAGTTATTTCAGTTAGGCCAGTTTCCTCTGTTCATCAATATTAAAAACCAATTAATTTCGGTTTTTTTGGTTTTAAGAGGTCGTTTTTTTTTCGGTTAACCAAACCAAACCGAGGCTTTAAAATATTTTTTTTTTTTTTAAAAATTTCTTTCTTTCTCTTCTCTTCTCTTATGTCTTTTTTCTTCTTCTGTTGCTTACGAGTAAAGTTGTTTAGCCTAATATTCCTCCAAATGTAGAAATATAGACAAAATAGTAATTAACCTAATTTAGGTGTGAATAACAAATAGTATTAGATTTTTGAATTTATTAAATAATATAATTTCAATCATAACCTCCCAAATAATTGATCTTAATTCATAATATAGGCTTAAAAACTCATGTAAAATGTGTTTTAAACCTTTTTCTTTCAACATATTTTGGATATAATCCGATATTTAAATATTTTTTTAAAGAAAATACACAAGGCCCAAATGAAAAACCGAGGAAAGCCGAACCGAATGGTTCTTTAAAAAATGGTGAACTGATCATTTCACTAACTTAAAAAATCGAGCACATCATTTCGGTCCAAGGTTTTGGTCAAAACCGGATCAAACCGACCCGAGCCCAACCCTAATTCTTAGTTTAGTTCACCAATCATTTCTTTGTGATTTCTATAAATAAAATTGAGTTAGTCATATTTTAATACGTAGGTAGACTTAATTTGACTTTATACACTTGCAGGTATTTGATAATTTCGTCGACATTCACATCCAGATATTTTTAAACCTTCTACCAAAAAAATAGGTTGGTGTTATATGAGTCAACCTCACCCTAGCCCACTCTCATAAAAGGATTATTTGATAGAATAGTTTGGTTGGGTGGATTTAACTTCTTTTAACCGAATCTCATATTCATTAGATGAGTTTAATAACTCTGAATTTAGGTTTTTAAAACCCATGGACATAGGTTTAGAATAGTAAAAAATACACCTCATACTATATTTCATTAATCCAAACTCACTACACAAACTCAATTTTATGAAACTCATTCTATTATATCCTACCCATCTAAATATAGAGTAACAAACTCAAATTTTCTACTCCCATCTTATCAATTAAGACTTCAATAAGAATACTCTTAGACAAGTAACATAAGACAACTTAAACATATTCGTTAATCATTAGTGTTCCCTCCTATGTGATTTCGAACTTTAGTGCTCCCTCTATATGGTTCTAGTTGTAAATTTAATTTTACTACTAACTTTTCTAATGAAGTAGTCGAACGGAGTGGAAAAATAAATTTTAAAAACAATTATAAATCACACTCGGTAATTTATCTGTTTTACAAATTTTACCCTTTAGTTTTAATAATAGTTTTTAAAAACTATATAATTTTGTTTAATTTTTGGAAAATATTAAATTTTAAATAAGAGCTCAACCTAAGCACTATGAATGTGAGACAATAATAAAATTTAAATTGATTTCCATTGACGAATTCTACTCGCCTTGAAAAAAAACCCCTGGTAAAGGTTCTGGAAAGATCTAAGCTATTCCAACCAACGATTAAAACAAAAAAATTCTGAAATCTTGTGGACCCCACGGCATCTATATTTACACGTGGCATCATAATGAAATCAAATATGAGCCTCAGCTCAGCTCAGTCTCCCATGCGGTTTTAGCATTCCAATGGTTATTTGACACCACCGACAGTTTCACCTTATCATCATAGGACGCGTTGTAAGCGATAGAAGCCATTGATTTTGTAAAGATTTTTTATTTTAAAAGTTAATTTGTAAATTACGAAAATAATAAGAGTTTTCAAAAAAATTAAAAATATATATATATATATATTACTTTTTTTTTCATTTTCATTATATAATTAAATTCATCATTATAATAAATTCATTAAAATTTAACAAAATTCGAAAAATTACTTAATTTAAAATCAAAACTTTAGTTGAAGTATTAAAAAAAACAAAAATATATCATTCATTTGAAAAAAAGAAATTGACGAAAGTGGTCAAAATGTCTGATGACTTGAAAACCCGATCAATTCAACCTAATTTATACGGTTTGAATTAGGTTATAAACTTGTTTTGATTGGATTCAGATGATTTAAAATTATATAGATAGACGTTTTCCTAAAATCATGTGTTAGTTAATTTCATTATTTTTAAGGACTCTATGAAATTTTCTTATTCTTATTGATAATTTAATCACATAATTAGATTAATATAAAATAAAATGTAATCCTTAACCATACTTGTAATTTACATGTATAAAAGTAGATAATTTAGATATTAAAATCATTATTACACTTTTTATTCTTCAAAATATTAGAATAAACAATCCGAATATCTTGAACTAATTCAATTCTAACAAGGTTGAGTAGTGTTGGTATTAAATTACAACCCGAACAACTCCGTTAAAAATATATCTCAATCGGAATCATACAAACCCACCAATGAAAAAGTGTTATATTTTTAGAAAAAAACAAATTGGTACTATTTTAAAATAAAGTAGAAAAAGTGTCATCTCATCACAATCAATGGTAATTTCTCAAATAAAAAATAACATAAATAACAAAATAAAATTAACAGCTCATTCCCTTAGTCCACGGGCCACCACATCACACACTCACTCACTCGGTTAAGACTAAAATGAGCTAAAAAAAAAAAAGAAAAACTATTCGAAAACACTAATAAATTATAAAATAAACAAAAAAAAAATAGCAAAAAAGGAAAAAAAGCAGATACATTAATTACGATTCAGGACCAGAAAAGCGACGAAACGACAGTGGTAAAAGCAATGGCGGTAAGGAATACTGGTACTTCCACGTGAACACCAGAATTTCTCGGAGTACTAGTCTGAGACTCCGCCGTCGGTGCACCTGCCGGAGCACCCCCCGGCACGTCGGAAGGTGGAGCAGGCGGTGAAGCAGGAAATGGAGACGGAGCCTTAGCAACCGGACCCGGACTCGGAGCCAAACCAGGCGTCGGCGACGGTGAAGATACCGGCTCCGGTGCCGGTGCCGGAGAAGGAGATTTCCCAAACAACTCAGTAGGTAAAAGCACACTATCAACCGTGAAAATAACAAGTGGGGTTTGATCAAGAACCGTATCAGCAACCCTTGAAGGGTTTACTCCGGTATGGAGAGTAACAGAATCTCCGGCCGTGGACGTCGTGATCTCATATTTACCGGCACCATTAGTAGCCAAAGTAGTGATCGGATTCTTGTTCGTTTTCAACGCCCCAATCGGATTATAACCCGCAACGGCATGATAAAGCAGAAGCGAAACCACTTCCGCATTCGTAAGCTTACTCAGATCTGGAACTCCGTCAGCTTTAAACGCTTCATCGTTCGGAGCAAATATCGTCAGACCCTTATCCAACGCCGATAGATAAGTCTTGATCACACCGTTGCTGACAATCAACGACGCAAATGTTTTACACCCAGCTTTCTCGAGCAGAGCCGTGATATTGGCATCAGCAGGAGAAGGAGCCGAAGCCGTTAATATCCCGGGCGCGATGATCGGCGCACTGATTTCAATGATGGACATATTATAAGGGAATTGCTTGACTGACTTGGTGTAAGTGGAATCGAGCTTAGATCCAGGAACGGCGGAGCCGAAGCCGACTTTGCCGCCTTGGAGATCGGTAATGTTGACGAAGCCGATATTGGGTGCGGCGTTTCCGGTGGTTTGGTAGAGAGTGGTGGAAAGGGTGGTTCCATTGGAGATCTTATGGAGCTTCATGGGGTCATAGTAATCTAAAAGAATGTGAAGGCTGAGGAAGTTTTTGATGACGGAGAGTGGGTGTTTGGCAGTGACGGCTGATAGAACGGCGTTGGGTAAAACGAGGACGGTGATTGTTTGGCGGCTGTTGATTTCGTCGGCGAGTCTTGTTTGCAGTAAGAAGTTGTTGAAATTGCTGTATTCAGGGAAATCTTTGAGAATGTCGGTGATATTGTGCGCCGTGACGGAGATAGCGAGGGTGAAGAAGAAGAAGAGGAAGAAGAATTTGAAAGGTTCCATTGTTGAAGGTTGTGGAGGAGAGAATAGGGAATGAAGGAAGGGGGGTGATAAAAGAGATCAGTAGGTTAAGTTATATAGTTAACTAGGGTTAAGAGGAGAGGGAGAGTTAACTTAACTAGGGTTAGGGTTTTGTGAGTTTAAGAAGGAGACAGGAGTCTTTTGGAAACAGCTGGAAAAATCAAAGTGGGTTAGTTTGTTTAATGTGCTTTCTTTGACGTTTGCTTTTATTCTATACCACAACAATTGTGCCTTTCTTTACCTTCTTTTACTTTTCGTCAAATGACGGATTTCGCCTTTGGATAGATTACCCATTTCAATGCACGAGGATTCCTCATCAATTTCTAAAATTTGAAGTATTGTAAGATCAAGATTTTTTTATTTTTTATTTTTTCCTTTGCAACGGTCACATTATAAACGGTAAACTGAGGAAGGAAACGTTGGATAGGTTTTTTGGACTAGGTAGGAATTTTCCTCTTTTTTTTCCTCTTAAAAATAAATACATTATATTTAAATATAAATAATCTCATATTGGGTAGTTGGTTGGGATTTTACCTAAAATTAAGGGGTCTTTGGTTGAGGTTTGGGATGGGAAAGAGAAATAGAAATAAAAATGGAAGTGAGATTAGGTTTCATAAACTCATTTTTAGGTTTACTATTAGATTTGATATCTCATTTCACATTCTCGTATTATTTTAAGGGTTAAATGCACCAATGACACCTGTATTTTCAAGCTTTTTCAATTTACATCGCTGCACTTTCAATTTAGCTTTTTTTCCCTACACTTTCTATAGTCTAATTTCTGTTAAAAAAACATTCAAAACTAACCGACCCTGTTTTTTTAATATAATTTATAATTATATGAAGAGGAAAAGACATCTTAGTCCGCTTAATCCTAGTCGAAGACATATTGACTTTAGTAAATTTCTACCCTCCGCCATTCGCGATCACGTTGTCATGCTTTTGCGATTGACATCTTCAGACATTTTAGTTTTTCGGAACCAAAGCAAAGTGAACATAGGTGAGCGAATTTGTTGGAGTTTTCTCGTTAGAAATTTAGGGAATGAAAGGGAAGTGAACGTGATTTTGTGTAATCTAATTGTTAAAATTATAGCTTCTACGCAAATGAAAGAGTCGAACGATTCACGTTGTAATCTAGAAAGGAATTGTTGTATAATCTATCTTGTTAAAATTACGTTTTTTTCCTTCATAGTGATGAAGATAGAATCTCAAATAGGATAGCAAACTAAAATGAATTTTGGAGATTTAAAGATGCAATATTATGTCCAAATTTTTAGTATTGATGTGTAGCCTTGTAACTAAAATTCCCAACCAAATTGAAAGAATTTTTCGGGGAAAAAGAAAACCAAAAACCTGACAGCGTTTTCTGGGAAACGAAAATTGACGGTGTGAATATTGCCCAGCTGGAAAAACTTAAGGTGTCGCTTTTCCGATCCGATGAAAGTGAAGAAAGCCATTCGAGAACGAGGATGGAAGAGATATAGGAGATTGAAAAAGTTGATTTTAATAATAAGGGTTTGTTTATGGATTTCTTTTTGCTGCGTAGTGATTTGAAGAATGAGGAAGAAGGAGTTGGTGTTGTTGTCAGTAATGGAAGGTTGCAGATTTTTGTTGAGGGCAAAAGTGCAGAAGACAACTTGCGTGGCTGGTGGGGATGGTAGAAATTTTTAACCCAAGTAAATTTTACTAAGGTTAATTTGTTTTGACTATGGTTAATAAGGACTAAAATGTCTTTTAATCTATCCATAAAAAAAATAATATTAAAAAAATAGGGTATGTTAGTTTTGGATTTTTTTTTTTAACAGAAATTGGACTATGGAAAGTACAGGGTGAAAAAAGCTAAATTGAAAGTGCAAGAGTGTAAATTGAAAAAGCTTGAAAGTGCAGGGGTCAGTGGCCCATTTAACCCTTATTTTTACTATGAATCACATTGTTTGTTTAACTTAATAAAAATATAAGGATGTCTGGTAATTTGAATCAATAAAACTTCACACACTAATTTATTTACAAAATATGTTACAAAATTTCTCCACAAATCTACAAATAGAAATAAATTCAATCACTAAGAAAATGCGAAAAAAAAACAAAACAAAACAAAACTTGCAATTTCAACAATAATAGGTTTTTTTTCACAAACAATAATGACAATAAGAATAATAGGGTTTATCTCATAGGAATTTGGGGTCAATCAAATGTATGGAGAAGAAATCAAAATATAATAAAATTAAAACTTATGAACCGCAAAAAAAAAAAAAAAAAATTCTAACTTGTTGAGAATGATTTTGATCAAACTTATTATATAAAAAGAGAGATGATTAATTAATAATACAAATAGAAAATTGGAGAAACCATATAATTATGAACAAGAAATGAAAACGTGAGTGTGGGTTATTTTCTTAATTTTTTTTACAACTTTTTCTAATTAAATAGGGTTAAAATTATAAAAAAATAAGATTACTTTCTCATGTGAATCATAGAAAGCACCTGAATTCAAAGGTAATCGAATACCCTCAATTATAAAATCTTATAAGCAAATCCATGAACACGCTATAGACTACTTCAATACTCAGTGTTCAATTCTATCATATGAAATTTCTCTTAATATGGAAAATGAAATCATCCTATTTTAAAATTAAATGGAAAGAACATAATTCCAAAGTTAATTGGTTAAAAAAAATGATTTAGTTTCTAACTACAACTTCTTCTGTAAATTTGTAAAGGAGAATGAGTCAGTTTCTTAATTATCATCTATGAAATTACTTTCTAAAAGAAAATTGGATTAAGAAATTTATTTATTAATTGAAATGGTATTAGAATGGGGAATTGCATAGTGGGGACTAGATGGAACGTTGCTGTAGTAAGGAGTGCTAGGCTGGCGGGGATGGATGGGTTGCTTATGGCTATGCCTGGACAACACCCAAATTTGAGGTCATGCTTATGCTTATGCTTCTCTGTCTTTTCCCCTTTTTTTTTTTTAATTATTATATTTTTCACTTTTGCAAGAGCAAAATATAGGGTTAACACTCCAAATAACCTATTTTGACCTGAAATAAAGGTAAATAATCACATTGAATAAAATAGCCACTTTCCAAGAAATAGAAAATGCCACGGAAATTACGTTAAAGCCCTTACATGCCTGCAGTTATGAAAGCTACGAGAGTAGGCTTCATGTATTATTATTATGTTTCATCATTACCTTCATGGGGAAAAAACCGCCGGCAGTTTCATACCATATATTAAGCTCAAAGGATATTGTTGGAAAAGAGGCTAGTGCGAAATCAAAAAAATGGGCTAGTTCGAAAGTAAATCAATTGCGTAACAGTCCAATAAATAAGACATGCAATGTAGTACTTCTCATATACTATGTACTAAATAAAATGTTGTTATCTTTCATCTAGAAACTGTATACTACGAACGAACAGAAATATTGTACAAGTTGAATTTTTTTTTATACTAATTATTATAGTATTTATATGATGTGCCAATATAAAAGCCGTTGAATTATAATGATTATGATAAGTATGGTACTCTATGTTAATTGGAATTGTAATTTTATTAGGATGCTTTGTGTACTACACGTCAATACTGTACTATATATGTTATATATTGGTTTGTCATTCTGAAAGTTTACACTATATTGTCCTGTGATTATGAACTTGTTAAGAGTTTATTTGTCTTCCTTCCAGTATCAAATAATATGTACTTTTTTACAACTTACACTACAAGAAAAACTGCATTTTGAGACCCGGGTATAGAGACGTAATTCGTCTCTAATTAAAAATAGCGACGAAATTAGAGACGAAACATTCCATCTCTAAAAATGGCGTCGCTTCTTCATATTAGAGACGAAATTTATCGCTATTAGAGACAAAACAAATATTGGGACGCTAATAAATGTTGACCATTTAGAGACGAAATACATCTCTGAAAATAGAGACGAAATACATCTCTAGAAATAGAGACGAAATACATCTCTGAAAATAGAGACCCAATGTGTCGCTATAATTAGGGTGAGAATGTGTCTCTAATATTGGAGACACATTACGTCTCTAAAAAGAGACGTATTGAGTCTCTAATAAAGTAGATTTAGAGACGAACTTTATCGCTAAACGAAGTTAATAAAATATATTTGAAATATTTAGAGACGCATTGTGTCTCTATTGCCGCATGTAAATTTAAAAAAAAAAATATTTAAAAATTAATTTTAAATATTTAATATTTAAAATTAATTTTTAAATATTATTTTTTTTTAAATTAAAACAAAATGAAATAAATATTTCCATCCAAAATAAAATATCCAAAACAAATTAAATGTTTCCATCCAAAAAAAAAATATCCAAAAGCAATTTAAATTAGCAATTCTTAAGCTAATCCTTAATCCCTAAACATGGATTCAATTAACACTAGACTTTGAAATTGAACCTAATTAAGTATAGTTAAATTTGAACAATTAACATATATACTAATGAAATTAAAGAATCATATATTTAGCAATTTAATCCCTAAACACATAACCATTAGCAATTTAATCCCTAAATTTGAATAATAAACACACTAAATCAAATTAGCAATTCCTTAAGCTAATCCTTAATCCCTAAACATGGATTCAATTAACACTAGAATTTGAAATTGAACCTAATTAAGTATAATTAAATTTGAACAATTAACATATATACTAATGAAATTAAAGAATCATATATTTAGCAATTTAATCCCTAATCACATAACCATTAGCAATTTAATCCCAAAATTTGAACCTAATCTAAAAACACATTCTAAATAGCAATTGAATACATGTTACTTAAATACCCAATTAGCAATTTAATCCCTAAATTGAACCTAATCTAAAAACACATTCTAAATAGCAATTTAATCCCTAAATTGAACCCAATCTAAAAACACATTAGCAATTTCTAATAGCTTCTTAAACATATTTTGTTCTTGGATTTAGCTTCCATAATATGAATAATATTTATAATATTTAAAAACACATTTTAAATACCCAATTAGAAGAAAAAAAAAACTCATTTCTCAGCAGATTACAAAGGAAACAAAAAACAATAATAATATAAGCAATCCAATCGAAAATAAAGAGAAATAAATAAGTTGAAATCAAAGAATGAAAAAAAAAAAAAATCGAGAGAGAATCGAAGATTTACGGAATTGTGAGAGGAGAAATCGAGAGAAATTGACGGGATGGTGGACTCGACGCTTCTTCTTCTCCACGAAATCGAGAGAGGGGTGAGGGAGTGGTGGTGGTGGTCAGGTGAGGAAGTGGTGGTCAGGTGAGGGAGAAAAAGAAAAACAGAGGGGAAGGAAGAAGAAAGGTCAGGGAAAGGAGGGGGTCTGTTGACCCTTTTAATCGATTTTAGAGACCAATTTCGTCTCTAATGGGAAAAGAAAGCAGGCGGGCATTTCAAAGCACTTGCCACGTCATACACCATTAATAAATTAGAGACGAACTTTGTCTCTAATAATTCTTAAAATTTTAATAAACCGCCAAAATTTTCACTAACGCGCCTTCCTATTTCATTTAGAGACGGAATGTGTCTCTATTTATTTAAAATATCTTGTGAAGTATTTGATTTCCAAATAGAGACGAAACGCGTCTCTATATGGAAAATATTCGTTGAACTAATGATTTCCCCATTAGAGACGAATTGTGTCTCTGTTTATTGAATGTTCTGGAATCCTATCTCTATTAGAGACGAATTGTGTCTCTGTTTATTCAATGTTATGGAATCCTATCTCCATTAGAGACGAATTGTGTCTCTGTTCATTCAATGTTATGGAATCATATCTCCATTAGAGACGAATTGTGTCTCTATTCATTCAATGTTATGGAATCCTATCTCCATTAGAGACGAATTGTGTCTCTGTTTCCAATATACATTTCATTTTAAAAATGTAATTGATTAGTATTAAAAAGGAATCCTCTTTTTTTTTTTTTTTTTTATACATTTTAATTTTTCTTTTATTTTAATCACTCAAATATGAAAAAACTATTTTAAATCACTAAACACACTAATATTTTTCTTTTCTTTCTTATATGTCTTATTTTTTTATAATATAATAAAAATAAGATAAATAAAAATTTAAACGAGCTTCTCTTAATGAAGGTTTGAATTTGTCGAATGTTCAAATGATTAGATAAAAGTCCAACTTCCCGTTACATTGAAGATTTGAGTCTGACCTCTCCTAATTTAACTTAATTAATAACACAGAGAAGGAATATGCAGGAGGGAGTGTAAAACGTCCCGTACTGTTTAACTGTACGTGGTTTGAGACAATACGGCGAGGTGGGATGCGGAAGATACCATATTTGCAGATTTTAGAGGTGAATAAGAGAAAGCACATGCGCACAAATGATCGATTTGTATTGGCACAACAAGCGATTCAATCGTATTTTTTTCCTTATCCATCTTCTAGACAATTGAATGATTGGTTAGTGGTTTGCAAAGTCAGACCGTGTCACATTGAAGAAAGTCTCCCAGATAAAGATAGCGAGGAATTTGTAGCTTTCCAAGAAGAAGAGGTTCAGAGTCGTCAAATAGATGAAGGAAAAAACTTTGAAACTGCTCGACCGTTGAATGACGTAATAGAAACATTGTTTGATCCCGACGGTTTATATATTGAACTTCCTTTCATTGATGATTCATCCCCTAAACCTTCAGGGGAGGAAGAAGAAGATACTGAGGACAACAGTTCTACATCAAACAGCGATGATCGTGAAGATGATGTATTGTTAAATAGAAGGAAACAGATTTAAAAAATAAACTTCTTAGGTGTTAATGCTCTGTCATAAATTTCAATACTTTTTCTTGATCATTATTCCTTCTCTGTGTTATTAATTAAGTTAAATTAGGAGAGGTCAGACTCAAATCTTCAATGTAACGGGAAGTTGGACTTTTATCTAATCATTTGAACATTCGACAAATTCAAACCGTCGTTAAGAGAAGCTCGTTTAAATTTTTATTTATCTTATTTTTATTATATTATAAAAAAATAAGACATATAAGAAAGAAAAGAAAAATATTAGTGTGTTTAGTGATTTAAAATAGTTTTTTCATATTTGAGTGATTAAAATAAAAGAAAAATTAAAATGTATAAAAAAAAAAAAAAAGAGGATTCCTTTTTAATACTAATCAATTACATTTTTAAAATGAAATGTATATTGGAAACAGAGACACAATTCGTCTCTAATGGAGATAGGATTTCCAGAACATTGAATAAACAGAGACACAATTCGTCTCTAATGGAGATAGGATTCCATAACATTGAATGAACAGAGACACAATTCGTCTCTAATGGAGATAGGATTCCATAACATTCAATAAACAGAGACACAATTCGTCTCTAATGGAGATAGGATTCCATAACATTGAATAAACAGAGACACAATTCGTCTCTAATGGAGACAGGATTCCATAACATTGAATGAACAGCGACACAATTCGTCTCTAATGGAGATAGGATTCCATAACATTGAATGAACAGCGACACAATTCGTCTCTAATGGAGATAGGATTCCAGAACATTCAATAAACAGAGACACAATTCGTCTCTAATGGGGAAATCATTAGTTCAACGGATATTTTCCATATAGAGACGCGTTTCGTCTCTATTTGGAAATCAAATACTTCACCAGATATTTTAAATAAATAGAGACACATTCCGTCTCTAAATGAAATAGGAAGGCGCGTTAGTGAAAATTTTGGCGGTTTATTAAAATTTTAAGAATTATTAGAGACAAAGTTCGTCTCTAATAATTCTTAAAATTTTACTTTTCATATTAGAGGCCAAATTGCCTCTATTTTTTACGGTCAAAATACGTCTCTAAGAGTAGAAATGTAATTTAGAGACGAAAGTGATCGCTGAAAGTCAAACGTCTAATTTAGAGACGAATTACGTCTCTAAATAGCGTCCCAAAATTTTCGTCTCTAATTTTTGGACGCTAATTGCAGTTTTTCTTGTAGTGTTACTGTATGATCTTGATAGGGACCGACATTAATCCATCTTAAGGAGGCTTAGTTACTAGATTAGTGCGTCAACATTTACTGTAAAACTAGGATATTGGACACTATTAGACCGAAAATGACAGGAAAACAAAAAAAGATGTTAGGGGAGTCCTTTCTAAGCTAGCCATTTCCTTCATCTCCCTACTACAAACTTTCCCACACAACTATTTCTCCAAATAATTAGGAGACGAGTTTCAAACGACAATAAGAAAGTCCTTAGCTTCAACATAAAGGGTGTTGAGATAGAATTCACCATTTCAGATTTTGCACTACTGGCGGGTCCCACACAACTAATTCTCCAAATACCTTCTCAACAGCTTTCGTGATACTACCATAATGATCGATTATATTTGCAGGTTTTGATATTTTATTACCAATCACATTCTTCAAGTTGACAAAAAAATCATTTCCATGACAAATCATTTTTCGGATCCACGATAGAAATGGCAATAGAAAATATCTGATTGTTTGCATCCATTGCAAACAGCTGCAAGCAATGTCCCCCATACTCGTTCTTAAGAAAAACCTCGTCCACTGATAACACCAGCCTGCAATTATATGAGAAACCTCTAATCGAAGCCTTAAGAGCCACGAACATATATTTGAAACAGAATTCTTCATCATATTCGTACTGAATGTATGTCCCTACAAAAGATAAGTATTATAAGTATATGATGTATATGATCGTAAGTTGTACCATTAGCATCGAAAGCAAATCAATAATTAAACACGTATCGGGATTACGCTCCACTACTTCATGGAAGAATCTTAACAAATAATGATAGAAAGATTCAGGACTGCCACAAGTTTTATTTATTATAATTTCCCTTGCCGCTTGAGCCTTTGCGTAACTTATTGAAAAATGGTGATTGCAACACATCATCTCAATGATGTCGTGAACCTTCATGATATTACCCCGGGTAGAACTACTTAACGAACAGAGCAACAACATCGGATGATGCTTGTCTATGATCATTTCTAACAAAAGCAATCGGACGAGAGTGAGAATCGTTAAAAGTATGCACAACAAACGCAATCGACTTCTTGAACCTCGGATGCACGTAGGAACCACCCATATCACTACAAGAAATTGACTTTTTACTGGCGAACCTATGTCGGCGAATTAAAATTCGCCGGTATATATTACTTTAAACCGGCGAAATTTGGAATTTCGCTGGAAAATATAAAAAATAAAGCAAATCCGGCGAAAATATAAAATTCGCCGGCTTTGCTTAACAATATGCCAGCGAAATTTTTAATTTCGCTGGCCTTTATATATATATTTTTTTTTAAAAAAATAAAGTCATAAAGCCGGCGAAATTCGCCGGCTTTATGACTTAAACGAGACCCGCGTCTCTTAAACGAGATGCGTGTCTCGTTGGGGCAAAGCCAGCGAAATTAATTTCGCTAGCCTTGTCCCTGGGATTAAATCCCAAACAGCTCGCTGCCCAGCGAGCTGTTTCCCCTCTCCCTCACAAAATCCCCCTAGCTTTCCCTCTCCCTCTCCCTCTCTTTGGCGGTCAGCAGCGGCATGGAGGTTTCCGGCGAGATATCTTCCAATTTCCGGTTAGTTTTCTTCCAATTTCCTTCCTATATTTCATTTTAGAATAGTATTATATAGGTTAGGGTTATTTTTTTGAAGTTTTCTCTCCAATTTCAAAAGTTAGGGCTTGAATTTATTTTTGAGTTTTTGTAATTTTTAACTAAATGTATGATTACAAAGAATAATTATTGTTCAAATGATTAAAATTTCATTGTATTGATGTGTTTATTTTGAGTTATTCATTTTCCATATTTGTTCAAGTTGATAGTTTTGAAAATAAATGTTCTATTTTTTTTAATTCCATGACATTTATGCTATCTTTGTTGAGTTCAATATTGTTGATCAATTCATTGTATTACATGTTCTTTATCTTGTGTTTTTTCATTGTTATGATTAACCATAATGTTTGTTTATTTATATTTTACATTTGTAGTTGAAGAAACTAAGTATATTTGGGCAAACAACGAACATGGCGAGCAATGATAGGTAAATTTTCAAGTAATCAGTAGACCTAATTATAATAGACTATTATATTATGTTTGTTATTTCTATATAGATAATTTAGAATTGTTATATTTTACTTGTTTTACTTTAATTCATTGTTCATGCATAACCCTTGTGTGTGGCTAACCTGCAGCAAAGTTAGCCACACATAATTTATTATACTTTATTTCATTGTTCATGCATAACCCTTGTGTGTGGCTAACCTGCAACAAAGTTAGCCACACATAATTTGTTATACTTTATTTCATTTTTTATGCATAAACCTTGGGTGTGGCTAACCTGCAGCAAAGTTAGCCACAAATAATGTCTTATACTCTATTTCATTGTTCATGCATAAAGTTAGTAACAAATAAACTTCTACACTATTATTTTTAAGAATCTATTTTCTTATTTATCATAGTCATAGTTTAGATTTATAGTTTATTATGCCACATTAATTAAGTAGCATACCTAACTTTATTACCTCCTCGGTTATGGATCAGGAGTTGGATAGTACTTAGAGACAGATTTTGTGCTGAATACGTTAAGGGGATTAAGTGTTTTTAGAGGTAGCGAGGACCGTTGTCAATGAAAATGGGAGGGTTCGTTGTCCTTGTATGAAATGTGTGAACACTGTATTTGGGGAAATTGATAGCATAGAGAGACATCTCTATATTAATAGAATGTCTCCGACATACGCTCGGTGGGTATTGCATGGAGAGCAACCAGATGTTAGGGGGTGCACGAGCTATGTCGGAAGTACATCACACGCTGATGAGAATTTAGGGGGACATTTGGATGATGGGAGAGTAAGTGAAATGTATGAAGTTATTCAGGATATACGAGGTCCTTTACATGAGAATGTTGAGAATGATAGTTCCACAGACAATGATTTCTCACATTTATTAGGTGAAGCTGGAAAAGAATTATACCCCGGTTGCACAAGGTTTTCTGCTCTTAATTTTTTGGTGAAACTGATGCATATAAAAGTATTGAACAAATGGAGCAACAAGTCTTTTGATATGCTTCTCAAACTATTGAAAGAGGCATTGCCACTTGATTCTGTATTACCGGGGTCCTATTACTCTAGTAAAAAGATGCTCAGTGGATTGGGTTTAGGTTATGAAAAAATTCATGCATGCAAGTATGATTGTGTATTGTATAGGATAGAGTTTGCTAATTGTGAGCAGTGTCCGGTGTGTGGAGAATGGTGGGTGTCGAAACCACCAAAAATAAATACTTACTCTCGGGATTTAGAATTTTGTAGTAGTGGTGAGTAAGGTCGATCTCCACAGGGAAAAGGTAATTAAATTAAAGTTAATAAAAACGGGGGGGGTTTGAGTTTTAGAAATAAAACGGAAAATAAATTAAAAATAAAGAAAATCAATAGAAAAAAACTTCCAACTAAAGGTTAATCTCGGTTATGATTCATAAATTTGATCATTGATTACTAAATATGCATTCTAAATTCATCTCTAGATTGACATAAATCATTAAAGCCTAATTAACAACTTTTATGTTCTTCCTTAATTTGTCGATAGTCAAGATACGATCTAATGACTAATTCCCTAATTGATAGATAACCCTAGAATACGATAATAGGATTTAACCTTTCAAAAGCATTAAGAAAAGAAGAACTATCAATCCTAACCAATAAACACAGTACGACCGATTTATTTAGGCTAGATCATAAATTCCCATAACATAAATCAAAAAGTGTCCTTTATCAATTCATGTTATTATGCTACTTGTATTAGAAATATTAAACAATTACGGATTTAACAGTTCTAACTAACGATATGCTAAATTAACAATTGAACAACGGGCCCTATTGCACAAGAATTAATCAACAATAAGATATGCAAAGAGAATTCATGAATAAAGAGAAAATAGAAACTAAATTGAAGAACAAAACCTCACAAAATCATGAATCAAACCTCGATAATCCTTTAGTTGAAATAAATAAACTAGCTAGAAAACATGATAAAAACTACCTAAGAGTTCTAAAGAAAATAGGGGAGGAAGGGATCCTTGAATTAGGGTTCAAAGAAGGCTTTAAATAGGTGAAAAAGGGATAAAAATCGCATAAAATAAAGAAAATCTGCTCAAATATCTCTTCCAGCCGTCGTCTGTAGCCGTCAGCCGCCTCCAGCCGCCGCCTGATGTGAGGAGAGCCGCACGCTAGCCGAAGAGCCGAGCCGTCAGCCGATATCTGGAGCCGCACGCTCCCTCCCTTGCTTTTTGCTGAGCGACGTGTCGCTCAGGTTGAGCGACACGTCGCTCCCTTCCTCAAATGCGCGCTGACGTCATCGTGACGTCAGCGCGCCACTTTTCCTTCGAATTGATGACGTCAGCGACAGCTTTTTCCATTATTTTTCTATTTTTCTCATCGCCGCGGCGACGGGTCTCACCGCCGCTGCGCCCACTCTCGGGTTTTTGACCCGGAATTCGATTTTGGTCACCGCCGAGGCCGTAGATCCCACCGCCGCGGCGGTGGGTCTTTTTCAATAATAAAATGGCATAACTTCTTCGTTTTAAGTCCGAATTGAGCGCTTTTTCGCTTCGTTCATGAAATTCAATGATTAATAATATTATGGACATTTAAATCAATTATCATTCATATTTTAATTATTTTGGAGATAAAACCACTTATAAATATGCGGAATTTACGAGTTATCAAATACCCCCAAACTTAGACAATTGCTAGTCCCTTAGCAATTCTAGCATTAAGCACAATTAAAAATCAATCATGAAAATCTTTGAAATTATGTAACCATCAAGCTTGTAAAGAATTAATACCTAAGCAATCAAAGCTTCATGCTAACCCCAAATGTGTGCGATCAATCCCGTTTTTATGCAAATTTTTATAAAACCATGAAGCACAAATGCTAACTCAATTTCACAAGTCACATCAAGAATAGAAACCTAAACAATCTTCTCAAAATCAAAGCATACAGGAATAGATACCCTCACGAGATATTCACTCAAATCGCTCAAAGTGTTTAAAGGGAGTCAAAGAATATCACTCAAGTCAAAACATGGAAGAAATTTACCATAGGCTTGCAAATATATCAAATCAAAACCGTAAATGCAAGAAATTGAAACACATGAATCCAAGGGTCTTTAAAGGTTGTAATGGGGCTTAGGAAAAGGGTAGATGGAAGACATTTAGGCTAAAAGAATTGAGAGATTACTATGAGCATATTCAATAAATTCAATCAAAACTCATATTTTTCATTTGAATCACAACCTCTCACATTTAAGCAAACAACTTCTTCTCACTTTCTTTTCTCAACTTTCTACTTTCTTTTCCGGATTTTCAATGACAAACTTTTTCTTGCACTTTTCTTTTTCCACATTTTGTTTTTCAATCAACTCATAACATTTTTTTTTTCAATCAACTCATAACACAATTTCCTCACTTTTATCCACTTTTTCAAATGAGACATATATCTTTCAAGAACATAGCAACCTCTCAATTGGGTGAAAAATGAGACAAAAGAACGGGAAAGTGTTATTAATTTTGTGGCTAAATATCAAAGAAAAGGTTAAGGCTCAAAATTTGCATCTAATGAATTAAGTTCGGTTGGCCTTTAGAAAGCTAGAATTGGTTCCCCTAATTTGCCCTTATAGATTTCAAGCATTCAAATTCAAACAAAAACAATCTTAACATGCATAACAGAGCAAGTTCTAGAAATAAACAACCATGAATGACATACTCTCCGCAAAGAATAAAGGAGCATATGTTATGATAATTGCTCAAAAGGCTCAAAATCTCACAAAAAGAGGCTAAATGGTATCACATCCTATAAACTTCTCAATCAATTAGAAAGCAAGATCAATACTCAAAATATGACAAGTGAAAAAGGAAGCATGCTTTAAACAAAAACAAAAAATTTCAATGCAAAAAGCGTGACCGAAAATGCACAAGAAGCATGGGATTAAGCATGAAACAAAGATTGCAAAAGCATCAAAAGTAAACAAGCCCAACCATTGTACAATTTCTAGAATTTTCAGAAAGCATATTAAGCACATCAAAATATGAAATTCTACCCCCAAACTTAAACTAAGCATTGTCCTCAATGATTTGAAAATTAAAAACCAGGTGGTAGAAAAAAAACTTCCCTGAATGAGCAATCCTCAGCAGTCGGATCACTATCAGCTCGAGAATGTGAGAGAATTCGATGAAAACTTCAAGCTTTAGCATGCACATCCCCTCTTTGATCCTAATTTCCTTTTTCCTAAAAAAAAATAAAAACAAAAACAAAGAAAAGTAAACAAGTAAAATTAAACTAAAACTAAAATCTAAAACATAAAATAAAGTAAAGGAAAATAAAACAAAAGGTAAATAAATTTGGGTTGCCTCCCAAAAAGCGCCTTTCTTTAACGTCTTTAAGCTAGACGGTGTTGCTTCTTCTTTAATGAGCATCCCAAATTGATTTCACATATTTCCTGATTACAGCTTTAATTCCTGCAATTTTGGGTTTAGGAGTAGAAGCAACCTGTTGTTCATCCTTTTCAAAAAGTTTTAAAATATCAGTAGCCAAAGGATCAACAAAATCAGTTAAAGCAAAAATTGAGGAATTGACACTAGAATGTCCCGTGGAGTTATGAATATTGAATTTAATGATCTCACCATCAAACTCCATGGTAATTGTTCCCTCATGCACATTGATTACTGTTTTAGAAGTGTACATAAATGGTCTTCCTAACAGTATTAAAGGGGGAGTAAGATCATCTTCTCCCATATCGACAACATAAAAATCAGCAGGAAAGACCAAACCATTTACTTGAACTAAAACATCCTCTAAAAGACCATCAGGATAAACATTAGATCTATCAGCTAATTGAAGTATCACACCAGTTTCTTTCAATTCACCCATGTTTAAAGATTTAAAAACAGAAAGAGGCATAACATTAATTGAGGCTCCTAGATCTAGCATGGCTTTTTTAAATTTAACATCTCCTAACTGACAAGGAATAGCAAACATACCTGGATCTCCACCTTTAGAAGGTAATTTCTTTTGAAGAACAGCAGAAACACTCTCTCCCATACTCACCCTTTCATTACCTTTCAACTTTTTCTTATTTGTGCACAGATTCCTGAGAAATTTAGCATAACGAGGTATTTGTCTAATAGCATCAATCAAAGGAATATTTACCTCGACTTTTCGGAACATCTCGAGCAACTCGTTCTCTTGTGCCTCATTTTCAATTTTTCTTGAGTTAGTTAAACGAGATGGAAAAGGAGGAGGAGTCAATAATACCTTAGTCCTATTTTGATCAGAAATCTCCAATTCAGCTTTTGGATGTGAGACAACTTCTTTTTCAAGTTCGGCTTTTGGGGTGTGATTGATCTTTTTCATTATAGGCTCTCCCAAAGTTGTTCCACTCCTTAACATGATTGCACTAACATTCTCCCTTGGGTTGACAACAGTTTGTGAAGGTAATTTACCTTGGGATTCGAGTCGACTAAGAGCTGATGTGAGTTGATTCACTTGGACTTCCAAGTTCTTGATGTTTGTCTGAGTGGTCTGCTGAAATTGATGAGTGTTAGCAACAAGATTTTGAACCATTTCCTCCAAAGACTTACCTGATTTAGAATTGTGATTTTGATCTTGAGGAGGTTGTCTTTGTTGTGGAGGTTGGTATTGAGGTAGCGGTGCGCGTGGTCCATAATTGAAGTTGGGATGATCCCTCCATCCTGGATTGTAAGTATTTGAGTAAGGATCATATCTTCGTTGTTGGTTACCTTGATAACCTTCTTGATACCCTCCCACGGCATTGACGAATTCTTGAGAGTCATCTTGAAGCGTTGGGCACATGTCAGTTGGGTGATTTGGTGCAGTGCAAATCCCACACACTTTTACCTGTTGAATGTTTCCTGCAACCAATTGTTGAACAAGAGAAGTTAGATTTCTCATTTGATTTTCCATGGAATAATCACGTACCTCATAGACATTGCGAGATTTAAATTCATCTTGAAGTGCTCCACTTTGTTGACTAGTCGCCGCCATTGTGGTGATTAATCTCCTCGCTTCTCTTGGAGTCTTATTGACTATTGCGCCTCCACTTGTGGCATCCATCAATCTTCTCTCGATTGATGTCAACCCTTCATAAAAGTACTGAATGAGGAGTTGTTCTGAAAAACCGTGTTGTGGGCAACTCGCGCAAAGCTTCTTGAATCGAGTCCAATACATGTGTAAAGTCTCATTGTTCTTCTGTGTAATCCCAGAAATCTCTCTTCGAATGTTTGAGGCTCGAGATGAAGGAAAGAATTCATCTAAAAATAGTCCAGCCAAATCAGCCCAAGTACTTACAGAATTAGGAGGTAAATCGAACAACCAATCCTTAGCATGATCAATCAATGAGAATGGGAAGGCGCGCAATTTAATCGATCTTGATTACCCCTTCCTGGCTTCATGCTTTGGCGCACGACATGAAAAGCCTTGAGATGCTTGTTGGGGTCTTCATTATCTAGACCTTTAAAAATAGGAAGAAGATGAATTAGTCCAGATTTTAATTCAAAATTTACCTGTACAGCGGGGTATTGAATGCATAAAGGCTCCTGATCAAGTGTAGGAGCAATCAACTCCTTTAAAGTTTTCTCAGCATTAGCCATCGTTTCCTTGGCTTCAGAATCACTAGAGGATTCAAAAATAATGTGCAGCAAAGCCTCTTTGTCAGATGAAGATGATGAGGTTTCTAGCTTATTTTTCAGTTTAATTTCCTTCCTCAAATGTTTGGCCGTCTTCTCGATCTCTGGATCAAATAGTAGTTTACCTGTACGAGAAGAACGGGGCATCAAATAGAACAAAACAAAAATAAAATAAAATAAAAACTAAAATTCAATTAACACCGATTCCCCGGCAACGGCGCCAAAATTTGGTGGGTGTCGAAACCACCAAAAATAAATACTTACTCTCGGGATTTAGAATTTTGTAGTAGTGGTGAGTAAGGTCGATCTCCACAGGGAAAAGGTAATTAAATTAAAGTTAATAAAAACGGGGGGGTTTGAGTTTTAGAAATAAAACGGAAAATAAATTAAAAATAAAGAAAATCAATAGAAAAAAACTTCCAACTAAAGGTTAATCTCGGTTATGATTCATAAATTTGATCATTGATTACTAAATATGCATTCTAAATTCATCTCTAGATTGACATAAATCATTAAAGCCTAATTAACAACTTTTATGTTCTTCCTTAATTTGTCGATAGTCAAGATACGATCTAATGACTAATTCCCTAATTGATAGATAACCCTAGAATACGATAATAGGATTTAACCTTTCAAAAGCATTAAGAAAAGAAGAACTATCAATCCTAACCAATAAACACAGTACGACCGATTTATTTAGGCTAGATCATAAATTCCCATAACATAAATCAAAAAGTGTCCTTTATCAATTCATGTTATTATGCTACTTGTATTAGAAATATTAAACAATTACGGATTTAACGGTTCTAACTAACGATATGCTAAATTAACAATTGAACAACGGGCCCTATTGCACAAGAATTAATCAACAATAAGATATGCAAAGAGATTCATGAATAAAGAGAAAATAGAAACTAAATTGAAGAACAAAACCTCACAAAATCATGAATCAAACCTCGATAATCCTTTAGTTGAAATAAATAAACTAGCTAGAAAACATGATAAAAACTACCTAAGAGTTCTAAAGAAAATAGGGGAGGAAGGGATCCTTGAATTAGGGTTCAAAGAAGGCTTTAAATAGGTGAAAAAGGGATAAAAATCGCATAAAATAAAGAAAATCTGCTCAAATATCTCTTCCAGCCGTCGTCTGTAGCCGTCAGCCGCCTCCAGCCGCCGCCTGATGTGAGGAGAGCCGCACGCTAGCCGAAGAGCCGAGCCGTCAGCCGATATCTGGAGCCGCACGCTCCCTCCCTTGCTTTTTGCTGAGCGACGTGTCGCTCAGGTTGAGCGACACGTCGCTCCCTTCCTCAAATGCGCGCTGACGTCATCGTGACGTCAGCGCGCCACTTTTCCTTCGAATTGATGACGTCAGCGACAGCTTTTTCCATTATTTTTCTATTTTTCTCATCGCCGCGGCGACGGGTCTCACCGCCGCTGCGCCCACTCTCGGGTTTTTGACCCGGAATTCGATTTTGGTCACCGCCGAGGCCGTAGATCCCACCGCCGCGGCGGTGGGTCTTTTTCAATAATAAAATGGCATAACTTCTTCGTTTTAAGTCTGAATTGAGCGCCGTTTTCGCCTACGTTCATGAAATTCAATGATTAATAATATTATGGACATTTAAATCAATTATCATTCATATTTTAATTATTTTGGAGATAAAACCACTTATAAATATGCGGAATTTACGAGTTATCAGAGAATCACGCTATAAAGAGGTGTTTGGTGAGAAGGGTAAGAAAGTTCCCCATAAAGTATTGCGTCACTTCCCAATTAAGCCTAGGTTGCAACGTATGTTTACTTCTAAACACACGGCATCTGATATGCGATGGCATAAAGATAAGAGAATGGAAACAGATGGTGTGCTTCGCCATCCATCAGATGCACAAGGATGGAAACATTTTGACCGAATATATCCATGGTTTGCGTCTTGATCCAAGAAACGTGCGTTTGGCTCTAGCGTCAGATGGTTTTAATCCTTCCAGTAACATGAGTACATCTTACAGCATGTGGCCGGTGATGTTAATTCCGTACAACTTACCTCCTTGGAAGTGTATGAAAGAATCTAGTTTCTTTATGTCATTGCTTATCCTTGGAAGTCTTGAAGTTATGGACCGAGCAATTGGTAATACTAATTGTAGAGATGATGAGTTAATTGACGATAATGCTAATGAAGATGAATATGATTCTAATGAGGAAGAAGTTGAAGACATAATAACATCAAATCTGATTTTAGTGACTAGATTATATGAGGTAATATTAGATTTTATGGTTTAGGATTTCTTACATTACATGTATATAAAGTGAGTTAAACTTTTTTACACATACAGGCCTCCTCATGGTCCATGTAAGACACGTAAGAATGCAGTACCGATAGTTAGCACGCAGAATGATCATGAGGCTGGAGGTAATCAGCCTGCTTCAGGTTCGTTACATCGTGTTTTATACATGAATGTATCATAATTTCATAGTTTGTATCATTTTAGTGATTTTTTTAACAGGTTCACAGGCACCGAAATTTAGAGGGCCATCTTAGAGTCTAGCACTTGCTCAAGCGGTTCGGGACAATAGAGGGAAGCTACCTGTGGACATCCCCGACAAATTATGTGTTCCAATCGGCGCCAATGCCACGTATTTCATCAACGAAATTGGTGTTCTTTGTCGTACAAACATTCCCATTTGACATATCGTGAAGTGGAAGTATGTGACTCAAGCAGATAAGGACAATATAGTTCATCGACTTTTGGTAAGTACTTTCAATGTAATATGAATGAATGTATTCTTAGTTTTGTAAAATATGAATTCAAGGTAATTTTGTGTACACTTATGTAGGATAACTTCATTTTTGACCCAACTCGAGAGGCGGTGAATGTGTACCTCAATCACAAAATGCCAAACGCATTGAACGAGTTTCGTGGAAAGTTGCATAGACATTATGAGGATAATAAAGACAAAGATGGCATTCAAGTAGCCCGAGTAAAGAAGCACGCACAAGTGGAGAACTTAGATGATTGGATATTTTTATGTGATATGTGGGAGACTCCTAAGTTTAAGGTAAGCACATAAATATTAGCATTTTCATTATTATCATTTATATCACAAAACACATATTGTAACCTTACTTTGATTGTGTTGTAGGCCACGTCTGAGGCTAATGTTGAAAATCGGGGGAAAATGAAATATAATCACAAAACGGGCTCGAGATCACATGTGCGAGTCATGACGGATCATGTAAGTTAAGTTTTATATTACTTTATAATTAAACATTGCTTAAGTTATGTTATATAATATAACTTGTATTGTTTTGATTTTAGCAAGCGGAAGATGAAGATCATGAAGAAGAGTTCAATCAAATTGATCTCTTTCGAGTCACGCATACAAATGATAAGGGTGATTGGATCAATGATGCGGCGAAGGAAGATTATGTAAGTTTCACGAGACTTGTAGAATCTATTATAAAGTGTTCGTTTCATTGTTTAAAGAACGTGTTATGTAAATTGTAAAGAATGTGTGTGATTAGCTTTTAAAGTGTTGGTTGTATTCTAAAGTATTGTTTTTATTGTGCAGGGCATGATGTGTGATTTGCTTTTTTCCCCTGAGGTGGAGGTGGACGAAGTTGTCCAACCTCGCCTAACTGAAGATGAGATCATTGAGAGAGTTCGAGGATATCGTTCGGGATATATAAAAGGTTTAGGGGCGGGACCTGCACATCATAGGGTGTCTTCTCATTCACGTGGGGGCCGATCACGCGTTGTTGAAGATCCGAGGGTCGATCAGCTCGTGTTAGAGAACAAAGAACTTACAAGCAAATACAAAGAGATGAAAGATAATTATTTAGAGCTTAGACGTGATCTTTTAGAGATGAGAAACAACTTTTCTACATTTACGCAGACTCCGCCTAGCTAGGATATTGTGATATGTTTTGGAGATTATGACTCAAAACACTTGTATATATTTGTTTTGTGCTTTAGAGATTATGTCTTAGTACTTTATGGATTATTTTATTATATATGTTTTAATATTTTTCAATTTTGATGTCTGTAACTTTCGTATGATTTTTTTTTTATTGTATAAAGTGCAATGAACAGGAAAAATTGTAATTTTGTAACACAAACATTTTGAATATTGAACAGGGGCTATGCTGGCGAATTTCGCCGGCATAGATAATACATATTTTTTTTATATACCTATGCCAGCGAAAATCGCTGGCATAGATTAATAATTGGGAGGCTTCGCTGGCATAGCCTTGATGGGCTGCCCCAATTATGGGGCTATGCCAGCGAAATCTTGTGTTTCGCTGGTATAGGCTTCTTCGACGGGGTTTTTCCAGCGAAAAACCCCGGCGAATGTTTTCGCCGCTAAATCCTAAAGAGGCGAAATTAAGGGCAAAGGCAGCGAAAAATTTCGCCGCCTTTGCTCAATTTTTTTGTGGTGTATCCATCATGCAAACATGCAATGCAAACCCTAGACATATTAGTCCCAACAACGTTGAATTGAAAGTTATTCTTGAGCGCCAAAACCCTCGCAACCAACTTTAATAACTTCTTCAATGCATATATATCTTCTACAAAATATTGAAGTTAGACCGATTCTCATGCAAGTCAAGTGTGTCAATGAAAAGATAATCGTCCAGAATATATACCCCATCAGAATCGCATATATTGATATCATAAACAAACAGCTTCGTATGAATGTGTAAACTGGAATAATTGGTATTTCAAGGCAAACCCTAAAAATCTAAGTAAGATGATACATACATACATACATACATACATACATACATATACATACATACATACATACATACATACATACACACACACACACACACACACACACACACACACACATATATATATATATATATATAGGATGTCTGAAAATGAAAGGACTTTAGAAAAGGAGGGGAAATTGTAGTTCAAAATGGGATATTTTGGACCTGATGCGGATATTTGTTATCTCTTCTTTCCTAATTACTTCCTCTTGGACAGGTATGCTGCGATTCTTAATTGTTTCAAGCGTTTGGCACACTTCATTCTCATCTTCACTATCTGTTCTTTCCATGAAGTTTTTTTTCCCAAAACCAAAACTAAGTTCTTGATTCTTGATCTACTAGGAAGTCATGGTATTTGTAATACTCAACCCCACATCAAATAGAAATCTACAAACATAATATTCATTTTCATAAAGCTTCACCTGAGAAGAAAAATATAACTTTTATTTGTGCTATTAAATTCATTTTAGTATGACACAAACATGACTCAAGGTAAAACAAGATCTAAGCACATACATAACTCATTCAATTCTTATAATTTCCCCTTTCAATTTAACTCATAGACATTAAAATTCAAAACTTTACATAGTATATCAACAATCTGAGTCATAAAAAAATCCATATACAATCACATATCAACTCTTAATGATCATAACCAAGTCACTGGAAAAGCTCATAAGCTCATAAATATTTCAACTGATATCAAGTTAGTGCAAATCCCAAACTCAAATTCCATAAAAAATAAGCTTAAATTTTTTTAGCCGATGAACAATAAAAAGAAAAAAAGAAAGATGCAGAACCTGGTTAAAAGAACACTGAATGATTGAGAAAACCCCCAAATCCTAAACCAATAATCACAAATTCCAAGGAATCTTCTTCAGCTCTCCAATTCAAACCAAAAACCCTTCATTACAATCATAAACTCCACTAGGCTATGATTCTAATCAATTTCATTGAGTTTGGAAGAGGAAAACGTAAGATTTTGAAAGAGAGGTGCGAGTCAGATCTTGTAATCGAGAGAAATCAACTCAAGAACGAAGCCTAACAGATTTAAGATATAAAATTTGTGTTTCGATTTGCGATTTCCTTTTAAGCGAGAGGCATTCCATTTGAGATAGATGAGTTGTTTGTATTTGGAGTTTGAGACAGAGAAGTGTTGCGATTTGAGGTATAATACGCAGAAAACGTGAAGAAAAAGAACCCGATTGGATTTGATATCGATGAAATTTTACGTTTTCGGTGAGAGGCGTTCACATTTGAAGGAAACGGTTTTGAGTGAGAGGTTTCGTTTGGAGTCTGAAAGAGAAAGAGTCGTACGGTGGAAAAGGAGATTAAAAAGGCCTCGCGGAAAAATGACTTAAGCCTTTAGCGCTTTTTTAATTTTTATTTTTGTTAACAATAGGCCTTTGTTAAAACCCTATAATAAAATCCTATAATATCTCTAATTTGTTGTAGTGTACTCACTATATTCCAAATGTATTAAACTTTGTCAAAAAAATATAAGCTATTTATAGGAAAACAAATGAATATTTTTTTAAGCTTATTAACAGGATATTCAGCCCTAACGAAAAAGAAGATGTGAGGTATCATATCCATGTCTCCATGTTTTAAATTCCACCTCCTTATATTCTCTTTCATTTATTTCAAATAGGGTCACAACCTTATAAAAATTTGGCTTCTCTTCTTTGGTCAAAGGCATAATCAATTTTTTTATAGTGAACACCTTTTTAATACTCACAAAATTTTGTCTAGGGATTTATATCGGTCGATGATAGTGTTTTCTGAAACGTGTTGCTGCACCATTCGATCAATTGTCTGAAGATTTTCAAGGAAGTTTCTTTTGGCTTCAATATGTTAGGATCTTGATTGTTTCCAGTCAGGGACAAATGTTGCCCCCTTATTAAAAAAACATTTTCTAATATATTTGAATAAATATTACTTTATTCTTACATATATATATATATATAATATTTATATTTATATCGGGCCAAGGGACAGTCTCATGTATACAGTTTTTATGGGGCGTAGGCCTCCCAAAAGGTAACAATAAAAGAATGATTTTGATAAGATTTATATTTTTTTTATCTTTATTTATAATAATGAGATTATTTAAAAGTTAATATTCAATGGGAGATAATTTATTTATAGAAAAAAAAGAATAATAATTGAAATTTCTTTTATTGGTTATAATTTAATAAAAAATACAATTTTATAATATAAAGACGTTTAAAATTTTGTAATTTTAAAAAGCAAAAAAAATTGGTGTCCATGTTAATCATTATATATAAAAAAAATATTTATACGTTATTTTTAATAAAAATATTTATTATTTTTTTTAATTTAAATTTATTATAAAATTATATCTATAACTTAAATATTTTAATATCCAATAATAAATTCCATTTTTTTCCAATTAAATATAATAATAATTTTAAATTTTGATTCTATATTATTATAACAAGAAAAAAATAATCATAAAAATTAAATTGAATCATTTAATATTTGTTAAATTTTTTTTGTTAATGTTATTTGAAAATGTTTGACTTTTTATTTATATGTTTATATATCTCATACAATTTTAAAAGTTAATTAAAACTAATATCAAATGAAATATTGACTATTATAATTCAAATATAATTTTTAGGTTAAAGATGTCGAAAGCTTAAACTAATAAAATTAATTGTTAAATTAAACAAAATATAGCTAACTTATAGTGTTAGATTCAATTTTGCCCCGAATGTTTTAAAAGTTTCAATTCTACAATCATTGTTTTATTTTGTTTCAAAAATACCCCGCTAACGTTTTAAAACGAATATATATATAGACACACACACACATATTAGTTCGGCCCCGCATACACAACATCTTCCATCAATATTTCCAAAGACTTACTCGCTTCATATCCACCATTGTTATCCGTTGTTTCGTCTTCTACAACATCACCTTCAATGGCCATGCTTTTAAATTCACAGAGAATTTCATAGGTGTTGTCAACTTCAATGTCTGCAATCTCTTTTTCCCTAATTACTTCCTCTTTGACAAGTATGTTGCTATTCTTGATTGTTTCAAGCGTTTTGACACACTTTAATCTCATCTTCACTATTTGTTCTTTTCATGAAGTTTTTTTTTCCCCAAAACCAAAACAATCTTCTTGATTCTTAATCTGCAGTGAGATATGCTACATGGTGTTTAACAAATGTATTAAACTTTGTAAAAAAAAAATATAAGCTATTTACAGGCTTTTTAACCATAGGAAAACAAACGAATATTTTTTAACCATAGGAAAACAAATGAATAATTTTTATATTTATATCGGGCCAAGGGATAGTCTCAGGTAGACAGTTTCTATGGTAAATTGGTGTTCTTTATGGATTCAATAATCTGATAAACTTCATTCTCATTACAATCCTCCGTTTCTTCTTTTACAACGTCGCACGTGCTCTTAAATTCAAAGATATTTTCATATTTTTTTTAAACTTCCATATCCTTATCTCATCTTCTTCCTCTGCCTCTTTGGCAGTGCTGTTCTTGATGGTGTCTTCAACAACATCCTCCTACAACTTCTACAACTTGGATACAAAACCATTGCAAGTGTACTTAAAAAAAATCCAAAAACTAGTTACACAAGAGGATAAAAAAACATAGATTCTTAGAGACAGCATGACGAAACATGTACAATTTCATTTCATTTGGTTCCTTGGAATTTTCCACACTGTGAGAGTCGAGTAACGAAATTCAACCTGTACCAAACAGAAGATATTGTGTATCAGACCCATATTTCCATTTTTTAAACTCCACATCCTTGTAATCTCTTCCGTATATATCAAACAGGGTGACAAGACCCCCCTTATACAAATTTCGCTTCTCAGCTTTCGTCAAATGTGGAATCAACCTTGTCATAGCGAACGCCTTTTTGATACTCATGAGTTTCCGTTCAGGATTTAGGTCAGTCGACGTGAGAGTTTTCTCAAACATCTCACTGGCCTTACTTTGTCCGACGACTTCAGGGAAATTATTTTCGGCTTTAACCGGTATCTGAATGGCCGGAGACTTACTTGCTTCATTACCACTAATATTACCTGTTGTCTCGTCTTCAACAACGTCCTCTTCAATAACCTTACTTTTAAATTCGCAGAGAATTTTTTAGGCTTTGTAAACTTCAATGTCAGGTAGATTGGTGTTCTTTATGGATTCAAGAATCCGACAAACTTCATTCTCATTACAACTTCTTTGACAGCGTCGCACGTGCCTTGTAAACTTCCATATCTCTTATCTCATCTTCTTCCTCTGCCTCTTTGACAATGTTGTTCTTGATGGTGTCTTCAACAACATCCTCCTCAATGACCGTTCTTTTAAATTCGCAGAGAATATTTGAGGCTTTGTAAACTTCAATGTCAGGTAGATTGGTATTCTTTATGGATTCAAGAATCCGGCAAACTCCGTTCTCATTACAATCCTTGGTTTCTTCTGTGACAACGTCGCACGTGCTCTTAAATTCACATATATTTTCAGAGCATTTGTAAACTTCCATATTTCTTTTTTCATCTTCTTTATTTTCTACCTCTGGCTCTTTGACAGTGTTGTTCTTGATTGTGTCTTCATTCTCGTCTTCACCTTCAGTTCTTCCCATCAAGTACGATAGTTTTTTATTCTAGAATTAGGTATATTTCGAATGTATTAAAGTTCGTTAAAAACAAGAAGCTATTTAATGGGTGAAACCAATTCGATTGTTTAACTAAATTGGAAAAGCCGGACCGGTTCGGTCAACAGTTTTTTTATAGGAACTACAATGATGGACTTTTTCTAGGTTGGGCTGGGCTACAATGGGCTTTTTCTAGGTTGGGTGACCTATATGGGTTGGCCCTTTACTATTTCCATAATAATGAAAAGAAACAAGTAAAATGTCTTTGGTTGTTTTTCAGCCTAGGTCTCCAGGATGGATAACTAGAGCCTGACCAACTATTCCAAGCAACATTTGTTATACAACATTAAGATTAGAATAATATATAATTGATTGGTTTCCAGTTTTAAACCAAACCGGTGCCATTGGAACCGAAAAACCAAAAGAAAAAAAATTAATGTATAATCATAGTTGATTGGAGATGTTTAGTAATAGTGGTATATTTCATTTTAAATATTTTTTACAAGAATAATAAACTGTGGTGGTATCCCTGGAGTTGTTATTTTATTTATTTTTTATTTCTTTATTTAGATGGGTGAAAAATGACTTACATTTACTTCAAATATACAATGGAAGGATTAATCAAAATGATGATAATTTTTTTTTCGTATTATTACATTTTAATACAAATATGCTATTTCAGTAGTTAAATAAAATAACATGGTTTGAAATCTAATATATAAATTTATGAAAAATATCAACATAAAAATAATTGAGACAATGTTGAGAATAGTCACATTTTATGGTCTCATTTCAAAATATAACCACCATTCTCCAATTTTAAAAAATAGCCACTAATTTACTATTACAATAATATTCATTCCAAATAAACCCTCATTTAATTCTTTCCTTATTATTTGAAAAAATGGCTCATCATATGTTCCTACCAGATTGTACATGATTTCAATCATTACTTTTAGAGGCTTTCTAAGCACACGGTACCCGAGGTCTAAAATTTGTATTTTTAGAGGCTTTGTTTTATTTTATAGAAAGGAAGGAAAGTGGGGTCCACTTTTTTGAGTCTGACAATAACTAAATCACACATTATTTGGTTGTGTGTTCAAGTTGCCCAAAGAGTTGTCTTAATCTATTAATATAATATTATTATAATATTAAATGAAATAAATTAAACAAAAAGAGATGGTCATATTTTCTTCTAGAAGACTGAAATGGAACCACATCATTTTTTCTTCCGCTTAGATATCTTCTTCTTCTCTTCCAATTTTTTTCAAATAAGATTGAAATTAAAATTTCCCTCTATTTTTTTTTCCATACATATCATTACATATTCAGCCATACTTCTTGTTTTTGTTTGAGTTTTCATTTTGTTTCTCCTAAAGACAGGGACAGATCTCTTTGTAGACAAGGGGGGCCATGGTCCCCCCATTTTTTTTAAGAAAATTCAATCTCTAATAGTATATTTGGATAGAATTTATAAGTGGCCCCTACAATTTTTATTTCTTTCAATTACACTATTGTTTTCTTTCATGGGCCAAACTTTTAGTTTTTAGGCCCATTTAATTGAATATGTTTTTAACCTAAATCATAAACTAATAACCTAAATCAGTAAGGACAATACTTCCATACTCACTAGTGAGTATGGAAATATACTCACCAATGAGTTGGTTGAATAAGGATTTGCCATGTGTCATATTAACATCTCTCTTCCTTATTAATTTTTCATCTTAATTTCTCTTCAAAATCTCACCATTTTCTCATCCACACCAATACGTAAAACAAGAAAATCCTTTCATATTCCTTTCTCTCTCATAGCAATATCTGTAACACTTTTCTTTCTCTCAATTTCAAAGATAAAGCTAAATTTTTTTTTTTTTATGATACAAAGTCTCCAGTTTTATTATAAGAAAAATGTAACTATTTTTCCTTGTTTATAATATTTCACTTTTTCCTGTACATTCAAAAATATCTACTATTCTTATATCTGCTATTGGTTTTCATTTTTCTTATTTTTTTTGGTTGGTAATGAAATCATTTGAAAAAATAAATAAATCTAACAAATTTTTACCGTTAAATCTAACAAAATAACATTTTTTTCCTGTACATTCAAAATATCTACTATTCTTATATCTGCTATTGGTTTTCATTTTTCTTATTTTTTTTTTTGGTTGGTAATGAAATCATTTGCAAAAATAAATAAATCTAACAAATTTTTACCATTAAATCTAACAAAATAACATTTTTTTCCTGTACAATGTAATAAAATTATTGATTAAATAACATTACACAACTAAAATTTCATAAAATCCAACAAAATATACTTTGCAATCAAAGATAACATCCAACAAAATATACTCCGCAATCAAAGATATTTTTTTCCTCATACAGTGTTCATAATTTCATAACATCCAACAAACTAATGCTTTAAATTTTCCCCATCATCATTACTTGATGGAGTTTTGTTGCCACATGCCGTCAATGATTCCTACAAATGAACACGTTACAAAATATTAGAATTGAGTTTATTAAAAAAATAATTAAGATATATTAAATTTAGATTTTACCTGAAGCAATTGAGTAAATGATATATTGTTACTCCACTGAGATATATCAATATTTGTATTCATAGGTATTGCTGCTTGTTCAGTTGGAATTGATGACGAACCATGCACCTGTCAAATTAAAAATTTTAATTTTTAACAAAGATTAAAAAATAAATGTTTTCAAGAATACTTTGATTGTATCCCTGATAAAAAAAAACATAGGAAATAATCAATATTAAATATTTTAAAATTAATATACTAGTATTTTATGATTGTACCTGTGCAAACATTTGTTGACTTGATGAAGAAGCCTTTTTGAATTTCACATTTTGTTTGCGTCTCCTCTTTTCGAGTGGATCTTTCAATCGATTACGAGGGCGACCAACTGTAGGCTTTCTTTTAACTCCACATAATTTCATTTCTTCCCCTTTTGAACTATTCCCAATTAAAGTTGAATCGAGAATACTGTTGAGATGGTTATTTTCTACAAAAATATTTTTCTTCATCTCTTCCAAATCTCTAAGCAATTGAATAAATTTTTGAGATGCATGTTCAAATAACTTCTCATGTTCAGCTCCAAGTGAAGTAATTTGACAAAAATTACGACATAAGTGATTGTAACGCTTTCCAGTGGATTCTTTAAGACTTTCGTTAATCTCAGACATTTGATAGCTCAAATCACTAGACACCTTTGCATCTTTTGTCCACCTTTTCAAAATGAATGGAGCAGGGATTCTTTTTGCATTTTTTTTATCAAGTACCTTCAGTGCATGACTACACAAAATACCAATAAAAGTGAATTTCATTCAACTACAAGTGACAACTTGTGTTGAAGTGTCATATTTGACCAACCAATGATGTGATTTTCCAACAAATGAAACTCTGTACTCTGCAATATTATCAGTCTTACTAATCTTGTAGATATTACAATTAAGAATATCCATGTACTCTTTCTGAAATAACTTAAAAATTTCTGGAGTATATATTTCTGCCCCATGTTGTAACATTTCTGCATTTGTCGATAAAAAAGGTGTTGTTTGATTCATCTTGAAATCAGCAATCAATTCCTCATATCGCCTATCATCTAAAACCCTTTCATAGTGTTCAAAAAAGAACAAAATATTGTGACTAGGCTTTAAATATTTCTTCAAAATATTGTTCATGCCTTCACTACGTTGCGTGCTCTTCATGTCACTGTAAAAGTATGTCGCCCATAAACCATTGCCCACTTTTCTCAGTCGAACAAATCATTTAACCACTTATTATCTCCAAAATTATACATTTCAAGCATTTTTTGCCATGCAAACAACCATTCATCTTCATCTTCATAATCATACATACAAGTATTAAAGTCGTGAACAAATTCTTTTGATCTATGAAACACATGACTTAAATTCTTAGCAGCATTCTGAAAAATATGCCAAACACATAGTCTATGATGAGTGTCAGGAAAGATATCACATATCGCTTTAGCCATTGCTGCAGATTGATCAGTAATGATTGTTTTTGGGTGCTTTCCAGACATTGCACCCAAAAAAGTTTCAAACAACCACTTAAAAGATAATGCAGTTTCATCATAAAGTAAAGCCGCACCAAATATAACAGTTTGTTTATGATGGTTCACCCCAATAAATGGTGCAAATGGTCGATCAAACTCATTAGTACGATAAGTGGTGTCAAAACAAATAACATCTCCAAAAAGCTCATAATCATGAATGGAACGTGCATCTGTCCAAAATATATTAGTAATCATATCATCTTCATCAACTTGCAATGCATAATAAAAAGAAGAATTTCCCATTTGCCTTCTTTGAAAATATTGTAAAATTACTCCCGCATCTCCTTTTTCTATTTTTGCTTTTCTCTCCTTGTGTATATAATTTCTGTAATCTTTATCCAAAAACCCCAAATGTTCTCTACCACCAACCTCCCTACTCATCAAATCCATAGTTGCTTTAATTGAAATTCCCGATCTATCGGCATCGTAAGCTAAGGATTTTTGGGCCTTAGAAATACTCCTATTGACTTTTAAAATATGCTTCATTGGTGTTCTAACAAGGTCATGGTTATGGTTGCTATTAAATGACACAACTTTGAATTGACCATTCTTTTCAAGCAAGCATACTATATGGGCTTTACATCCTGTCCTAGAATTTGGTTGAATATATGAAGTAGGCTCTATTTGCTTGTTCACCTTGCGAAATCCTTCTTTTGAACAACAAAAGACCACTCTTGAAACATCACCATTCTTATTCTTTTTATTATGATGTTTCCTTACATTAAAACCAAGTCGTCCTCCATATTTGGCATAAAATTTGTATGCACTCTCACATGAACTAAACTCCATTCCAACATATGGCTCTTCAATTTCAACTTGAATATCAACATTGGGCTCTACATTATCTTGCAAATGATCTTCAAAATTATTGAAAGATTGCCCATCTAAGTTTGTACTTTCTATATTCTCCATGCCTTCAAGTATTAATATTCAAAGATGCATGCATAAAAAAATACAATTAGAATATACTAAAACATTACACTTATGTGCATTGCTTACATAATATGTGAAATTGATAAAACAAAAATAAATAAATATGACAGAGACTTCAAAAATACAAAATAAGAAAATTATTATTATGAATTTTATTATTTTTATGTTGAGAGCTTACCTTAAGAATGTAGAATAACAACAATAAAAAAAATCCAAGCTCCTTCTTTGTACTTGTGGTCTTGAATCCCTATTCAAAATAAATTATTAAAAAATTATTTAAGGAACATGAAAAACAAACAGATATCTATACAATAAATGTTTCAAAATAAAATTTGAGAATCTTGAAAATTTTGACTATTTGAGAGGAGTTTTTTTTTGTTTTATAATTTAAAATCTTAAAATTTCTTGTAGAGAATCTTGAAGTTCAGAAAAAAAAAGTGAGAATCATGAATAAGAAAAAAAAAGGATTAAAGAGTGATGAACTTTACAACAACTTAATCATGTATTATGAAAAAAAATAAGTCTAAAATTCTCAATAAAAGAAATAGAAAGTTATACAATAAGAAAAGAAGCGAGTACCTTTTTCTTAATAATAAAAATGGAGATTCTATTGAGAGAAAGGAAAGTGTTAGAGATTGCTAAATCTGTAGAATAGAGAGAGAAAGGAATATGAAAGGATTTTCTTGTTTTACGTATTGGTGTGGATGAGAAATGGTGAGATTTTGAAAGAGAAATTAAGTGAAAAATTAATAAGGAAGAGAGATGTTAATATGACACATGGCAAATCCTTATTCAACCAACTCATTGGTGAGTATATTTCCATACTTACTAGTGAGTATGGAAGTATTGTCCAATCAGTAATGTATCTTTTCTGCCAAGCCAATTGACGATTCATTGTTCTAAATTCAACAATTTCAGAAGTTTTCAAACATTTAAAACAGTGGCGGTGAGGAAATATTAAAGCTATTGGTATTGCACGTATTCTATTCAATTGATAATCTATTCAATTCCCGTACGTATTCTCTTATCGCTCATATTTATTGATTAATCTCTCTTTTCATTTCCTCGTTAAAATTATTGTGAGTGCTAAACTTCAATAATTTTAAAGGAAAACAATAACTGAAACTTTAATATTACTTGTTAAATATTGTGTTTATCAAATTTTCAGAAGTTTTAATACTCTCAAAAGTCATTGTGGGTGCTATTCAAACGTCAAAATTTGTGGTAAGGCTTAATCAATTTTATATTATTTTAAACATTTATATCTTTTTTCTTTGTCAAATATTAAATTATGGTTATATATAATTTTTTTAGGGGAATTTGTTTATTTTGATTGAAGATATTTCATCTGTATAATGGTGAAACCCCAAAAAACACTTGATGTATTTTTTAAGAGAAAGGACTCTGAGAGTTTAGAAACGACAGTAGCAGCTAGCATCGATAATTTGACTCCTGATCACCAACAGTCTTCTAAAAAAGCTAGAGTAGAACATGAGAAATTTGATCAACCTTTAGAACGAGATCCAGGATTACGACGTCAAATATGGGAATATCCTATTAATTTACAAGATGAAATTCGTCGAGCCTATATAAAAGAGGGATCTTATCAATTTATTCTTTCAGAGTATCCACGTTCTGGGTTAGAAAAGCATTCTCGTATATTTCAATCTGCATGGTTTAAATTATTTTCTTGGTTAGAATATTCTCCATCAAAAGATGCTGCTTTTTGTCTTCCTTGTTTTATTTTTTCAAGAAAACCATCAGGACGCCCTGGATCTCATGCATTTACAATTGAAGGCTATCGAAATTTGAAGAAAGTTAACAATGGTAAGAGATGTGCTTTCCTCAATCATATTGGTGACAATCCTTGCTCACCACATAATATTGTCGTACAATTATGTGATGGCCTTATGAATCAATCAAGACATATTGATAAGGTGATGAATGCCCAAACATCAGAGCAAGTTTCTAATAATCGATTACGACTTAAAACCTCAATTGATTCAATTAGATGGTTGACATTACAAGGTTGTGCTTATAGGGGTCGTTATGAAAGTTCAAATTCAAGAAATCGAGGGAATTTTATTGAGATGATAAAACTCTTATCAACATATAATGAACGAGTTGCAAATGTTGTTTTAGAGAATGCTCCTGCAAATGCTAAGTATATTACACCATCAATTCAGAAGGAAGTTTTGCACATTCTCTCCAAGAAAGTAAAAGATAAGATTCGTTAGGATATCGGAGATCCTAAATTTTGTATTATTATTGATGAAGCACGAGATGAGTCAAAAAGAGAGCAAGTAGCTCTTGTTTTAAGATTCATTGATCAAGATGGTTATATAAGAGAGTGCTTTTTTAGTCTTGTGCGTGTCAATGATACTACAACAATAACTTTGAAAAAATAATTATCAAAGGTTATTTCTCATTTCAATCTCAATATCAATAACATTCGAGGTCTAGGATACGATGGTGCTAGTAATATGCGTGGTGAATGGAAGGGTTTACAAACATTATTTCTTAATGAGTGTGCGAATGCCTGTTATATACATTGTTTTTCTCATCGTTTGCAATTAGCCTTAGTTACAGCCTCAAGAGATGTTATTCTTGTTCATCAATGTTTTTCAAAATTAAATTTTGTCATCAATATCATTACTGCTTCTTCTAAACGACATAGTGAATTGCAGTTTGTTCATTACATAGAAATCAATCAGTTACTAGATATGGATGAACTTAAGAGTGGTAGAGGAGCCAACCAAATTGGTACTTTACAAAGAGCTGGAGAAACACGTTGGAGCTCTCATTTTCACTCTATTTGTAGTTTGATAAAAATGTTTGGTGCAACTAGTTCAGTACTACAAAATATTAGTGACGGAGGAACAACTTATTCACAACGTGGAGATGCGTCTCGCATATAAAGATATTTCTTCTTTTGAATTTGTATTCATTTTACATTTGATGAAAGATATTATGGGCATCACTGATATTCTTTGTCAAGCTCTCCAACAAAAATCTCAAGACATTGTAAATGCTATGTAATTGGTCACAACAACAAAAAACCTGATTCAGAACTTGAGGGAAAAAGGTTGGGATATTTTGCTTGAAACAGTAAAATTATTTTGTGAGAGATATGAAATTGAAATACCTGATATGAGGGCTCAATACATAAAAAGACGTGGTAGATGTCGTCAACAACAAGATCATATTACAATGGAGCATTATTATCGGATTGATATATTTACTGCAACGCTTGATTCACAATTATATGAGTTGAATAGTAGATTCAACGAGAAGGCGGTTGAACTTCTTATACTGAGCTCAAAATTGAACCCCAAAAATGGCTACAAATTGTTTGATGTTGATTCTATCTCTAAGCTTGCAAAGAATTTTTACTCTCAAGATTTCACAGAACAAGAGATACTTCATTTGCGTTTCCAACTGCAACATTATATATTAGATATACCTCACCATCCACACCGAAAAAACATGTCTACAATTTCAGAACTTTGTCGTGGCTTAACTGAAACAGAAAAATCAAAGGTTTATTATTTAATTGATCGACTCATTCGTCTTGTACTGACGCTTCCTGTATCAACAACTACAGAACGAGCTTTTTCTGCTATGAAGATAGTCAAAACAAGATTACACAACAAAATGGAAGACGAGTTCCTTGAAAATTGTTTGACTGTCTACATTGGAAGGGAAATTTCTGAAACTTTTAGTTCTGATTCGATTATAGATGATTTTTACAATATGAAGGAACGTCGGGTGCAACTTTAATTGTTATGTTTTTTTATAACTACTTTAATTGTTATGTTATTCGACTATATTTTTCGTAAGACTTTATATTCATATTGAGAAATTCATATTCATCATCCATGTTTCGAAGTGTCTCCATCCATTACTTTTTAAGGTAATTTAATACAAAACCAAACGTTATAAATAGTTGTCCATTCTCTCTGTTCAGTTTTAATTCTTTTCTCTTTTTTTTCTTCATATTTTAGGAATGGTAACGAGTTTAGTACAATGAGTACATAATGGTGGCGAAACACATGAAGTACAATGAGTACATAATGTACAAAATATACTTGTTCTACCGACAATACACGAAGAACCAGAGAATAATTTTCAATTATAGAAGATGGCTGTCAAGGTGTTGGCGCTCAAGAATAATTTTCATTTTAGTGTTGTTCTAAGAGTTTAGTATAGGACGTACTAATTTTACTGTGTTATATACATACAATACCGATTGTACATACAATATTATATATAGTACCCTTTTAAATAAATATCCACTTTTAGATTTTCCATCCCCAAAATACCCTTTTGTATATTTACCAACCATTTTTTTTAATAAATGGCCACAAATGTACAGTGTCTATGGCCATACAATTTATACCAAAATTTAAATGATGGTTTAGTGTGACTGGTGTCTTATCAGTACTTTATGTCAGATTTGTTTTTTATTTATAGCCATACTTTGTGTTTTCTCAAATTTCAATGAAAGTATTGAATCTTCTCAAGTAAGTTTTATACTTTTTGTGGAAGGTTTGTTCCAATCTTTTTTCCGAAAATGGCCACTCCCTTTTAATTTCTCCATTGTTAGTGTATCTTCATTTACCAATCGAAGCATGAGAGGAGGTTTGTTTCCCTTTTTTATTTTCTGTTGTATTTACGTTTTCAAGTCTATATCCAACTCCATAGATCATTTTTTTATATATCATTATGTTTCTCAGTTTTTAAAGATTTTTCAATATTTCAGTTTTTATTTATACATAATTTAATGCCATCAATTTTACAGTTATACGGTAAATATACAAGTTATACCAATCATATATATTGCACATACCAGTTGTACGTTATAAACATGTTATAACACAGAACTATCAGAATACATACTGTATTAGTTATAATTGATGGGTGTCGAAACCACAAAAAATAATTACTTACTCTCGGGATTTAGAATTCTGTAGTAGTGGTGAGTAAGGTCGATCTCCACAGGGAAAAGAGAATTAAATTAAAGTTAGTAAAAACGGGGGGTTTTGAGTTTTGGAAATAAAACAGAAAATCAATTAAAAAGAAATAAAATCAATAGAGAAAGCTTTCAACTAAAGGTTAATCTCGGTCATGGTTCATGGATTTGATCATTGATTACTAAACATGCATTCCTAAATTCTTCTCTAAATTAGTTGGGAGTTGCCGGAACAACAAGTGCTCTTCCTTAAATTCTCAATAGTCAAGATACGATCTAATGACTACTTCCCTAATTAACAGATAACCCTAGAATATGATAATAAGATTTAACCCTTTAACAGGATTAAGATGAGAAGAACCCAATTCTAACTAACAAACACAGTACGACCGATTCATTTAAGTTAGATCATAAATTCCCATAACATAAATTAAAAAGTGTCCTTAATCAATTTATGCTATCATGCTACTTGTATTAGAACAATTAAACAATTATGGATTTAAACGTTCTAACTAGCAATATGAAAAATTAACAATTGAATATATGGCCACTATGCACAACAATTAACTAACAATAAAATATGCAAAGAGAAAGCATGAATAAAGAGAAAATAGGAATAAAATTAAGAGCAAAACCTCACAAATTCATAAACCAAACCTGGATAATCCTCTAGTCGGAATAAATAAATTAGCTAGAAAACATATAAAAAACTATCTAAGAGTACTAAGAAAAATAGGGGAAGAAGATATTTTGAATTAGGGTTCAAAAGGGTCTTTAAATAGGCAAAATTAGGATAAAAACGGATAAATATTAAAGAAAATCGGCTCTAACCTCTTCCCAAGCCGCCGTCTGAGTCGTCTAAGCCGCCAAGCCGCCGCCAACTGTCGCCTGATGTGTGAGGAGCTACACGCGCGAGCCGCAAGGGAGCTGAGCCGGATTGGTTGAGCCGCAAGCGTCTGGCTAATGATATGTGGAGCGACGTGTCGCCATTCAGCGGGCGACACGTCGCTTGCTGCTGGCCCATAAGATGATAATGCGCACTGACGTCCTCATGACATCAGCGCACCTATTTTTCCCTTCAGTGATGACGTCAGCCGCCCGAATTTAAGCATTTTTTAATATTTTCTCGTCGCTGTGGCCACGGCCCTCTGGCTTTTGGCTCGGAATTTGATTTTTGGTCTCAGTCGCGGCCATGGATTCCATGGCCGCAGCGATGGGTCTTTTTCAACACTAAAATGGGCACAACTTCTTCGTTTTAAGTCCGATTTGAGAGCCATTTTCGCCTATGTTCATGAAATTCAACGATTAATAATATTATGGACATTTGAATCAATTAACATTCATATTTTAAATTTTTTTTGGAGATTTTATCACTAATAAACACGCGTAAATTACGAGTTATCAATAATTAGATTGTACCACACAAATATGCAATACTAAAATCCCACAAGCACAAATTGTACATATTAGTTGTTGAAATTGCAATAATAGGAAAACGGTAACTGAAAAAGTACTAAATGTTCTCCAAATTTCAATGTAATGTTACATCATTCAAAGTTTTCTCTTCTTCGCGCCTCTGTACACTAACCTGATGTTTTGATCCTGAATCCATTCTGGTTTTTTTCCTTTTGGACCCACCACCATCCTGATTTTTTCCCGTTGTAGTGGCCCATTACAAAAACCCCATATATTAAGAACAGAGATGTTGAAATAGCCATGCAAAAGTTAAAAATGTAAGTGAAATTTCATTTTTGGCCACAACCGGATGAACACAGTGAACTATAGAGAGATGATCACGATGAACACGATGATTTATTTCCAATTTTTGGCCACAACCGGATGAACACGATGAACTAGAGAGAGAGGGAGTTGGTGAAAAGTAAATTTTCTTAAAAAATGAATTTTCAATGACTAAAGGTGGTTTTGTGTTTCTTGAGGTGGCTATTTAGTGAAAAATTGAGGTGGCCATATCCTGAAAAAAAATATGGTTTTGTGTTTCTTGAGGTGGCCATTTCCTAAAAATTGAGGTGGCCATTCTTTGAAATCCGCATATAACAGATACTATGACTGATTGTGATTGACAGCTTCACCTACTTCTACTGTTTGCCTCAGAAATTGGTATTGCAACTCATGCTGCCGATTAGGGTATAAAAGGTATGGAAAACTGATGATAATGATTATACAGGCTATATTTTGTAATGTAAAAAATGGTGGCTATATTTTGTTACATATTACTAAAAAAAAGGCTATTTACAATATTATCTCCAAAATATAAATAATATATATCAAATGTCAATTTGATAATCTTATATGTTGAACTTTAAGGGTAGTTTGATTTTAATTTTATTCTTTACTTTCACCGAACTAGTCTTTATCCATTGAGTTCTTACAATAAAACTATAATGTAATAAGGATATATATATATATATATATATATATTTTAATTTTATTTCAGGTATGAAGAATGCATTCTCCGAATTGATTAGGGGCTCTTATTAATAATGTGGGCATCCATCTTAAAACCAATTGGTAATGAGAGGAGTGGCTCTTAGACTTTATAAATGTTGTTAGGTCCTTTCATCTTTCCAATGTAGGATTCTTAACATGCCCCCTTAAGATGGTGCCTCTTTCGGGCTCATCAATGTTAGGTCAGATCCCATTTTTGGACCGGATGCTCATTTGAGCTTTGTTTGGCTCTGATACCATATTAATAATGTGGGCATCCATCTCAAAACCAATTGTTAATGAGAAGAGTGTCCTTAGACTTTATAAATGTTATTCTTTCCGATGTGGCATCCTTAACAGCTCTAAGGATTTTTTTTAACTCAGTTCACTAGTTTTGTAAGCCTATCCTCAGTTTAGAATTGTTCTATTCTAGTTTCTAATTTCTAACCATAAGAGTTCTAACCTTAAAAGTTTTGAAAATTGTTATGCTATAAAAAGTTTTTTTTTTTAATTGTTCTAAATAGTCCCATAAAGTTAGTTGGTTACTGGTTGAGGTGAAAATATAATCTAAGAAATCAAAATATGATATGATAACTCACGTACAAAAGTTACTGATATTATTAATAAATCGAGAAATTATTGGATGTGACAATTTATATGACTTATGTACCCATAGCTCAATAAATTTATAGTTTTAATATATAGTAGAGAGAGAAAACAGTTACATAAATATAGATTTAATAATTTATGAATGAAGAGTTATATTATGGTAGCTTCATTCTATAATTTATCATAGTAAAAGACGTTTAGATCATGTGACAATTGGAAGAAAAAAAGTAAATAATAAGATGAAAAATATATGGTCCATCTTATCACAAAAATTAGTTTTTTTATAACTTCTAGTACCATTTGAAAAAATGTTTCATAGGATTGAAAAAAATCTCTCATTTCCCTCCGAAAACAAATAACTCCATAACCAAAAAACATACAAATTATTTCATATTTGTTGGGAATCCCTTCTCTCCTCTTTTATTCTTGTGATGGTTTCATTTCGTTTCACTTTCAAATCTCGTTTCAGGTCTATAGAGAGATCTCGGGGCAGGTCGTGATGCCAAACCTTTTACTCGTCACATGTGAATTTCCCATTTTTATGATTAGAAAGCAAGTCAAGTCTGTGGGGGCATTTTGTCAACGAGCTAAGACATGAACCATTATTGAAAATGAGATTATTTGGTTTCTCTCCCGTGATTTGATTTTCACAAATCTTAGCCTTTAAATTTCTCAATTGATTGATTAGTGTTTTATTTCATTCAGAACAAATTTTACCTTTTTTAGAGAACATATTGATATCTTTAAATGTATTTGGCTAATCATAAAGCAGTCACCATTATCAGCCTTGTCCCCTTTTTAAACTCCAAATCAGCTGCTGTCCCTAAGACCACAACCACCAACATTATTGCCACTAAAATTACAAAATTACCCCAACTCTAATTAAGTAATTGAATTTGTTCTTTTTAGCCTGTGAGTAGTTAATTACAGATTTTCAATATGTTAATTCTCCTCTATAGGTAGTTAAAAGTAATTTTTCTCTCCTTTTATACTAGATAAATTGATGTAGTAGAAGAAAGATGAAAATTGTCTTCCCATCAATATAATGCTGGGTTCAGTTATTTTATTTATATTTCTTTATCTTTAAAGAAGACAACACTGTGGTTAGAAAGTAACTCTAAACTGATAATAAATTTATGGGTAAAATACAATTTTAATCCCAAAACTTTCACTCGAGTTACATTTTCGTCTCTAAACTTTCAAAAGTTACATTTTGTCTCTGAACTTTACGATTTGTTCTGTTTTAGTCCTTTTGATTGTGTTTTTTCGTCTAGGACACTAATGGATGGCTTATGTGATATGTAATTGATTATGTGACATTTATATAAATATACAGTGATGTTAAATGACGTGGAAAAATGAATGTACAACAATGTTTAAAACTCAATTAAAGAGAAAATGATGATATTAATGTATATTCGTTTTTCTATATCATTTAACCTCACTACATGATTTCTATAATGTCACATAATCAATTACATGCCACATTAAGATCCCCGTTAGTGTCTCAGACAAAAAAAAACTGATAAGCGGAAGCCATATGTTAAATCACCAATTGAACCAAAAGCTTAAGCCAATGGTTCAAGGTAAATTTAATCATATATCTTAACACTCCCCCTCACATGTGGGCTTGAATATTTACACAATACCCAAACATGTGGAATATTTAAATGGGGAGGAAATTAGAGCAAATGACATAATGGAGGTTTGATCTCAGGACCTCCTGCTTTGATACCATGATAAGAAGGAAAATAACAAAGGCAAAAGTGGAAATCTCTCATTCTTAGGGATATTTGAGAGCCACCGATGGTTATATAATAAAAACCCATATAGCTTTACAAGAAAGGTAACGACTAGTTACAGTATAAAAAGAATGCATTTATTATGTACAAATGAGCTACCGTTAATTATGCAAGATATATCAAATATGATTTCCAATAAAAACACAGACAAAATGACTAAAACGAAACAAATTGTAAAGTTCAGGGATGAAAAATATAACTTTAGAAAGTTTAAGAATGAAAATGAAACCCGGGTGAAAAAGTTCAGAAACCAAAATGATATTTTACCCAAAAATTATTTTCCTTAACATAATGGGTTGCACAAAACGCAAAAGGATACGGGTCACACTCCACCCTCATCAAAATCCTCACTCTATTAAGGTAGATAATAGATATATAATGGGTTATTAGACTATTATCAACAAAATATAAATGAGACGATGACTCTTATTTTAAAAAGCGCTCATATTGTATTAAATAAGTGAGGCATTAATAACACTATAAACAAAATTTAAAAATATTAAATAATTATTTAAATATTCGAATATTTTTTAAATGCATCTTTAATTAATTATATACATATTCTTTTAAAAAATATTCTTAATAGTAGAAATTCAAAATTAATACTTGTTATTTAGGTTATGAAAAGTAAGAATAAAACAAATATTTTATAGAAAGATCCTTGTTTTAATTCCACACACATCGGATAATACCTGGATACTTGGAAAAAAAAACAATTGAAATGTTCTTGAAAAATGTCACCTTAAATACATTGTATCGTCTTTCTCAAATTTCCATTGATAAGAAAAAATTAGAAATTGAAAGAGAGACTAAATGAATTAACAATATTATCAATTGAAAAAGAAAATTCATGAACTTAAATTATCAAAATTTAATAAAAGAAATTGCATCTCAAAACGTAAGAAAATAGAGTTTGGATCAATACTAAAAAAAAAATATTGTTGGAGAACAGTTTGATTTGACTTATAAAGGCTGTTGTTATTCCAGACAAGAGCTTAACTTCAAACAATCCTTAAATAAAAAATATAGATAAATAAACAAAACACTTCCTGTTCATCACTTTACCTACAGAAACCACGGCAAAGATAGTTATAATTCTGGCTTAAAATTAGTAAGAAAATGCCCTTCCAAGAAGAAATTCTATTGTACAAAGCTGTAAAAATGAGGAAACTGAGTTTAATTCAGGCATTGTTTTTTCCTGCAATTGATGAGAACAGAGTTTTCTTTTTCCTCCATTGATCATATATTAGAAGGTTAAGAGGCTAAGCTTTAACACACTCATGAAGATCAAACTCTCACAAATATTGGCAACAGAATGAATAACTGCTGACACTAATACAATCAAATAGTTGGTGATATAGTCATTGAAGGTAGTTGTATCCCAGGCCTTGACGTCCATCCCTTGCGATTTCTATATTCATTAATGGCCTGCAATCGCTTCCTCTCTTGAGAGGCACCTTGTGCAAGTTTAAACGCCTGCATGAAACACAGCGGAAGTATTAAAGAAACAACATATATCGTCAAAGATAATTAAACTCGACGTTATATGATGGTACCTTTGGAACAACCAACTTTGGTGGAGCTTCAACCACATCTCCAAATTTGACTTTCTCATGTTTTGGGAAGTCTAGTAGATCTTCTTCCGTCTTAGCTTTTTGATGTTTATTTTTTTTCGCCTCATGATATCTAATAACATAAATGCAATGGCGTATCTGTTAGAGAAGGAAACATTCACTATTTGATCATGATGCAAATACAATGATTTCAGGAAACCATAGACAACACAAAGAAAATCAAAATCAAGTGATCTATTATTGTTTTGGCTCTATTTTCTAAATCTTGATTCACAGTTGCTGTTATTCTGATCATCCAGACCACATAAAGAAGATAAACAAATGAAATATCTAGTCTACACAAATTTAAATTTTTTTACTGCCACGGACAGTTGCAACCCATTTAAATCGGTCCAGTTCTAATGATCCCAATCACATTATTTAATCATACTTCAAGGCCTGGGATGATCACTAAGTCGGTCAGATCATCCAATTCAACAAAAAGTTCTATATGTAAATTAAGTGGCCGGCCACTTGAAAGTGGTTATAACGATTTACAAATTACAAGGGAGAAATGTACTCAACATCCTCATCATAAAGCTCAACTATTGCTTCCCAGTTTGTTAAGTTCTAAAGTAAACCCTACGTAATGTGGTGCATCATGCATTGAAATATTGAAAATGATTCATTGTTTATAATTAGTAATTCAAATACTCATGCTTCTAATTCTTGCATTATCAAATTAGAAATAATCAGCATTAGATTAATGAGAATGGTAAAAAACCATGTCATACAGATACACCTGTTATATTGTGAAGACAATTAAACAATTAAGAAATTGTTTTCTAAAGCCCAATATGTGTTGAGCCCAATATATAAAGTCATTTGTATTTTTTGACTTTGTATGTACACATCACGTGGGCTGAAGGTCAAAATTTGGTTTTGGTGATTAATTTGCATCGTGAAGCGTGATGGCCAACTTATTAAGCAAGTAGGTCAATTCATATGTCTTTGCACATGAATTGAGACGGTGGCATATATATATGAATTGTGATTGTGAGGCGGTGATTTTTTTTTTTTGTTAAAAAATTACGAATTGGCAGAGACGGTGGCTTCTGTGGGTGAGAAAAACAGTGAGGGTTTTGTGAGAGTTGTGAAGTATTGTATTGAATATTTCTATTGTAACTCTGATTCATCATAATAAAATCTGCAGCGGTAGCAACTGGACGTAGCCCAACAATTGGGGTGAACCAGTATAAATTTCGGTGTCGTATTTCTTCCCTTTTACCTTATTGTTATTCCGCATTATCGTTCTTGTGTGAATTTTTAGGCGTCGCGAACCTATCGATTCCCTAACAACTGGTATCAGAGCTCTGGTTATAGTTGAAGAACGATGTCTAATCGGGAAGAGAATTCGAATTTGGGAATTGCAAAATTTGACGGCAATGATTTTGTCTTCTGGAAGATGCAAATAGAGGATTATTTGTATAGCAAATCCCTGGAACTACCATTGGGACCGAAACCGGCTGAGATGAAAGATGATGAATGGAATAGGTTGGATAGGCGGGTAGTTGGCGTCATCCGTTTGACTTTGGAGAAGAGCGTGGCTCATTCGGTATCAAAGGAGACGACTACTATAGGCATAATGAAAGCCCTATCTAACACGTATGAAAAACCTTCTGCGAATAATTTACTTACCAAATTATTCAACTTGCAAATGACAGAAGATCAAACTGTTGGCTCACAGATTAATGAGTTGAGTATTCTGATAGATCAGTTAGCCTCCATCAAAATTAAATTTACTGATGAGATTTATGCAGTGATTTTGCTTAAATCTTTGCCTGATAGTTGGGATACAATGAAGACAGCTATTTCTAACTCACTTGGTGATCGTGAGTTGACTCTTTCTGAAATTAAGAATGCGGCACTAGCAGAAGAAGTTCGCAGGAGACAAAAAGGTACTACTTCCGGTTCGGTTCAAGATCGAATGTAGAAAGAGGCAGGAGCAATAACAGGAATGATAGAGGTAACTGGGAATCGGGAAACTCAAAGAATCATATAAGGAAGTCCAGAAACAGTAAAGTTGAGTGTTGGAATTGTGGTAAAATGGGGCATCTGAAAAAGAATTGCAGGGCTCCTAAGAAGTATGAGAACAAAGAAGATGGTGCAGCTAATGCAGTGATTGAGGAGGTACATTATGCTTTACATCTCTCAGTTGTTGATTCTCATCATTCTTGGGTTATTGATTCAGGTGCATCTTTCCATACTACTTCACATCGGGATATTCGGGAAAACTATGTCGCAGGAAATCATGGTAAGGTACATCTCGCTAATGGGGTACCCTTAGATGTTGTTGGTATAGGTGATGTCAGTTTAAAGACAGCGAACGGGTCAGTTTGGAGGATTTTCAAGGTAAGACACGTACCTAGCCTAACAAAGAACTTGATTTCAGTTGGCCAGTTAGATAATGAAGGATATACAATATCTTTCGGTAATAGATCTTGGAAAGTTACTAAAGGTGCCATGATATTTGCTCGAGGATGCATGGAGGGGAGTTTATATTATAGCTCCAGTAGTAGAGATATGATTGCAGTGACAGATTCTACCGACATATCTGAATTGTGGCATAACAGGTTGGGACATATGAGTGAGAAGAATATGAAAATTCTTCACTCTTCAGGGAAGTTAGAAGGGCTCAAATCAATTGAGCACAAGCTTTGTGAGAGTTGTATTTTCGGGAAACAGAAAAAGGTCAGCTTTTCACAAGTGGGAGTAGAGCCAAAGAAGATCAAATTAGAATTGGTTCATACTGATGTATGGGGGCCCACTCCAGTCACTTCTCTTGGAAGTTCCAATTATTACGTGACTTTCATTGACGACTCAAGCAGAAAGGTATGGGTCTATTTTCTCAAACATAAATCTGATGTGCTTAATGCTTTCAAAATTTGGAGAGCTATGGTTGAGAATGAGACAGGTTTAAAAGTGAAGAACTTGAGGTCAGATAATGGTGGAGAATACAATAGTAGGGAGTTCAAGCAGCATTGTGCAGAAAACGGTATTGTGATGGTCAAAACTATTCCAGCCTCCAGGGACACCACAGCAGAATGGTGTGGCAGAAAGGATGAACAGAACGTTGTGTGAACGTGCCAGAAGTATGAGATTACACTCTGGGTTGCCTGAGATGTTTTGGGCAGAGGTGATCAATAGGAGTCCTTCTACACCACTAGACTTGAAATTGCCTGAGGAAGTCTGGAGCGATAAGCAGGTAAACCTTTCCCATCTAAAGGTTTTTGGCTGTGTTTCTTATGTACATGTTAATGCTGTTGACAGGAGTAAATTAGATGCTAAATCCACTAAATGCTATTTTATTGGATATGGCGGTCTTGAGATTGGTTATAGATTCCGGGATGACCGAACCTGAAAATCATCAAGTAAAGATGTGATCTTCAACGAAAGGTTCTTTATAAGAACAAGGGGCAAATTGAGGCGGGGGATCGAGAGATAGATGGAAAGTCTATTGAGGTTATTCAGTTAGAGGATCTTCCTGAGATTGAGACAGAAACTGCAGAGGTTGAAGTTCAAAACAGTATTGCTCCAGAAACAGAAGTTATTGAGACAGAATCAGTTCCAATAACTCCCCCTACAGCTGCTAGGAGATCTAGCAGGACTATTAGACCACCACAGAGGTATTCTCCTTCACTTCACTATATTTTATTGACTGACAGAGGTGAGCCTGAGTGTTATGATGAGGCGATTCACATGGAAGACTCTGTCAAGTGGGAGCTTGCCATGAAAGATGAGATGGATTCATTGATGACGAATCAGACGTGGCAGCTTGCTGAGTTACCCAGGGGTAAGAAAGCTTTGCATAATAAATGGGTTTACAGAATAAAGCAGGAACCCGATGGCAGCAAACGGTATAAAGCAAGGCTTGTAGTCAAAGGCTTTCAGCAAAAGGAAGGTATTGACTTCAATGAAATATTTTCTCCTGTTGTTAAATTGACTACTATTAGGATCTGATTATCGATAGTGGCGAAGAGGATTTGTTCTTGGAACAGTTAGATGTAAAAACGGCTTTCCTCCATGGTGATTTAGAGGAAGAGATTTACATGGTTCAACCACAGGGGTTTTGTAGTACAGGGAGAGGAGAAAATGGTGTGCAAACTTGAAGAGCTTGTATGGTCTCAAACAGGCTCCTAGACAAGGGTATATGAAGTTTGGATGTGTTTATGTGTAGCAACGGTTTCCGAGATGTCAGGCGATCATTGTTGTTACATCAGCGTCACGGTAATTCTTACATTATCTTGCTTTTGTATGTCGATGACATGTTGATTGCAGGGGCTAGCAAACAGGAAATTGATCAACTCAAAAGTGATTTATCAAAAGAGTTTGCTATGAAAGATTTAGGTGCTGCTAAACAGATTCTTGGGATGAGGATTGAGAGATCTGATGGTTTATTGACTTTGTCACAGGCAGATTATGTGAAAAAGGTTTTGAGCAAGTTTCACATGGAGAATGCAAAACCAGTGAGTACTCCTTTAGCTTCTCATTTTAAATTATCTAAAGAGTATTCACCCACTTCGCAGCGGAGAGAGATCAAATGGATAGAGTGCCTTATGCTTCAGCTATAGGCAGTCTTATGTATGCTATGGTTTGCACCAGACCAGACATTGCACATGCAATGGGAGTTGTGAGCAGATATATGAGTAATCCAGGAAAGCATCACCGGGAAGTCATCAAGTGGATATTCGAGATATTTGAGGGGAACAATCGATTATGCTTTACATTTTAAAAGGTCGATTTTTAAATTGCAAGGTTATGTGGATGCAGATATGGCAGGTGATATTGATGGCAGGAAAAGTACTACTGGGTATGTTTATACTTTGGGTGGTACAGCTATTAGTTGGGTCTCTAAGTTGCAGAAGATAGTGGCCCTTTCGACGACAAAGGCTGAGTATGTTGCGATTCTAGGCCTGTAAAGAGATGATATGGCTTCAGTCCTTCTTAGAGGAACTTGGCCAGAAACAGGGAAAAGGGACATTGCATTGTGACAGTCAGAGTGCTATTCATCTGGCAAAGAATCCGGTCTTTCATGCCAGAACGAAGCACATACAAGTGAGGTATCACTTTATCAGATCAGTGTTGGAAGATGATGTGTTGGTATTAGAAAAGATTCCTGGTAGTCAGAATCCGGCAGACATGTTTACCAAGACAGTTCCAATAGACAAACTGAAGTTGTGTACAACTTCAGTTGGACTTCTCAAGAACTAGTAGAGAGGAGTCGTTACCGCTGCAGTGAAGACATGGTGATTGTTTTTTGTCTTCAAGTGGGAGATTGTTATATTGTGAAGACAATTAAACAATTAAGAAATTGTTTTCTAAAGCCCAATATGTGTTGAGCCCAATATATAAAGTCATTTGTATTTTTTGACTTTGTATGTACACATCACGTGGGCTGAAGGTCAAAATTTGGTTTTGGTGATTAATTTGCATCGTGAAGCGTGATGGCCAACTTATTAAGCAAGTAGGTCAATTCATATGTCTTTGCACATGAATTGAGACGGTGGCATATATATATGAATTGTGATTGTGAGGCGGTGATTTTTTTTTTTTGTTAAAAAAATTACGAATTGGCAGAGACGGTGGCTTCTGTGGGTGAGAAAAACAGTGAGGGTTTTGTGAGAGTTGTGAAATATTGTATTGAATAGTTCTATTGTAACTCTGATTCATCATAATAAAATCTGCAGCGGTAGCAACTGGACGTAGCCCAACAATTGGGGTGAACCAGTATAAATTTCGGTGTCGTATTTCTTCCCTTTTACCTTATTGTTATTCCGCATTATCGTTCTTGTGTGAATTTTTAGGCGTCGCGAACCTATCAATTCCCTAACAACACCTTGCCATCTTCACCTTTCAATCAACAGCACGAGGAAGAGCAGCTATTGGATTTAAGGGTATTTGAACTTTGTGAATGACATGATGAATTTAAATGATCAACACCTTGCATCATCACATAATTACAAAACTTTACTTCGGCAGAAGCTGACCAAAATAAGGATACACGGGGTCCTCCTCAAGAACCCACAACAGGTCATTTCCAAAGGTAAAACATTAGGACATTACAATTTCCAGACACTTTTTCTCATCATGTAAACTAAGGGTGAAACAGGTTTGGGTTTTTAACCGAACCGTAAAAACTGGTTCGATTCGGTTTCCTTGAGAGATTCGGTTTTTCCTTTTTTTTTTCTTTTACCTGATAAACAACTTATTCTAAAGTTGGTCTGATTTCCATTCACTAATAGGGAACAAAAACATAATGCAATATCGATACTGAAAAACTTGTGACCTCAGAAGAAAACAGAATTAAAACTTGATAGCATCAAAGTTCTTACTTTTTCCGGCGCTCCCGTTTCTTTAAACTTCGATCCGAGTTCTCCAGAGTTTCAAAACGAAGGTCATTAACCTGCTTTCTCTTTCTTTTTCTGTTTTTCTTTTCGCTAGACTTGTTTAGCATGTCCCCACCACTATCTGTAACCTCGGACGTTTGTGAAGTCCCACCATCACCTCCATCTTTGATACCAGTACTTCTCTCATCACCCTTGGAATGGGATTTCTGTGAATTTATCATATTATTGTGAAACTCTTGAGATATTTATGAAACTCATATGATATTTAACAAAATGTCCCCTTGAAGTCCTAAACAACAGAAATAATAATATATTCCCTATATAGTAATATTAAACCAGATGCACGGGAAAAGGCAACAAAAGACGAAGAGGATTGCATTAAAATCTTAGGACATTGAGTAGTTAAGACAGTTCATTGATTAGTTGTTATTAATTCTTCAGATAAACTGTTGAACAACGAATATTAGTCACTCTTCTCCTGGATATCAGTTACTGTAACTTACTATCTGTTACTCTCTTAACAGTCTATAAATAGAACTATGCTTGATCACACTGTTGAATAATACAATTCCTTCTTTGGTGATCAATCTTTGTATTCACCTTAAATCCTGTTATGGTGGAAAGGCTAACAGCCCAGCATCTTGAAATTGATTTTCAGTTTGAAGAGAAGTTATGGCATCCACTTCTATTCCCATTGCAGAAAATGAACCACGGAATCAAACCTCTCAAATTATCAATTACACAAATCATTAAATCGCAGTTAAGCTCGATGAAGACAACTACCTAACTTGAAAGTAACAAATTGAAACACCCATTGAAGGTCAGAGTTGAAGACTTTAATGAAAAAGACACTAAAAAAACCAGATCCTTTTGATTCTACTAGGGAAAGGACAATCATGCATATCTAGTTTGGAAGAAGCAAGATAAACTACAATGTTCTTGGCTGATGTCAACAATGACAAAATCCATTGGTGCCGAAATCACTAGTTGCAAAACTGCAAAAGACATATAGAGTTATCTGGGATTCATATACAAAACTCAAAATATGGCGAAGACGGTGCATTTAAATCTAAAATACAGAATTTGAAGAAGGAACTGTGATGAAAGGCTATCTTATAAAAATGAAGTCTTGTGCTGATGCGTTGGGATCAGTAATTAACAAAATCTCTGAAAAAATATTTTATTCTCTGTTCTTGAAGGTCTCGGTTATCTGAATACGAATTCGCAATTTTTGTGATTACATCCAAGACTTGATATTCAGAGAAGTATCTGCACTATTGTTATCTCATGAGGCTGGAATCGAAAGAAATTAGCCGTTACTGAAAGTATTTGCACTATTGTCTCCAGAGAAGTGATACAAATATAGGCAATACAAACTTCATTCCATCTTTCGGTGGAAGAGGAAATGGCGCACAGAACTACAATTGGGGAAGAGGAATAACATAAATCAAAGAGGAAAGAACCGGTAGAACAGAAACAATCACCCTCAATATCAACTTTGCGGCAAATTTGGACAGACAACGGTGACATGTTATTTTCGTTATAATCAGAATTTTCAGGGACCCCATTCTAGTGGCTCAATCACAGAACTCTCAACCACGTCAGAACACCACTCCTGGTTCTTCAGGAGTACCAATGAATCATCCCTCAGGGGTGCAAATGAATCATCCAATGTCTGCTTTTATGGTTAAAAACAACAATGATCTTGCCTCTGGCAGTATATGGTACCTGAACTCGGGAGCCACAACTCATGTCACAAATAACTTCAATAATCTGCATATCAGATCAGATTACCAACGAGGAAACAAAATTCAAGTTAACAACGGTACAGAACTAAACATTGCTCATCCTGGTTCCTCACAATTCCTTTGTTCAAACACATTATCTTCCTTTAACTGCATAATCTGCTACACGTTCTCCAAATCTACTTACAATTCCCCAACCTTGTTCCCAATTCCAGCCTTTCCAAAACTGGAGAAAAATCTCACCTCACCACCTGAAAACAATCTTACTCCTACTACATCTGAACCAACAAATCTCTCACCAACCTACACTACCTTACCAAATCCACTCAACATCACCAATCCTACCCAACTTCAAACCCCATTCATGAACAAAGTTCTAGTATCATTTCAACAAATCCAGGTAATACACATCACATGACTACACAAGCCAAGGATGGCATTTTTGAACCAAAAGTGTTACTTGCGGATCTGTTCAATAATGAACCCACATCAGTAAAATTTGCACTGCAGGCAGAACATTGGCAGAAAGCCATGACTACAGAATATGAAGCTTTGATGCGAAATCAAACTTGGAACCTTAATTCCAAAACCAAATGATAAAAAGATCATTGGTTGCACTTGCAAGTGGGTCTTCAAAATCAAGAGGAATTTTGATGGCATAGCACGATACAAGGCAAGACTAGTGGCAAAAGGATTTCATCAACAAGCAAACATTGACTACACTGAGACGTTCAATCCAATTATTAAATCAGCCATAAGTTCTTCTACTCTTTCTCTTGCAAGTAATTGGGATATACGACAGCTTGATATAGAGAATGCATTTCTACATGGCTTCTTACAGGTGAATGTCTTTATAGATCAACCCACTGGTTTCACAATCACAAACTCCCGGTTCCTCTTGTCTGCAAACTGAGAAAAACACTATATGGACTCAAACAAGCCTCAACGTATGGTTTGAGAGATTGAGTAATTTTCTACTGTTAATGGCTTCACTAGCTCTAAATCAGATCATAACTATTCTTCAACATCTCACCCCAAGTTACCAGCCTACCACCTTTATTCTAATACATGTAGATGAAATATTGATCACTGGTAGTTCTAGAACAGAAATCTCTAATCTGATCAGAATTCTTCATAAAACTTTTGCACTATAATATCTTGAACTACTTCTAGGGGGTTGAAGTCACCTCCACACCAGCAGGATTTAAGTTCCATTCACAGACAAAATACATCACAGACCTACTAAACAGACCAAAAATGTCTTAAACAATCCCGATCTCAGCACGTATGATGAGTAGTTCTATCTTATCTTCTCAACGAGGCAATCAAATGGCTGGTCCTCACCTCTACAAAAGCATTGTTGGTGCCCTCCAGTATGCAACGATCACTAGACCAGAACTGGACTGAACGTCTCAGTATAAAATCCAATTGAGGAAAGCCGTAAAACGCATTATGCGCTATCTTAAAGGAATTGATATCACACGGACTTCAGTTAACCAGGCTAACTTCTCCCACTTTACATGTTTTTTTCAGATGCTGATTGAACATCTTATCGGGGTGACATACGCTCAACCTTGGGTGGTTGTTTTTTTTTTTGTTTAATATTAACATAACTTTTCATTGATGTGTGAAAAGAACAAAAAGTGTTGAAAAAACAACCCAGCCAATCAGATAATAAAGTGCTCCAATTGGCGTAAATAGAAGAAGAGTTATAATCAAATCACAAAATAAATTTGAATTGGAACACGCCGAACACCAAATTGAGCTAATGATTTTAATGTCATTCCGGGTGTCCAGAGCATCAAAAGATCTGTTGTTGAAGGAGATAGAGTTTCAAGCAAGCCAAATTTTCCATAAGAAAGCTAGGACAAACCTTAGGTGGAGGAATTCTCATCTTTGGAGCTTGAAAAAGCAACATACTTTCTCAAGATCAAGTACGGATGTTGAATATTGCATCCTAGCCAAATGCCTTAGCTGAAATCATGTGGCTTCAATCACATTTTCAGAGAAATCTGAATCCACCTACAATCCTATGGCGTGACAATCTTATGAACTTGACATCTAATATGTTTGAGACTTAGTTCAGCAGAAAAGATTATTCGTAGATCATCTTCCAGCTCATGCCCAAGTTGCAGATGTACTAACCAAACCGTTGTCTGCCCATTCATTTATTCAATGACAATGGAAACAAAAACTTGGAGTTATTTCTCTCACAGACATCGGTTCATGGGGTGGGAGTTAAGACAACTCATGGATTAGTTATGAATTCTTCTTCTGTTTGTTTGTTTGTTTTTTTTTAATAACAGTTACTCTTATCATTGATATCAGTTATCACTGTTGAATAATACAATTCCTTCTTTCTTGATCAATCTTCGTATTCTACTTAATTCCTATTATGAGTGATGTTTAATCAGAGATTGAAAAAAATTCCAAAGAATACACTGTAAATCTTCAGTGGCCTAGTATAAGCTCTAACTGTAGGACAAAATAATTCAAATAAAATCTGAAACTCAGAGAAGAATGAACCTTTTCAAGCTGAACGGATGATTCCCTCTTGTCCTTCAGCTTTGAAACATTATCAGAATCTGTGAGAAACAAAGGGGAAGGGAGTCGTTATTGATTGAAAGAAGATTAAAAGTAATGAAAAAAGAAAGAGAAAAGGAAGGACCTTGAGGGGTAGAGGAAGTGAAAGAGATTAGCTTGCGGAGTTTAGAGGGTAAAGCATCAGCTTTGGAAACGTTAGGCGGAGGTGGAAGACGATCGTAGCCTCCATGAGCAGCTCTGTAATTTCTCTCTCTCCTCCGAATTCCTTTACCTCCCATTGTTTGTTTTTTCTCTCTCCTTTTTTCGAGTGAAAATCTGCAGCAGCGCCGCGCTGAGGATTTGAGGCTCTCGCTGATAATTAGGCTTTTCCGCAAAAATCCTAAATCGGGAATTTTGGGTTTTTATTCATTCAAGTATTTGGTCAAAATGTAATTTCCTTTTGAAATTTTTTCTCCCTTTTGTATTTCAAATTTAGTTTCCTTGGGGGTTAATTTCAAAAGTTTCTATAAAATTTATAACTTATAAGGGGAGATTTATTCAAATAACAGGAATAAAGATGTTTGAGAGTGTTTATGAAATTAATGCTTTTAATTAAAAGTACTTTTCTTATAAGTACTATGATAAAAAGTATTTAGTGGTATATTATTTTATTGTTTGGATATAATATTTAAAAAATGCTTTTAATCTTGTTTAGAGTTGTTGTTAGAAAAAATGTGTATAGAAAATAAAATTTGTAAAAATAAATTAGAGAAAGAAGGTGTCTATGGAGAAGTTAGAGAGTGTGTTGAAAAATAAGTTAGAGAGAGAATGTATGGGGAGAAGTTAGAGAGAGAAAATGCATGGAGAAGAGTTAGAGAGAGAAAGTTTGTAGAGAAAAATAAGTTAGAGAGAGAAAATGTATGGGGAGAAGTTAGAGAGAGAAAGTTTGTAGAGAGTTGTTAGAGAGAGAAAGTGTGTAGAGAGAAGTTAGAGAGATAAAATGTGTAGAATAAATTATATATTGAAGGTTTAAAAAAACAAAAACACTTCAAAAAACATATATTACCTACTTCTTCAAAAAGCACTTTAGAGTGTTTTTGACTTATACAAAAAAATGCTTCTAAAATGTTACCAAACATACAAATTGTATTTAGTAAGTGCTTTTACTTATTTAAAAACACTTTTGGCTAAGCCCAAAACACTCCAAACACACCCTAAATTGCTTCCAATTTGATAACTTATTGAAATATAGGTAAAGTTCGATAAATTAATTCTTTTGTTTTGAGCTAATAATTGACATCTAAATAAATTTTAAGCATTTAATTTTTTTTAATACAAATTAATTATTAATTTAATTTTGATAATATATTCCTAGTTTAATCATTTATTGTTTTTATTTTAATGAATTATTGAACAATAAATTTGCTATTTAACTAAGAGATCAAAAGGATTGACATAAGTGGAAATACATGTCTAAAATGTGTTACTTGAGACATTTTTTGTATTCGTAAACATAATATTTTTAGATCATAATTTATCTAAAATAGCAAATTTTAGATATGTATTTATATTTACGTTATTATTATTTTTTTTTTACTTATATAACACATTTATTAAATCAAAACAATAAATTATTAAAATTAATAATTGATTATCAAAATTAAAGTTTTAATTAAGTTAAAATAAAATAAGAGTTTTAGTTCCGAAAAACTCATTGAGGTGATAAATATTCAACCAAACACAAAAATTACGTTGAAAAAATTATTCCACATATATTATATTGAAATGGGGGAGGAGACATTCGAACTCTCATGAAAAAACAAAATTACATATTTAATCAGTTAGAACTATTTAATTCAAACCATAACTATTAGGTACCTAGTTTTATTAATAATGACTAATGAGGTAGGGAAGGAAGAGTCACATTCTGACAAAACCATTATATAATTTCTCCACCATCTCTCCATATTTGCAAAGAGTCAACTGAATTTTTTAAAATTAAAAATAATTCTCGATAAATCAAATTTTATTCTTAAAAAACAATTGATACTAAATATAATTTTTAGCTGGACGTATATAGTTTTTTTTAATTGCATTCTTGTATAAAAAATTATAAGTTAGTCCTTAATATTTTAACATAGTTCAATTCTGTCCTTAATCATTCTTACCATTTGAAGCTTTAAGGGGAAAGTATATTGTAAGTGATTGTTTGATTATCTATATATATTTTACGTACTTAACCATCATGGGGTTTTATGAAACTGAAGATTTTTATAAATCTTAATATTAGACCAACACATCACAAATATGCAAACACATAAAAAGTAAAAAAACGATACTTATAATAATAAAAACATTTGAAACATTGAAAACAAAATAGAAACTTTTAAAACATCAACAATGAAATTGAAACATTAAAAACTGAATTGAAAATTTTAAAACATTAGCGAATAAATCAAAAACACTTGGAGTGTTTGGTTGGGGCTAAGGAAAAGCCTTAAAAAAATGAAATATGAGTTTGTAATGTACGAGTGTTAGATTATATGAAAATAATAATGAACCGTGAAAATAATACAAGTATATTAAAATGAGATGTCAAATCTAATAATAAACTTGAAAAAATGATGTCAATACCAATAGAAAACAAATATGAAACAAACGTGAATAAATTTAAAACTCATTGTGATCCTCCCTATTAACGACCAAAAGTCGTAGTGTTTTCATTGGAATAAAATGAATTAAAAAGCCGACGCGAAAGAAGAATTCTCATCATTCCGTCAAAGTCCTATCGCCCAATAGCGATGGCGGTGGAAACGGCATCGGTGATAGCGGCGGTGATTGCTTTACTAATCACAGCTGTTTCATCTCAAACTCCACCTTCTTACACTAATCACACCGTCGGCGATTCTTCTGGTTGGTTCTTCAACTCCACCAAAAACACCTCTTCTACCAATTACTCCTCTTGGGCCGCCTCTCAATCTTTCAATCTCGGCGATTTCCTCAGTAATTTCTCTCTTTTTCTTTCTTTCAATACCGATTCTTTTTTTTCTTTTTTTTTTTAATTTTTAAATCTGATTTTTCATTCCTCGATTACAGTTTTCAATACTGATTCAAATCAGACCGTGATCCGAACCTATAACTTGACGACATTCAGGAGCTGCTCCTTCGATGATGCCTCTGATAACGATACGGTCCAGTACGGTGGCGGAAGTTCCAACTTCGGTACGCCGATGACGATTCCGGTGCCGTTAACAATCGAAGGCCTTAACTACTTCTTCTCAGACGCTGAAGACGGAGAGCAATGTCAACAAGGAATGGCTTTCGCAATTCAGGTCAAGCACGGCCTCGGCTTGCCTCCTAGCTTGAATCAACCACCGCCGCCTCCTTACGCTACACCGCCTGATTCTGATTCAGTTCAACCACCTCCATTCACGATTCCTAATTCCAACGATAATAGCGGCGGCGGCGTGGGAATGATCGATAACTTGCGCCGGCGAGATTTCTCGATCGTGGCGGTGATATCGTATTCGTTGCTTTGCTTCTTCCTCATTTTGACTTGACTTTTGAGGGTGCTGTGGCACTTTTGTAATTTCGGTTATATTGTTTGTTTGTTATAATTTTGGTGAAATTAATTTCGGACGTGTTTGGTTATACTGCTGAGGGTGTCTGTTAACCCGGATGAGTACTTAATCTTGAAATGGATTACATATCCCCGTTTTTCCCTAGTGTGCCATCCCATATCAATTATCAATATAGACCGATTGGCTTAGTTTCTGTTTGAAATGATTTTCGGAAAGATTTTTAAATATTTTTGAATGAAGGTAAAAAATATTTTTAAATACTAATAAAAATAGGGGGCAGTTATTGAAATAACATATTTTTTCATACTAATTATTGAAATGTCAATTTTTTTAAAAATGACTCAAATAGCATAATTATAGTTTAATAATTGATTGAACTAAAAAAAAGCAAATTGTGGTAATACTCTGACATCATTTATAGACTTTCCCCGACAATATATATATATATATAGAGAGAGAGAGAGAGAGAAATGCATTTCTAGTAGACATTGTATAATAATAAAAACAATTAACTAGTTCAATATATTATTGAACTTGAACTTAAAAGGTAAAAGTAAACAAATTCATTAAAAATACCCATGAAAAATAAAAAAGGATTAATTTAATAATTTATTAAATTATAATTATGTTATTTGAGTAATTTTTAAAATGTTCTAACATTTTATTAATTAGTATGCAGATTTAAGTTATTTGAGACAAATTCAAATAAAAATAAGGGTAAAATATCCTTTTGGTTCATGAGTTTTGGGGCCCATGTCTACTTGGTCTCTGCCGTTAGTTTTCCATTTCCTATTGTAACATAAAGTTGACTGTGTATTTTTTATATTATTTCATCATATAATTAATGCTTATGTGGAAAATAATAATAATATATAATTATACTTAAATGATGACATGATAATTTTTTTTTTGATACAAAGTGTTGAGGTAGGGATTGAACCACTCTCTTAAAGATGAAACTACAATGCTTTAGAGACCAAAAAAGTACTTTACCTAAAAACAAATAATCCCTTATTATATATGTTTTGATAATTATACTGCAGTAATTTCTTTTAATAGTGAAAGTAGTGTTTAGATATTGGAATGAGATATCAACCCAACATTAAAATGGGCTTCGCAAAACCACACTTAACTTTTCCAATACAACCAATAACCCTTAAAATCAGACAAAAAAATTTGAGTAATATAGAACAGAAAATGCTTAGGTTTTTATAATAAAGACCTAAACTACAGTTACAACCTTCAAACTCTACTTTCTTTAGTGTTGGCTTCCAAGCATATGTTAAATTTTAAAAACAAGACCATGACAAAACAAACACAAATTAGTTTTTTTTTTTTAAGCAACAAACTTGACATTGAAGGGTGAAAGTTACCAGGTCAAAAAGACTACAAAAAGAGCTGTAATTGGTCACAATAAAAGAAAGATTATAATTACAAAAAGAATTCGACTAGGTACCAGAATTAGTAATAATAAATAAGCAAACGAACGGAAACAAATTCCATAAGTTAATATTTCACAACTATTATTTTAGTATAAGAGTATACTTGAAGGTTTGGGATTATCAGACCACACATCTTCATCCAAGTCAAATATCAAGGATAAAATATTTTGCTGAGAATAAACGTTTATTTATTTTTATTTTATTTTCTTTCTTTTTTCAATTGAAAAACCAGAAGTTAGCTGCATAATAAGAAAAATAAACACCACCATAAAAAAGAGAGTCGAAAATTCATTCTCACTTAGGTATTCAAAAAAACAAGTATGATAAATAACAGAAAATATAGAATCCTATCTGAGAAAACTTACTAATAGAGCTTTACCTGAGCCATATAAAGAAGCTAAATTGCCCAGTAAAAAAATAGTCTTATATCCAAAAGATGTATTTATGAGAGTAGTTTCCCATGCAGCAGTACTCGAGCCATGGATACCGATCAACCCAATAAAAGACACATACAAGATACAAGTTACAAAGGGTTTCGAAACATTAACTCTGTAACAGAGAATAATGTCTAACCAATGTACACCATGAAAATGATTTTTTTTCTCAGAACTGTTAAAATAATCTAACTAAATGCAATATTTTTTTATTCATACGATGTGAAATTCCTTATCATTCACAGAACTTTAATTCTTACATGACGACAAAGCCATTGTAGACAGCAAAAAAAAAAACATAGAAAGGCAAAGAAAGATCTTTCCTATGTTTCCTTTCCCCCTCCCCTCAGGTGGAAAGAAGGTATGATTCTGCTACAGTTGACAGGAGATTAGATTAAACTCTCTACCACACAACCTTCCACATTAAACGCATCATACATTCCATTTGCAGTAATTTGTTAAAAGTAGACATGGATCCATTTAGATTAAAAGGATACTTATCTATGAATGCTATTGTTTGTGGAGTCCAGCAATATTGATAAAATCTCAGAGAACTGAGGGCGTTTTGACGGGCAATTGTTCCAGCATTTGATCATCAGAGATTTCAGGCTTGATGGGCAGTCCTTTGGAACCTCAGGTCTTAGACCACAAGCAGCTATGCCGACCGCCACCTGCACCGGTGAATATGCACCATAAGCCACCTCGCCAGCTACCATCTCCCATACTACCATTCCAAAGCTGTATACATTACTCATACATGTCTCATTAACACTCTCTGGGTCGCCAGCTATAATCTCTGGAGCTAGCCATCGATAACCATCAGTCTCATACTCCATTGCCTCACCCAAATTTTTGCAGGCAGTGAGTATGCCCATGTCACCCAAACAAGCATTACCATTCTTATCTAATAAAATTCTTTGTGTGTTAAGATCTCGATACGCAATGCCATGGTCATTCATGAATTTGATCCCTTCCGCAACATCAATCGCAATCCTAGTTATTTCCTTTGTTTGAAGTCTTTTGTTTTTCAGCACCAATTCATGTACTGATCCACCTTCCATTAGTTTTGTTACAACACACAAGCCATGATTTTCATCAATACAAATACCATAAAACATCAAAATGTTCTTGTGCCCACATGTCATTAGTTCCAACAAATCTTTTCGGAGCTCAAACTTGTAAGGAACTCCCTTTTCACACCCTTTAATCTTCTCTATAGCTACTCTTTTGCCCCTGTAGACTCCTTTAAATGAATTGGGTCCAATCTGATCTATGAACTCAAGATTTTCAGAGCTCAACAACCATTTACCCAACTCACGTCCACCTGGTTGAACCGTTTGCCATTCATCAACAGATACAGCAAAAGATGAAGTAGATAATGGCATCTCAATCTGTAAATTTTCGTTCAAGTTCTCAAAACCACTTCTGCAATTATGTTCAACAGTGTCCTCCTCTATATCTCTCAAATCTTTCCCCGGGGGATTTCCTTCTTGGCAACCACAAAATCCAAATGGGAGCTTCACTGTATTGTTTTTCGGCTTCTTGACAGCTAATCTTAGAGCATTTTCAATTTTAGATTTAAATAATTTCTCTTGGGCATCTTGGATAACAAAGAGAATAACTCCAAGAGTAAATTTTTTCTTCTCAAATATCTGTATATTCTCACAGCGAATAGCTGCACTCTCCAGCGCTCCAGACATAGCCGACCATGAAATTGAAGAGTTGCAAGCAAATGTTAGCTTCATCATAGGCTTCTGAACGTCGTGATTTGTCACTTCTTGAAATAAGATTGCAGGGTGATCATAAACAGACGTCTGCTCAATCAACTTAATGTGGAGAAAGACATCTTTCATATCAAACCCCGCCTGAGCATAACTTAGAGGTAGAGAATCATAATGCTTGCGAATGTTAGAAACGAGCTTTTCCGGTAGTTGACTGCCGGGGTACAATTGGGTAAGATTTCGTACAACACTACCCCAGACAGCCTTCTTAGAGCCCTCATTCTTAGTTGGTGATGGATCACGAGCAGAGTCCAGATTCAATGAGTTCTTAAGCGATGCCACCGCTTCCGATACATTACGACTCAACCTCTGTAACCGTTTCTGCATTGCCGATGATTCCTTCATTCCAACAGTAAGTGAACTCTCCGGTTTGGAGCTTTCTGATCTATCCTGTGTTCTCATCAATACCTGTTCCACCAAATCCTCATCTGTGCTAGCTCGACTTGACCAACACTCTAGGGCAGTAGCCATGGCTCCGGTTCTCCTCTTTGTCGTACAGGTACTAAATGTGGGACAGAGAGCAGTCGTAAACTACAGCGAGCTTCGAGTTCGAGGACTTGAGCAAATCTTATAGCATTAAAACTGGGAAGAATTTATTCTACCAGCCTTCCTCGACCATCTTCACCACTACTTGCAATTAAAAAGCTGCCAATAAACATACAGAATTACATATAATTATGACACCAACTTGTATGTGGATGTATAAAAACTGAGACGGCTGTATCTTTTTTTTTCTTCATATTTGTGAGTATCTAGCAGTTCGCGTGCCAGTCGAGTAATCTCTAAGGACAACCACACAACCCTATAACACTTGGTGTTGAGAAACTTGTAAGATAAAAACTAAGAAGGCTATATCTAAGAACACAAACTGCATGAGAGGCTAACGTTTTTATTTGCAAAATCAAATATCTATATATTTAAAAAAAGAATAGTTTTCTAAACGTGGAACAAAAATTGAATATCTATGTATTTTTAAATTGACATAAATAATTGTATGAGAAATTAAAAATGATTAATTTAAGTCTAAAATCGTTTTGAATGATAATTTTAAAAAATAAACCCTATTTTTTCAAAAATTCCTCATGGAGTGCTCAATCCAAAGTTTTTTGTAACTATTCCCTGTCCATGATTGCTCCTATTGCCCCTAGTTGAAGGAATTTTTTTGTAACTTTGGGAGGCTTTTTGTCCCCTCTTATCTTTTCCATATGCCAATGAAAATGCCTCTTAGCCAAAAAAAAAAACCCTATTTTTTTTAAATGGCTATTCGATTTAGAAAATCAATTTAGAAAGATTATTTTTTTAAATTGCAGATAACTATTTTAGAAAGAAAAAAAAAAGAATAATTAAGTTGAACAGATTTTGTCAACTTTTTCTTCAAAAATATATTAAACCTTGAACAACACAACAAACGATTAAAAAAAAAGGGTCTACAACTACAAAAGAGTGATCAATTGATTTATGTTTAGGTTGGCTATATCACCTCTTTTCCCTCACATAAATTGTCAATTAAGAGATATCATTTTCTACATTATCATCTCAACCGCTAAGCAATTAAATTGAAAAAAAAAAATAATAATAACAAAAAAAAAGATGCCCCAATTTTTTTTATATCCATAAGTGTGTGGTCTCAACTAATATCCCGGGACAACCGCTTAACCCTTCAACATTTAACAACAGGAAACTGATAAGATAATATGCTAATTTAATTCTTATGTACGTGGCCATCATAGACTAAAACCTATGACCTCAAGTGTTGAAATAGACAATTTGGTCACTGAAAGAAAGATGCCCCAATCCTATATATCTTGACTCCCATAACTCCATGAAAATTTGCCAACCAAGGCAAGGCATAGCTAGCATTCCCACTTAAGAGTGAGTGATTTGATCTCCCACCCTCCACATTGTATTCCTTTTATTAAATCAACTCGTTCAGTAAATCTAGACCCAAATATGGAACACATTCTTAAAAATCAGAACCAAAACCACATCCCCAGAATTCTCAGAGAATCATAAATACATGAAATAGAAAGAAAGAAAAAATGAAAGATTCAAGTTCTACCTTCTAAACTAAACCCTATAATCTGATATGAAAATTAAAGTAGTACAAAGTACAAAATAGAAATCAAAATTACCTAAGCTTGAGAATTTCGGCATAGTGACAGCTTTCGATTCAACACTGAGAAGATAAGTTCCATAACAAAATATTTCGGACAGTTGATCAATGGTTTAACAATGTTTATTTAAGAGAAGAAGGAAAAAAAATATCGTTTTTCTTCTTCTTCTTGGTGTCTGTTGCCGGAATCAGAAACCCCATTTTTTCAGTTTTTCATGTTTTTCCATTTCATCAAATTGTGGGGTCCGGAATTGGGGATCTGGGCTCTTTGTTTTTGTTTTAAGTCCGGGCATTTTTTTTTCCTTCTTCCACAAATTATGAAAAGTGTGGCCCCATTTTACTAGATATCACTTTTGGCGAATATTGATTTTTTTTTTTTGGGTAAATTGCAAATTACAATAACGTGGTTTGGGTCAAATTCATCAACAATTCATATAGTTTAAAAATAACAAATCACACTCATCTAGTTCTATATTATGTCAATAAGACATCTCTCCTCCAACATTGTAAACTTTCTTTTAGCCAGAACTTCTTCGTTTTAACTTTGATTTGAATTATTTAAAATGTTTTGAAATGCTCATTTTGAGCTCTATGTTACAAGTGCTTTAAAACTTCAAAATTATCAATAAAAAAAGAGTTTATTATCATCAAAATATTAGGTATGATTGAAGCTATTAACCTATTTAGTTATAGATGATTTACAAGTTTTGAAGTGGTCATAAGGTAGAGCCTGAAACGAGAATTTCAAAACATCTTGAATCATCCAAATCAGAATTCAAATGAAGAAGTTATGGCTAAAATAAAGTTAATGACGTTGGAGGGGAAAAGTCTCATTGAAATAATTTGGAACTACAGAGGTGTGATTTGTCATTTTCAAACCATACAGGTGTTTATGCAATTGAAAAAAACCACATGAGTGTTATTTGTATTTTACCCATTTTAAAGATGGTAAATGTTTTGAAATATTTCAAAAATGTTAGAGTAGTGTTATATTTCAAAAATTTACAATTTTAAATTATCATTTCTTAAAAATACCATGTTTGAAAAATCCCTTTATTTATTCATATTGTATGCTAATGATTTACAAGATGTAAAACGATAAAAATGGAGGTGAAAAGTGAGTTGTAATTGACAAAACAACAAAATTTCAGTATTTCAATAAATTGTTAAAAATAACAGTGACCTTTAAATTAAAAATTTATCTTTAGCTATAGAGTCTCAAATATGATTGTTGTGGGTGGAATTTTATAATTTGATAAAAAAATGTTTATGTATATGAGAAAAATGCCTACGTACCTAGTGAAAATGTTTACGCACCTAAGAAATACCTACACACCTGGTGAAAATACCTACGCACCTGGTGAAAAATACTAATGCACCTAGTGAAAATATCTGCGCACCTGAAAAGTGCCTACACACCTGGTGAAAATACCTATACATCAAGTGAAAATGTCTGCCCACCCAAATAAGATGCCTACGTACCTGGCAAGGCATGTCTACGCAGTGTTTAGCAGAATCTACATACTTAAGACCAAATACAAGTATTCAATCAGGAGATGACACGTGGCGTAACCCCACGAGAGACACGTAGTTAAGAAGCAGCACATGACTCAATCCCGACACAACATGTGACACGATGGTGTCGTCAACTTCTTCTCCTATAAATAGGAGAAGAAATTCAAATATAAGGTAATTTATTCTACTCTAATTCTCTCTAGTACACTAGCTCTGCTTGCTCTGACTTAAGCATCGAAGGGTGTAGGCTGGTACCACATCGATACTCTATTCCTTTCTTGTGTAGGTACCTACGTAGCATACTGTCAAGCTAACACACTACTTCCAACTCATCACATATTCTAAGTTCATTGTTTACGTGGAAAATAACCTATTTTACGCAACAAGAATTATTATCAAAATGAATTACCATGAGACTGTGTCAGTTTAATTTTATAATATAAACATTCTTATAATTTTAGATATGAAGATGCATCTTCTAATTTTAATGATTAAAGTAAATTCCTTTTAAGAGTTATGGGACCATGGTGTTGAAACTGCATTACCCATCTTTATTAGGATAATCATTGTCCATCATACTTATGCAACAACTAATGAGAAAAGGTTACTAATCTTAATGTTAACTTCCTTCATTTTAGGGCAGCAATCAATGCTTTGCTTTTGATAAATGCAAATTTTAATCTTTTGGTCCTTCTTGTTTTTCAAAATCATCTTTTAACTTTCATGTGTTTCAATTATGTATTATTTTTCTACTTAATTCATATATATTTTTTAAATAAATAAATAAATTATTCTTTTAAATATCAACATTTTCATTCAAATCTCCATTCAACTACGTCAATTTAAAATGAATTAGTTATTGAACATCTCCACCAACATTGATTTATTTTTTTCACTTATTTTACTTATTCTTTTACTGAGGCTTTTCTGAATGGGATCTAATGAATTTCTTATGTATTATTAACTTGTGAACTCGTTTTGTTTTTTGTTTTATCGAATGAGGTGGCAATTAATCTTTAAAAACCCTTTTATTTATCAAAAAAAATATTTTTAGATGTTGCATCACTCTTTGGTTACAAATAACTTCCAATACTATAATTAAACAAGGATCTAAATAAAAATATTGATACAATCTAATTAAATCAAGAATTTAAAGTTACTAACATCAATGGTATAGATTTAATTTTATTTTATTTTCATACATACTACTCAATTTATAAAGATAATTAGTTTTATCTCTCCTCCTCAATTACCTTCTAAAAAAATATTTGTTTACCATAGTATGAAAATTCATTTTTATCCCCTATGGGATGTAATTGGTGTGCATCCCCTTTTTTTTATAGTACCACCATTCTTAAATATACCTTAATAAATGACAACTTATTATTTTGTAACAATAACGGTCCATTTGATAGTTAACTTGTTTTGTATTTGTGTTTTTCACTTCCTTTACTCGTTCATTTTTTTTCTAGTTTCCATTTTAAAAATATCTCACGAACTTATCCAATTTTGAAAAAAGGTGTTTTAAAAATGGATATTTAAAAAAAAAAAAACAAGAAATATTTTTTATTTAAAAAATAATCATCAAACAAATACATAGCAAGATAACCAACATCACGACTAAATTAAACCCCTTGCTTCCTTAAACATAGTTCATCATTAGTGCTCCTTCACATAAAATCGAATGTTCAAAACTTTCATCCTCTAATTTAATGTAATATCTTAAAAAAAAACATTACATCCTCCGATTGCTATGAATAAGATCCTATTTTCTTCACTCCAAAAGCTCATTGCTTTATAAGGTGGAAAAAAAAGTCAATCAAACTTCAAAAGTTCATTGCTTTACAATCCAAAGTGACCCCCTTTGAACCATAATGTTGGCCTTTTGTTGTCTCCTCAATGGGGTCCTATTTTCTAGCATGCTCACTCTCATTGAAAGAAAGAACAACCCCATCACCTTCTTCTTCACAATCATTTCAGTTATCTCTACTTTCTCTGCTCTTGTTTTAGCAGATTTGTTGAAGTCAAGGCACTAAAATAGTGGTAACAATTTCAAATCACGCTGAAATTTTTCAACCTACGAATTTAGTGTAAAGTATCTCCACCATGAAATGGAACTTTGCCTCCCTCATTTTCTCCTTAATTTTCTGCCCATTTGTTCACAGCTTTCAGGACAGTGATTCCATGGATGCCTTTCTTCAACAATCTGCTTTCAAAACTTTGGTTCAACGTAGGCCGTACACCGGTTCTTTGTACCAAGCTAGTCTCCCAGCCAATCTCTCAGGCATGGAAGTTTCAGTTGTAAGGCTAAGAAGCATGAGATTGTGGAAGAAAGGAGCTAATTTCAGTCACTTCGGCATTCCATCAAACAGCTTGCCAGTGCCTCATGTTAAAAGAATGGCTATTGTCTATCAAGACTTTGGCAACTGGTCTTCTTTCTACTTCAAAACCCCAGGTTTCTCACTTCTAACTTCAGTTGTTGGATTTACGGTTTTCGATGCGTCGAATACAAGTGCCGAAAACATCATAAAACTCAGCATCAACACAATGGGAAACCCCATAGGAATCCATTTCCCCAACTTGAAGTTGAATTCAAGAAAATCATCATCAAACACAAGATGTGCAGAATTTGATGAAAAGGGTTTGTTTCAACTAACCCAAATGGGGTCTCCAAGTGTTTGTTACTCCAAAAAACAAGGCTATTTTGCAGTCGTTTCACAATTGAAGAAGACGAAAACAATGTGGTATTTGTGGGTGATTGGTTTTTTAATGGGAATTGGTGGGATAGTGGTGGCTGGATATGCAGGAATGGTGACAATGAGAGCTTTGAAAACAAAGAAGATTCAGATAATGGAGAAACAGGCTGATGAAGATTTAGTGCTTCAAAGCAGATGGGTTGGTAGCAGCAAAATGCCTAGTGCAGCAGTAACAAGAACACTACCTGTATTAGAGAATGCAAGTTTCCCATAGCTTTTTTTTTTTAAATTTATTTTCTAACTGTATTGCTTTCAGAATCTCCCTCTACATGAAAATTTCTGTTGAAATGCTTAAAAACTCTCATTGTTTTTTTTTTCTTAACAAGGTAAAGAGTAGAAAGGGAATGTATGAATTCTAGATAGAATAGAAACTTTAAACCAACTCTCTTGTTAAAAAAGACAATATCTGAATATCGATTATTTTAAAATCATAACTTAGATTGGTTGAATGTTTGAGTCACTCAATTTGATGTAATATCTCGAAGGAAAACAATAGATAATAAATAGTTCATGAGTTTTCCAATCTGCGAGGTATTAATCAACAATTGTTCATGTTGTAAATAAAGTTGACTATAACTTGAAGTGAACAATATCATGCGATTCTATTAAATTATTTGAAACCGTAAATCTAAGTAAAACAAGTTTTACCAAATGTTCAATTTAGCAAGGTTTGATTAAATATTAAAACTAGTCACCATTGAATTTTTTTTAATAAAAATTAGTCACCGTACCTAACTTATAAAGGAAATATGGGTTTCTTACCACAGGAGTTAACACGGGTAATAGAATGACTTAGGTGTTTACATAATTAAAACGCTATGAAATTTGAAGAAAATGAATATTTGTCAAAAGCTTATTATAATTTTGAGTGTAAACAGCATGTTAACGTAAAATGTCGTTTCACTTACTTACGTCATAAACATACTAATCACATTTATTTTACAAAATTCAAGCTATTAAAAACCATACGATTTATTCTGTATTAACATGATCTCGTATTCACATCTTCTTAAAAGATGAAGAATAGAGACCATATGACATTTAATCAAAAGATTAAAGATCGAAGATCAGATCTAAATGAAAAATTTAGCAAAAGCTTAAAGCCTGCTGTAATAGTTTAATCATTAATATTCTAATTAGCTCAGATTGGTGGGGAAAAAAACTGCGAAATATCCTGAAAGCGTTTTAATGTATTTTTTATTCGTCAAAATCACTTTTGTGATATTAACAAAAAAACCAAAAACCCCAGCCAATATTCACGTGCTCCATATGGGCCAAATTTATACGCATCTCCACTATGCAAAAGCCAATATTCAAATTCTCGATTGGTCTAAACAACAAACCAGAAATGCAATAGAAACACCAAAAACCAATGTTTTGAGTTATTTTCCATGGAATTTCAACACAAGATAAAAAAGTTACACAAACTCAACAAACGATCTTACTTACCCCGCTACACATTCAAAAAGCCATGCTTTTTCCAATTATTATTCATAGCAAACATTTCAAGAGTAACAACTGCTATTCTATAACTAAGCAAGGAAGGGAATTCAGCATGTGATACAAAACTCCATTTTTATCACTAGAATCAAAAGTACCCAATGGAGAAAGACAATGAAAACAAACCCAATGGTGACGGCTTAGTTGAGGATACCAACACCAGCATCACTTTGGCGAGCAAGCTTTGTCCACTCGGTGTGGAAGGATCCCTGGCGATCAATCCGCTCATATGTATGAGCCCCAAACAAGTCTCTTTGTGCCTGGACTAGATTTGCAGGAAGCCTTGCCCGCCGGTATGTGTCGAAATAAGAAAGGCTGGCACACATCCCAGGCGTGCTGATTCCAGCTGAAATAGCCAACCCCACAACCCTCCTCCAAGCTACATGCCTCTGCACCATTTCTCTTGCAAACTCTGGATCAACTAACAAGCTTGCCAAATTTGGATTCCTCTGATAAGCTTGTTTGATCCTGTCCAAGAAAACTGCTCTAATGATGCACCCACCTTTCCAGATCCTGGCCAATTCTCCAAGGTTCAAATTCCAACCCTTTTCCACACTCTTGGCTCTCAACAAGTTCATACCCTGAGCGTAACTACAGATCTTGGAGGCATATAAAGCTTGCCTCACATCTTCAATCAACTTCTTCTTGTCAATCCCACTCCTAACAGCCCCTACACCCTCATTCAATCCCGCTTCCTTGAAAATTTCAGCTGCATTCTCCCTCTCCTCTTTCAATCCACTCAAGTATCTACAATCCAAAGATGCTGCAATGGTAGGTGCAGCCACAGACAGCTCTGCAGCTTCCTGCACAGTCCATTTCCCCGTTCCCTTCATCCCCGTCTTATCCAAAATCTTATCCACCAATTCACCATCACCATATCCATCCTTAACTTTAAAAATATCTGCCGAAATCTCAATCAAAAAACTCTCAAGCTCCCCCCTATTCCACTCAGAGAAAATCTCAGCCAACTCCAAATTCGACAACCCTCCTACATGTTTCAAAACGTCGTACGCCTCGGAAATCAACTGCATATCACCATACTCAATACCATTATGAACCATCTTAACAAAATTACCGGCACCCCCTTCACCAATATAAGCAACACAAGGACCATCATCAACTTGAGCAGCAACTTTCTTAAGAATATCCTCAACATTAGAGTAAGCTTGATAAGATCCACCAGGCATTAAAGAAGGACCATAACGAGCACCATCTTCACCACCAGAAACCCCCATCCCTAAATAAAGAATCCCACTTTGTGAAACCTGAGAAATTCTACGTTCAGTATTCTGATACCATTCATTACCACCATCAATAATGGAATCTCCAGGTTCTAAATGGTCGGATAAAGCAGAAATTGTTTGATCAACCGGAGCACCAGCCTTAACAAGGATAATAATGGATCTGGGTCTTTGAATAGAAAGAACAAAATCACGAGGATTGTATTGACCGAAAAGAGGAAGATTACCTTCGTTTAGGGCACGATCTACCGTTTCATCGACCTTGGAAGTAGTACGATTGTAAACGGAAATTGGGAAACCTTTCTCGGCGATATTGAGGGCGAGGTTTTGGCCCATTACGGCGAGCCCGGCGAGACCAATACGTGAAAGAGCTGGTGAAGCTTCCATGGCGTTAGAGGAAAGAGAAAGTGACGATAAAATCTTGGATGCTCCGCCGCACCGCAATGAGGCTGTTGATTTTTATTGTTATTAATTCTTCCACAGCCAACTGAGTGAGAGGAGAGATTGAGAAGAAGAAGAAGATAAATAAATATTAATTTATCTAGTAGAAACCAGAAAAGAGTTTTTTTTTTAATATTTAATTAAGTTTAAAGGGGCAATGGAAATATTGAAGTTACAAACTTACAATAGTGACGGACTCGTCGAGGTAGTGAAGAGCCGCTGATTGGATTCTTTTGTTTTTTTTAATTTACTTTCTTTAAAAAAAAAATACATAAATATCAGCGCGAGCATATTTCAACTCATCAGACACTAACTTCCTCCTCTTGAGATTGAAGGTTCTGAATCTCCCCTCAAATGAATTCGATATAATATCTAAAAAAAAAAATTACACAACTGAGTTTATTTGATAATTAAAAATTAAAAAGAAAAATATTTTCGATTCAATGAAGGAGCAGCCACATAAGACTCACCCTATATAATTTCAAGAGTCATAAGTGATGGGTATAATTATAGCAGCCAGTATACCAAGCATGACTAACGAATCAAACCATTCATCAACTTGTAATAATAATTAAATCTTCAAAAGAGAAATTTTATTGTTGTCAAGTTAACATTAGTAAACAAAATTTGATTCTTCTTTTCTCTGCTACAATAATAATATCATCAAATACCTAAAAAATCTACATTGAGATTCTTTTCGTTTTCGCTGCCAAAATTGACCAACCTTAATTCTGCATCTGCTGTAGGTAAGGTAATATAAAATTATACCTGGCTTGTGGCAGAGCATAAAGGCCCACCAAATGTATATATATTTGCCTTTGAAACGGATGAATGCCAAAAAAAGATTGATGTGAAAGTAAAATAAATATTACTGAAGCCGTTATTCAGCCCCCGAAAAAATGAAGCATTAGCACTCGATTCTAACAGCACCACTCTCGGATGAAATGAACTTTGGCTTCCTTATTACTTGCTCCAAGCACTGAACAACGTCTCCTATCTGGAAATCATCCCAATCATTTATCACAAGTCCACACTCATTCCCCTTCTTCACGGCATCGACATCCTGTTTCTCCCGCTTAAGAGATGCACACGATCCTTCAAACACAACCTCCCCACTTCGTAGAAGTCTCATCGTTGATGATCTTGAAACACAGCCATCTATCACCCGGCATCCAGCAATTTTAACATCAGGTCCCTTCGACTTGCTCCTTCCTTTGAGCTCAAAAATGCTCAGCACCTCAGCCTCCCCCGCAATCTGTGTCTCGGAAGTCCCAGGTGCCTTATCTACTATCAGATTCCCAATGTCTTCCAAAAGGTGATAGATTACGCGATGCAGAATTATCTAAGCAATTGAAGCAAAACCAAACTTAATAGAGCTTTCAATCTATGGTCATTTTACACAAACATATGCACATAGATCATCTATTCATGGCAAAAAAAAAATCATATAACAACCAACTTTTCATAGTTTTTATTGGGTTAGAAGCTGAAATGAACATTTCATAAGAAGATTAAGATTTAAAGCGCAGCCCATTACCTTTATACCAGCTTGAGTAGCTTCCTGATTGAGAGCACTTGGGGGATTCTTCACATTAAATCCAACTATATATGCACCACAAGCTTGAGCTAAGTCCAAATCAGACTGTGAAACTGGACCAACACCAACATGGACAACATTTACAAAAACCTGTATGTGGTATGGGAAATATTATGCACAACTGCTCAAGAACAGTGAAGATTAGAGAAAATGAGAGAGTCATGCCTCAGAAAATCACTCTAATTTGTATAGAGTATTAGTTATGGTCTCAGGTGGTATTGAAAAAGATCGAAGTAAATGATTTAAAGTAGGTTGCAAGTTAAACTAGAAGCAGTAATATAATGTAGTAGGACAGATTACGCTTACTTATCAAAAAGAATAAGAGCACAACAAAGAATTAAATAATAGTAAACTTCAATACATGGAAAATACCAGATAACAGTTATTTAACAGATCAATAAAGAAATACCATTGTCAAAAACATAGTTATTAATACGATTGCTGACAGCTATTAAAAAGAGCACAAGTTGTGAGACCACGGGAAACAGACCTGAGGACTATTTAAAGTCTTCAATGCATCTGTAACTGCTTGGACAGTGCCCTGAACATCGGCTTTCACTATCATTGGTAACTCAACCCGCTCAATTACCTCCTCAGATGGTTCCGAAGGTTCAGTCTTCCCCTCACTCAGCTTCTTCAGCCTATCTTTCTCAAATTTCCTTTTTCTCCCTTCACTGAGCATTCGTGCACGCTCCTCAGACTCTACAACGATAATATCGTCACCTGCCATAGGAAGCCCTCGCAACCCTTCTATCTCAACAGGCATTGCAGGTCCTGCCCGGTCTGTCAACTTCCCCAACATATCTCTAATAGCCCTTATTCTGCCCCACTGAGAGCCCACGACCACAAACTTCCCACATGCCAAAGTCCCTGCCTTCACTATTGCAGTAGCTAAAGGACCTCGCCCCTTGTCAAGCCTTGCCTCCACAACATAAGCTTGAGCTGGCCCATCAATACGAGTTTTCAAATCCATCATTTCAGCCTGGAGAAGTAATGCTTCCTCCAGGCTATCCAATCCTGTTTTCTTCAATGCTGAAACATAAACCACCTGAACGTCTCCTCCCATCTCCTCAAGCAGCAAACCCTCTGAAGCAAGCTGGAGTTTGACTCTTTCAGGATCAGCAGCAGGCTTGTCACATTTATTAATTGCAAGCACAATGGGCACATTTGCTGATTTAGCATGCAACATAGCTTCCAGAGTTTGAGGCATCACCCCGTCATCAGCAGCCACTACCAGTACAACTATATCAGTAACTGCTGCACCTCTTGCTCGCATAGCACTAAATGCAGCATGACCAGGAGTATCAAGGAAAGTGATTGAAGCACCTGAAGGCATGCTCACAACAAATGCTCCCAGGTGCTGGGTTATACCCCCAGCTTCTCTAGCTGCCACTGATGTCTGGCGAAGTGCATCTAACAGTGAAGTTTTTCCATGATCAACATGACCCATGACTGTTACAACTGCTGGTCGGGGTAGAATTTCAGAACCTTCACTAGACTGTAATCTCTTAATGTTGACTCCAACTTCCTGAAAGAAAATAGAGATTAGTCTGAAAGATAGTTGATGACTATACAATTGCATCAAACTTTACACCATGATAACTTTGTGAGAGTGAACTTCTCTTCAAAATAACGTTACCTCGAGCAACAATCCGGAGAATAATATTAAACGCTAATCAAAATTCAAAATACACTGACAGACTCAAATGGAACAATAATGAATTAGCGACTTTGATTACAGCAAGTATAATTATCAGGAAATCATGTCAACCCTGGTCACTTATGCAGTTATGCTTTTTAATAAGGTCATAAATTTCCAACAAAGACATTTGATACATGCTAAAACCAATTTGTTATGTTTAAGAGAACAATATTATATATTTAAATAGCAATACCATTGCAACCAGCTCTGCAACATCGATGCTGAGAGGATCAAACTCTGAGTTGATCTTTTCACCAACATTTGTGAGAACATCCTGCAGTCTGGATATCGACTCACCAGTCCGTTTAGCAAGCTCAATAGTAGTCATGCCATCAAATATCTCAATTGTTTTATCTGGAACAGATTTACTAGTACTTTTTGGTTTTGGAGGCACATAAGGAGCTTCAACTGGTGGCTGATTCTTGCCATCCCTTTTGGAAAACTTCTCTCTCTTTGGAGCCTTCAAACCAAAGTTCTGATCTTGTCCTCTCCTAACCAGCAATTCAGCATTTGCATGAAAATACCTAAACAATATGTAACCAAAAGGAAAAGTATTGCTTTTAGTGCATCCACAAAAATCATTTTTAGCGTGCTCTCCCAATAGATGATGAATATTTCCTGGTGGAAATTATATTGGAAACTTACTTGGAATTGTAACAGGGTCATAATTGGAGCGACAAGTAGGTCATATATTACTAAACAATAAAATAGAAAGTATAGTATATGAGATGGTCAGATTACCGTCTTAAAGGTTCTATCTTTGAAGCCTGGTAATAATCAGACCCCTGAAATGCTGAATCAGCAGAGAATTCTGTAAGCAAATTTTGAAATGCAAATGGTCATTTAAGCACAATCTTGGAATCAAATTCAAAAGCTTCATGTGTGAAGTTACATGGAAATGTCTTCAAATAGGATATTACCTAGTATGCATCTAGATGAAGCGGAAATCAACTTGATAGCAGCCACATCAAGAGTCACAAAATTCTGCCGGGCTATATGCCTTTGTGAACCAGTAAAAGTTCTTTGAAGACCAGCATGCATTCCCTGAATGAGAAGATGTTGACATGGTTTAAGAAAACAGTTTTAGCAAGAAATTCAATGAACAAAGCACCTTAGATTATCAGACATCAGTTATGTTTTCCACCACTTCAAAATATGTGAAATGAGCTGGAAGGATGAATGCTCAGTTCGGTTGTCCAAAAGAATTGTTTTAACTTTGTTACAGAGAAAAAAAAAATGCAACTTTAGTGTTTGGGGAGCTCTTCTTTCAATACTGAAAGATCCAAAAAATAAAAGTTGTTCAGACATTGTGATGACCAAAATGTGCACATTAGATTATAACTATTGTTTCAATAGAAAGATTTAAAACTACTGATTAATCAATCAGCAAAGCAAACAGAGCCATCTCTCACACAGGTCACAAATGTAACACAATAAAAGAAAAACAATTGATAAAATTGAAATGAAAATAATCTGGATGCAGGAATGATTGGGAAGATTGCCTATACGATTATCAAGCTTTGTTTTCCATGGCGGACTTTTACGACTTCTTATTTTTTAATCTATAAATTAAATACAGACAAACAATAGATGCGGGGAAAATTATCAGCATTAATTTTTTCAGTTTAAGATAATTTATAGTAAAATACAAGATGAAAGAGAAATCCTATGCTCCAAACCCTTCCATTTATAGATTACAAAAAATTATCTCCAGTTGGATTGAATAGTAAATAATGATTAAAAAAACAAAATTATGAGCACCAATTTAATCTGATAATCTGTGAAAAGTGAAAAGAAAAAAAGACTTTGGAACCCAGACAACTATGAAATAAGGATGTTTATTGGGGTATGAAAAGAATTCTGAGAATAACTTAAAACCGACATAGACATGGGTGCCTGCTTTTGAGGAAATTCATTTTCAAAACCAGCAGTTAATCTACCCCTCCAGATGAAAGTTTCTGAGCGGTGATTCTTCAAAAATTAAATATTTTTTTAGAAGGGACAAATGTGATTATTCAAAATTTTAATAGAAAATAAGGTGCCAACACTGAAAGAGCCATAATTCTGATAAAACTCACAGTCACACACCATACGAACCAAAGGATAAGGCCACACTACCTAGTACCTAGAAAGCAACGAATCGATAATTGAAACATAGAGCTGCAGAGAAATTGAGAATTCTATTCGAGAAAATAAGATGGGGATCTAGGTTGAAGGCATAATATTCAAAGTTCATTTGAAAAATTAAACTGATGGGCATAATGGAATGAATAAAATTGAAAACAAACAAAACAAAATCAAGGATCAATGCAAAATTAACGATTCGCATGATATCTCACCCTCTTCCCGATCACTCTCCAAGCCATTCATAAGTATCCAAGTTCTGCTTCCTGCATTTTAGGACAAACAAATGCTTAAAGAAGATATAAAAACCCTTGCTTTCTCTTTCTCATTCATTCAATCCAAAACATCAACGAAAAATTCATCGAATAGGAAAGAATGATTCATAATTCAAAAGACGAACTAAAAAAAAGCAAGAATTCTTACAAGTAAATGCGAAAGAGGAAAATAGAAACAGATACTTAAGGCTGATCACTATTGAGTTTGCCAGAAACAAGGATGGGATTACCGGAGGAATTTTTGAAGGGTTTATCAATCGTAATAACCTATTGATCGAGATTTGGAATTACCGTAGAGAATCAGTAATGGTTTCAATCAGAGGAAAACGCGCCACCGTAGGAATAAGGAAAGGGATATTTGGCCGGCGGATGACCGGAAAGTCGGTCGGGTAAAAGCCGCAGCGGCTGGCCGGAAATATAACTTATGGAGGGAGGTTTTAGATGGGGTTTCTGATATTTTGTTTGACGTTGGTTTGATGGTGTTAGTGTAAGGGTATTTCTGTCTAAAATTAAAATGGCTGTGTTAAAATAAAATAAATAAAAACTCATTAGCCTTTTAAAAATAAAAATAAAAATAAAAATAAAAACTCATTAGCTTGTATCCTCCTCGTCGTGCCATTAGAATAGATAAAGATAATTTTTTTGTAATATTAAATTCTATAAAAGGTAACCAATTTGGTATCTTAATTTGTAACTTTTTTTTATATAAAAATAGGATGGAACCATTCACTTAAGAGTAAAAGTAAATCTTTACCTTTTTAATTAATTTGTGATTTAAAAATATATAGTTTAATACTTCATTTTTTTTAAATAATTACATGGCATGATTTATTATAAATGTGGATTTTGTGTTTTACTCAATATGTTCTTTTTAGCAAGTTTTACTTGATAGATGAATCATGTTTTATTCATTCAATTTTAACTATAGTTTTGATATTTAATTATAATTTATGTTTTTAAATCTATGAACGCTTAAGAAATTAAAATATAACTTTAAAAATGAGATCTAAGAAGAAATAAGGGTAGAATTTATGGAGAGAAGTATTCATTGTATTATTTTTAGGAAATATTTGTATACTCACTAATCATGAACTTTTTCTGACTTTTTTACGTATTTTATTTTTATTGGATAAAATATATTAAGGGATAACAATTATATGATTTTTTATTAAATTTATAGAATCTACTGGTTTATTTTAACCAATGAAAATAAGACACATGAGAAAACAAATATTTTCTTTATTTTTATCATTATATTTTTAGACTACCTTAATAGTTAATATTAGTTTCTAATTAGTTTTTTTTTTCTAAGATAAATCTTACTGTTAGTCGAGTTAATACAAATACATGTAGGTCACGCACGTCAATGAGCTGATATGAAATGGTGCCACAAATGTTGTAATCAACAAGCTATGTTCTATAACTTTCTTTAGTATAATTCTAATTAATTTCAACTTATACTTATAATCTATAATCTATATCTATAACGTATCTAAATGTGGGGATGTGAGGAGAAACATTGGATTCCAATTATATTCCTATTTTATTACTATATTCTAATTATGTCTTTAAATTTATTATTGTAATTTTTTTTTTCCATTTTATCATTTATTGAAAATGTAAACATATTCATTACCATTTACAATTAGTTTAATATTAAATTTTGGGAAAGGGTTCAAACTTTAATTTTTTTTTTATATAAATGGAGTAGACTTCAATTTAATGATTTACTTTTAATTCACATAACTAATTTTAGTTTGAAATTTGTTTTTTAACATATTAATGCACTTTAAGAAAACATTGAATCATGCATGGGACTTGAATTTTCGACAGCTAACATCAAAGACTACCATGAATGTGTGGTTTCATTCAATAAAGCCCATAACCTTTCCCCAATGTTTTAGCAAATGAAAAGTTACAATATCTATATGTGTGTTCTATATATAAGTTATATCGTCAAAGGAAAATTGTATGAATCAGATTATTGCTATTGAAAACCATCATTATAGTTTGGTAAAATGTATCTAAAACCTGCTTAATCATATTTTGCGTAAAAAAATTGTGAATATTTGTATAATCTTTTTTAAATTAAATAATTATATAATTGAAAACATTTTCAAATACTAATTTAATTCGAAAACTACTTGATTGTTAAAAAAAATAAATCATGGAACTTTTCATTTTTTTTACAAAGAAAGTTATTAAGCTATACCACAAAATATGTATCTAACTATTTTTAATTCTAATTTTATTGGATGAGAGAGGTACAATTTTACCATCATATTTATGTCTTTTTTTTACTCAACAGATTACTATTATATTTAAAATAATTTACCATTTTAACCAGTTAAATAAAGAAAAGAAATAGAAATCACGTGCAACACACGTCTTTCCTAACTAGTAATATATAAAGGGAGAGATTTCTTAGAAATATTTTTAGACTATTATATATTTTTTAAAATCTTGAAATTACAATAAATATCATTATATATACTTTTTTAAAATCTCAAAATTACTAAACATGTAATTGTTATTTATACGGTTAAAGCTAGGGGTGTTCAAAAAACCCGATCAACCCAACCCAACCCATGCGGTTTGGGTTGGGTAATAAACTTTTTTGGGTTGGGTTGGGTTCAAATAATTTAAAACTCCATGGGTTGGGTTGGTTCGGGGTTCTCTTAAAATAAATTTGGGTTGAACCGAACCAACCCGAATATATTAACTATAAAAATATTCATTTATTTATAACCTAAATACTTTTTTATGTCTATGTTAATTCCTTATATCTTAATGACCCTTTGAAATTTTCTTATTATTTCTTATCAAATAATTAGTTTAAGTTATTGAAGTTTACTTTTTCATTCAATAATGTGTAGTATTCAACTACTATTTTTAATTTAACATATAAAAATAAGTTACAAGATCCTAAAATTACTATTATTTCACACTATATTCTTCAATTTTCTAAAATAAACAACCCGAATAACCCGAACCAACTCAACCCAATTTAATAAGGTTGGGTTGGGTTGGGTTCATTACTTGACAAGGGTCATTTGGGTTATAGTAAATTCTAACCCGAACATTTGGGTTGGGTTCAAAAAGTATGTCAAACCGAACCAACCCAACCCATGAACACCCCTAGTTAAAGCCATGAGTGACCCTTGCACTTTGAGGTTTTTTCAATTTACACCCCTGCACTTCTAATTTGAAAATTTTTATTCTTACACTTTCATAAGCCATTAAAAATTATGTTTTCCATCCAAACTAACAGCAGTCCCATTTTTTAAAATTTTCAATTTTTTTAATTCATTATTTTATAACTAGGGTTAGAATTAACCCAACCATAAAATACTTACATTGTTATTTGACTTTTTTTTACCTAAGTTTATTCTTAATGTTTTAACTCGGCAAAAAGATTTTTAATCTTCATCTTTCTTTCTCTATCCATGAGCATTGAGTACTCCATGAGCACCAAATCAAGCCATTGACTTCTTCTTTCTTCTTGCGTAAATCCAAAAGCTAAAGCACCAAATCAAGATGAGATTCGACGATATTGGCGACTGACGAGCTAATTGGATTGGATTCAAAAAATAATTCATACTAACGAAAAATTGATCGGCAAGGGATATTATTTTCTTTTTTGGGGGCTTTTAACATGTCTAAATGAATATAAAACATTTGGTCAGAATTCCATCTAATGGATTAAATTTGTTATCACTCTGGTTTTTTTTAAATCCAAGAAGTGAATATTCCCATTCAATCATAGAAGAAACCTTGAATCGGAGATGAAATTTTTGAATCCTAGCAACTCGTCAGTCGCGAGTATCGTGGAATCTCAGCTGGATTAGTGTTCAACTTCTTGGTTCAAGCAAAATAGGAAGTTGCTTATGGAGGCTGAACGTGGAAAGGGAAAGAAAGATTAAGGGAATTTTTTTTTTTTTTTTATACATTTAGTAAAGTTTTTTGAACTTTGGTTAAAAAAGTCTGATAATAAGGCAAGTCTTTTATGGTTGGGTTAATTCTAACCCTTCGTTAGAAAATTATGAATAAAAAAATAGAAAAAAATTAAAATAATGGGGCTGTTGTTAGTTTAGATGGAAAAGATAACTTTTGATGGCTTATGAAAGTGTAGGGGTGAAATTTTTCAAATTAAAAATGCAGGAGTGTAAATCGAAAAAAAGCTCAAAGTGCAGGGGTCATTTATGCATTTAACCGTTATTTATACTCCACTTTCTATTAAATGAGCATTTACATTTTTAGACTATTTTATCCACTTTTTAACTTCAATTTGCATACCATATTTCACATGCTCTTAGAGATATAAATGTTGGAGTTGTAAAAAATAATAGGTTTGACATTTTTTGCATAGTGATGTTACTCTTTTTTTCTATATATTTATATTTTTCTCATATATTAACGTAATTTGAAATTTTTTTTCTTTTTTACGTCATTTTTTATATAATAAGATTAAAATATTTATCTTCAATGAATAAGAAATAGACCATTTTTTTAAAAATAAATTCACTGGCTTTTTATTGTTTTCACAACATCAAATTACAAAATAATTGAAAAATTAAGTACAAAATGTGAAAATGAATGTGATATTAAAATTTATAATTATTCATTGTTTAGATTTATGACTCATTTATGAAAATTAAATTATATTTAAGCATTCAAATATTAAATGATTTAATAAAGGTGATGGTGATTTAATTTTAAAAAAACTAAAAAAATTTTCTTTTTTAAAAAAAATAGTATATATAAAAAAAAATCAACAAAATATAATTTAATGAATTTGTAATGATATAATATTTTATAATATTTAAATAAACTTTATATTTTTTAATAAGAAATATTTTTAAAAAATTTAAACATTTATAAATTTAAAATCAACTAGAAAAAACTAAAATAATTTATTGAATTATAATTAAAATTATAAATAAATAATTTAGAAATGAATAAATTAACAAAAAAAATAAGAAATATATATATATTGAGAAGAAACCGTTTATTGTTTATTTGGTAGTATAAATTAAAAAAAAAAGGTTAAAAAATTGTCTTAAATAAAAAGAAAATCAACGACCTATAATTCATTGAATTAGTAAAGTATAAGAAAATTTAAATCTTAAATAGAATATAATAATATGTTTAATAATTAAAAAAATAATAAAAACAAATATCATTCAAAAAAGATTTATAAAGCATAAGAAAAATCAAACAAAAAAATCTGTTAAACCTTTAAATATTTTTATATAAGTAATACCACGAGGGTGGATGATCAGGAGAAGAAAGATGGAATCGGAATACTAAAAAAATAAAAGGTATGAGAAGTCTATTATTTTATGCAGATAAATTAAGTCAATTAATTGTTAAAAATTTCTTAACTAATAATGTAGTAGAAGCTATAAATTAAATTGATTCTATTCCATATCCATTAAACTGATTAAACAAAGTTTGTCCGAAGAATAGTTAGCACGGCATATGTAATGAGATTAGTGGCCATTAAATATTAAAAATCAAAAGATAATTATCTTTTTTTTCTTAACCTTTCTCCAACGAGTTAAACAAATGCAAACATTAAAACCAGTGATGAAAATACTGCAGACTCCATTCGAACGCTATTCTGTTTTCAAAAAAATAAGAACCAAATCCCAATAATAAAAAATAAATTTTGTCTTCCTAAAGTAGATTACAAAATAAACAAAATTATCAATAAATATATATTTATTTTATAAAAAAACAGATAACTAAAAACAAAACGGTTAGTAAACACAAATACTAGAGAATATCATTTTCAAACCCAGCAATTAAAATAACAACTATTCAAGAAACATATACACAAAAAAGGAAAACCATACTTAAACAGTTCAACAAATTGGATGATAATGGCAGAACTTATTCGAAATAATCACCTTCAAAAGACAAATGCTACCTATATTTATATATTATATCCAAGGATCTCATCAAATAATTTAAAAGCTCAAATCCAACTTGAAGAAAGAAATGGAAACATCAAGCTGGAAAAATTATTGATATCAGTGCTACCAGTCGATAGGCACCTCCCTCCCTCCAAGGAGCTATAAACCAAACCAAGAACCACAGTAATTGTCAGATTAAGAAATTTAAAGAATATGAAACTTAATAATACACAACATTTGGACATATGATTCGGATCCAAAGACCAATTTTGAACTTTAAATTATTTCATGGGAAGCACGACGATACAAGCAAGTCCACTCCATCATGCAGCAACCTGACCAAAAAGTCTTTTCCGGATCTGCCAACAAGAAATCCATCTGTAAGTATGGTAATATGAACAAGGGTAGCGACAAAATTATGCATCAGAATGACCATTGACGATGAATGCCAATGTTGACACAGTCATGGAAAACATATTACAAACAACATCCCCAACCCTAAATGAAGTATATGAATCATTCAAAAGTGTGAGAAGGGAGCACATAAACGACCTTTGACAGTCGACATAAAGTAAGGGAGGGTTAAGAAGTTAATTATGTAACACTTTATGGTCAAAATGTGCTTAATAAACCTAACGATAAAATTATGTATTCAGGGCATTACTTGAGTGGCCTGTCCGTAAAGTAATCAAGAAATAAGGAATGTACACACATACTTGACAGAGTTATAAAACAAACTTGTCTTACTCTCATAAATCGAATCTAAGAAGCAATAAACTTATCTTATTATTGTATACATGACAGACAAAATTTCCACAGTTTTCTTTTCTACATGAAGCAGAAATTGGAGGCTGAGGGGCTAAGAATCCATTCTCAAGTGAAATAAAGGGGTGCACAATTTGACCAGATAACCATTAAAAAGGACATAACAATTGAAACAAATTTTTATGGCTAGATAAAATAAGAGAAGTAATTGTCAAGTCAGATAATAGACTGAGGAGGCTAAAAATTCATCATCATATTTTTGCGCTCCACATATTAAAAAGGACATAATTGAAATGAATTTTAAAATTCAATTGCCCATACAATGGAATAGGACAAAATAATGTGTTGAAGTTTCAGTCACAATGTACAGTTGCACGAGCCATGTGTCAGAAAGGACATGCAAAACATATAATGAATTAGCCAATGTATGCAATTATCCTTGGGGGCGTTTGGTATATCGGCATCGGATTTGGATTCCTAGGAATATAATTCCATGACACTATTGAGATTCCCATCCAAAACCAACAAAAAATAATTATTTAATTTAGTATTACCAATTTTAATCATTAATTTTTTAAAATTAGAAATAATTGATTTAAAATTTATTATGATGTAATTTGTTAAATAAAATATAGTTGATAATTTTATTTAATTTTATATCACTAATTAATTTTAAAAAAAATATATTAAATTTTAGATAATAATTAAATAAAAAAAACATATCATATCAAACAAATTCTATTCCTGCATACCATGCATATCACAGGAATCCGTAGGATTCCATTTCTGTAAATATATCAGCTGTTACAGTGAAAGATATTCATAATTTCTACAATGTGTCATGCGAGACAAAAAATTTGAATTTTGATTCTCTTCATTGAGAACTAAAGAAAATATTACTAACATCAGTGATGTAGAAAGCACACACTAAAGTATTGTTGAGAAGAACATACCTCCGGAAGTTTTTTACGGAAGACAACATCCAACCTAGCATCAAGGGTGTTCTCAAAAACAATCTTCCCATCTCGAGATGCCAACACTACACCTCCAGAGCTGAATGATCGAAATTAATATTATAAGTGTTGCCTATAAATTCTTCAAAAGAAAAGGGGCGTTTAAGAAATAGAGAATCTAAAGTCTTATGATATTAGGCTCCTAGGCAATTTACAAATAAACACCAAGCAGGCAAAGTCTACAAAAGTTGTGTTACAATCTCTAACATTATATTATAGGAAATCCCTGACATTTTATTAGAGGAAATCCCTAACATTTATAGTTTCAACAAAGCTCAAATAAAACTATTACAGCAGTATATGCTAAGTATTCATTCAAAAGGAGAATTCTAAGGAATAATAGTTTAAAAACAAATCAGTTAAAATGAAAATTAAAAAATAATTTAAAACTACAGTTAAATTCTTAACTAGTACATCCATTTCATAAGTCTTCATCAAGTCTATATTAATTTTTTTGATTTTGAGATAGATTTTATATTTAGTTAAAAATGAAAAAAAGTTATATAATTAATTTTTTTTTTTGATAATAAACTGGTTATATAATTAATTTTGGTTATCAACTCTTTAATTAATTAATAAATAAGTCAATTAAAAAAAGAAGAATAGTGTAATACAAATGGTACACAATATTATTAATTGTAAAGGCGATTAAATCTCGTGCAATGCAAATGTTGAAGTGCAAGTAAAAACTAATAGGAAAGATTACCAGAAAAGAGCATGAGGATTGTGATGGCTAGGACCAGGTGGCAGGTAAACATGGTCAACAATGATCTCTGGTTCATGAACTCCTGCTTTCTCTGCATATTCTTCGGCTGCTGAACTCAGCACGGACTCCACCAAAACAAGATCATCTTTGCGGCATCGCAATAAAACGGCTGGCTCTTTCAATCGAAGCAAGCTCTATAAATAAGATACATACTTCAGAAAGTACATAACACAATAAATACTCCATTATATTGGACTTCTTTTATCCCCCCATAGTATCCAAAATTAACGGGAAGATCAATCTCCAAAAATTCTACTCAGCATCCATCAACAAGAGATTGAGAAAAGAAAACTCAAGCAATCGACATTATATTTGGATGATATGTGATTCACTCCAAGAATTTAAAGTCAAAGAATTTATTCCTGTCAAAGTTACATTGAACAAAGATTTGTTTTGGATGTATATATTTCCTTGTTCTTAACCACATATTTTCGCTAGGAAACAGTAAAATTTTCTCGTGTGGATTTACAGCCTCATAAATGACAAGTAGCTCTTACAATAACTTCTAAAATCTAATAAGCAAACAATTAAAAACATCACACAATCAAACACAAGGAGAATCTCTTTAGTTCTAAACTAACTGAATCAACGAATCGGTAATGCTTAAATGGGAATGAAATTTGAAGTTCACTAACCTGAACAATGAGATTTTTCAGAAGATGTTTGTAGACCTGGTGATTTTGGCTTACATTCAGAAGCTCCTTTGATGCTGCATCTTTCATAGAATTCACAACATCATCCTGAGCTTGCAGAACTTGGATCCGGGAAGCATTAAGCTGCATGGAGTACTCGCTGGAATAATACATCAATTCAATGAAGATGTCACTCAGCAATTCTCATTTATAAATCATTTCGAACAGATACAGAGAAAGAAACAAGCAAAAATCTTTCCAGCAATTGAATTGTGCACCATAACAAAAATCTTTCGGAAAACCATGCCAAATGTAAAAATTTAGGTGTTGATCGATGCATATCTTACAACTCCCTATTTTCATACATAAAAAACATCAAATACATATCACCATCTCTTGAACGGTAACGACTAAAATCCAATCCAATTACATAAAAGAAGACTTTCTAACGAATAATAAAGATATAATTCACGAATCAAGGGAGAAAATCCAGATGATTACATTTTCTTTCGAATTTCAACTTGCTTTTCCTTCTTCTCATACTCTTGCCTGATCTTCTTTTTCTCTGCCTCAACCAGCTGCAGTTTTTCAATATTGAATTCCTACAAGAAACAGAATTCCACCATTCAATTCGTGCGATTATCAACGTAGATCATACAGTACAACATTGTAGGGTATACGTAACCGAAATCAAATCAAACCACAAAACTTAGGATTTATAGCGATAATGAGAGATCAAGAATGATAGAGATTGAAATTAGGGCATAAATTAACGGAAACGATGAAAAATCGATGGAAATTGTGAAAAAACCTACTTCTTCAGCGGAGACAGAGATCTCGTTAGCCTTTTCTTCAGCTTCCTGGCGAATAAACCTCACCATCTGCTGGATCTGCTTGGAAACATCGGCGTCATTCATTTTTCCGGATTTACGAATCTGATCAGAGAAGATCCAATCGGCTGTGATCTGAGTTCTGAGAAGTTCTTGATCGTTAACGAGAAACCAGTGGACGAACGAAAGGGAAACTGCCTTTATATCTAGTTATCTACTGCTTCGCATTTTGCAATCAATCATACGGACCTTTTTTTTTTTTAATTTAATTAATTAAATTCCAATGGATTGTTATTTTCTTCTATTTTCTGTGTAATATTTTGAAAATTATTTTCTATTTTTTATGTTGTGGCAATGAAGTAAGTTTATAAAAAAAAGGGTTAATTTCATGTATATTCAAATTCTCTACACTAATTACATAAATATATGATTGTACCATTTATTTACAATTTTGGACAACCTCCACCAATAATAATAAATGTTTACGAAATTATCCTCGCATGACTGCAAATAAACGCGCTTCAAGTGCAGTCCGGATGACGTCATGACAGGTAATGATAAACATTAGGCGTGAAAACAGGGATTTGATTTTCAAATTTTTGAATTTTAAGCGGTTAATTAATTTTTTACTTCATATTCGTATCTAAAAATTACAAACCAAATTTCCGCAAAATCAACGGAAAATATCCAGGTGTTCAAAACTAAACCAAGAATACGCATGAACAAAATCTGAAGAAATCTAATAAGGAGAAGTAAGAATGTTTACCAAAAAGCAAATTTTGGAGAAACGGAAGCAGTACCTAGAAGCAATTAGTTCGGACCAAGCTTCTTCTAAGGAATCTCATGAAGGACTCGATAAACAATCCGAAGTTGGGAAAAATGATGAGGTATTGTATCATCATGTAATTATAACAGTCCAGTTTTTAAAAAAAATTTGATTCTTGATTTTTTTTTTTAATGTTTCTTTTTATAACACATTTTGTACGTATATATATTTTTTTTTTTAAGATTCAAAGATATGAAATAAGCAATAAAGTTGTAAGTGAATCAAAAATCGTTGAAGAAGAAGAAGAGGAACAAAGGTTTAAAGAGTTTGAAGACGAAAGCATTGAGAATTTAGACACGGATGATGAAACATTTGTTGCAAAACAGAGTAATGACGAGGAAGAAGAAGATGACGTGGAGGTAGTAAAAATTTATATCCTGGAAATAAATATTTATTTTAAGATAAACATTGTTAAATATTTAATTTCATTCACCGTGATGTAATTGAAAAATCTTGATAATATTGTTTATATGTGTTAAACAGGATTATTCCGATAAACAAGAAGGTAGTTTAAAAGGAAGAAAAGTTGGAAAACAAAAGATGAAGGAAAAGGAAAAAATTACAACACATAAGGGCGAGGAATACGATGAATCGTATAAAGATGATGAAGAAGTTGTAATGGAGGTATAGATGCTAAAGTTAAGATCATATATATATATAGAATTATATATTTTGTATGAATGTGTATATAAGTTAAACAATGGTTACAAATGCTAAATTATTTTATTTCTGTTTATTTTAATCAACAGTTATTTATATTTATATTTATTAAATACTAGTATTTAATACCACATGAATATGTTTATTGATATTTTTTATAACAGGATTTGGTTGATGAAAAATCAACTGGTTTGAAAATAGAAAATGCTAAGAAGTTGACAAAGGCAAAGGGTAAGGGGAAGAAAAATATTACAAAAAGGAGTGAACATAAGGTAATTTTAATTAAATAAAGTTAAATTGACTGATTAGTTGTATAAATATGAATTGTCATATGTTTCTTATGTTTATATAACATATACAGGGACCACCATATATTGTGCAATTGGAAAATTGGTATCGTGACAAGAAAACACAACTTTACTTGAAACAGTGTAATTCAAAGATGTTGGCCAAGGCGACCGAGGAAGCAAGACAAATTGTGAAGGATTGTTGTTTCAAACACATTATGGAAATGCAGATTATCAATTTTCCTCCAAAATTATTCCAACAGCTTGTGGGTCGGATGGTTGCTAATCCGAAACCGAATGAGTTAAGCTTCAACTTTGATGGTAATATTGAAACATGTACACTTCAAGATTTTTGCTTAATTACTGGCTTAAATTGTGCTGAGCCGATGTACGTAGATGTTAATCAATTAAAAGAGAGCAGTATACTGGCTGAGTTTTTCCCAATAACCGGTACAATGGACAGGGAAGAGTTGGAAACTCTTTATTACAAGTATAAATTTTCTGATACTAACATGTCTGTTAAATTGGCAAAAATTCATTTTCTAGAGTCTATATTACTTCCTATACAACAGAAGACAAGTATAGAAATGCTGCATTTGAGGTTGGTGGAGCATGATGAACTGTTTGAGAATTATGGGTGGGGTAGTTTGTGCTATAATATAACTTTGGATGGCATTAAAAAGGTTAGGGATAAGCCTCAAACAAGTTACCACCGTCTGAATGGTTTCCCACATGCACTAATTGTATGGGCATACGAGATTTTGCCGGCTTTATCAATAGATGGGAGGTTTGCAAGACGTGTAGCTAATACACACCCTAGGATTCTTAATTGGTATTCTGAAAAACAGGGGACCTGGAATGACTACTCCTCGCACGTTTTTACAAATCAAGGCGTACACTAAACTATACCTATTTTATCTACTTGTTTAATTATGTTCATAAATTATAGTCTGTATATGAAATTAAACATTTAATTTGTATAAACATTTAAAAATACAATCGCATTTTGTTTTGAACAGGATGGTTGTAAATAGTTTCAAGATTTCTAAGTATGAGAGAAGCATGATTATTACAAGAAGTTCATGGAAGATGCTCTGAAAAAAGAACAGCTAAATAAACATTATGATGTAGGTGAAGGAAGTAGCCTTGGATTGGAATCTAAGAATCTGAAAAGAATTAATGAAGACATTTCTATCTTACTTCAGGAAAATCATATGTTGCGGATAAGTGTTATGTCACTTCATAGGAAAGTGGATAAAATGTTTAAATTAATTGAACTTTCTATGGGTGATAAAAAAGTCAAGGGCGAGGTAGAAGTTGATGGATCAAAGGTACGACATCGTTACTTGTGTATTTATTTGTTGAAAGTATTTTTTAATTGCTGTCAATGTAATATGGTACCCCATTTTATCCGCAACTCCAGGATGAAGGTATACATGATCTTGAATATAACAAAGAGAATGAAAAACTTTCGGATCATATGGGTATGGATATTGTGAATACTGATTGGGATACGTTGGAAGACACTTTGAATTATCATTATGGAAAAGATAAGGTTATGTAAATTTTTATATCCTGCATCATAACTAGATTTAGTTTCAAATAAAGAATGCAAAACTTTTATTAATATATTATATTATTCAGTCTGATGATATGGATGTGGACAAAAGTGTGAAAGTTGTTGCTGCCAGGGAGATTTGAAGAAGAAGGAAGGAAAAAAATTTGGGTAAACAAGAAGATGAAGAGGTATTATATTAATTTTAGATAAATGTTTCTGTTTATTATAACGCAGAGGAATATATTGAAAAGTTTGCATGTAAATGGTACAAAATTTATGTACAGAATGAAGAGAATGTAGTTGCAAATACTTCTAAAAGAACAGCACTGGATGAAGAACATGTTACAGCAGAAGAATCATTGAAAATAAGCAATGATGCAGTGGACGCGACAGAAGAGGTAAAATGTTTATTTCATATACATATTGATAAATATTTATATTTTGGAAACATTGTTAAACTATTATTTTTCTTGTTCATAACAGGATCATATTCCACTTGTCCGAAAGAATTCTAAGAAACTTCGTAAGACAGCCGCTTTTGTCGAAGAGAAAGAAGAATTACCTGGCAAAGAAACAACATTGGAATATAATATAAAGAAAAGACCCGATAAGCTTCAACCTCCGAGACCAAGATCACTTAGAATTCAAACAGAGATAACGCAACTATACAACCATCTAAACCAAGATTCGGACCTGGATTATCAACTATTGAAGGAGGGAACTCACAACCTGATCACTCACAACCACGTTTCAAATTTAGTTTAAGTCAACCTGGGGTTCTGGAAAGATGAAAGTCTCTTACTGTTTTTTTTGTTAAGAATTAATGATTCGGTTTGAATATTTTTTGTAACATGGGTTATTATTGTTTGTTTTATATGTTTTAATGACAATACATTTGCAAAGAAACTCAGTGAAACACGGGTTTTTATTTTTAAATTACTGTTTCAAATCTTTGAAGTAATATACATGTTTATTAATATTTAATTAACATAAATTGTGCCTCATGCAATATAAATCGTAATCAGATAAAGAAATAAGATTTTTGTTGTCACTATTTATTAATGTTTTTTTTTAAAAATATTTTCATAAAAAAACTTTGAAATACGATTACAAAGTGTTGTACTATAATTAAACAAGATTAAACATTTATATAAATTTAATATAGTAAATTCTAAAATTAGAACAACAAATCTTTCAAGCATAATTTTAGGGACAACATTGTCTGAGAACAAATTTATGTTTAAACATGAACCTTTAACATTTCAAAATTATATAAAATTAAAATAGTTTGAAAGCAACAAGTCATAATTAAAGTAGATGGAAATGTAAAAATTACATACGTAACTAACAAATAATACTACGTAGTTGATTGATATCCACCAGAAGATGTAGAAGAAACGAATTGACTGAGAGCATTACGACAAGCTTTTCTATTATGACCCAAACACCACAACGAGAACACTTTTTACGACGAGTAACGGCTGATTCAATAGCAGAAAGATGACGTTTAGTTCTTGGTCTTCCAGCAGGTCGCTTGACATCAGGCGGAAGCACATGTATGCTATCAATTTCAAAATTTGATCTCCACTGTCTTATACTTCCAATAGGGTTCACACTACCAACATAAGTACTTCGCAACGCTGCAACAGTGTAAAACCTATTTACATAATTTGAAGGTGGAAGATTCTTGTACAAAATTACAGCACATGCATGGTTGCATGGTATTTTAATCATATTCCACCTTCTACATTCACACATCTGCTTTGCAAGATGAACCTTGTAAATCATATCAAAATCTAGAACTTCAAAGTCAGTCTCATTAATTTGCCGTACCTATTATAAAATAAAACGGTTAGATAAACGTTAGTAAACAGAATTCAATATTTATTGTATTTAAACATACAGTTAATTTGCGACCGAACTCATATTCTGCGTAATATACGTTACGCCAGGAGTTATCTTTGATTGCGATTGTGATGCGAAGATATCGTCTATCATTGAACCATTCTTGTAGCTTAAAACGTATTTCATCTAATGCAGCTACAACTGGCAATTCTCTAGCACAAAGTAGAGCAGCATTATAACTTTCGCAAATGTTAGTAGTCATTATATTATACCTCATTCCGTGAAAATGCGCACGAGACCACATCCTGGGACTTATATCATTCAAATAGGGGATTATATTCGGTTCCGACATTGCCAAATCTGTCATGTACATTTCATATTCATCTTTCGTATAAGCTTCTGCACACCTCTTGAATAATTCATGAAGTCCTTTTTTCTTGAAATGAACCTTTATATTAGCAGAAATATGTTGCATGCAATACCCGTAATGACAGCCAGGAAATTGTTTCTCAATACCTTTTCGTATGCTGGGATGACGATCAGATATAATGGCTAAATTCTGTACATGTCCATATACAACGTGCAAATGAAGGAAGAACCACTCCCAAGATGTATCATTTTCAGAATCAACAACGGCGGAAGCTAAAGGAAAGATTTGATTGTTGCCATCAAGATCGCATCGTTAACAAAAAACACCGCATATTTAGATTTCATAAACGTACCATCGATCGAGATTCTTGGTCTACATGCGAAAAATCCTTTTATGCTAGCACCAATGCTCATGAACGAAATTTGAATCGGTAAGTCGAGATCCAGGGTCATATTTCACATAAGATCCTGAATAAAGCAAGTAAAACAAGCATTAATGTAATAGTTGTGAACTAAATGTATTATTTATCACCAATTGTTTTACAATATTAAACGAAATTTAATTTGTATATAAAAAGTAAACGATAATAAATGTTTATGAAAACATACCACAATTACTTTCAACGACGAGATTACGAACCTAGGGACTAGACGATAAGATTCTTCCTGGATCACCTCTAATTTCATTCAACACTATTTCACGTGAACGCCATGCCTTCATGTAATTAATATGGATTCCATGTCTAGATTGCATGAAATTTTTAACATCTATAGGATTCATGAACGATCCATGTCCAACACGAAAGAAATCCTTAATGAATTCTCGCTATCACGGATGCACGTGCCTGAGGATGTCGCCCAGTTATCAAATCAATATCACACGTATGTTTGAAACAATGATCACAAATAACCCATGCTTGGGTATTAAGATATCTTTTAGCCCTCACAAAAAACGTGCACGACTCACTCTTGCAGCATATATACATACGCTCAGTATCAGACTTTTTGGTTATCATTTTGAAATTATGCTTCAAAGCATAAATATTCAGGTGATTTTGAAAGAACGGATTTAGAAGAATACAATGCACTCTCAACCTTCAAATGATAACTATCCCTAGGACAGTCTACATTCAGAAAACGGACGTACTCTAACCCATCTAATTCTTCATAATACATATCATCATCCTCTGTTTCATGAATAACGTAGTCGAATGAGAACGGAATGTAAGAAGCAGTATTTGATTCAGTATTAATTTCATTCTGTAGGATTACATCCATTACCAATGAAATGGACTCATATGACGTATCCCCAATCGAGTAACAAAAAAACGACACCATGTCGTCTGAATCGATCTCAACATACTTCTTTTCCCCCGAAACGAAACATTCTTCCATCAAAATTTTGTGAGTTTTACTATAGAATCCATTCTCCCTCGTCAATTTTCTATGAAGCATTTCCAGATTGCTGTTCTTTGCGCAACGAAACATTGACGACTGATATTCAACGTAATGTTTGGATTCATTAAATCTTCCTCCATGCAACAATTTGCATTCAATTGTACGACCCATGATGATAGAGATTGGTTTACGTTTGACAAAAAAATACAATGTGATTAAACCTACACGTTCAAAACTGCATACGAACAAATAGACTTGGTAGTATTTTTAATTTTGGAAAATACATAAAAACATAATGAACACAACCGCACGAACGTGGAATCAGGGACGCAAATCGTGGCATGATATTCGATATATATATTAATTAATTAATGAATACAAAACAATTTAATAACTGACAAGGAAATAAACGTTTAAAAATAACAAGGGCAAAGTTGTCAGCAAGAAAATTCCAAACCACCTCATACGGCCTTATTTGTCTATTTATGTAAATTAAATGGAATCGGAAATATCTTTGTAATTATGATGTCCGATTTGAATATTGGTGTAAATCTCTGTAAAAAAAACAGTAAAAACGGAATATATGTATTTGTAAAAAAGTGTAGAATAATTTGATCTGAAAGATTCAATATAAATATTAACGGGAATTTTTTATGGGTGACAAAGATTTTTTTTAAAAAAATTGTAAATATATATGTTTATAAACATAATATTTTAAAATAATTATAAATCTGGTTTTTTAAAAATGAGTTAATTAATGATAAACGTGATAATAATTAATGTGGTAGTTAATTTCTTTAAGGAGAATACTTGTCCTGATAAATTAAGAGGAGATCCTCCTAATCTCTATTTATATTGGTTAAAAAAATAATAAGGGATAATTAATATATATTTTTATTATCTACATGGGACCCACTGATTTGTTTTTAACCAATAGAAAATGAACACGTAAAGAAATAAGGAGGAGATCCTCTGACTAATGAGGAGACAAGTATTTTTCTTTCTTTAATTGAGCACGTGTGGTCCCCAGAATATCTTAAACATGAAAGAATACGAGTCAGAAGGCATCCTGTGATACTAGCCAACAAACCTCCGACGACTATAAAATGAACGTAGAATATGAAACGACGCAACAAGAAATTTAGATTTTAGTTTCAGTACATAGCTTATTGGGTGAATTTCCTTACTTTATATAGTCGTCGAAGGTTGGACCGTGTGCCACCTGATCATGCTAGTTCGAACTAGGCTTAATTCTTTGTGGATTTGACTAGAGCATCGCTGATGGTAATGCTTTCATTGATCCATTTTAGTCTTACTTTGGGCTTTTTCATTGATGTCAAGCCCTTTAATGAGCAATTTTCACCCTTTACAATTAATTTATATTATTCAACATTAATTTTAATATTAATTTACAATAATTACTAAATTAACATGTTATATGATTTAATTTTACTATATGGGTTTTTTTTTTTAAAATGAAATTTTAAAAATTGATGTTTTTAAAAATGACATTTTTAGATTGAGGTTGGTATAATCTCTTACCAGGATTGGTAGAATCCCAGAAATGTCATTTTTTTAAATATTTCAAACCATTTACTATTTTTGAAATTACTCATAAAAAATGTCATCGGTTGAAATTTCTCTTTCTTGTATCTATAATTATTATTTTTAACTTTTTATAACCCTCTATTAATTATAACAGGTTTAAAAATCTAGAACAGTAACTTAAATTGGTTAGCCCATGAAAATGAAAAAAAATGGTGATCACAAATATTTTATTTAAAAAAAAAGTAATTATAAATATAGATGTCAATAAGTGAAAATTATAATTATCGTAGTCAATGTCAAGTGAATAATTGTGATTTATCACAGTCAATCAATAATTTATCCATCATTAATAATTAACTTAGTTTTAGAGAAATTGTATAGTTTAAAAAAATATTATCGATGAAAAATTCAAAAACAAAATTCACAAAGACCAATGCAAAAAAGGTGATCCCTATAAAAACACATTATAATTTAAATGGTTTAAATAGTTATTAAAAAAATGGTAAATAAGACTTTTATAGTTTTGGTCAAATACATGAACTCCTCCTATATTTTTAAAATGGTAAATGACACATATGTAGTTTCAAATTATGCTAGTGAAACTCCTCCCTTCCCACGCCGTTTACTTTCTTTTAGGCCATAACTTTAAAATTTCAACTTCGATTTTAGATGATTAAAGATGTTTTGAAATCATCGTTTTAAGATCTATAGTATGGTCACTTCAAAATCTTCAATAAATAAAAGAGTTTATTATTATCAAAACATTATATATGATTGAAGTCATATACCTTTTAAAAGCAATATATATCTTATGTTTAACCTAACTAACCTATATGCAAAAGGTATCCAACTTTTTTTTATCCCCTCCCTTTCCAATGAATGTCCCACAAAGACGTCTCTCTTTATTCCTGAGATAAGATGGAGGGCTAAAGTGGCCGTGACTGTGAGAGAGGGGATCAAAATTTTTTATTATTTTAAAACATATATAAACAATAAACAAAATACTAGTTTTATCTATTTTGACATACCGCCAACACGAGTATAATTCAAGAGGTTAGACACTTAGTCTCTTTCTATGTTGAAGAAAGTTTCCTCTCCTCTAATTTGATGTAATATCCAAAAGGGAAAAAAATTCTATTTTGACATACCTAATATATATATACACACTAAAATAACATGTATTTATGTATTAAATGGAGAGCCCAACAAATTTAATTGAACTCGATTATATTCAAGAATTAGATTGTTTAGTTATTTCTTTTTTACCAAAAGAAAGTGAGTGAGTTAATTAAAAATTTAATATTTTGTAAGTGTTTTTTTTTTTTTGAAAAATATCATTTTTTACCCTTACACTTTATGAGTATTTTAAACTTTAAATGTTATCAATTTTAACCTTAAACTAGTTATAAAATTTAGGGGAAAAAATCAAATAAAACTCTAAGCTTTTGGAGTAATATCAATTTAAACCCTAACATTTCAACTGTCTCAAAAAACACCTTAAACCTTTTAAATTGTTGAAACAGCCTACCAACGTTAGTTTTTGTTTAACTTTATTATACTATACGTGTGAGCAATTAAACGATTCAATATTTTATTTTTGTTACGTTTATTAGTAAAAAAAAACTTATCCTTGCTACTAATTATCAATCTGTGACTTGTATAATAATTGAACAAGTATTTATCAGGTTGAATAAAAACCATTTTGTTTTAATAATCACGTAACTTTTTTTTCTAAAAAATAAAATAAAATTAGCATGAGATTTTGTGGTAAGAGGTCTGCGAAATTTTTGTTTGTTGTAAGGAATCATATACAAACCAATTGAATATAAAATACGAAATAATATAGGCTTGTATTGATGAATTTAAATGTTACTATTTCTAATAGAAATAATTATCTGATTCTTTCTCACAAGTATAAATTCTGATGCGAGGATCGTTGGCATATTTTCCGGATGAAAGTGTTGATGTTGTTGAAATTTTAGTATTCAAGACAATCTTCAAGAAGTCTTTAGTCTTCTAAGACTTCAATGCTAATGATGATGTCAACAGAAAGAAGGCTTGGATTGGGTTGGGGGCTTGCGCAAATTGGGCTTCTTGGTCAGATTTTGGCTTGGGCTTATGGGCAACTTTCTATTCTTTTGGGCAGCCAAGTAGAGAAAATCTGGGCAAAGATTTTTGACTGGAATATTTGCCAAAAAAATTCTTCGGAAACATGTCTAAAACTTCCCCAATTTTTATGAGAAAAATTTAGAGAGATGAAAGAATTTATGAATGAATAATTTGAGACCTCTAAGGCTCTATTTATAGAGGTTTTGGGAGAATATTTCATATTATCTCTTTATCTCTAAATTAAAAAGTAATCTCTATATAGTGTTAAATTCATAACTTTTTATTCCGGACTCGAAATTTAAATCCGAGAATTACGTTGGAATCATAACGACAAGACGATTTCACCGAAATATTTAAAATTCAATTACCATGAAATTCGAAAATGTGTAAAATTACCAATATACCCCTCATCTCAAACTCAAGATTTTATATATAAAATATAAAAAGGCTATATTTTCAAGATTCACCCACGACCAAACTCGTGTATAAATCTAGAAAAGAGGGCATTTGTAGAAGAAGAAAATTTGGTAAATTATAAATTGCTATGAAGTAATTCAAACGAATGACAAAATTACACATCATTAAATAAATACTAATCAAAATTTGACATGTGTCTTTAAATTGAAATAAAGAACATTAAATTGACAAATCAAATAATGTCACATGTCTTTTTCATGGCCGTTGGATGATATAAATTAACCGAATGAAAATACGACACATGACGATTATGCCCAAATCAAATGAAGCCCATATCCACCAAATGTCCAGCCATAAACTCTATAAATAGAGAGGCCATTAATTCATTCTGGGGAAGAAAAATATTCAAGGAGATTCAGAGATAGAAGACTTTGAATACCCAAGACTCAGAAGACTAGCCAACGGCCCTCGCATTAGAGTTTATATTTGTGAAAAAGAATCAGATGATTATTTCCATTATAGATTGTAACATTCAAATTCATCAATACAAATCTATATTATTCTGCATTTTAATTCCTTTCCAAAGAAATTTTTGTGTGAACGGTATTATAATAAACTCGCTAATTATAAATATAAGTTTTTTTTTAACGAAATTATAAATGTACGTTTAAACATGTTAGTTTGATTGTTTATTTTATTCTAATCTATTGAAATGAACACTAAACCAATCATCTATCAATTTTAGAAAAATAGTAACATGATGCTGAAATTCAAAAAGATTGAATGTTCGTCTACCAAAACTATAAACCCGACCAATTCTGATATCAAACAAACAGAGCAATTTTTTTCGACTTCAAAAAATTATTTCATTTTAACGGAGGTGTTTTCTTTAACAGAAGAAATTCGAGAGTTAGCTTCTAGTTTGGGCTCCATTTCTCTTTTTCACTAAGAAAGATGCAAATCCGTTAGCGCGTGGAATTGCAAGAGGGGAGAGGCGGTGACCTTTTGATTCTCTAGGATCTTGGCAGTTTGAGTTTCCTTTGTGGATCTCAACACTTTTTTTTTAATTTTTTCTTTATGTTCTATTTGCCTTTTCGTTTGATAGGTTTTGGTTAGTTTTTTTTTTAATCGATTTTCGATTTAAATCTCTTAATAATTAAAAAGAAGAAGATGTGATGTACAATATAAATTGAACTGAAGTTCAAACCCGTAAAATAAACATCAACCTAACATATTTAATAAGGCCATGTACTTCCAAAAATTTTGAGGCAGAAAATCGTCTAAACATAAAATAATGGGGCATTTGCAAATCTAATAATTTTTTTTAGTAATATTTATAAAAATAAAAGCTCAAAAAAATATTTGTAAATATAGCAAATTTTGATAAGTTTATCAGTGATAAACATTGAATTATATATTTTTACACTATGTTTTGCCACCGATAAATACATAAATCATTATTTATCACTGATAAACATGATAAAAATTGCTATATTTGCAAATATTTTTTTGAATTGATATTTTTACAAATATTGCATAAAAATTTGCCACAAATTTCCCTAAAATAATAGTAGTATATCATAATATTGGACTAAACTCCCATACTATTTTTATGGAATAAAGGGATAATCTTTAAATGGCAGCGTTTTTTTACTAAATCTTTTTCACGTCTTTATCTTAAAGTTGACATAAACGGCTAAAGCTTGTACCATTTCATCTGACTTTTCGTTCTCATCACCAGGCAAAAGATTGTTTGGTTTAGAGATTTTAGGGTAAATCCACATTAATTGAGATATATATATTTTGTTTAGGTAGTTTAATTGGCTTTTTCCCCTTTAGATTTTACCTCAAATTGAAGAGGAAAGATTCAAACTTTTAACCTTGAAAAAGAGAGTAAATACCTGATTAGTTAAACTATGTTCCTTTGATAGTTTAATAGTTTATCTTAATATTAAAGAATAATTGTTTTTAGCTAAAAAAAGAAAAAGGGAAAAAACGTGTAGTTGAAAGTGTTAGATGTTGATAGCACCACTTTATTATAAATATCAAATTCACAGGATTAAAAAGATGAGAAATCAATGAATCGGGATCCTAATGCATGTAGATACAAATGGTCCAATGGGAGCAAGAATTTTCAGGAACATTTCATTTCTGTGTAGAAAGTCATTTTTATTTTCAAATAGTGTTCGATCGATTACATATTCGATTGATTGGTCTAAAATTATCGATAAAAAAGATATGTCTAAGTCACTTCGTTTCTTTTTGTCCCATTCTTATTGAAAATTCTTCGTTTTGTCCAATTGTATCAAATAATTGGTTTCTTTAGTCATCTCTTGAATCATGGTTAAAATCACTAATCTAAGTGGAAAAATATATCACATATCTCAATAATAATTATAGCGATAAAATCAGTCCATTTTTCATTTCTCATTATGGCACACCGGACTCGTTGGAATACTCGCATAGCTACCTATATAACTTTTTTCTATATCTTGTACTAGAATAAACTTTTCTCTATGTCTTGCTCCATTAGAATTTAGATATTCCATCACTCTAACTTGACTGATGGAATATTTTCAGGAGGAAATTCATATTAATGTCAAGTTGTTTAGGGTTTAGGGATATCCACCACACCAATTATATATTGATGAAAATATCCTCCAAATTCTTTTCAGAATTAATTTCCAAAATAAACATACTTCTACAGATAAATATGATTTAAAGATGTTTGAAAAAATAAAGAAAAATTCAATTAGATCATAAAGGATCGGGATATTTTTAAAGAAATTTCACTGGGTAGTAGAATTTTAAATAATATTTATAAATATGTCAATGCTTAAACCTATTTGCATATAGAACAATTTTTATTTTATTGATCAATTAATTATGAAATTAATGATTAACTTATCGTAAAAATATGTAATTTAATAATTACTAATTCATTTAATCAAAATTTGTTATAGTTCAAAATACTTTTAAGAGTAAATATTTTTATAAATATTAGGGTAAAAATCACTAGATTTACAAGTTCCCTTCACTTTTACAATAACACTTTTTTTTTCATTCTGTATATGGAAAATTTGCCTAATTGACTTTGAAATCCGAGCTCTAATGAAACTTGACCTCAATTTTCAATTTTTATGAATAAAACCTTATACTGATGTCACCTAGGTGTAAAAAGACAAAAAAAAAAAACCCATTGAAAACACTTTTTTGTATTGATAGAACTCTCCTTAACCCTACTCTATCTATCATTCTCTCTCACTAAAAAAAAATCATGACTCTCTCTCTCTAAACTCTAAGCTCGAGGACGAAGAAGCTAAAAATTATTTATCCTTTTCGCATTATACCAAACGTATGATGCTCGTGTTAGAAATAAAAAATATCGCACGTTTTTCGTCTGGGATCTGTCATATCGTCGATAATGATCGATCAGATCAAATGATTGTTGCTTGTTGTTGTTGCGTAAATATGGAAAGCTTCCACGTAGGCAACGAACGTAATTTGTAAGATGAATCGGAGGTAGTGCGATGCTTCGTCGGCGTTCTAGGCAGGTACCTGCACAGGAAAGGAAAAGAACACCGGTGCGGTGCCGGCCTAACACCCTCCGATGCTTAAGTCAGAGCTAGTGTGCCAGAGAGAATTCAAGTAGAATTGTAATAGAAATATGTGAAGGGATGATTTACTAAATTAGCGGAATTTTGTTTAGTAAACTTATTAACATTTAATAACGGATCTATTAACATCATGCAATTTGTGATAAAACATGTAGATTCATGCTTATATATTCGAAAATTAAAACCGGAACTTACATTGACTGAATAATGGAGAATCGGTTGGAGGTTTCTTTACGACTTCAAATCCTCGGGAACACCGGATCTTCTACGCTATATCCCGATCGATCAAACGAAATTCGATTGTGGGATCGAACTTTAGAAGAAATTGGGAAGAAGAAAAAAATATTTTTCTTCCCAATACTTATGAGAAAATCGGCAATGAGGGGAGGGAGAGGAGGAAGAGAGAGTTCCAACTTTCTATGGAATTGTATTGTGTGATTTATGAATGACCCAACCCTCCTATTTATAGAAAAATAGGAATCCTAATCACATTAGGATTAATCTATAGAGATAAACACAAAAAAAAAAAGATAATCTCTTTCCTTTATCTAGCAATTTCGAAAATGCCATGGATAAATAGGAGATTATTTTATTTTCTTTATTTTTATTTATCTTGGGTAAATAAATCTATGTAGTTATTTTAGGATATAATTCAAACAATTATCTCTTCCCAAAATACATCATATGGCCGAAAATTGCATATATTAATTAAAAAAAAATTCTAATTTATTTAATTAATTATTTTCAGCCAATCCCAATTGGGTTCATTAATCCAATTGGGCTAGAAACTCTCTCTTAAATTAATAAGTCCAACTCAATTAATTTATTTATTAATTACCATTTAAATAAATATTTTATTTAAATAATTAATATTTTCTCCCGTCTAAATATTATCAAATTATATTTAATTATCAATTTCCATTTAAATAATTTTCATTATTTAAATAATTAATAATAAATATTATAATTATTAATTTCCATTAAATAAACTCATTATTTAATTAATAATTTTATTGACAATATTTTATTATTAATTAATTAATTTTAATTATTAATTTCCGTTCAAATAAAATTAATTATTTAAACAATTAATAATTGTTAATTAATTTCAAATTATTAATTACCATTTAAATATACTCAATATTTAAATAATTAATAATATCTAATTAATAATATTTCATTATTAATTTCCTGTTTAAATAAACTTATTATTTAAACAATTAATAATGTTTATATTAATTACCTGGTTTAAATATACTCAATATTTAAACAATTAATATTGCCTATTTTAAGTAATTCACTTTACTTAAAATTTCCATTTCTTCTACTTGATTTCGCGACTACGATATTTGGGCTAGCATAGGGACCCGATGGACCTATAGATCATGGGCTTAATAATTAGTCAATTAAGTGATTAACTCATAATCGGTTAATTACTTATTATCTAACTATGAATAATTCCACTATAGATTCATAACTGAACTCCCCCACTATAGATGAGTTATGTCCATTTAGTTTATCATTATTTATATCTCGTGATATTATCCTTCACGTGGAACCCTCATAATTACAAAGGATAAATTTACCGTTTTGCCCCTGTAATTACCGCTTTTCCTTGTGTTCCCGCTGATTCTCCAATGAACTTTATCTTTAGTCGAACTAGAGATAAGATACTTCGTGATCAATAGAAGTCGTGACGTCACTTGTTCATGTCTCGAATCGAGACATCAAGGAGTTTCCTAAAGTTCCTAAAATGTTTAGGTATCGACCGATACCGTTAATTTATAGGAAAGTTATGAATTTCATCTCGTGAAAATGAGTTCCCACTACTTATCTAGTCATGTTCCCAAAACAGGAGTGTATTGAGCGTTCTTACAGATCGCTTCTCAACTATGTGAATCAAAGAACATAACTCCACAAATAGAGTCCGCATTTCACTCAGGATTGAGATCTATCACGGTTGATAAACTTAGTTTGATATTCGATTATTTCTCGTAAACGGTACTAATGAGAAATTTGATCGAACATCGTGGTCCTGTCTTATACAATCAACATTGCATATGATACTTCCATTTCATGTCTCCCACATGAATGATCAGGGATTAGATCATTTGTCTATAAACAAAATGCGAAGCTATCAACGGTGTTACCAGGATAAGGTTCCCAAACGTTATCCATTTACAGAACACTTTTAAGTTACTCATCTCGACTTTAATCCTCTTGTATGACTCACATACTAAGTCGTGATTTCATAAGAGTAACTTAGGGTTTACTATTTGAATGTTTTGATATTTATATATTCCCATATATTCCTAATATCGTCAATTGAATCAATCTAGATTATATAAAGAACTTATGTTTATTTATTTAATTTATTCGAAATAAATTATTATATTTAAATAATTACAAGTTCTAGGACACCATTCCTAACAATATGTTACCAAATGAATGAATTTCTTCTCCTATTTATAGGAGATTAGGTTGATGACATCATCGCGCCACGTGTCACTTCGGGATTGGTCCATGTGTTGGATATTGAATGGGTGTAGGTGTGTTGGTAGGTGTGTAGGTGCGTAGGTAGGTGGTGTGCACCTACGCTTCTCTGAGGTGGGGGTAGATGCGCGCAGCGCAATAGCGGAGCTTCTTTCTTGGACACTTAGTCTATATGTCTTTGAGATGAGTCCGCGTCTATACGCACCTCTCTTGATGGTATGTCCTCCGCTAGTGGTGGAGGTCGGGTCCGTCGTGCGTGGAATGCTCAAATAACTAGGTTGACATGCGTAGGCCGAAAGAGTTTGAAATTACCTCGTGTCTCTTCGTATGCTCGACACGTGGTCACTTTACTCTTAACGATATTTTCACCCATAACAGTGGCCCCCTACTCCCAAGTCGGGTTGGGGTAGCTTATGACCACTTGGGAGTGTTCTTGAGGGTGAAATTTTTCTAAGTATTCTCTTAGATGGTCACTACTACCATGCACCTCCATTACTCAACCCTTCATTAAATTCAAACTCACTATTGCATTGGGTTGGTGGAACACTTATTACCATTGTACCTTCATCAGTGATCTAAGCCATTAATTTTACTTACCACGATCCAACGGCTTGGGGAAGGCTTGATCCCACTATAAATAAGGGAGAATTTTACACTTCTCATTCCATATTTTGAGGAAACTTAGAAAGTTTGTAGCTTGGTAATTTGGAGAAGCCTTCAACTTTGTAAGATTTCAATTTTTCACCTCTCTTTCTTCTTCTTTTGTAAAGAACTTCCAATCACATGTATTATATTTTTTTTTTTTATTAACTTTTTGTTCATCTTTACTTTGCTTTGTAGCTCCATCCTAGTGTCGGGAAACGTGGTGCTCGGGAAGAGAAACGGGCTATAGGAGTGAGTATACCATTTTTTTTTCTTTTTACCGTTTTTCTTTTTAGACTTTGAACTTTTACGTTGTTGGTCTTCAAATATTTTTCATTCACAAGTGGCATGTAGCTTCAAAACGAACTTTCAATTTTACGTTGTTGGCTTCAATCTCGATTTTTCTATCTTCTCAAATTTCCCATGACTTCCTAAGTCAAGTTTTACTTTATGTTTCTGTCTTACGCAGCTGGTAACCCTCACAATCGGTTTGTGTTTTCAGAGCTTCGTACCCGATCAACCCTCTTTAGTAGAGCTACGTAGAAGGTTAGTGGAATTTTCAGAATTTTCTCTGACTGATTTCTCTTAGCAGACCATCATAGTAGAGCTTTTAGTATTTGCGTAGCAGCATACAATTCGGGTAGGTCTCATCAAGTACGTTCCCCCTTATGATTTTAAGAGACTAATTCTCTTGGAATCATTAATAGAGGTATGCAATGAACTTTCATCTGGCAGATCAGTAAAATTGAATTTAAACTAGGATTTTTGGTAATACAGTCCCACATAGCAGAACATAGAATTTTCCTTGTAATTTTCTTGTAGTCTTGGTCATTTTAAGAAAACCGCGGATCTGTTTTTGTCATGCTTGTAACATAGCAGAGCCTCAAAATTCTCACAAGTCTGTTTTTAGAACTACACAGCAGAGCTTCAAGATTTTCTTTGAACTTTTACATAGCAGGCCTTTGTAATTAACATAGCAGAAAAACGCAACTGTTGTCAAATTTTCAAGCTTGCCTTTTTGACAGAGCAGACCTGTCTACTTTGAACAATCTTGAAATCCCGGAGTTAATGTTTGACCTCTGCACGATTACATAGCAGACCTCTCTCTTTTTTTTTTTTGAAATTTCAAAGCAATAGACCTCTGTAAGGTTACATAGCAGACCTGCTTTCACATACACACGTACTTCCTTTCCTCCTTTGATTTTTAAGGGAATTCAGTTTTCCCTTGAAATCAAAAAACATAGCAGAGCTGATTTTGAGAGGAGGAATGAGTCTACCAGGCAGCCCTTTTGTTCTTGACGAGAGAATCATTTGTAGCTAAAATCGAAAGTATTCTGATAGAAATTTACCAATCCTGTAAGTAGAGTTCAATCATTTGTAGCTTCATATGTCCCACACAACAGATTTCAAACCAAAAACAGAGCTTTGCAGGCCTTGAATATACTCTGAAATCTCAAAGTATTGGTCCTCTGCTGGTTACACAGCAGAAGCATTCTTGTGAAGGAACTTCGTTTTTTACAGACCTCAAAACATCATAGCAGAGCATCCTTTCACCCTTTGATTTTAAGGGAATTCAATTTCCCTTGAAATCAAATAACATACCAAACTACCAACTGACCTGTTCTTCTCTATTTTTATTGTTTACAGGAGACGGGGAATCCCAGCTTGTTCAACGAGCAGGTCAGTGAATCTCTCGTTTCACTTTGTAGTTGTTAGTCTACTGCCTCTTCTCTTGCCGAAGGACTAGAGATCGTCCTCTTTGAATTTTCTTCAATCTTCGTCTTCCATAGCCGCACGCGAGAGAGGGAGATCGAGGGATTGAGAGAAGAGAACGAGAGATCTGCTAAGCTTATCGTTTTTCTTCCCTTCTTTTTAAAGGAATATCTTCTTCTGGCTTTATGACGAAAACACTTGAAAACACCACTTGAAATCGTTGAAATTTCCATTGAACCGACAGAGGCGATTTCCTGTAATTTTTGCTTGAATCCACTTCAGCTCTCTATCCATGGTGATGACCATCATCTTGGGTCTTTCGATGTCGCTGGTCGCTTCACCAAACAAGGATCGTTCGTGGGTTTGGTTTCCCAGAAACGCATGGCTCCGTTAAATCAGTAGCTTCAATTCGATTTGGGCAGAGAGAAGAGGCGTGGACTGGATGACGAGGAAGAAGATGACTTCATTTCTTGTATGGCCCTCCATTTGTAGCTTCGATTTTTTCTAAACCTGCTTCAAGTTTTTCTTTGTTTTTGCTGTTCAAGCGTTAGCTTCGTGAGGGAGAGGATGACTTCCACGATTTAGGGCTTCGAATGATTTGCCTTCGAAGATCTCGAGCTTGAATGAAGCCAAGAGCTTCAAATTTCATCTCCAATGGCTCGTTGGGTTGTGAGGGAGCGAGAGATTGATGGAGATCGAACGATTGGGAGGACGAAATCGTGAGAGTGGACGATTGAGAGAAATCAATGAAGGGGAACACCTCTGTTGTGTACTTCAATTGACCCATCTTATTTTCTTCTTCCACCCGTCTACCCAACTACCCGTGTGTCTACGACCCGTCTACCCGCTCCAGCTTTTTTAAACGTGCAGACCAACATATCCGTTTCCCTTACGACCCGACTACCCGGATCCGAAACCAACTCACGACCCGCGTGCATCCTTTTCCTTCTTGCTGGGCTTGTGCTGGCGTGGTCCAGCCCTTTTACTTGGGCTGGGCCACTCCAAAGTCATTCATCATTTTCATTTTTTTTTTCTTTTCTTTTTTTAAATGAATCCAGCAGCGCCCTCTTCCCCCCTTTTTTTTTATTGTAAATTGCATTGCATTGCTAACTTTACATAGAAATTAACCGAAATAATTTCGATTTCGCAGGGCCGCGCACTTTCCAACTTTGAGTAGAGGTAGTAAGTTTAATTCCCACTCTTGGCTTGAGGTAGTGAATTTACATTCCCCTATGCCCTTAGCAATTTTTGACAACATTTTTACTCAGTCGATCCATATATTTCTCAGATGCTTCTAACAAAATTATTGTTTTCCTTTGTTGATGTGCTTGAATGTTCACAGCTACACTGCTTACTTAGGGAACCAGAGACGACCCATTCCTCATTACTAAGAGTCCAGGTACGTTTTTGGTCTTTCCCTTAGTATAATTCATTCAAGTAGCGTAGCTCAGTGAGAGTTTTGATAGTAGCTAAGGTAGACCCTTTTTCATTCTAGGATGTCTGACGAAGAGTCTAGTTACTATACCTGGAGCGCAGCAGAGCACGGGGGGGAAAGTTCTGAGACTGAACAGTCTTCTCCTTCCCAAGATATCGCGATTCACCCCTATCCATCTACAGTTACCATTGAGCAATTAGAGTATATCAGGGTGAAATATGACATCCCCTCATCCATTAGCTTACGGTGTCCTGAAGAGGGGGAGACGCCCTTCAACCCTCCTGCTGGGGAGGTAGCCTTTTATTTGAAAATGTTCAAGTGTGGGGTTAGACTCCCGCTTCACTACTTCCCTCAAAAATTTCTATTATTGTCGCGCTTAGCACCCGCCCAGCTTGGGCCGAATGGGTGGACTATATTACTCGGGTGCTGGGTTCTTTGGAACCTTAGTAGTGGTGGGGCCCCTCTATCATATAAAACTTTACATGGTCTCTACCGTCTGAACTCGTTACCTGGAGGGAATTTCATGTATTACCTTACGGCGCGGGGAATCAATAGTGGCAAGTCCTTCTTCCACGTCGGAACTTGGAAGAATCAATGGTTCTTTGTAGGTGGCGTGGTTGTCTAATGTTCCTGGACATGATTACGTATACCGCGTTCCTAGAAAATTCAGGATTCCTGGTAGGCTCACTTTGAGGTGTCTATGTTAACTTCCCAAATAATTTACTTCATCTTTACCATTTTTCATTGCAGGAAACAACCGGGAGATTTTTCCTTTTTCCGAATTTGCTCAGTCGGTGATCAATCAGATATTGAATATCCCTATCGCGCAGCGCAGCACCACTGCTCTTCTCACGAAAAGACGACTGATCTCCACCGGACTTTTTCAACCTGTTTCTGAGGAAGCCGGTATGTTTGTTTTGACTCTGCTTTCATATTGTTTCATCATACCATAATACTTTACTTCCTTTTTCAGATATGTCGCGTGCCATGTCGTACATTGAGCAGTGTCGCCGCCAAGCTCAGCAAGCTTTGATATGTGAGGCTAACTCGGGTGATGTGCCCGACGAGGAGCATCGTCGTCGGCCGAGTCGCGCGTCAGGTCACCTGAGGTTCATACGCCCTCGGTGCGGTTCCGGTCGCTTCCTCTTCTCGTGGTACCCGTCGTTCCTTATCTCGAGTTTGAAGGTCCTTACGCCCACGGAGAGAGTGAGGATGAGCTAAAAAGGTACATTGAGGAGATTACCACTAACTTCCTGGAAACTCGATTAACGATCGGGAGGATGCTATTTCGATGAGTACGACCCAGGTTGTTCGGTCTTTCCATCCAGGAGTCTTTCAAGGTAAACTTTGACATACTTCATGATTTCTCTCCTACTTTTCATTCTTCTTGTGTGGCTCACTCATTGTCTTACCTTTTCAAAGGGGGCTAGAGCGAACCTGGGCGCCCTGAGGGTCTTGAGTGATTGTGAACGCCTCAAAGATGAGCTAAGTGATCGCGACACTTCCTTAGCCGAAAAAGCCCGCTTGTTGCAAGAGAGCCCGTGCTAGGAATCAATCTCTTGAAAGTGACTTAGCTCGTGAGAAGAATATTTCCTGTGAAAATGTCGGCTAAGTTCAATGATTTGGAGGCAAGGACTCGGGATAAAGAAGAGTCAAGAAAATGCTTAGAGCTTGTGGAGAATATGACAATCTGGAAAAAGAAATTCTCGCCTATGGGGCCGACTATCTTGTAGGCCGTATATCTAAAAAGTATCCCGGACTTGGACCTGGAGCTTTGTCAATGACCTACGTTAACGCTCCCTTGCGCTTTGGCTGACTTTCCGAGATGTTGCTCCTGCTTATGCTTTTCTCTGTCGATGGGGCATGTCCATCTTTTAACTTATTTATGTTTGTTTCTTTAACTTTTTGACTTGGTATAGGCGTATGATCGCCTTTAGTTGCATTCTCATGCTTTTTTGAATATAACTTCAGTCATTTGGCTTCTTTGGTGAATAAAACTTTTATCCTTTGTTGCCTCTACCTCCTCGCTTCTATTTCTCAAGTGTTGTTAGTCTGATGTTGCTGTGTGGCCATGCGTCCTGGATGAACTTAAGATTTTGTCTATCTTAAATTCTTTGTCCAAGTGCGACTCGTACAAGTCCGGCGCTCCCTAGTAAACTTAGAATTTTATCGTTTTAAATTCTTCTACCAGTCTGCTCATGAGAGCCTAGCACTCCCTAGTAGACTTAGAATTTTTTCGTTTGAAATTCTTCTACCAGGTGCCAAGTCTTAGCACTCCCTAGTAGACTTAGAATTTTTTCATTTTAAATCCTTCTACCAGGTGCCAAGTCTAGCACTACCTAGTAGACTTAGAATTTTTTCATTTTAAACCCTTCTACCAGGTGCCAAGTCTAGCACTCCCTAGTAGACTTAGAATTTTTTCATTTTAAATCCTTCTACCAGGTGCCAAGTCTAGCACTCCCTAGTAGACTTAGAATTTTTTCATTTTAAATCCTTCTACCAGGTGCCAAGTCTAGCACTCCCTAGTAGACTTAGAATTTTTTCATTTTAAATCCTTCTACCAGGTGCCAAGTCTAGCACTCCCTAGTAGACTTAGAATTTTTTCTCGTTTTAAATTCTTCTACCAGGTGCCGCTCATGAGAGCCTAGCACTCCCTAGTAGACTTAGAATTTTTTCGTTTTAAGTTCTTCATTTGTTGATTTTTTTGAACACATGAACATGTAGGGTTGTAGTAATGCAGTGAGTTTATACATTCGAATTTTAAGCTTCGTTCGTCAGGTGCGGCTATGCAGCCCTACATCCTGAGTGATTTTAAGATTTAATTTTCTAAGTCCGGCTAGTCGGTGCGGGCGTGCGACCTACATCCTGGTTGAACTTAGAATTTTAATTAACTTGAGCTTTTTAGTGGTCTATTCTTTTGAACTTTCAATCACGTATGTTCGTGTAGTCGATTTCCCGTTCAAACAAAGTTACAAAGCTTGAAGCCCTGAATGAGTTGTTGAGATTTTAGAGTGGTTCGACCTAAGCTTTAACTAAGGTGTATCCTTGGTAGTAGCTTAGGCCTCATCCCTTATAATCTTTGAATCAAAATCGCTTTCGAAGTAGAAAAGTCATGTTCTGATTCCTTTGATTGTTGAAATCCATACAACATGAAAAATAAAACTTCAACATAAAGAAAAATACATTGACATCACTGATAATAAGCTTTGAGGTGCTCGGCGTTCCACCAGGTGGGGCAATGCTTTGCCGCTAAGATCAACCAACTTGTAGGTGCCAGGTCTCACGATCTCGGTGACCTTGTACAGGACCTTCCCAGGTGGGGTCCTAGAGCTCCGCCGCTTGTGTCTTTCGTGTTAAGTAGTACTTTTCTTAGCACGAGGTCATCCACCTTAAAGCTGCGTGGTTTGACCCGAGTGTTGTAGTAGCGCGCCGCTCTATTCTTATACTCGACCACACGGAGACCAGGAGGTCTCTCTATGCTCCTCTAACAGTCAAGACTTAACCTTTGGCATTCTTCATTAATTTCTGGGTTGAAGTGTTCAATTCGAGGGGAAGGTAGTCCTATTTCAACGGGTACTACCGCCTCTGCTCCAAATGCCAACGAAAAAGGCGTTTCACCCGTGGAGGTCCTTGCGGTTGTTCTATACGCCCATAAGATATTCGGAAGCTCCTCTGCCCAAAGCCCCTTCAAACCTTCAAGCTTGCTCTTTAAGTTTTTCTTAATGATTTTGTTCACAGCTTCTACCTGGCCATTGGCCTGTGGGTGAGCTGGAGAAGACTTGAAGTGTTTGATACCGAGTTCAGTGCACCATGATCTAAACTTTTCATTGTCAAATTGTTTGCCATTATCTGAGACTATGGCATATGGAATGCCAAACCTGCACACCACGTTCCGCCACATGAAGTCGGTGGTTTTACGTTCGGTGATTGTGGCTAGTGCTTCGGCTTCCACCCACTTGGTAAAATAGTCTACTGCCACTATAGCAAACTTGGTCTGACCTTTTCCTTGAGGAAGGGGTCCTATCAGGTCGACCCCCCATTGAGCAAATGGCCAAGGACTTGTGATATTAGTCAAGTACTCAGGTGGTTGTCTCGGGACTGTAGCAAAACGTTGACACCGGGTCGCACTTTCGACTAAATGACCTGGCATCTCCGTACAAGGTTGGCCAATAATATCCTTGCCTTATGATTTTATGTGCCAACGACCTTCCTCCAGAGTGGTTACCACATACTCCCTCATGAACTTCTTTCATGACGTAGTCTGCCTCATCAGGTAGGAGACACCTTAGCAGTGGTAGAGAAAAACCTCTCTTGTATAGTACATCTCCTCTCATTATATAACGTGTTGCCCGACATTGGAGCCGTCGCGCCTCTACTTTATCAAGAGGCAATTCACCATCTCTTAAGAATTTTATGATTGGATCCATCCAGGAAAAGGTGGTCAATTGTGCTGCTTTGTCAATGTCCATGGCTTCTAACTCATCTATACTTGAGCTAGGGAGGAATTCGACCGGCACTGTACGATTGGACTCGGTCTCGTAGGCAGATGCTAGACGTGCCAACGAATCAGCGTTAGCATTCTCTGAGCGTGGTATTTGCTTAACTTCCCACCACTCGAATGTGCAAAGAAGTTCTTTCACCTTTGCTAGGTACGCCATTCTTTCCCCTTCGTCGATATTCTTCCATTATGTGATTGACAACCAATTGAGAGTCACTAAAGACTTTGACACGGCTTACCCCCACCTTCCTTGCTAACCGCAATCCGGCCAGGAAGCGTTCATACTCGGCTTCATTGTTAGAAGCCTTAAACCCAAACCTTAGAGCATATTCAATGTGGGCTTGGTCAGGTGAGACTAGGATAAGGCCTGCTCCGCAACCTTTCATATTGGAAGACCTGTCCACGTAGAGTGTCCAAGTGGACCCTTCTCTTTGTGGAGGGATGAGTCCCTGGTTTGGAGCAAGCTCTCTTTCAGGGGTTAAGTGTGTTTCCTCTTTTTCAGGTGTGAGTTCTGCTATAAAATCAGCCACGACCTGGCCTTTTATTGCGGTTCCTGGCTTATATTGAATATCATACTCACTAAGTTCCACCGCCCACTTCATCAATCGACCGATGCTTGAGGTTTTTGTAGAACTTGCCTCAATGGGTGATTTGTCAGAACTACAATCCTGTGTGCTTGAAAATATGGCCTCAACCTCCGAGCTGAGGTTATTAAGGCTAGTGCCAACTTTTCCATTTGTGGGTACCTAGTCTCCGCGTCCACCATGGCTTTGCTCGTATAATATGTAGGTAGTTGGACTCCACCTTCTTCTCTTACTAGAGCTGAGCTCACCGCTGTCTCTGACACAGCTAAATACAAAAACAACTCTTCACCTAGGACAGGCTTGAAGAGTAGAGGTGCGGAGCTTAAGTAGTTTTTTAGCTCTATGAACGCTTTCCGCACTCCTCCGTCCATTCGAACTTACTTCCTTTTCGGAGAACCTTAAAGAACCAGGAGACACTTGTCCTGTCGCCCTTGATACAAATCTATTCAGGTCTTGCTACCTTCCCATTCAAGCTTTGCAATTGTTTAAGGTTTCTAGGGGATTCCATGTCCAGGATGACTTTCAACTTATCCTGGGTTCGCTTATACCCCTTTGGTGGACCATAAACCCTAAGAATTTTCCTGGAAGTTACTCCAAATGCACATTTGTCCGGGTTGAGCTTCATCTTGGTACCTTCTTAGTACATCGAATGCCTCTTTTAGATCGGAGGTATGTTGGTCCCCCTGGTGGCTCTTGACCAACATGTCATCTACATAAACCTCCATGTTTCTCCCAATCGCCCAGCTGAACATTTTATTCACCATTCGTTGGTAGGTTGCACTGCGTTCTTCAACCCAAATGGCATAACCTTGTAGCAATAAAGCCCTTGACTTGTCACAAAGGAAGTTTTCTCCCGGTCGGGCTCATACATCTTAATTTGATTATATCCCGAGTAGGCATCCATAAAGGTCATCATCTCATGTCCCACGGTGGCGTCTACCAGCTGATCAATTCGAGGTAGGGGAAAACTATCTTTTGGACATGCCTTGTTAAGGTCAGTAAAGTCTATGCATACCCGCCATTTTCCGTTAGCTTTCTTCACTAGAACAACATTGGATAGCCAGTCCGGGTAATGCACTTCACGGACAAAGTCTGCTTCTAAGAGCTTTCTTACCTCCTCAGCTATAACTCCATTCCTGGCTTGGTCAAACACTCTACGTTTCGTCGGACGGTCGAACGCGTGTGATCGACGTTTAAACGATGCACCATAATTTTTGGATCGATGCCAGGCATATCTTCATGAGTCCACGCAAACACGCCAATATTTTCCTTGAAATTTTATTAAGTCATCTCTCTGCACTCACCCCCGCCTAGTCCCGATTTTGACACACCTTTCAGGTAGAAGCGGGACAGACTCCATGTCTTCTGTGGGTGTTGCTCTTTGATCGAACTTCTCTGGTAGTATTACTAAGGGGGGTTGTTCCACCTCTTCTACCAAGTTTGTTGTAGCAGAGCGCGCCTCTTCCTCAGTATGCTCTACCGTGATCACGTTTACCGGTGAAGTACCCTTCATAGCCGTGTAATAACACTCCCGAGAGACCTTTTGTTCCCCTCTGATCACCTCTACTCCATTTGCAGTAGGGAACTTCATCATTTGATGATAAGTCGATGGTACGGCCCCGAGAGCGTGGATAGTAGGGCGTCCCAATATGATATTATAAGGCGACGGGCACTCAACCACTTGGAATTCTACCATCTTAGTGACGGTGTTGGGTTCTTCTCCAAAAGTGACCAAGCAACTCGATACTTCCTTCCGGGATGACCTGGCTTCCCTCAAATCCCACCAAGGGTGCTAGATTTCTTTTCAATTTTTCTCTTCCGATCCCTAACTTTTCAAATGCGCTCGGAGAGAGTACGCCTACCGAGCTACCGCCATCGACCAGGACACGGTGCACTCTCGAGTTAGCTACAATGATTACCACTACCAGAGCATCATTGTGAGGTTGGTGGATGTCGCGACTTCATCTTCATCGAAATGAATTTTTGCCTCCCGTCTAGGCATTGTATGGGTGGTGAAGACTTGAACCTATGTGGGGCGTGACTTGCCTCTCGGGCACTTGCTTTTCTTTCTCCGCTTGACTCTCCGCCCGTGTCCACCAAATATAGTTCTTATGTCACCTCCCAAGGGCTTTTTACCACCTCGGTCCTGGTCTTTCTGCTGGTGTCCAGGTGTCACGCCGACCTCCTTCTCTCCTCATTACGAACTCCTTTAGGTACCCCCTTTGAATTAGAGCTTCAATTTCTTCCTTAAGATCAAAACAATCGGAGGTCGTATGACCGTGATCCTTATGGAAAAGACAATACTTGTCTTTATTTCTTTTGTTTGATCCCGCTTTCATCCTCGACGGCCACCTAACCAAGTTCTTATCTTGGATTTTCATGAGTAATCGCTCTCTCTAGGTATGGTGGTAGGGGTGTATTTCTTGAACTTGCTAGAAGGAAGACTTTGTTTACCAAGTCGATCTTCGATCTTCCTTCTCTTATCATCTCCATGGCGATCATCCCTCCAGGGTAGCATCTTCCGCTCGGTCTTTTCTTTTATGTTCCGAGTGTTTGCTACTACCACCTTCTTCCTGGAGCTCTTCTTGCACCGAGCAACTCTCCTAGCACTCATGTATTTTTGCGCCCTAGAAAGAAGCTCGGTGTATGTAACCGGGGTCTTTTTGCCTAACGACCATAAGAATTTCTCATCTTTCAATCCCGCCATCATAGCGATCCGGGCTATGTCGTCACTATAACCTTCTACTTTCAAAGCCTCATTATTGAACCTTACCACGTAGTCGCGTAGGCTCTCCCCCCATTTCTGACGAATAGTTAACAGGTGCGTAGCCGGCTTCTTGTGATCTCTTCCTCCGAGGAACTGAGTCACAAAGGACCGCGTAAGGTCTTTGAACGAGGAAATAGACCTTGGCTTGAGTTGTCTGTACCATCCTCGTGCAGGGCCTCCTAAAGTGAGAGGGAATGCCCTACACTTGATTGCGTCTCGGACTCCCTGGAGCTCCATCCAGGTCCGAAACGTGTCAACATGCTCAACCGGGTCCTTAGAGCCATCATAGGTAGGCATGGTTGGCATCTTGAACTTGGCGGGTAAGTCTACCTCCATAATGTCATCGGTGAATGGAGGCTCTGCCTGCTCGAGGAGGTCTTCCAAAGCAAGGGGAGCCTTACCTCGGTACTCCTTCTTCATGTGACCGAGCTCGTCTTGGAGCTTTTTTAGCTCCGGCGCCCAAGGTTGGGTGCTTTCAGCGGTGGACTTCATAACCTCAGTTTGCTCTTTCCTCTTTTGATTCAAAACATCTCGGAGGTCGGATCCTCCCTTCAACCGAGATTGTCCAGGTCCAGGACGGGGCGAGGAAGCACGTTGATTGTTTGTCCTCTTGCTTCCCTTCGAGCCACCTCCTCCGTTGGTTTTCGCAACTCATCTACATACTCCACATGCTCCTTGCCTTTGCCGTTCAGGGGTTTGATTCTTGGTGGTCGACTACAAACTTCTGGTTGAGTATTTCAAGTACCTTTGAAAGGTCTCGATTCACAACTCGAACTTGTTCTTCCAAGGCATCCACCCTCCTATCCCGGCAAGGGTTCAACTCTCTCGATCTCCTCTTCTTGAACCCGGGCCCGTCCCCACTAGCCGGTACCTTCTAGTACGAGGAATGTTGTTTTCCACTCCTTCGTTACCCGGCACGGTGCTCGTATGACTCCTCCGACTCATTGTTGATGGTAGAGCACGTAATAAAGTATACGTTCCCACGACCCGGCACCAATCGTTGTTGCGTAAATATGGAAAGCTTCCACGTAGGCAACGAACGTAATTTGTAAGATGAATCGGAGGTAGTGCGATGCTTCGTCGGCGTTCTAGGCGATGCACCGCACAGAAAGGAAAAGAACACCAGGTGCGGTCTTGGCCTAACACCCTCCGATGCTTAAGTCGAGCTAGTGTGCCAGAGAGAATTCAAGTAGAATTGTAATAGAAATATGTTACCAAATGAATGAATTTCTTCTCCTATTTATAGGAGATTAGGTTGATGACATCATCGCGCCACGTGTCACTTCGGGATTGGTCCATGTGTTGGATATTGAATGGGTGTAGGTGTGTTGGTAGGTGTGTAGGTGCGTAGGTAGGTGGTGTGCACCTACGCTCCGAGGTGGGGGTAGATGCGCGCAGCCGCAATAACGGAGCTTCTTTCTTGGACACTTAGTCTATATGTCTTTGAGATGAGTCCGCGTCTATACGCACCTCTCTTGATGGTATGTCCTCCGCTAGTGGTGGAGGTCGGGTCCGTCGTGCGTGGCATGCTCAAATAACTAGGTTGACATGCGTAGGCCGAAAGAGTTTGAAATTACCTCGTGTCTCTTCGTATGCTCGACACGTGGTCACTTTACTCTTAACGATATTTTCACCCATAACACTTGTGATTTGACCGATCATAGATCATTGAGTAACAAAAGGTCCGAAATAGTATTTTGCTCATAACTTTTTCTACAAAATTGGATTACCACGAATTTAGATTCAATGAATAGATATAAAAAAAAACCAATGGAATTGAAATCTTATGAGTAAAATACTCTTTCGAACATTTTGGTCTTTTCACCTAATAGTGATATCAGCAAAGGGTTTTAAATATAAAAATTAGAAATGAAGTTCAAGTTTCATTTAGACCCTATTTTCAAGGTCATTCTAGTAAATTTCCTTTTGTATATGGTCATATCGGCACGAGCGTATATATGATTTTTTTTTTTCTTTTAAAAAGGACAAATATTATTTGGTGGCTGAAAGCTTAGCATGTCTTATGTTGAAGTTGACATAAACGGCTGAAGTTTCACCACCTTCATCTATGTGATTTGCCTAGTTTTGTTTGGTGTGAGAAAAACAATGGCTGCCTTGGTAGGGATTCTTCTTTCTTTTTCTTTCTTTTTTTTCACTTTAGCCTTATATAGTGGTATATGATATTACTTAGTAATCTATAGAAAAAGCAGTAAAGGCATTTCAAAAAATAGGTGTTTAGGCATATTTATCTTTTCAATTATATATCTGGGTGATGGGTTATATGAGTTTTTTTTAAATAGATTTATTATTTTTTTACCATTTGAATGCATTTACACTATATTGTCTTTCACCAATTCATTGTTTTGCACCATCTAAAACACAGGCTTAATAATCTCATAATAACTAATAAACTCATGAGTTAAACTTCCCCTCAAAGATTATGAATTGAGATTTTTAACTCAATCGCAATAAATTTTTAAATTTTAAAGGGTTAACTACGGTTTAAATCTCATCAATTACGATCTTTGACAAAATTCACATCTCTTTGATTAAGAGTTCTTTTATTTTGTGTCATTTGAAATGATGAGATTGATTTTTTTTCAAAGAAAACGAAGAGACTAATTATTTGATAATAGAATGCATAAATAAAATTCTAGATATTTTATTTTGTTACACTAGTATAGAAGTCAAGACCTTCTACACTACATGTGTATCCATATAACTATTACATTGTACAACAGTGTTAAAAATCAAGAGAATTGTCCTTATGAGATTGACTTCAAATGATCTTGATAAAAACATATCATTATAAAAATAAAAATAGGGCCCATAAATAATTAGCACATAAATCAATTAAACTATATTTAGGGTTTTTAATTACAAATTAGTTCAATAATATCACTTAAAATTTTAATTTCAATTTAGTTTTAATGATTTGATAAAAGTTTTCATTATTATTATATATTTGTTTATTTATAGATGTGAGAATCACATGGTAAACAAGCATTATAATATAATGTTAATTAATGAGTAAATGAGAGATTTCTTTTATTTATAGATGTGATAATAATATAAACATTTTATGATTTTTTTATCAAAGTTATATAGATTAAATTAAAACTCCTAAAAAAATCTTAGAGAGAGAATTTAAACATATCTAAAATAATTTTGACTAGATTTGTAATCAATCCAATTTTGTCTTAGCACATATAAAGATTCATACAGTTTTTGACCGAACCCAGTAGCAATCTCTATTATTTTCTTCATATATTTCATCTAAAATTTGTAAGTTTTTTTTACTCATTTTGCACAATTTTAGTTACTGTTTGGACATCATTTTAAAAGACATATTAAAAAAAACAGTTTTAATAGTTATTTTATATATTTAGAATAATTATTTGTTAGGAAAAAACCACATTTCCCACATTCACGGCTAGAAATAAAGAGAAATAACCGAAAAATTATCGAAACAAACACAATCAAACGACACAAGGATTTATACTGGTTCACCCAAATTGGCTACGTCAAGTTGCTACTGCTGCGGATTTCACTATGATGAATCAAGAGTTATAGTGAAAAATATCCAATACACTTAACCGTGTATTACGCTAAAAAAACCCTTAAGAAAGTAAACTCTTTCTTTTACAATATTTCTCACTCTCACCAAAGCCCTCCCCGAACCCAATACAAATACACTCTCAGTATTTTTGGGATACTTTTGCCAACAAAGGGTTGTCTCTATTTATAATACAAATAACCTTGGTCACCAAGTAAAATCCAATGGTCATAATTCATCCTTGTCCACCAAGCAAATCTTATGGTCATAATTAAATCTTGGTCACCAAACAAACTTGTTGAGCAACTTTAGGGATTTATCAATTATTTCATATACTTGCCAAATCTCAACATTACCCACATAATATATGATTTTAAAATTTAAAGCAACTCAATTATTATAACAAATAGGTTGGAAAAATTTCACCGGATAGTATATTTTGATACAATATTTATAAATATATCGTCACTTATTTGTAAATATAACAATTTATAGTAGGTTAATCAGCAATAAATTTATTGTAAAAATATGTAATTCAATATTTATTACTGCCCGATAAAAAATTACTATATTTACTAATATTTTTAAGAGTTGATACTTACAAATATTACTTAAAAAAAGGTGTGGTTGCACTAATCTTAAATCGTGAGATATTTCTTTTCCAAATTTTAATATCCCAATAATCTCATCCTCCATTTGTTCAAAAAAAAAAATAAAAAAAATCTCATCCTCCATTTAATGGAAAAAAAAAACAAACATATTTCCTTTCAATATCTGTAATAAAAAAAACATATAAAAAAAAAAAACCCATTAAATAATTATCATGATTCTAGTTCTAATCACAAGGCTGATTATCCCACTAAACTTTATAAAATTAATATATGGAAAGGTCGTTAATTCAGGTAATGAAAGAATCATGAAAATCAAAATTCAAACGCGGTTCTGAATATTTTTTTCTTCTTCATCATTTCTGAGACAGTAGTGGGTTTATTCGTGGCCGCGCCGCCATTACAGATTTTCTTTCAAAGGTCATCCATGGCTGAACCAGTAAAGGAAAAATTGCAAAAGTAATGGCTGCTTCTTTGACCCTTTTGCTTCCATTTTTTTTTTCCTAAATAAATAAAAATAAAGAAAATTGTCAACTTTCATTTATCCTATTCAAATACAAGTGGGTCTTTCTTTATTTTCAGTCAGTCTCTTTCTTTTCGTTACATCCTATTCCTATTCATTTCCTTTTTCCTTTTCTTCGCCTCCGTTTAAGGAAGATTAAGAAGATGAATTTCATTGAATTCTTCAAACTAATAAACTTTTGACCTTTTTCTTCATTTATTCAATGGTCGTAAAGGGAATGCAGATTTCTCTTCCATTGTTTTGGTTTTGGTTTTTGTGTGGGAATTTATAATTTCTGATATTGGATTTGGGTTTTTTTTTTTGTATGGGATTGATTTGCTTTTTAGATTTTGAATTCTGCTTTATTTTTAAAGGGTTTGAACTTTCAACTTTTTGTGTGCGTGTGTGTGTCGGTAGATGTTGGAAAATTCGAGATTAGTTATAGAAATTGGTGGGTGGGATTTTGGTTTTGAATTCACGAGAAAATTGGTTCTTTTGTCACGAGTAAGTGTGAGGAAGCCTCAGAAAAAGCTCAAATTTCTTGACTGATTTGGATAAGATAGCAAGTTTTCTTCTCTTTCTCCTTCTACTTTTTCAATTAGCTTATAGATTCAGAAGGGGAGGTGGAATTGAGAGAGAGAGCGAGAGAGAGAGAGAATTTTGTCTTTGTTATTAATTTCTTGTGTTAATTTCCTTGTTGTGTTTTTGGAATGGATCATTCTGGGGAAGCTAGTAAGCAGAAAGTAGCAGTGGAAGTTTCCAAAGACAAGAATGGAGTTAAGCAAGTTCTTCTTCGGAATTCTCGAGGGGCTTCAGCTAGGGTATTATTATTATCCCTCTTTCTCTATTGATGCAATGTGTATCTTGATAGTATGGAACCAGTATTATATTTATGTTTAGCATAGGGAATCTGAAGAACAAGACCAACCCTTGTTTCTTAATAAACATATCCGGTTCCCCTCTTCACACTTTGATTTAAGGTCATCAGATGTAGTTTACGAAATTGAATGAAAATAATCAAATCATAAACTTGACGACGGTGCTCTTTATGTGTATTTTTTGTGGAATAGTTTTATAGAATTGTGTTAAAAAGGAACTTCCTACATTGTTAGAATCACTATGTACTTATCTATATGTTCATGGTGTGTATGTTTTCCGCCTCATAAGAACACACGAAGGTTATTATCTTTGAACAATTTAATTGAAAATAACTTTAAAGATTCACCATCCAAACAATTTTTCAATATTTAAAAACAACCTTTCCCAAACAACAATTATGTTTGATTTAGTTTTGTATTCACATCCTTCTTAATTTAGTGTGGATGAAGGGTAGTTATGAATATTTGAAGTTTGCATCTTCATAATTATTATTACTGTTGTTGATACTATTATTTTTGTATCGATCCAGGTTAGCTTGCACGGAGGCCAAGTTCTTTCATGGAAGACTGAAAGAGGTGAAGAACTGTTGTTCACTAGCTCTAAGGTAATTTCATTTTCGACTTATGCAATTTCCTGAAGCCCCTATAAAAACGACTTTTGAAATGCTACTTCGTAGATTTATTCCTCTTCAACTACCCATTGGGAGTTTGAATCTTATTGATGTACAGAGAATCTGAAAAAGAACAATTGGTAGCGTGAGAGCATAACTTCAATTTTTCTGTTCCTTCGCCTTTTCCCTTCAATTTTCAATTGTACCATCTGCTCTATGCCTCTAGTTTAATTTTTACTATTTTAGACGGATTTTACAGCCGCCTCCTAACGACATCAGTTTCAATTGTCACAATTATAATAATAAACACGAGAGTTTACGATTTCCTTTCTTCTCCACTGTAGGCAGTTTTTAAGCCACCAAAAGCTGTAAGAGGAGGAATTCCAATTTGTTTTCCACAGGTATGCAGCCCTTATTTACAGAACTCATTGTTTTCCTCTGTTTTTTTTTTTGGCATTTTACTAATTGATTAACTCCCATATGTATCTAGTTTGGAACTCATGGAAATCTTGAGCAGCATGGATTTGCTAGGAACAGGATTTGGATAATTGATGATAATCCTCCTCCTCTTAATCGTGGTGAATGCAAGGATAAATCCTACATTGACTTGTTACTCAAGCCTTCTGAAGATGATCTGAAAATATGGCCACATAGGTTAGAGATCAAATATATACATTTCCTTCATCTTTTAAGAAGAAATCAGGAGGCACTATGTAATTTTTCAGAATTGGGAACTAATATAGTTAAAGAAAGATTATCTAAAATATATATATATTTTAGATAATCTTCTTTAATTATACCATCTCTTTTTAAGTCTGTCAAATGGATGAGCCTAATTCAACCATCTCTTTTTTTTTTCCTAACTAAGGTGTGGAGCCATCAAATTTGTAAAACAAAATGTTAATTAATGGGCATAGTCATGAATTTCGAAATCTGCTTGTAGTTTTAGTTAACAACTTGATTTTTTTTTTTCAGTTTTGAATTCAGACTTAAGGTCTCTTTGGCAGCGGATGGGAATCTCACACTAATATCTCGGATCCGGAATATCAATTGCAAGCCTTTCAGTTTTTCAATTGCATTTCACACGTATTTCTCCATTTCTGATATCAGGTATGAATTACACATGGGAGGAGAAAAATTGAGGAAGATATTGTTGCAGTTGTTCGGCACATGTAGTTATTTTGCCTTGTTTTCTTATTATGAGATACATACTTCCTTTTGTAGTTTTTTTTTTTTTACCTTCTGCCACTGATTACCTACTGTATTAACAGTGAGGTGAGAGTTGAGGGGCTTGAGATTCTTGACTATCTTGACAACTTACATGAGAAAGAACGGTTCACTGAGCAAGGAGATGCCTTAACATTTGAATCTGAGGTAGAAAGAAGTAATTAAATTTTAGGGAAGCTTCTATTTATACAAAATACTGAGTTTTTACATGCTACATATCGTTGAGTCGAGTTATATTCAATTAATTGTTTTCCAGGTTGATGGTTTTTGTTTTCTGATGTTCTACTTTTCACATAACATAACCTGCTTTTGCTTCACAGATCGATCGGGTATATCTTAGTTCTTCAGATCTCATCGCTGTGCTCGATCATGAAAGGAAGCGCACAATTGTCATAAGAAAGGAGGGACTTCCAGATGTCGGTAATATTATCAATCCCCTCTGATTTTAAGCAAGCAAAAAGAATTATGGGAAAAGGAATAAATAAACTCCCATGAAAAATACATTTTAGTTTCTTCTCCCTGTTTCAAGGCCCATTCTTCATGGGTGACTAATAAAAGAAAAATAGATTGCTACTTCTTGAATACTGTTAATTCACTTGCACTAGATAACAATTTTATTGTTAGTCTAAAGATGGTTTTTCTTAATTCGTTTGAATTAGACCATACTATCATGGATATCAGTGCAATATGTTAAAATTTAAAGGCTCGACCCGTTCGAAGTGTGATATCGGATGAGGAAGATCAAAGGAGAAACTCAAACAGTTGTAATGCACTTGCAGTGACTACTCATATATCAGAAAATATGAATCATTTAATTATTATTATAAACAATGGTTAATCAGCTGTTAGCAAATCTTCTTTGAATTTTGATGCCATTTGTGAGTCCGGTCCTGATGCAGTGGTCTGGAATCCATGGGAAAAGAAAGCCAAATCCATTGTTGATCTTGGGGATGAAGACTACAAACAGATGCTTTGTGTTGATGGGGCTGCAATTGAGAAACCAATCACCTTGAATCCAGGTGAGGAATGGACCGGTCGCTTGGAACTGTCCGTGATCCCCTCGAGTTGATGACAATCATGAAAACATGGAAGTTTCTGTAAGAATAAAGATTGAAAAAAAAAGTCAGACTTCCTATCAGGCCAATGAAGTTTATAGATGTGCTATGTGGTGAGAATTTGGTGTTTTATTTTAACCGAATATCAGCTTACCGAGTAAATAACTGAACAATCTTACCAATTTGATTTGTTCTTGATAAATGATTTTCCTTTAGTAGAAGTGGAGACGTCTTTTAATTTGTCTCCCTTCAGGTATGACTTAAATGTATATCAAATTTAAATCATCTGTTTCTTATTTTTCTTCTATGAAATCTTCTGTATCCATTACTCAAGCATTAGTTTTATTTTCTATTAGATTTTCCTCTCTTCCAAACACCATATATGTATAAGAAATCGGGTGTTATATTATAACATTTTCATGTACTCATGATGAATTTGAGAAAGAATTTTGATAGGTAGATGATTTTGAATAGTTATATATGCCAATTTAAGGAATAAGAATGATATGGGGATTCTATAATTTAGACATAGAAAGAAAATGGTTTCCATAGCCATATACTTCAGAAGATGAGATATGTTTCCCCAACCTATTTTAGGCGCCAATTTAAATCACTTGAATGATTCAGATGATAACGGAAGAGGATCTTACTACTATAAATACTTTGTGGTTTAATAAGGCTACGGATGTTTGGCTTGCAGGTTTGGACATGATATTTAGGTTATACTAGTAGAAACTACGTGCCTTGCACGTGGTTAAATGTCATTTTCATATTGAATTTATGAACATACAAACAGTTTTGTATTGTCGGAAATGTCATTGAATTTTGAAACTTTAGTCAACTAAAAAAAAAACCCATGTTCTTAAAACCACAAATTGGTGGATGTTTTTAAAATAAAAATAGAGAGGGAAAGCAAATATGAAGTTGAAGTCTCTGCCATACAAACTCGTATGCGTCAACCATGATTTTTTTTATTCTGCTTACTTACAACCATCCATTGTTTAAAATCGTAAAGTTTTATCACTCGATGAAGTAGGTATTTACAATATTAAAAAATAAAATAAAAAGTTCAAACAACAACAAAATTTCAATTCATACAACCCATTAACGTAATAAAAAATCACGGCTCCTATCAAATTCAAGAGAATACCATTTGAAAAAAAAGCCTCAATTTGGAAAATCCTCGCTTTTCCCTCTTGCTTCTAATCTATTTAATTTGTTGCTTCCGATTGAACTTCAACACTCCTAGATTTGAAAGCCATGATTTCTCTGATGATGTTGAAGATGAAAACCACAATTCACTGCAGCGCATAAATAAGAAAAGAAGTTATTGAAATGTTAAGAAAGTTTGTAAATTTCTTAATAAATATTCGTAAAGATAACCAAGAATTCAAATAGGTTGAATGTCATCTTATTTTTCCAATGTGCACGGAGTCAGATATCATTGTAAATGTAATTACTTTGGTTTTCACAAAACCTTTTGTTTCTAAAAGTTGTGAGAGGGAGAGAGAAAATGATGATAAATATAAAAATTTAAGTTTCTCTACACAGTAGTATATAGATTAAATAATTCAAATAAAAACTATTAATTAAATAATTCAAATTGAATATTAAATTAGGGGCAAAAGGGGAATTCAAAAGTTTCTCCCTTTAAATCCTTTTTAGAGGTAGTATAGATAGATAGATTTTTTTTTTTATTTTCTTTGTACAAAAAATAGATAAAAGATAAATTTAAAAATAATTGTTTATATTATAATAAATAAGTAATATGAAAACATTATCATAAAATTGAAACAAAAGTTTCTTGGTATGTGAAATAATTAATGTACATAATTATATTAAAAACTAAAAAAAATCAAAATATTGGAAAACAAATAGTTTTTCTTTCAAATTAATTGATTTGTATTTTAGTTAATTTTATTTAAATCAATTAATTAAATTATAAAATTAAATATTGCATATTAAATAGAGGCAAAAAGGGAAATCAAAAGTTTCTCCCCTTAAGCCCCTTTTAGAGGTAGTATAGATAAGTCCATCCTGCATCTATCTCTCGATCTTACAACTAGGGTGGTGGGTTCGTCCTTAATAAAGTTTTAACTTTTCACACAATTTCAACATATTTTACATTATTTAGAGTTAACAAACCTAATGTCAACACAGTCTAAATCCTGATTTCAAATCCAAACATAACAAACCCAAGAACCGAACGCCTAAACACTCAAATTGACATCACTTTCACCGATGGTGTGACTTGAGATTTGAAGGCAAAAAAATCCATAATAATATGGTTCCCCAAAAGTCTAAACAAGTTTATACTCCACAAATCATGTAGGTAGGGTAGTGTTATTCAAATCAATTTAGAATTTGGCAGGTTAGCAACCCGAGTTTTATAGTTTTTTTTTTCCTTCTACAAATTTTATTTAGTTTTTAAAAAATTAAAAATACAGTAAAAAATCATAACTTACAAACTTGTGAGTCTCGGAAAAAACTTGTTGGCACATTTTATCGATGATTTAATTTATTTTTCATTTAATAATATTATGTATTGTACAATTTTTAGTATTGTATCATAATTATATTAAACTAAATATATTAGTTGATCTCACATATTCATTAAGTATAACATAAATGAATTAAGATGAGCTTCTCCTCGCACATATATTATCCTATATTTTACATGATTTTGTGTCTGTTTTATCTTTATTATGTATAAACTTTGTATAGTTGAGGAGAAGCTCATCTTATTTATGTGATTGTTTTTTATGAACTTGATAGTTTTATGAATATGTGTATTTTAGCATAACTAAAAATAAAAAAGAAATTTGTCAATTAGATATAATCAACTAGAATATCTCTCGCCAATATAAGCATAACTCAACTTATTACTTATTAGGCATTTGCTCCCTTTCTTTGAGAGGTCGAAAGTTCGAGTCTCCCCTAAAAAAAAAACATCCCGCGTTATAGGTAGACATTATCCGTTAAATTTTCCAATGAAGGGGGATAATTACATTATTATTATTTTTTTTTAATTTTGAACAAATAATTGACCCACTTTTTAATAATTATTTTTTCTTTTTCAAGTTCTTTCTCTCTAATCTTCTCCCTCCCATGGTAGATGATTATGGCTCAGTCATAAGTTTGAATAGCAGTAGGTGCATCCATCAATACTATCGTTTTCTTGTTTTTTTTCCACTCGATTTCTCTCAGAAATCAGAATCTGGACTCTTCTCTCTCTCAAATGTTAGAGTTTCACTCCCAAATTTTGGCTTTAATTGGTTTCTGAAGAAATTAAGGTAAAGTTTTGGATCAAAATCTTACTCTCCATGCATTAGGTTTTTAATTTTAAGAATATTGTGTATTGCTCTTTCTGTTCGAATCTTTAGATTAATACCTTAAACATTCATCTGTTGAATTTTCAAGAAGCTAACAAGATTTAGAACATCCAGAATTTCCACTTGTTTAAACCACCAACAAACCCAAAAGCTTAAACTGATTGATGGGCTAACACAAATTTATATAATCTCAACACCATTCTAGATTAAAGCTCTCTCCCCATTTCAATTAAATTTATTTTAAATGATGGTTTTGCATTTCTTGCTTAATTTCATCCCCCTTTTCAATTTCTGTCTCTTCCTCAATTTATTTGAATCTCTCTCTCTCTCTCCCTTTTTGGACAGGTTTATCTTCTTCGAAAAGGACGATGTTTACCGATAATATCAGGGGAATTGGTTGTAAACATCCTTATGAGGCTTTCAGTGAAGTCTCTGAAAAAACTAAGTTGTGTCAACAAATGGTGGTACAATCTCATTCAAAGTTCTTTTTTATATCTCGACATTTTTCCTATCATTCTGCTTGTAATGTTAAGCTTCTTGTCAAGTACAATCTCATAGAAAAACATTCTATCTCCATACTGTCTGAAAATGATGGAGATTGTTCACATCTATCCATTCCCTTCTTCGATAAAGATAGTTTCTCAACCATCATCGCTCTTGCATCAATGGCATTATTTGCCTACGAAGTTTCATTGAACATAAATCTTAAGAGGATCTTGCCTTGTTCAATGTTGCAACGGGATACTCCCTAAATTCCAATTATCTATTCCAACCAAGGCCTATTTACAAGGGGCAGAATGAAATGAAAATGCAATAATTGGAATTCAAATTCAGCAAAGAGATTATTCAAAATGAAATCATTCAGAAAATATTTGAAATCAATGAGGTGTTCTCCATCTCCATCTCCTTGATTCATTATACATTTTCTAATCTCAAAATATTTTTTTAATTCTTCGATCACCTTCTCTCTCTCTCTCTCTCTCTCTCCTCTTTGATCGTTCGAACAAGGGCACAAACAATCGTCATCAGGATCTCGACGTAAGTACTGAGCTCCAATTCCACTCGATTTTTCTGTTTTTGTTTTGGAATATTGTTTGATCTTTATTAATGGTGATCTTAGGAAGTTTGATCATGGCTTCCAGAGAATCTTGAAGGAGCTAAAGGATATTTAGAAGGATCCTCCTACTTCTTGTAGTGCAGGTGTTTTTTCATTTTACCCCCTTCTTGTTTATGTGTTGTGTCGACTTTTCGTGTTTTTTTTCTTCAAATTCTCTGTTTTTATGCTGCTGGTTTGTTCTTGTCAAGATTGTTTCTTTTTTTTTAAGCACAAATAGTGGAAGAGGCTTTGAATTATATAAACAAGAACTACAAGAGGATCCCACTTATCATTAACTAAATGAGGGTGAATTTGCCTCCCCTATAAAAAAAAGGCTGTTTTTGAACCTTCCGATATGGCCCCTAAAACAAATGAGTCCTAGGATTATGATCCAAAGGGAGGCTTAATTAAGAGAAGGAATAGAAAAACAATGTCAACAACCTACTTACCCACCTATTAGCCTTAGCATGATCACAATTAACTCCAATTACAGAACTATAACTAATGATAAGTGGACTTATGTTCAGACATACCATACTAAGGTCTTGACATTGTTGGGGACATGATGTAGACACTCTTTAAATACAGTAGCACACTCGCCGGACATGATAACAACTTCTTGGACATCTTTCTCTCCTTTCCATCTTTGTCTCAGCCTCAGGGTGAGTTGAGAACTCTTAAATTAACTTTCCATCTTTATCTTAGGGAAACTCACTGGTCGTGCTCTTTAATGATGATGGGCATCAAGATAACACAAAATGCACCTAGATAGTTGAGAACAAAATTCTTAGTTTTACTAGACAGAAGCATTTGGAGTTTTTTTATTTTTTTAATGAAAGGATAATAATTTGGATTTGGATGATTCTAATTTGTGATCATCGTGTTGATGTGACTTGATTATGAATTTGTAAAAATCTCATAACTTACATAAGAAGTAATCTATATGTCCCAATCCGGTATATGCTCTAGTTTTTGGAAAAAAAATGTTATCATGTTCCATATTTGTGCATAGTTTTATATTATTTTGGTATTCTCGTTCATCTGAAACTGCCTTTATAATGGAAACGAAATCAATGGAAAAAAGTAGTTGAGTTGTTACAGTTGGCAATTTGTTCAACTTATCTATTGTGTTTATCTGAAAACCGTTAGGTCCAGTTGCTGAAGATATGTTTCATTGGCAAGCAACGATAATGAGTCCACCAGACAGTCCATATGCGATTGTTTCTTGTAACCATACATTTTCCTCCGGACTATCCTTTTAAGCCACCTAACGCTAATGACTTTTGATGATTTGAGTGGTAGCTTAGTGCCACATAATATCTCATTCCCTTGTTACTTTTATCTCTTCTATTGCTACCATTGAAATGGCCACCAACCTTTTTGGCCTTTTGAGTATGGAGCTTCTCATTAGATATTCATATATTGATGGCATTATGCTTGCAATGGAATTTCAATGTATTGGATAGAACTCTCAATTACTTTATCTCGTGTGATAGAGTAGAAATTTTGGCTATCTACTCTCTTTAGAATATTAGAGATTTGATATGAATTTAAACATCTAACGTTCTCTTTGAATTTGATCTCAGAATCTGTCTCCTAGTACTGAAACTCTTGCGCTCTCGGCTCTCCACAACCCCAACTCCCAAAAAAAAGAAAAGTAGTAATCACATTAATATTAGAGGTTTTCTTTTTGATGAAGGAATGAGTGGAGTTGGGGGTTTGAGTTTGATTGGGACGTTAAACTTTTTGCCGGTAGAGTTATCAATGGGGAATGCTAATATTGGACGTTTGATACTCATAGATTCATAATGACGTATGATTTTGATTAGTTACTCATGCTTTGTGTGCTTTATATGCTTTCGCATTTGTTTTATGTTTTCTTCAATTCACCATTTTGGTGTATTTTAATAAGTTGTATTTATTGTATATCACTTATGTCTAGCTTTCAATAATGTGTTATCTCGTATTCTCCTTGATGGTATACATTTTTTAGGTTGCGTTTATGACAAAGGTGTTTCATCCTAATATCAATAGCAATGGTAGCATTTGTCTTGATATACTTGAGGAGCAGTGGAGACCTGCACTTACAATTTCTAAGGTAATAGTTAATTGTCTAAATATCCAATTTATTAGCAAAATAGTCAAAAATATTTAGAGGAAAATGCATAACAGTGTGTTCTACATCCCGTGAGCCTTATGGTGAGTTATCTTATGCCACTATCTGGTTCTTTCAAGCCTGGGTGTCTATTTTTGTGTTGGATTGCATAGGTTGAAAGAAGTATAAAATTGGGAATATATATTCAAGAATCCATCTCTCCCTCTCCCAAGACAACCTGAACACCCACTCTCAGATTTTCGATAAAATCCCTTCCATGTACACTGGCTTCCCTCTAAATTTCTTGGCTCACATCATTCTACAAGTAAACTGAATAGTATGTCTATCAACTTCATTCCTTCCAAAGTTGGTAGAAATTGAACGTGATATATAATATAGTTCAAATCTCGGTGTCTATTTTTGTCAGGGGCCTTTCAATCTCACCTCAACATGATATATAATTTATTGGCCTTGTATTCTCAACCTTTTGTGTAGGTTGCTCAGGTCTGTTAGAAATCCATGGACTCAATTCCTCTGGCATAAGTGTAGACTACGAGCAAGAAAATAATGGTGAAATTTCTTCATGTTGTCTGTAACTCGGTAAAATTTTGAATGTCTGAATTCACTCTGGCCTTATTCCAAACGACTGTTTATCTTTAATGCCCTTGAAGATTTTCATTCTGTTACAATGAGAATCCCTGGCTGATTGGTATGTGAGTGTTCACGTGGAATCTATTTCATGTATTACTACCATTTTTTTCTGCGATTGACTGTTGTAAAATCTTCCTTATCAAGAATTTTTTTAATAATTGGGCTTGAAAATGAGTTGACAATTCACTATTTCTTACAATGGATCAACCATCTATAGCCAAGAGATACTATGAACTTGAGATTTCTTAGCCTTGGGGACTGAAACATTCTGAAGCTACAAAAATTGTTATAAAAAAATTTCACAACATAAAAGGATCCATTTCTATACATTCTATATGATATTCCTTTTCAGACAGTCAACAGGTAGAGAAAAATATAAATGCATATATATAGAACACACATGCGGCATGACATGAGAACTGCTTGACTGAGATAACCTGATCTCCTGATGTTTTTGCAGTTTCGATGATACTATATTAGTTAGTACACTTGAAGGTGTTAAAGTATGCAATGGGATTAGTTATGCTACTTGCTGTGTTAAAAAAGGAGGGTTTGGACTGAAGTCCGTTTGAGATAGTTTATAAAAGTGTTTTTAATACTTATTAAAAACACTTTCTTTAGGGAGGGGAAACTTAGTGGTATCTTAAACTTTAGATATGTGATGATAGATCAATTTTTTTTTTTATATTACATCAATTAGGGGACGGGAAACTCGAAACTCCGACCTATGGAAGGCAGCGGGTGTCTAACCACTTGAACTATAATGATAGGTCATTACTCATTATAAACTTGACTTGTGACATCATTAAATAGGTGAAACTTTAATAATTGAAACAGTTTTCATACTTTCATTCTAAATACTTGTAAACGACTAAATGTCCATATTTTCTTGTAAATTTGAGACTGGGGTGAGTTTGGTATGGTTTTTCAAGTGTTTTTCATCCAAAAAAACACTTCCTAATTTTTATATGGTGTTTGACTACATAAAAATGTTTTTAAAATTTCTAAAAACACTTGGAAATATTTAAAAGTGTTTTTTTTATATAGAAAACACTTAATTAATGTTTATCTAAAAAGTGTTTATAGAAAAAGTGTCCGGTTAAAAACAAATTTCTCAAAAATGTAAATAATATTTGTCTTTGTATTTTTTTCCTCTCTCTCCTTGGGCCCATTTCAACTTTATTGGGTTAAACGACATTGGATTAGTCATAAAAGAAAAATATTTGAATGGCCCCACAACTAGGAGAGGGAACTATAGCTTCTAGGTTTCTTTCTCTGCACTGCTTATTTCTTACCCAAAAAAGCCTAAGAAGAATTTCCATTTGCCCCACACAAAGGACAAAAAGGAATATCTTTTGATTGGAAAAGACTTCTCTCTCCTATTCTTATTGCCTTTGAAATCTC